>CM055979.1:22297500-22907500 GCA_029531755.1 Holothuria leucospilota | reverse complement strand
AACTTCAATTGTTCTGTTTGGGATTGGAAAATTCCTCCACTCTGAAGAGCTCTTGTGTACGCTGAAGGCAAAACAGGATGTGTCAATTTCGGATCAATTTTGATCAATGACGAAAATTTACTCGAAAAATCCCAGAAATGTTTTCTGGCCTCCCCTGACTCGTAATCTATATAAATAAGAACCTTAACATCTTATGTTATTGGAAGAATAGAATCCTTACTTGGATAGTTTTGAACAACTGTTTTCAGACAATTAAGTGGTTGCGTTTACTCCTTCACATTAAAATGCTCGTTTGACAGAGTACGAAGTACAACAAAAGCTTACTTGTAAAAGTCGATAAGAAAGATATTTTCCCGTGAGAATAAATTCAGAATAAATATTAAGTCATAAAATAGCATATCCACCGGATCAAATTCCATAAAAATTCGTTTTACTGTTTGCCCCCTGAAAGGAAAATTTTGCTAAAGACGTTATGTTGATGCAGAAACACCTTAGAAATTGTTTGAGAAGACCTATATTTACTACTAAGGTTATTAAAAAAATAAGCGCTAAACCTATAAATGTCTCACTTACCAAAGATTTCCACGAGAACGACATGCATGGCTGGATCACCGATATTTGAGTCGAATTTTAACACCGTAAAATTGCCCTCATGTTTTATTAAAACATAATTAATTATTAAAGAGCCATTTGAGTGAACATCATACTCTCCTGACAAATATCCGGTTCCACTTTTAACGGAGTCTTTCATAACAAGTGTTGGGTCTTGCACTATGTCAGTTGAATTATACCAAACTACTCCATAGAACCCTGTTTCAAAGAAGCATTGAACTGTCCCTCTTTTTCCAAGTTCCATGTACTGCACAGATGTACATCCCTCGTCGAGGTTGGCACCTTTAAAGATAGCAAGATGATTACATGCAATACTGTGCTCAATGATCCTTTTGTAAACTGCAACAAAAGGTAGAGAAGGAGTTTTCTTTAAGCATTAATTTCCTATTTGCTGCGAAACTGCCCTGGTATATGTTTGACGTCTTGAGGTGGGGGAAAATTCTTAGCCCTCAGGGGTGGATCCGAATTTTACAAAGGAGGGGACACACTTTGAAATGGCAAGCTCGAACTAGTGAGCTTCGAAAGGGCAAATGACAGCCGAGAGTGGGTCTTGGATAGGTGATTAAACCGGAGTTTGCACGACAGGGGCTACCTTGTTCTCCGGGGTGGGGTGCAAATTTTGGTGACACGGTCCCGAATATGGTAATTGCTTTATTACTATAGGACATCAATTAAGACATTAATGTAACACGTAATTTGTAATTTGTGGACGTGACCTTCATAGCATATTTTATCCCATTTATATAAGATTATGTACCGAGTTTGCACAGCGCGCAGAGCTCTCAATTTTTAACTGGTATAGAAAATAAAAATTTGCCCTCGTTGAGAGCCAAAAGAGAGAAAGATGTCAAGGCGGCTGGCTGTAACGGGAAAAACATGCATCTATCGTACCCAGCCGTATTCACTACGAACAGGCTTCCTGGGTCATTAACTGGAGGCTACCGATCAACAAATAAGAATGTATACCGATATGTGATTAGGGATGGAATTACCGACCTTCACAGAAAATTTTGTAAGTTATCTACAGTATGTCAATCTTGTTTGGACACTTGGTCAGTGGAATACTATTTATATATGGATGCCATGCCATGATAAGGATGACAAAGCAAAACAGTACGCGAGGCGAGATAACTGTTGTTGAGGTATTACGGTATCGTACTGAAGAGTTGTTGGGCACAGATGTGTGATTCTTTATGGATACCCATCGAAAGCAAATTTGATTAACTGTGGGGGCAACTGCCTTTTATTGATCATAACAGGCACTGTACTGTTCGATGAAATAGTCCAAACTCTTTTTGGAGTTGAGCCTCACATAGGGTTGTTTGACAAATTCAGGAAACTGCTACGTTTTTAATGAAGAAATTCCCTATGTTTACAGAAACTGTGTGATTAGGCTACCTAAGGCTAACTTTTTAAAGGGGTGTACTCTTTTAGTCTTGTTGAATGCAAACATTCCAAGAGACTGAAACTTCGAAACTCAGCACACGAAGCGTGCCGAAATCTTGCGTAGCTTACTGGTGAATTTGCCCTCAAAACAAGAATTCGGGGAAACTGGTGGCATACTGGGTATTTTAAACTTTATCGTGCCTGCCAAGACTGCCCGACAAGCTTGGGAAAGTTGTCTGTCTTTGAGGCCACGGCTTTTGGCCAACCTGACCTTTGAAGCTTACTACACGCATGTTTTCGTGAATTAATCATTTGTCGTTGGCTTATTTGCCAGAAGAGGAGCTTGAACCGTGGTGGAAAGTAGCTTTCTGTTATCCTCAGTTGGGCTGAAGTTATGTTGTTCTAATCAATTTCTGTAAAACAGTAGTACTTTATCCCTTGATCACATAAGTAGTGCACACGCCTATATGCATACCTGCTCCTAAAAATTATACTTAGATTAGATTATACTTATACTTAGTTTTTCTTTCATGTTTTGTTGACGCAAAGGACACTCTCGGTGAAAAACAGATTTTCTGTCATTATAAACTTCAGGCACTCATAAATATCAACAAAGTACTCTCATGATGAAAGCAACTGGCGTATGCATGTATGTTAACCTATATAAATGGTATACGTGGACACGTGTGTACACACCTGTGTTTTTGCTTATAATGTTGAAATTGGTTGTCTTGGTGTTCATGTAAGGAGCGCTCGAAGAGGGCAAGAAAAACTTTTTTGTGAAATATGAAGTGTGGCAAAGTCGTGTCACATTTCAAAAATATCAGCAAAATATGACCATATATTAAGACCTGGGTATGCCAGTATTACACAGTTAACTTAGACTACCAGTCATACTGATGGAAATTGTTGATCAATATGCAATGTGTTGCTTTAACTTTGTATATAACAGCTTCATAAGCTTATAATACTTCACTTTTTTGCCGACGAAAACTAGGGGACACGTGCACAACGTTTTACCGTATGAATTTGTTCATGTAAGGACCCTTCCTTACCTGTTCCTTGTATTACAGACATTCCGTTATGATGATTAATATGACTTAAGTTTTATCCTGGATAATAAAATCTTCAAATGTAACAAAGTACAGCAACCACTTCCAGCCCTTGAAGCATTGGTGAGAGAAGCCATATCTTAAAAGCATGGAGCTGCTAAGTGTTCTCGTTTAAGCACAAAATCTTTCAAAAGGCATTTTTCTAAGTCAGGGTTTTACACAGAACAAGGCTGTGTGGTTCTGATGCTTACCGTTACTGTTTTCTACATCAATAGTCATTATTTCAGAATGTAGCAGCATCCTTGTTGTTGGTCATAAGAAGATACAAAGTCAACTAAAATATACTGGAACATTTGAGACCTTTTTTTCGGGGGATGAGTCGGTTTGAATTACGTTTCAATAAACTTCAGTCAAAATGTATAAGATGGCCGTGAAGTTGTGATGGATCTTTCAAATTGTCTAAACTGGAAAACTTATTGAAATATAACAGAACGTGTGGCAAAGTTTGTTGGCAATACCCTCCTTATATTAACTTACCAGATGCAAGAAACAGCCAATTCAAAAAGAACAGTTCGAATGTAACCTTCATGATGTATATCACATGTGTTGTAATGTCGCCATGGATCAAATTTGCTACTTACGCAGTGCACTCACAATTATCATGCAAACAAATCTTGATCAAAGTCCAAAAGCAGGATGGTGGTTACATGTAGTTCGGTAGACTATGTCAATCAAAAATATAATCAACAAGGCCAAAGTACAATTAAGTATAAATGTACCATCCCGAAAATCTAAAACCTAGCCAACGTTAACCTTCCTTATAGTTCAAGAAATTTTCATGCATCGACTTAATAGTCCTTCTGACTTCTACAAGTGTACGTGGATTCCCTTACAAAAAATAGTGTGTCAACCTGTGTCAATTACCACGCGTGAACACACGTGAAAAGCAAAAGAAATCACGCGTGTTCCTGGGTGGCAAACCTGTGTTTTTGGACCCTCTGGACACAGGTTTACACACCTTTTCTTGCTTTCAATTTTTAGCCACAGGTTTGACTCAGAATTCTTTGTCAATATTATTTTAATTGCCACGCGTTTTGCGTGGCAAACCTGTGGTTAACCTGTGGCAAAGTGTGGCAACTGGCAAACCTGTGTCATTTTCACGGAAAAACAGGTAAACCTGTGGCAAACCTGTGAAAACCCATGGCAGACACGTGAGAAAACCTGAGGATTTGGAACCAATTGACACACGTTTTTTTTTGTAAGGGTTGAGGAGGGGAGGACAGTTTCAGATATTATTGCTTTATTATTATTCGCATGAGTAATTAAATATACCATGAAAACTCAAAACTGAAGTAATGAAATCTTAGCATATTATTTTGTTTTTACAGAGACTTCATGGAAAATTCTTGGCTTTAAATATTTTTCACTATCAGACTTTATCCCAAAATCCAATGCTTGCACCTTTTACAGGCTCATTTGTCATATAAGTCCTTATCTGGGCTGGCGTAAGGAACATTGGTTTCTTACTCAGTAGTTCAAAAAGCACTGGACACAGATTCCTTTATAGTTTATTTAAACATTATCTTCATTATCTTTTGATAAACACTTTTCTTTTATGTCCCATTACGTGCCACGTATTCTTTCAAAAGACACTACCCTGTGCAACATTCTCACTAGACTCACAATAACATAACAGCTTACAAACTTTCACAGAGTATCGATCTTCGCTGTAGCTTTCCAGACTAGCTTAGAGAGTCAGCAAGGACGGTGTATTTGGCTAAAAGTTTGAGTTTTCACATTTTGGTTGCGACAATATCTGTGCTACTAGAACTATCTTCATACCGGCAGACATTTGATAAAGATTTTGTCAATTAAACAAATGCAGTACGTGAAAAGTTGCAATGAAGACGAAATATAGGCCGTCGGAATTTCTCTTTCAAATGTCTTTCTGTACTGCCGTGTTCTGCTGCATACTGCTTCATGTTCGAGCAATAAACTTTCACATTGCAGTAAGTTCTCAATCTGTGCTTCTGACATGTTGGACAGACATTGAAACATCAAAGAATAAATGGACCTTCGGTGACATTCTCCTTCTTTACAATAAAGTAGTCGTGGATGAACGTTTCATCGACAGCATTTCAATCTTCAAAAACTTTTCGCTTCTAATAAACCATGTTACTCTCGCTCACGAAGGTCTTTATGAATGCAAGAAAGGTTCTACATCTGTGAAAAACCATTCCATCGAAGTCCTAGGTTTGCCTCCTGATTTACTTTGATTGACCTATTTAAGAACATTAGGTTGTGCTCGGGTAACTATCAACGCGTTACAGGTGTTAATAATAAATTATCTGAAATTATAACTTAGAAAAAAATGTTTATGTTAACTTAAATGCATTTAAAGTGGCAAAATTCGTCTCCTTACATGATAGAACACAAAACCCAATATGGTTAATAAGTAAAACCGGTTAAACAGGACGAAGTAAGAACCATTGGAGTGAAAGTATTTTACGCATAGTAAGTGAAGAAAAGGATGAATGATAGTCCCATATACATCTATATGTATATATAAATATCAATATAATATGAAGAAGTCCGTGCATTCGTGAGATTAGTTTGAAAGAAATAAGTGGAAAAGGAGCAATGCCTCTGCCACCAACCGAAATAAATAGAAAAGACACATTTATTAACGAATCTCCATTGCAACATGAAACACAGATCACAAACTGTCTCATCTGTGTTTCATTTTACGAAGATTTGTTAACAGAATGTGTCGTCTTTTCAATATATTTTAGTTAGTGACAGAGGCATTGCTCCTTTTCTGCTTGTTATATATATATATATATATATATATATATATATATATATATATGTATATATATATGTATATATATATATAACATGTACAAATATATATATATATATATATATATATATAAAAATAATAATAATAAGTAGAACACACCACAAAGATGACAATACGAGAGCACAGATACGGTAACAGAATAGCGTATATTTCGGACACTCCTGTGTCCTTCTTCAGCGCAAAATGTGAAGTGAAGTTTAATTTACAAATAACAGACACAGCAATGAGGTTAAACCCCTTGACGAGGGTGATAAATCACAGAGGGGAAATCGCTTAGGATGCCCAGGTCCTTGTTTAGGCCACGGGTGTGTGTGGACAGTTTTATTACCCACTTGCTTTCGGATTTGAGTCTTTGAGTGACAGACGGGTAATTAGAACCGAGCAGAATACATCTTAAATTAGATAAAGAGTGGTTAGGTTCACTACTGAAATGTTTTGATACAGGATAGCTTATTGATTTATCCTGCACAGTTTTCTTGTGGTTATTAAACCTCAGCCTAAATTTGGTGCCGGTATGACCGACATAGTTGCCTTTGTCACACAAATTGCAGCATAATAAATATACTACATTAGGCGTGTCACAATCCAGGGGAGGGGGACGGATGTTGCAAATAGTGCCGGGAGGAGTAAATGTTTCGTCCGTGATAATGAACCGACACACTTGACACCTAGAGCTTGCCACACTTTTTATTGCCTATGTTCCCAACAGTAAGAAGCCTGGAGGATGTAAGGAGAGATTTGAGGTTGGGGGGTTTGCCGTCTCGCAGTTAAAGGGGGATCATCAAAAAAGTTCGGAAATGGACTTGTCTGTCCGAAGAATACTGAAATCTGAACGTATACATTTATGTAGGCCCTCAGTTTTAGGGGAATAGTCAAAGACAAGTGGGATACGTGAATTTTCGACTTTAGGTTTGTAACATAACAATTTATCCCTGCGGTAAACGGAAGCTTTACTAATTCCCTATTTGATAACGGGTAGGGGTAGTCATTATTAAGAAAAAATTCCACAAGGTTGCCGACGTGTTTGTCGTATTCAGACTTGGTAGAGCAGATACGCTTGATTCTGATGCATTGAGAAAATACAATAGATCGTTTCAAACTGATATGATGGGAACTGTTAAAATTCAGGTAGCCATGGGTGTCAGTTGGTTTACAGTAAAGGGTAGTTGCTATGGAACCGCTATGTAACTTAACCAGTACGTCAAGAAAAGGGATTTCCTTGTCAGAAAAAATCAAATGTAAACTTAATAGAAGGGTGAAAAGCATTACAAAAACGATACAAAAGAATGCAGGCTAGGTAAGCCATGAGGCCAAATGAAAAAAATATCATCAATATATCTATGAAAATGTAACGGGTGTAAAGGGTAGCCCGCCAGCATCTTATTTTTCAAGATCGGCCATGAAAAATGACAGCATAGCTGGGGGCCATTTTTAGTACCCATGGCAGTTCCGCATGTTTGAAGATAGTGCTGTCCGTTAAATTCAAAATGATTATGTGTGAGGATAAAATCAATAATGGCAGTGAAGTCACTAATGAAACGGTTGAGAGAAGCCGTTCAAAGAGAGGATCTTCTTACAAGCTAATACACCTTCTTCATGTGGTATATTAGTGTAGAGGGCACTTACATCCATAGTGACCAGAAGTGAATTTGATGGGAGAGACTTAACGTCCTTGAGAATTCTTAGAAAATGGGTAGTATCTTGGATGTAACTACTGAGGGAAGGTAAAAGAGGGTTCAGAATACTATCAACAAACCCACTTAAATACTCAGTGAGCGTACTCAGAAACTGCATAAGATGCATTAAAATATCGTATCGTGTAAATTTGAAATGGGGAAAACTATAAAAAAAAATGAAACCATAGTAAATAATGATAATTAAGGGTTTTATGCATTGATTGGAGTTCAGGGATGTTTATTGTAAATTTATTCAAAATATTTACCACACTAGACTCAAGGTAAAGCCTCCCCTGAAGGTGAAGTACACATGTATAGTACCAAGATTGTTGTAGTTTGGGTGAAAATAGACTCGTGACCTTTGACCCTCCTAATTACCATGTTCGGGTAAATTTAACAGGTGACAACCAACAGAAAATGAAAGCTGACATCCTAAGAAACATTTTAAGGGTAGGTGTCAACTTTTACAAAGTTGTACGGGGGGGGGGTCGAAACATTTCAGACTTCGCCGCTAGTCTATCGCGGTTGCCAATTTTTTTCAGGTCCTAAAAGACGTAAATGTTTAAACACAAATTTTACTTCCAAAGGTGGCATATGTGGCAACATGATTGCATTAAAGGACACCTAATTTTTCAAAAATTTTCAAAGAGGAGGGACAACACCCTCCCCTTATATCCCTCCCCTAGGCCGGCCATCACACAACATATTGCATGCCCCCTTGAGAGAAATTCTGGGTACGTCACTGGTTGACCTATATAAGCTTTAAATAAGTACAGGTCCTTTTAAGTGTAAGCTTACCCAAAAATTTCGTGCGCTTTGCAATGTCACAGTTTAGATTTCGGGAAAAACTTTAAATCGGGAGGAACTACGGTATTTGGCTCTAGTATAAACAAAATCTTATGCAATATATGCCCCACAATGGCGTGGTATAGTACACAGTTTTCTTCAAATCTCCCCTCACCAACGGCATCGGGGCTGTCGAGGCTTCGGGTCGTTGCCCCCCCCCCCCGTTGGGCAAATCCTGGCGCCACCCCTGCTGGACCACTACCGGTTGGACTAACGGTTCTCAGCTCTAACTGCATTTCTTAACAACACTTTCAGTCGGCATTTGTTTCTTCTCAGTCGGCACCACACACCCCTCCCCACATGACAACTGTTCTGGGGACGCCCCTGAATCTAACTTCAAATTTGTATCCCCACTGCGCTCTCTACGAGTTCGGTCCTGGTCATCCTCAGGGCGGAAACGATTTGCAGAAGTAGCGCTCATTCGTTAGGAGGAAGCTCTCAGTTAAAGAGTGCGAGGATCCGATGGACTCCTAGAGTATGTACAAAAAAGGGGTCGATAAGATTTTCACTTTTCCGATTCCATACTTAATGAACAGAGCAATGAAGGCTACACAATTTTGACAGTTTAAAACCATTTTTCATCTATTAGAAAGTTTGAAAAGATCGATCATTTGAAACGACAATTACCCTTCCTACCTGCAGCCTTTCACGTGAACGCCGATTTTCCCTACATGCCTTTCTGCCAATACAAAGTAGGAAAGGAAACAAAAGTAGTAACATGTTAATTGGTACAAATACGGTAACACAATATGAACAATAGAAAGAGACTAACTGGGGGCAAAGGGTGCGTTCTTCATGACATTGGCAGTCACAATGTTCGTTTTCCTGCCAGTGAATTTTTTTTTTGTCACAGGTCTGCAGTTGGAAATTTGAAATTCGGCAGTCGAAAATTCTGCCTTTGCACGTCGAATTACTAACAAGGCTGCAGTGGCGTAGGAACTGGGGGCAGGGGGACATGGCCCCCGCCATATTTTTTGTGAGAGGGCCAAATGTCATTTTGCCCCCCCCCCCCAAAAAATAAAAATTGCTATATTGTTCAATACATATAAAATAGAGATTTTTACATACTTTAATAAGTAGGTCCTGTCGTCTGCTTATCTGATGTCTTGAAAACACAGCCGGGCCCACATCATACTCTAATACATTAATCTGATTATTTTACAGGGAAATGCCATCAATAACACATCTATCAAGGTCAATACTGATGTTATAAAAGTCAGTCTTTCAACTTTCAAGGAAATTTCCCCACAACGGTCAATTTTGGGAATTCACATTGAGTTTGGGATATTTTTTAGGAAATCAGGCAATTTTGAGAATACATAACTTGCAGGAAACTTATTTAACCCTTTTACCCAGATCAGTTAAAATTATTTATAAGTTTAATTTGAAGTCAATTATTAATTTCCGATTTTCAACGACTTAAAACACTTCCTTGGTAATTAAAAGTTTTGATTTGAACTACACTAGAACCTATATATTAATTCACCAGTGTCTTTCAATGGTTAAACTTATACTATGATTATCAGTGGTGTATTTAGGGAACCATTAGGCCATGCCCCCCTCACTGGTGCCGAATTTTTAGTACCTTATTAATTACGTAAATGTTTTAACACAAATTTTACTTCAAAGGTAGCATATGTCGCATCAGATTGCATGTAAGGACACCTAATTTTTCGAAAATTTTGAAAGGGAGAGGGACAACCCCTCCCCTTAGACTCCTCCCCTAGGCCTGCGATCACACAACATAATTCACGTTCCCACCTCCTTAAGAGAAATCATAGCTTCGCCGATGATTATTATCATTATTATTGTAACGAATCCCCCCCCCCCAACAAAAAAATATAATCAATTCGGAAGAGTAATAGCACGGCAAATGATTGTATGTACTGTAATTAGCATGCGATGTGATAAACGATGCATGCCTATATAAATATGTATTATTGTTTCCTTTTTCTTTGAAAATTTTTGAAATTAAAATCGGAAAAATCAAATTGATCTAATATGATGTTTTGGTGTGGGAAGGGGTCAAGGTCGAGAAATCGCGTCTGGTATGGCCCCTCAATTTCAAACATCTTCCTACGCCGCTGGGCTGGATGTACAATTAACCTAGATTGGAGGGGTGTGGTTTGCATGAGGCATTGTAACAATAACTGCATGGCTGGTCTGAATGATAGTACGATGGCTACTTACCATAGTTGTGCGACATCGTAGTGAGCATTTTCTCTCCTTTTATTACAAAATTTCTTTTTTTTTAAATGCCTTTAATTTTTGATTGTCGGGACATTTTTTAAAACTTAAACGGTTAAAGTTTGGCTAATGGGCCAGGTTGGGGCAACTTGTGGGTTGGAAGTGACCCACGGGCCACCATCATACCCCAGGGCCTGTATAATGTAACAACTTTAAAGGCAAAAAAGTGTAAAAAATGATCATTTGCAAATTTTTATTCTAAGTATGTACTTTTCCATTGGGGACTCGGACTCGACAGGTAATAAATCGGACTCGGACTCGGAATGTGGGGACTTAACAACAGCACTCTCAACTTGTTTAGATTATCACAAATATAAATTTTAGGCCATAAACCACATTCATACGTCATATCTTTGTCGTCAATACTGTATATTATTACTACTTTTGACGATAGATGTTATGTTTATTGTTTAAACCTAAATTATCCAACGGTGTAAGCAGTATTGGCGAAAGGAAATGTAATAAATGTCATCAACACAGCTAATCCAGCATATGTATTCTACCTGTCCATGTAAAACTTGCGATGCTTCAACATAGTTTTTATGCTGGCACTGCATTAAATGTGCCAACTAGGCATAAAGAAAGTTACAATCAAAAGCAGGTTATATATTCCCACTGGTATGGTAAAACATAAAACTGCTTTGGGGAATTATTACTTTATTAACAGGCTGTAACTCATCTCTCGGCTGGATTGTAATATGGGGGTTCTTTGCGGGTACCTTCCTCTTAATGTACCTACTGTATTATGTATTTATGATGGAGTCGGAAAGCAAAAGATTGTGAACGAAAATTTCTCCTAAGGTTGGAACCACTTCATTTGTCTAGTTAGTAATCGGTTGAGCTATATACACATTTCACAAAAGGCAGAGAGTTACTCAGGGGAGGAATTTCGTTTTTGAAAGGGGAACAAACCTGGACTGAATACTAAACTGGTGGGGGTCCAGGAGCCACGTCCAGAAGATGAGAAGTATTTAAAGAATTCAAACCGTTAGAACATTTGGCTATCTTAAAACGCATGGTATGTTCAATTTAACGATCAGGCAAAACACATTTGACCATTAATAATCAGAATAGCAGCTCATTTTTGTGATGAAGAGGTTTAGCTTGTGAGTGGTTACTTTGTAGAGAAAGGAATTTGAACATACTACGGAGCACACAAGATCGTCTAGAGGAAGTCACCGTGACAAATCAATAACAAAAACTGATGCAAGCGAGCGCGCCGAAGAAAACAACATTTTATTGTAGTCTGTTTTTTAATTGATTGAATGCAACCTAATCCATTTCATCAAAGGTTCTCCTGCTTTCCCTGACTACCTATTCTTTCTTAATATATTTCAATTTTGTCGATGATCTGGGACAGGGAACCCCTGAAGTTTTCATTACTGTGAATTAGTTAAAATACACATTAAAGCATACTTTTGTAAGGACGATGAAAGGTTGACGGTGATGGTGTGTAGTACTTTCGTAACTAAATGAAATGTAATCGCTAACTCTTACATAGTGGCGAAGGGCGTCTTCAGTAAAAAAATGCTAGAGAGGAATTTATTTTGGAGGCTGTATGTTTGTAAAGTGTGGCCGAAGAAACCTTGAACCGGGAGTGCCGACGGCACAAGCGAAAGGATGAGCACTGAGGGTCCTCTACGAGTATTTTTTCATAAATTTTAATGGCTTTTGGGCCTTTTAAGACCATTTCTAGAGCAACTTCCTTGTCCGAGGTATAATTTGTAATGATATATATATATATATATTTGTTGCAAATCTAGATAATACCAGTCGGTCAATTTGATAAGGATGGTAGCAATTGGCTGGGAAGTGAACAGCAGGAGGGGTTGCAAGAGTTTGAAATAGTAATTTACTCCAGCACTGATCCTACAGGAAGTGCGAACGAGGTTGTTCCACAAAAGTCTACTACGGGCATCAGCACTAATGTGACACCTACTTCTATTGAGTTAACGTCATAAAAGTTAACCAGAAGAAGCGCGCTAAAAGATTTTTTCTGGCATTGCTATGATATTTAAAGTTAATGTTTTCCTTCAGTTCGCATTGCAAACCTTACCATCATATTCATAATTCCCACTTATTTTTTTTATTTTGGTCTCTTTTCCTTTCCTTTTTTCTTAGTATCAATTTTCAATGTCATGAAAAAGTGGAAGTGTAAGTCCCTCTACCCTGGTAATTCACCCTGACATATCATGACATTTTTTACTTTTTCTTAAACATCATTTGGAAAATAATGGCTGAAAGTACCACTTTTTAAAAGATCCTTCCGTAGAAAACCGAAATATCAAAAACGCTAACAAAATTGCCTTTAGCTTTACCCTGAGAGTTCTTTTTCTCGTTGTGTGAGTTGTAGGGTAGTTATTCTTGGATCATAGCGACATTCTTTTTCTAGATATTTAGATGTGTACATCATACTGCAAAATTTTTATAACAATTTAAAGTATTTGCTTTTATTGAGCAGTGTTTATCACAACTTTAAGAGTCTTCTCTAGCAGGAATAAGGTCTATTTATCTGGTTCTTGTGGCAGGAACTAATTACCCGAAACTTACTTGCCTTGCTGATTTTTAGACTTACTCTCAAATTTATCCAGTTATTTAAAAAAATATCAGTGCTTGCTCTGAAAGCCACGAACACGCATATTCTCTCCCTAGTAGGAAACCTTGGTTTGAAGGCACAGGCATTGCCTAGATGCCTTACCCCAAAACTCAAAACCAGATGCTTTTTGCAGTTTAAATGCAGCAGTTGCATAATCAGCTGTAAAGAGTTTACTTTTTAACTTTCATCTTAATAGCAGCTGTAAGTTAAAACCTCAACATCCCTAATATCTTCTGCCTCACTTGCAGAGACTAAAATATATGAAAACGTGTGACAAGTAAAGCAGTAGTATAAATTCTTAATCTTATCAGCTTCCGTTTTTTCGTCATGAGATATCTCGACCTCAGATCAAACATTATCCATATATTTCTGATTACAAATATCTATGATTGTTACGAAAGACAGTTTAACTAGAGTAAACCCATTGTGTACCTAAGTCTAAAATTTTAAAAAATATATGTTACAGACCTTGAAAATGAATTCAAAATGATTTCAAATGGTCCAATGTCCCTCTTCAAGGGTTATTCCTGAGCTGAGATATGTAATACTGAAGCTTATTTACTCAATTTTAAATGGCAGATTGCGTAATAATTTGTGATGTCATCCTTATACTACTCAAAGCGCCGTCTTTGTTTTTCTTTGCTTATTCAAAAGCCTATGAACCTTGTGCCAAAAATGTGATCACTATCTTACTGTAATAGGGTGACATGGCTTTATACGTCCTTTTACAGCATGCTCTGTAAAGGAACAGTAAATGTTTCAAGGTCACATAAACATCTTAATTTCAAAAAGAAATAAAAGCAGGTAATGTGAGTTGTACAAGAAGGACATTACAAATTATTTCGCAATCGACAATTTCAGCTGATGTGAATAAATTTCAATATTTTAATTTCAGCAACGTAGTAAGCTAGTCGGTAGATGGATAAACGAAATACAATTTCAAACCTCTTAAATATTTATTCTTGTAATTCTAGACTAAACTCCTCTATAGGAATCAAGACTAAACCTAGATTGTATTGTGTACGCAAAGTTAGATTTGTTAGAGTTTGCCATGACATTCTTGCCACTCTTTATAATACTACTACCAGCAGTGTACGGACCTATTGTCTTTTATGCTGGATAGATATCTCACATGAAAGTTCGGGGGGGGGGGTGCATTATTACTCTGTAGTGTCGGGTAACCGGAAAGAATCTGCCTTTGGTCAACATGATCTTTGTTTTGAAACGGAGTCTTAAATAATTTAGCATCTAAACTTTTTTGCAACGTGGGATCAAAAAAGGGTTTAGAAATCTTTTCGAGTGTACTTGCCACCCATCACACGTTCAACTAAACAGCCATTTAATCCCTTATAGTAGTAGACCAAGACCAACAGAGCATTGCCAAATATGTTAACAATAGGGATTGTACTAGAAAATCTTTAGTTGACTTGTAGAAAGTGGTTTAACCCTTCGTATGTTTAATCGGTTTCTTTCTTTCAGTGTTTAACAGCTAGTGGTTCAACTTCATAGTCATATTCACACTTTCTAAACCTTTATGCTTTATCATGTTGTTTACCATTATGTTGCTGGCACTCGCTTAAAACTCTCTACTCTGCTCTATTTTGCTCTTCTCTTCTCTACTTTGCTCTACTCTACTCTACTCTTCTGTGCCTCATACTATAAAGAAAATGCTGTGTAGGAAATGTGCTCAAGCTAATTTAAAGGGTTTTTGATATGAAAATGATACATTGCAGAGGTTAAGATTGACAAAAGCCTTGCATTATGACATGCTCCCGTACATGAGGAAAACATGTCCGGTGTTCTCCAGATAGCACCTTCATGGTTGATTAACTCAAGTGTTAATAATGCTCACATGTCCTACTGACCACACTGTTCATTGACTGACTATACTGAAATTACAGCAGGCAAGCAGCACAATGCAGTCCTTGTAAAGTCACAGTATAGCTTCTTATAGGAGAGTCTCCTGGCACCCTATCTGAAATTTGATGGTCCACTGGGCCAGTGAGATGTTATCTTAATGCACAATTAATGAAGTAGAAATACCCTAAAAAGGCCCAGAAATCAGGGTTTTTGTAGTATCGGGGACGTTTGCCTAATGAAATATGATGTTTGACATTGTGTTAAGTGTTCTGTAGTCTAGCAATGAAGGTGTCTCTAGTGACGAGTCAAAATTTTATCCCATAGGTTTTTATTTTTTTATTTTTTTGCAATACTAATCCAAAGAGTGTATTGACTGTATTCTTTATAGCTAAATCTTTGTGGGTTCATGTTTGAAACAATCTTTTCTACAAGTGTTCGCAAGAGGTAGTAAAAATTGTCCTTCGATGAACTCAACATTCACACTAAGGAAGATAATGTATGATTGCATTAAAATGTTTGTGCATTAAGGTGTGCTTATTTCGTTTTGTATAATTGCACGAAAAACTTTTCGAAAACGTACTACAATAGATGAACAAAATTTGCCAGAGTATGAACACTTATTTTCATATGTATTATTTACATGGATTATGAACAAAGATATTACGAAAAAAGTACTGTAGTTAAATTAGTCTCTTTACTAACCTGTTTGAGTTAAGAATGCGATCTTATCCTGTACGACGACACATGGAATAAAAACTTCGTATGAACTGTAGACGGTAAGCAGAGACAATGACTAAAGACTGGGAAACAAAGAGGTGATAAAATGGCCGACAGATAATTGACTACGGTAGCCTATAAACGTTGTAATCCTTATTCAGTAAGCATCGATTCAATGCGCTGTGCACGTTCTGAATGATGTCTTCTCTTGTAGTTCAAACATAACTCCAATGTCGTTTACGAATTGTGTTTCATACAGGTAGGTTTTTTAATTCTTGCTCTAATGAGTTTTAATAACCTACAGGAAAATACACTGCGTTAGGCACTTATCGAAACAACCACGAGTTCAACTCATCGATAGATATTGTTTGTTTCTTTCATAACTTCTGTTGGTACTGTATCCTACCAGCAATAATGCTGGAGAAGATATCATCTTAGTTAAAGCTTCAAAATACTGGCTATAACAAGCATTGGAAAAATTCACATTTCTGAAGCAATTTAACGTTGCCTTAAATTTTAAAATGAGCACAGAACCCCAGCCTAGCCTGAAGTTTAAACAGTAGCCTATTTTATAATTCTCTGAGAAACATCATGGCCTAGCGAGACGATTAATGAGAGCTTTACCTTTTTTGAAAATTGAGGCTTAGCCGTGCCGTAAAATTAAATTGCGTCTCACTAGAAAGATCCTTTCGATATTCACGCCTGTCCAGGATCAATATTTACAGCATTCACACCATCAACATTCAAGTTGCATATCAGTCCAACCATATACTAATTTTCTAGACTCACTGTTAACGTTTTATTGCTATTTATTGGTGGTTTGACGATCTAAATCCTAAACAAATAAAATGTTTGTATACTTAACGTTTATCGTTACATTTTCTGTGACTATGGACTTTGTATACAAAAATTTGAAATGGTTATTATGACCTATTTGTTTTTTATTATCGGATTTAGCTTTAATATTCCTCCACTAGAACATTTTTAATTTAACACAAACCCCCATTCGGCGGAGTACTTTTAATAAATAAACTCCAAATGTAACAAACTATTGGACGAGAAGAGACCGAAGTTGATATTTTGACTTATTTGGCGGCGAGGCGCTTAATAGGTCAATAATAGTCTAAAAAATTCGATCTTTTTTCATTTCACGACCTTAAGCTGTACACATTTGTCAACTTTGATCATCTTTTCATTGATCGTACCAAACTTTGGACATCTTCCAACAAGTGCAATGATAGTCAGTGTTTAACAGATGAACCATGCTGCATTTTGAGGGTCTTTGGATCTTGTAAAGCCCTGACTGTTTCTGCAAACGCGAATATGGTGTCGGACATGTTAGGCTCACTTTAACGAATTCAAACTAACAAACTAGCCCTCTTCTACACTGTTAAAAAATCTCTGTTCGTTTACAACAAAGTTGCTGTCAATTGGGTTTCATACAATAACAACAAACACATGTCAATGTACAGGATGTTCAAATTCAGGTATAGGACCACGCTGTATTTTTAAAGAAGTGCACGGTACTTTACAAGATATCACATGCATACCTACAGAAACTCCTGTTTACATACAGGGCAAGTTTTATTGCAACCGCCTCAGTGTGTATTTTTACACTTTCCACCAGTTTGTATACAGCAAAGATCCAGTTTTTATAGGTTGTAATTGTATGTGTTCATTTACGTTGTTATACTTGTACCGAAACGATTGTGCAGTTAACATGACTTGTCTATATAAATAAACAGCGTCCCTCTTATGAAGACAAAATATTGGTTCTATAATACGCATATCTGCTGTGCTGCAACCTCACTAGACATCGCGCTAATGAATGGTAGACCATGGTTTACCGTAGTAAATTTACACCACATGGTATAGGCAGTAAGTTTACCTCGGCACTACCGTAGTAATTAAACTACTGTTTACATGTGTCGTAACTCATAACACAGTCTTACCACAGTTTACATGCATATTGTGCTTTATTAGTGAAACAGTGACAAACAGTAGGCTATATAAAAAGTACTTATGCAGGGCTTTTGCCTCGTTTAATAGGCTTTGGGATTTCTGACTGGCTACATATAGCCTAGTCTAGCCGCACTCACTCTGTCGATTTGGAGGTCTACTCTCTGACTTAGAAGAAAACTTTTAAGCATGTTTGCAGATGAAAAAAGCCAAACTTTCGGGAGAGGTTGGTACCCCAAAAAGAGCCTTTGGTTTTACATAGCCTATCCGGATTTCCTCTGACGCCTGTTCAGGTGTTTTCTTGGGGCGCCGCTACCTGTCTTCCTGCTTGGCCGATTACCTAGCTTAGGACTGAAGTTTTTCCAACAGCCTCTTGGCCTCTGCTCCTTTGAAGTAAATTCTTAGCCCAATTTTGCCCTGCCTCCATTTACAAGGAAGCGTTGTCGTTGCTTTTTGGTCTGGCACCAGACTCTACAAAGCTCCCTTCCTTCCCCAAAGAATCGCCGAGTTCCATGGCTCGGAGAATTCCTCAGAGCAGTTGAGGAACTTCAGAAGTCCGGGTGGGTTTCTTTGAATCCTGTCCTTTTTTGAAGGGGATGTTCTCTAACCACAAGTTATCGTCTCTTCTTCAGAGTGTGGAGTCTTTAAGCGAGACCGGTGAAGATCTACGTTGAGCCAGTCAGTTGTATCCGTACAATCGCTGTTTTGATACTGAACTCGACCGTAGAGTTGCCAGATTGTTTCATCATTCACCGGCCAAATTGTGCCAAAAATTAACCAAAACTGTAAAAAATATGCCAAATGAAATTTACCGGGCACACCGACACCCATGCGCACACGTATGATGCAATTACGCAACTTTGAATTATGCCTGAAAATGGCTTACCTGCGGGAAAAGTTATGCGGCGTATTCTTTATCAATTGTGTACTGTGGCACTCTGTTGCAAGCAGGGACCAGCTGCTGAGAAGCATATGCTCGGGTCTGATTGGTCCATAGTTCCGACAGGTGTTACTTTTCCGCGCGTGTGCTAAAAAGAGAGAACTATTCGGGCCTGAAATTGTATGTGGTCTGTGTACGATGAATAATCACAAACCGGCGGCATAAGGAATGATGAATACATTTATTACTAGCTGCATGCCCCGAAATCAAAATCGGCCAAAATCGCTTTGGCCGTAGCAGACAGGTTCAAAATATGCCAAATTTACGCGATTTGGCCGGTAATCGGCCAATATGGTAACCGCGTTCAATTTTTATTTATATGTCTTTCTGGACGTGAAAGAGAAAACAACAATATTGAGTGCTGATTGGACGAAAGATAACGGCGGGCTTCATAAGCATCGGAGATCTCGAACACATTTTTGCTAGATTTCAGTTCTTTTCAACTGTTTTTAGGTGTTTAGAACCAGGGCCGTAGCAAGCGGGTGGTGTGGGGGTGTCACAACCCCCCCCAATATTTGATCGCCGTCGGCAAATTTTCGGTCTGTCGGTAAAAAGGGGAGAGAGAAAGGAAAAGAAAAAGGGGGAGAGGAGGAAAAGAAGACAGGAGGGAAAGGAAAGGGAAGGAAAGGGAAAGGAAGGGAGTGAAGAGAAGACGGAGAATGAAAAGAAAAAAGAGAAAGAGAGAACGGGAGCGAGTGGCCAGTCTGTTATCGGCTATTCCGATTTTCGGCTCTTCATCCAATTGGCCCATTCAAGTTTAAAGTGGACCTAAAGTCTAAAAATTCAAAAATATATATTTTAGAGGTTACAAAATTAATCTTATTGGTCCAACTCCCATTGTCATAGCTTATTCCATTGCTGAGATATTAAATGTTAAAATTTATTCACTTAAATCCAAACAGTTCATTGCGCAATAATTTTTGACATTCTTGTTGTACAACTCACGTTAAATGCTTTGTTTTCTTTTAAAATTAAAAATGTCTATATGACCTTGACCGCTTCCTGTTTTCTTGCATGACATGCTGTACAGAGAGGGCTTACATAGTCAAGTCACCCCAAAGCAGTAAGAACGCGATCACATTTTGGCACAAGGTGCGGTGGCTTTCAGAAAAACAAAGAAATACAAAGATTGTAATTTGAGTAGTACAACAATGACATCACAAATTATTGCGCAATCTACCTTTTTAAATCGAGTGAATAAACTTCAACATTTTATATCTCAGCTTAAGAAAGTCCTGTGAAGATAGGAATTGGACCATTGGAATTCAGTTTTCATGCTCTGTAATATATATTTTTGAATTTTCAGACTTTAGGTACACTTTAACGTCCGTCGGCAAATTGATTATGCATGTGACAGCCGTATCAACGGCCGTCAGTGTAATTGTACGGGTGACTGAGTCCGTAGACAACTCGGGGAAAGAACGGGAATTAAAGGGTTCCGTATTGGCGCACTATTTTGGGTCATATGACATTCTTGAAAAACTACTTTCTGTAATTTATTCCTCACTTTTATCATCAACATGGGGAACCGCACCCCATTTCCCATGAAGAGGGTATCCCTAGCCCGTTTTCTTAACTCTAACCTTGACTTTAAACACATTTTGCAAACTCCTGAGGATGAGATTTACCCACAAACATCCTGGGAAAAAATAATGCGTGCCGCGCATGTCTTTCCTTCACTGCAATCTCAGGCTTTTAACTTTTGAAAACCAGAATGAAACAGATACAAAACCCATCCTAGCGTTCAAAGCATATTTTGAACGCTTGTTTTAACATTCTGAACACTTTTTCTCCCTTTTTGAACCCCCGGACGCCTATTTGAACACTTACCGTATTTAAACGCCTGACGCTTCTAGTGTTCAAATGCTGAACGCGTAGTGTTCCAATTCTGAACGACAGGTTCAACCCCTGAAGTATAGTGGCATGACGGGAGGAATAGCCTAACACATTAAAATTATCAGGAATCTTTACATTGGATAATATGTTATGAACCAAAAAACCTATCCTGCATGAGACTTATAGTCCAGGCCGTTTCGTGGCTTTTTGGGGGTTTGCGGTTTTTCTTGCTATATTTGGTAAAACTTTGATAAGATGTAGAGTAGACATCAGACAATCAGAAAAGTATGTGCTCCATTTTTTTTTCATGTGCAAGGGGGGTAGTCAGCCCATTCAAAATGGCCGCCATTTTGAGAATTTAATACAAAATATGCCCTTGATCAGGCCTTAAAACTGTTTTCGCCTCCTCTTTGTTATCCTCTGTTCTCCACAAGATGGAGAACAGAGGCTTTTCTCTCCTTTTTACTTCTAATTTACTGTTCCTAAAACTGACCATTGTTTTTTCCAGTTCATAGAATTCATTCCTTTAGCTAAAATTACCATGGGTGAAAACATTTGAGTTTGAGAAGAAAGAATTATCCTGCTCCTTCTTTCACTTGACTAATGAACTTATTCAGAGTTTACTTAGGCCTCAAAACTAAGTCATTTCTCAACTTAAAGTAACTCGTTCATCTTCATTTGACCTAGATTACCAGACAAAGTTAAGTGCATTAAATTGGTATGATCTATTTTAGAGAAGTGCTGAAATTTACATGCCGGTATAAAAAGTGTTTTAACAGGTACGCCATTCACTAAATCTTGTTTTAAACGTTTTACTGTTATAAATGTTCCATCTGGAAAATTTACTTTAGGTAAAGCGTGAATCAATGTAATGTCCATTACCACATCGCTCATTGAGCAGGATGAGATATTATTCTATTTATGTCATTTGAGCTATGTACGGCAATGCGAGTTGAAATGGCAGCCGCTACCATAGAAACGGTTTTAATTTCCTCAAGTTACTAGTCTAAGGGTCTGACCAATGAAAAATGAAAAATTTCTAAAAGCCTCCTTTGTTGACAATGAATGCTAGTAATGCGGAAAGTTGTGAAAATTGTGAGTTTGTTTGGTGGGATTGAACAAAGTGTCAAGGAGACGACCCATCGAGATCTTAAGAACACAAAGAACTTAAATTAGTGAAACGTTAAGGGACAGTCGTTTGCCTTAAAACATTTATTGAAACTTAGCCATTGTCGAAAAAGAGACTGCACTTTAAAGTAACATGTAAACAATGACCGTTGTTCCTGGATTACTTTGGTTGGAAGGGAGCGGACCATCATTAGAAAGTGTACGTCAGAAAAGGCAATAAGAATTGGAATAAAGTGCCCGGTCAATCAAATTTTGTTACCTGAATAGGGATTAAATTATTTTCAAGCACATAATTGTCTGACGAATTTGAGCGTTGGATCCCCTTCCGTAATAACTCCCTGGTAGGAAGATGCCAATAATTTTTACGTACAGCTGAAACAACGTTGCAAAATGGATGATGATTTAGGAACACGCTTTGCTGATGTAAATTATAATTTGCTGGAAAGGGGATTTGAACTGTGTAAAAAGGAATTCACTCTGCCTGAAGTTATTTTAATTTCATCTACACCAATTTTAACTATTATTTGTAATCTATTAAAATACCACTATCTCTTGTCAACGTATTATTATTATTATTATTATTATTATTATTATTATTATTATTATTATTATTATTATTATTATTATTATTATTATTATTATTATTATTATTATTATTATTATTATTATTATTATTATTATTATTATTATTATTATTATTATTATTATTATTATTATTATTATTATTATTATTATTATTATTATTATTATTATTATTATTATTATTATTATTATTATTATTATTATTATTATTATTATTATTATCATTATTATTATCATTATTATTATCATTATTATTATCATTATTATTATTATTATTATTATTATTATTATTATTATTATTATTATTATTATTATTATTATTATTATTATTATTATTATTATTATTATTATTATTATTATTATTATTATTATTATTATTATTATTATTATCATTATCATTATTATTATTATTATTATTATCATTATCATTATCATTATCATTATTATTATTATTATTATTATTATTATCATTATTATTATTATTATTATTATTATTATTATTATTATTATTATTATTATTATTATTATTATTATTATTATTATTATTATTATTATTATTATTATTATTTACTGGTTTAATATGTGATGAGTTGGAACACAATTTTCAATTACCAAACTGATTACAAAATATTTACCTTTCAATAGTAGATTCAACCATCTTCTTTGTGTGAGGAATCACTGATAGCTAACTTTTGTCTATGCATAAGATCTGTCTTTAACATACCAGCATTTAACTTGTTTCAATATGGCAGGAAAGTTCACAGGAAACACAGAAAAGATAACAAATCAACGCGTACTTTCAAAAGTAAAATTACTCTTTGGATTTTAACACCTTTTACACACATATACTTTTGAAATTTTAGACTTTAGGTACACTTTAACGCTACCGTGGTTGCAGTGGACTTGCTACAGGCCACGTTTCTGTCCTTTTGACCAGGCGTTACGTTTTTCTTACCTGTGTCATATATATCCCCTGAGACCTAATTTATCACACGATTCTCATAGCCTGTACAGTTAAAACTGATAATCGGTTCAATTGACTAGTCTCTTTCATAGGCTTACATAATTTCATTACAAACAAGGGTGTAAACAGCCTGTACTTTGATATATGAGCACTTCAAAAGTTGATGGCCCAAAACAAGACTTAAATTTTTAAACAGTTCTCTCTGTTTCTAAAATAGGACATTTTAGTAGAAAGTAGATTGTGGGTTCCTGATTTAATTAACATGGCATAAACTTATCCTTTTCCATTTGTTGTCACGTTATTATTCGTTAGATATACCTTCCAGTCATCGAGTATACATAAATATTTAAACGCGCAGGGCCATTGACCTAATTCTTTTGATTAAATTATTGTTTAAAACACAAATGATGTGAAAAGTAACCATCGCATCACTGAGAGGTTTAGAAGTTAGGTAATACCCTGAAAATTACTTTTCAGTGTTTGAGGCTAGTTACATATGCACAAATGCTAATGAGGTCCTTATTTTGAATACGTCTGAATCGTTTGCAAAAACTAAAGGTAAGATTCGGTGTTCATGAGCCCTCAAAGCGTAAGAACGTTTTTCTTCCAGCATTTAGTAGCAATTAGTTGTTTTTCAACTACGCGACAGTGATTTTAAACCAGTCACAGCTAGAAATGCATTCTTGTGTAATCATCTAAGCAAGTTGTGCTTCTTAAGACAAGGATTTTTTTACAATTGATTCAATAACAGTAACATTCGCCCAATAAGAAGTAACTTGCAAAGTCAAATATTTAGGAATTCTGAAAAACGTACTTTTCCTACACTCTACTTTGACATGACGTGAGCAAAGAAAAGCCACATGTCAGTATATTGAATGTGCTTACTTAGACCACCTTTTAGTGTAAGAGGAGTAAGAAGAGTCCTAGTCTTTCTTTGAAAGAATAGCCCACTCTCGTTTGTATTCGACCCTACAGGATCTCCAGCTTTGACAAATCAGTAGGCCAAATTATAACATTTTTTTCGAACGTGAAAGCACATTAATAGCATCTCTTTGACCTTATCACCAAAATTATTTTCCAATGATTCGTGGTCGATCGATGAACCAATGTTGGAAAGTACTCAAAATAATTACATCTCATAGTTTACCTGTACCGGATTGTACCCGCAAGGCTTTCTCTGGATGATCTGGATGGGGGCAGGATGATCCCAGACCAACAACGATCAATTCCTCCGTAAACACCCTGACCCGGCCCTGTAGGTCCACATCATTATTGGAATGCTACTTTTCATTGAGAAGAACGAAAAGACGTGTGGAATTAAGATTGGAGCCTATCATCCGACATGAGGAACCCTCACCAAGCTCATTAAATATTTACAAATTTCCTCCACCCATGACATTGTACAGTTGAACCTGGCTGGCAGGCTGAGAAATATCGTATCATTTTGAAGAAAATACCATAACTACTACATGGATTGGACAAATGTTTAAGTGGCCTGGACTCCAAGGGGCTTATTATACAACACTCGGAAAGCGATCAGAAGGTACAGAAGTAATAAATATCAAAGGCCTATTCAGAATTTTCACAACAACGTATTTATCTCAACATTCTTACATTGAAAAGAGCCCCCTTTGAAACTTAATGTTTATTCTTTTTTAAATTCTCAAGTAAAAATCTCGAACCATTTTAATGTCCGGTGTTATGAACTAGACTGCTTCTTTTCAGATATTCACGCTGTAGTCCAGTCCATATCTGACCCTTCATTATAAAAAAGTAACTATCATGTGCTGCACGGTAGGATAGAGGTTGACGATTTGTGCCACTATTGGGTACGTTGTTTCAGGGTGCATGTTTTCCACAAGATCATAACCCTCCACTACAGTCACCCATTCCTGGACATGCAGCATACTCTCGTATATAGGAGGGAATTTCGGATATACCTCCTCCGTACACACGCACCGTTGCTGAGATTCTCACACTAACTGTCACTTTTTAATACAAATCTCCGCTACACTACTCGTGTAATTCTATGAAAATGTTCCTATAGTAAAACAAAAGGCTCGAAGCACGAACTAAACGCGACTCACCAACGCGTTATTACGATGCTTTTTATTTCTCGGTCTACCTCCATCTCACGATCCCAGTCAACCTAAATGCATGATAAATTCAGACCGACTTAAAAAAGCAGCTGGTGGTTTGTCTGGTACCTGAAAATTATTTACAGTTTACAAAATTTACAATCCTAAAATGTGATAAACCACTACTGAAATATTTTAGAACAGTCTGGTATATTACAAACAACATGACAAAAAAAAAATTGGTGAACGATTTTTATATGTTTGTTTTATTAAAATTGGCTCTTTCTTATCATAATCTAGATTTGAAAAAAGATAGGTGGATGAGGAAGTAGAATTACGACTTTTCGAAGAAATTATATACAATAGCACCTAAACATCGCCGAGATACATACATACAATAGGGTTTCGCAACAACTCTAGCTCGTCAAATGTTTAAAGCTTATGAGCAGACGGACAAATATATGGCGAGGGCTCAAGTGACAATATGCTCAAATCAATGACTATCTAGACGGCAGTAAACGACTTCCGTGAGACACGAATTTCAGATACTCCGTTCAATGTAAGTCTGGTGATCTCCCTTGAGACATTAGGGGTGGGGAAGTGGGGGATTTCTTTCACACCGAGAGGTTGGTATATGCGCTCCATGAGAAGGTCAGTGAGATGTGGTATGGCTGGATTCAAAATATATCTTCTGTGCTTTAATGAGATCAACTTTAAGTACTGAATTATTTGCATACTTAAAACTGGATACGAAATGTATTTAAAACAAGTAAACGCCATCACCCTACAAAACAATCTTTAAAGCCTTAAGGTATAACGTGATGGTGTATTGCAAAATAAATTCCACCAAGATTTAACAGAAAAAAAGCATTTGTAAAGACCAGCCGTAAAAATCTATAACTGGAAAAAAATGCACAAACTTTGTTCTGTTTCAAGCTTAAACAAATCACATATGTGCAACTGCAGATGTTAATTTTTCATGGCTCTAAAAAATAATTAAAGCATTATCTCACTCCTTGGAAGGAACTTTTGTTCTTTTGTTCATTGTTGACTGCATGAAAAAATGTTAACGACATGGTTGTCAATCTACTCAGTACCAGATAATAGTAAGTTAGGATCAGTATGGGAGATAATAATAGAAGGGGAAACGACTTTGGCAAGTTGAGATAATGATGTCGGAGGGATAAGACAGTGCATTTAAAACTTCATCCCAGGGGTGGGAGCCTCCGGTTAGCAGGCCTCATACGTCCAGCGAGAGCCATTTAATCCGGCCAGCGAGGAAAGTCATACATGTAAATTCAGAATCACTGCACTTGCTGATACTTTTTAACTCACAGTTTATCCTGCTTATACGATTTTCCGTATATTTTGCGTAAATACGCTGCGCAATCACCTATTAATATATTACTTAAGCGCGTGTTCAGCATAACATACTCCCTGTTTCGTTTAGACATAAACTAGGTGCCGAGTCCTTGTACATCTGATGAAACTGCCGGAAGTGTGCTATCACATACAAAAGCCTTCCTTTTACAGCGTGAAACACAATGGGTACTTTACTTGTACCAGTAGAAACCGTAACATTAGTCAATGAGAAAAAACACCGCTTAATTAATTTAAACAGTTTACCTAGAAGAGCTAGTCACATGATTGGTATTAAACAGACATGGTTTACTGTTGCAGGGTAAGTTAAGAAAGTACACCTCGAATGCTATTTCAGAGGTTGCTGAACGTAGAAATATCATCTGAAGATTTACACAATCATAGCCCGCGAGATAGGAAAGATCCATCAAAGGAACCAAAGGTAAAATTACCTGTTGAAAATAAATTGCTACGGAACAAAAAAAAAACTCTGTGTTTTCAGATGAAACGGAATATCATTTACCAAACTTTAAATCCTAATTATCAAGATTTCCACTGAATTAAAATTATCCACACCTTCTGTAATATCGTCTTGCTTGAAGAGGAAGTACGAGTACAATTTTCTTCCGATCTAAGGCGAACATATTTTTATTTCGTGTAACCTTAATACCCTGGGTATTCTTCTTTCCATAGATAACAGGAAGGTTGAGTTTGATCGGATGCAAATTATTTTTGGCCTTTTTAACCATTGCATAGCAACTAATTATAAGAACGGAATGCAAGCTAAAATTAAAGGAAGAGCATGAACGTGGTCCATAAGACGAAATCTTTATCCACGAAGGTAGAACTAATTTTATACTCTATATCGGTATTGACTTTCCAATTTGAATGTTTGAAGCAAGAACAGACCAAGTGCGCGTCTCGAAGGCAACATTATTATTACCCATACACTCATTACTCCTCTGTTATTACTAGTCATCCCATTTGTGTCGAGGATAGTGTATTTAATGTTTTTGATACCTGTAAATGCAATACGAACCGCATGTAATGGACTTAATGATGTACAAGTTTCAATCAATCGAAGAACATTCTTACCTCTCAAAACATTAAAAATCACTTGTAACGGTTTGAACCCCTCAAAAAGGCCACTATTTCTACCTTGTGCAATCGTTTACTACTTTGCAAGTTATCTGTGCAATAAATTGGCCATTTTTACTAAAGGGTGGTAGACTATGTTTTACTCCTATTTTTGTCAACACATTTCCAGACGCATAGAAAAAGACAGACAAGGAGTGCATGACCAAGCCAATTTTATTCGCCTCAAACAAGCTGATACTCCCTAAAAAGGTTTACATACCAGACTCTGACGAAAGGAATTCAAAATGACGAATGCTCATGGAAGGCAAAATATTTGTTCCCCGTATAACCTAAAACTCATTTTTAGATGATATAACACATTTTACACTAGGGGTTCTGAAGTGTTTCGGGCCTCCGGGCACTTTAACTGGAGTTTTCATGCTCTGTTTTATTTAATGAATTAAAGCTTGTTGATTGCACTATAATTCCCAGCCTATACAATAAATTTGCGGTAGGTAGGGTAAATATTATTTTTAAATGTATTTTCATGTTCAGAAGTAGTCTCTTAATATTGCCTACACTCAATAAGTGATAAAAACTTAGAAGTTTAATAATAATAATACATTGGTTTAGCAATAGATTGGTGTTCTTTGCAGGTAAGGGATACAGTTTTGTTTATTGTACAATGGCTACTTCATGTAGTAGACGAAATGTGAAAATTCCCTAAAGGGATGGGATAAGAGAGGGTTATTATAATCGTGTTCAAAAATAATAAATAGGTGTGTTGTAAAAGAGAGGACCCGATAAGTACAATATACGATAACAATATACTAGAATGATAGTTTAACATTGCCTTCGTGGTAGCCTATTATAAAATCAAAAATAAAAGTGTAAAAATGTTTTACTAGCCAAAGAGGTTCTAAAAACGATGACTCAAGATGGGAATGATAGACAGTTTGTATATTTTTAAAATGGATTTATGATGTTGAGGGGAAGAATCATTTTGTTTTGGGTGAGGTCACCAACGTTCTAAAACCGAAAACCTCGTAAACATGATATCTCAAAATAGGAAGGTTTAACTTTTCATACTTGGCAGGTGGATGCACAGTAGTCAGAATTTGTATCCAATGGTGATTGGTAGAGATCAAAGGGTATCTGAGGTCACCGGAGGTGAAACCACGAAAACTTTGGTAGTTGCTTGGAAACCCTATATCTCAAGATAGGAATTATGGATTCTTTCATACTTGGCATAAAAGTCGGTCATTAAGGAGAAGGCCCCTTTTCTGCTTTATTTTTGGCTGTCAGAGGTCACCAGAGGTAAAGACCCCCAAAACTGAAAACGGTGTAAATGGAGAAACTCAAGATAGGAACTATTGATACTTGTCATAAATGGCATGTGGATGTGTTGCATTCAGCAAATAAAGCTAATTATTTTTCTTAGGGGTCGGGGTCTTCTGAGGTCATTGGAGGTCAGATGGTGTAAAATTGAAAGTTGCTAACAAACATGGTATCTCAAGAAGGGTGACTTTGATGAAGCTTACACTTAGCATATTGAGTAAAAGAACCGTTCTTTTTTGGTGAAGTTCACAGGTCTTTTAGGTCACAAGAAGTCAAATGGTGAATACCGTGTAAATACGAAGTTTCCTGAAGGGAAATCTTGATAGATCTTAAAGTAATTGGCTTTCCTCTCATCTATCTGGGTATCCCATCAACATAAGTTACACCGTTGATATGGTTGGTTGCACTTCGGATCTGACACACCCTTGTGCAGACTTACCGACTATGCCTGCTTCTTTGTTTAGGTCAAGTCAGGATTGCAATTCCCTTTCTTGGAATAGTCAGATTTCTGCCTGCAGTGGGAGTGGTGCTGGCTGACTGGGCTGGGTGATCAAACTGCAAATTTGAAACCCCGAAAGTGAAAATACTGAAAAATATTTTCAGACACAAAGAACCACTACGCGTTCTAGGTGATTCTTTGAAGAAGACAAGAGGAATCCATGCAGCACGTGTGTGTTTTTTGACTCATGGTTTGTAAACACATCATCTCTAGATAGGAATAATGCATACCTCGCATACTTGATATATTGAATAATCATATTCAGAGAAAGAATCCTATTGTTTGTGGTGGAGGTCAGAGGTAATGTATGTGTTGAGGGGTAAAAATCCTAAAACTTTGTAAACATAATATCTCAAGCATGAATCCTTCATATATTTCACTTGTAACAGCGTTATATATAAAAGATGGATGTTGTCGATTTTGTTAACAGTCAAAGGTTATTTGAGGTCAACGAAAGGGAATCAACGAAACCCTAAAATTGCTTGAATACACGAAAACCTCAGAATGAGAATAATGGACACTTTTTATACTTTGTATATGGGCTTATCACGTTTTCAAAGTATATTCCTATTGTTTTGCTGAAGGTCAGAGGTCATGTAAGGGCACCAAAAGGATTCAAAACGATATCCTAAGGTAGAAAGGGTACATATGTTTCATTCATGATATATTGAATCATCATATTAGGAGAAAAACAAAAACCTGTAGTTTTTGGTGGAAGTCAGAGATCATGTGAAAACCTTGTAAACACAATATCTCAAGTAAGGAAGTAACTTTCAAACAGTACGAGAATGCACAATAGTACCAAATGAGCCCTGCTGAATTTGGAGGACGTCAAAGGTCATTTGAGGTCAAAGAAGTCAAAAATAGAAAACCGTGTAATATGATACATTAAAATAAGACTACTTTTCTAAGGTGACATGCATACTGAGTCAGTTAATGAACCCTACTGTTTTGGTAGAGAACAAAGGTTATCGGACTTCATTGGAGGTGACGTAGCGAAAACCTTGTTAACTGTTTACAAACATGATAATGAAGAAGGGTGATACTGATGGAGCTTACACCACACTTAGAATATGAATACCCACATACTGAATTAGGGACCTTACTTTGGTGGAGGTCAAGGTCATTTACATCACCTGAGGTTAAATGTTGAAAACTTTGTAAATACGATATCTATTAAAGGTGGAGTTCTCCCACTTGGCAGGATGTCGTATCAACATCAGTTACACAGATGATGCAGTTGGCACCCTTGAAAAGCTCAATTTGAATAGCAGACTTCTCTTGCCATTGTTAAATTCATTCGCCCAAGACAAGTTTTGACTACACTCTGTTGAAGCCATTCATATCAGCACTTGGCCTCACTATTGCAATGGCTCACTCATGGCTTCTTGTTCAGTCTCGTGTCAAGTCAAGGTTGTAAACTCTTTTATGAGTGGTTTCAGTTAGAGGGACTGACATGACTTTTCTTGAAGAGCACGTGGTGATCAAAGGGGCGATCAAACCGTGAAAATACTGAAAAATATTTTCCCTGGCAAGGAATCCCTTAGCTTTTTGACTTCCTGGTTTAAATGAGAGAGGAAGGTGCAACTTAGACTCTGGCTTCTCAGTGACCTGAACTGAACAAACCTTCACAACGGCAGCCGTTCACCTCTACGAGAATTTTCTCTTTCTAGGGCCGCTGTTTTAAACTATGTAGATTTGCAGCATTGTGGCTTTTCTGCTTTTCTCAGTGCAGCGTGAGCCTATTAGCAAGTTCACCATTTTAACTGATTAGTGGCCGATATCTGGTATGGGAGTTAAACTTCACAAAATTCACAGTTTCATTTAGTGAATGGAATACTCAGTAAAAGAAAGTTAGACTACATGTTTGTGAATGTTCATCTCATTAATAATATCACTTCATTAAGACCAACACCATTTAAGAAGCTAAAGGAGCCAAAAAGTGGAAAAATGATATGGCTACTTGCTTATTCCTTGAATGTCTCATATTTTTGAGAAGGACTGCTTCACCTAAGCCAAAAGGATGACAGAATCGATAACCTAAATAAATTAAAAAGAAAAAACTACATCAAAATTTCGTACTTTTGGTAACGTTATTTAAAGAAAAAATTAATTGGTGGAAAAGTGGAAAGAAAGTACACCGTAATATAAACTTTGAGGGGAGGAGGAATTGTTTTCGACTTCCTTCGGTTTGAGTTGATATTTGTGTGTCAGTTCTGCAGCATTTTACAAGCATAGTAACGCGCGAAAGTATTTGGAGCATAAGAATCAATCCAACGACCAACTAATCCAATCCCGTTAGAAATCTCTCCACCAGAGTTAGGAAAGTTGTTTGGTTCTTCTCCTCGGTACCAATGCCGATAATCCACACGAGAACCATCTGACCAAGATAAGTCGGTCTCTGTTTTGCCCACAAGAAGACCAATGTAAAAGGAAGGATCCCACGCATTTTGTTGTTCCTTTGTGGAAAAAAGGTTATATCATAACGTTTTAATACAGGTTACATCCCAAACAAGGAGGTATTGTGTGCATAAAATGAGACTTGAAAAAGAATGTACTTTCAAAGTAAAATCGTCATAGATTAATGGCTGCCTGTGCATGATAACCAACCTTTAAGTTTTAAACTGAAAGCATTTCACGATAAATGTCAGCATCTTTTTGCAGTATCAACTTTGACAATTTATCTTTTCTCAAGTCTGCATTTTAAAATTGTAATGTTTTAGACCTCTTCAAAACTCTAATCTTATACTTAATCTGTTTCAAGCCTCAACATAACGACCAGTCATTCCAGATCCTGGTAGAAGTAATGATGTAAGCTTCCTTCTTTAGACCAGTTCATGCTGTCATACTTTAAGCTGGGATGGTACAAGCGTCACACGAAAGAAGAAGTAATATATGCGCATTTCTTACCCTTGTAATGTTATAAACCTCTCCTCTTATGAATTGAACCTTTCGTAGTAATAATATATTCCATGATTCTGTAAAGCAAAACTTATTAACTTAGATAAATTTTGTTATATCGCCACATCATAGAAAAAGCAAACTAAACAACGCAAATTGCTTATAACAGCCAAGTTCTGTGTAATAAAAATATGCTGCACGAGTATGCTGTACCCATTTTAACTACAATAATTTATTTGCTTTTTCAATACTGTTCAAAGACGGTCTGCCAATATAGTTCTTATGTGAAGCAAATAATGTTCTACAAGAAATTTCATACAAATTCACTTTATTGAAAAGACTGAAATAATTTTTTGTATTGAAGTACTTATCAATTCCAATTTTACAATGAAGTAAATACTTTAATGGTGTGTACTAGATTTGGAAATGATAGTTTTTAGGTAGGATTTATCAAGGATAGTATTTTTAGTATCTTTAGAATGCATTCGACATCTCAAGTACTTACTAAAGCCTGCAATAGCCGGTCGAACTTTTCAAGAACAATCTTTTAAATCGCAAAAATACCACCTAATATTCTAGGTGGCCACCAGATTTTAAAATTTTTCCCTCTGTAAATACTGCTTTTGGTGTATTTTTATGAAGGACTTGTTCGATACAATAGATGTTCTTGTCACGGCATACATTTTGCACAATGGGAATGATAAATTTAGAAATGTTATCTTGCAATTTTTTACGTCAGTAGCAAAATATTTGTGAGCTCATAAAATGTGTCAATGTACAACTGTAGTCAATTAATTTTCATTTTCGGTAGTCACTTCGTTTAATTTTGTCTTTGTGGCTAATACCATAGCAAATGTTACAACAATGAACTAACCTCACGAACTGCAAGTCTAAAGACCTCATAAAGGAAATTTTGTTCTTCCTTGGAATGTATCGATACGAGATGACTCGGTCGTCCGGGCAATCCGCATTCAGTGCAATTGGCCTCGGCAGCGTCCCAGACAGCTTTATTTGTTAGCTCGAATCTGTATGGTGAATAATACATTCTTATACAGTAGACTTGTTGACAGTGTTGTAGCAATATTGTATGTTATGTCTTTTTACATATGTATGTGACATAGATATCAACAATGACGTTAACTCAAACAAGGTTTAGTACCTAACGCAATGCCTTAGCTATTAAGAACATATATGTAATTCTTTCTTTGCGTGAGTACCCGAGATTTAGACCCTTCGAAAGTTTGACGATTTTCCTTACAGGAGCTTAACTGAACTTGCATTCCAGAAGCTTGCCAGTATTTAACGCTCCTTCTATGATTCCTTGCATAAAGACAATAATACACGTCAGTGTTTCACTCCGATCGGTTCCGGGTGATAACAGACGGTTCCAGGCGGTGCCAGGAAGGACCGGGCTTTGTCAAAATGAACGACATTTACATGTACTGTTTGTAGTTCATGAGATATATTTTGTGTAGGAGATTTAACAGTTTGAAGTCTGGTAACCATGTCCTTTTAATACCCCTTATAAACATTTCAGACTTTCTGAACTTAATGTGGAGCACTTATACCCTATGTATGAGAAGAATAAAAAATATCCTCCTTTTAATATTATGCTTACCAGGTTTTCTCAGTTTGATCCCTGGTAATCTTACATGACCTTTGATTTCCACGTGAAGCAATAAGCTTCTTGAGTTCATTGTGCGGCAAGGTAGGCTTACTGTGATATCCATCGAGGTTATCCTTTAAGAGATATCGCGTTCACAGAGTTTTATCAATTTGATCTCAGGTACGCCAAATACCCTCTAACTTCCAATTAAAAATTGAGATCTTTAAATTAATGGAGAGTGTCTACGTGCTAAGTATGATGATATCTTTCAATGTCCCTCCTTAAATATTTTGTTTAAAGGCATCGTCTGGTGGCATTTTGTAGGGGTCTTATATGGAAGATAAAAATTTTTCATTACATGTCATCCAAACCCCATATCAAAACTTCATTCCTAACTCAAGATATCTCTTTCTAAAGATTGGTTACTTTTAATAAGAAATACCTCCAAGTTTCCTCAAGGTCACAAAACGTGATTCAAAGTGGGCAAATTGCCTCAGATTCCTTTTGTTATTCTTTATAATTGGTTACCTTGTTTGTCCTTGAAATTTGATACCGTTGGAATGTTTAGATGTTTTTCCTTGTAGATATATTGAAAAACTGTTCCATACTTATGGTACAGCAAATAAAGTTATGAAATATTCAATATAGTGATATCAACATTATAAAGAAATACAAAAGCTACATCAAATCCATTTGCCCAGATGACAACACAGATTTCCCACCATGCACTAGCGAAACTGAAAATGTAGTATTTCTTCAAAAATTTGTATCTTCCGAATGCAAGATGCTATTGAGATGGGGTTTTCACTGCCTAACATAGAAAATTTTTCTGCTTTTTTTTTGAAAGCATCAAATTTGGTCACCAGACCATGCTTTTAAGAGTGTACACTCGGTAACCTCAAATGACTTTTCACCTCCACGAAAAACAAAAGGCTTTGAAACATTTAGTTTGCAGCATCCGCAAGCTCACTGTAAGAGGTTACCTTCTTTGAGATACCGTGTTTACAAGGTGTTAACTGTTTGACCTCTGGTGACCCCATATGACCTCTGACTTCCAACAAAGACGAAAGAATTCATTTTACTTAACATGGGCACCCGCATTGTGAGTATTGAATACCCTATTGGTACTCTCCTTGAGATGTCGTTTTACAAGCAATTGGTAAGTTCTTCTTAGTTTTACCTCTGTTGACCTCAGATGACCAGAAAACTAGTGGTTTATTCCTTTCAATATCATAAATCTATAAAAAGAATGTAAGGCAGCGGTAATTACCATCTTCAGATATAGTGTTTACAGTTTTGGCTTTTAACTTTGGTTATCTCTAATGACCTATGATCACCACCAAAAGGAAGGAATCCATACTCTCAATATAACATATCTTTACACCATGTATGTAACATATCCGTCATTCCATTCTTGAAATATTATGTTTATTAGCTAATCGTCGCAAACACACACGAGCACACTCGTCCCGTGACTGCATTGATTCCTTCGCCAACTAGAAATTTGAATTTGCATGGCAAATCCGACGTAGCCTCTCCGAGAAAGAGGTGTGGGAGTTGTTTTTCAATCGGGAGAAAGGAGATGGAACATAAGGCATATTAATTAACCGCGCGCCAGAGACATTTTAATTTTTATAAGCAAGCTCATGACAGTAGAGTTCATGAACTTATGGAGTTATTTTACGTAAAATGTCCTGAAAGTGCAGGTAGCTAAGCATGATAAAACAGTGGGTACCGAGGACTTAAAGATTATTATTAAAGATATTATTATTCAAGTGAATTGAATTTACTTTTATCAGTTGCTTCGCGGGCCAGATGAATTAGTGGTCTCGCGGGCCGGAGGCTAAACGAACCCACATGCCGGAGGTTCCTCACCCTTGCTGTACTGAGCCACCGTACATACCCTAATGATCTAAGTGCTAGTGCCCCAGTAGGTACTTACACATACCGCTGTGTTGTTTTAACGATGGACGTGAATTCATTCATTTTACATTGACGGCGGCAGGAAGGTCCCCAATTTTCCCTCCAAATCTCAAAGTCGTAACTTCTGGCAATTTAATAAACTTCGGCATGCCGATTTATTATCTCAAAATTAAGCATATAGCCTAGTAAGTTTCAAGTTTCCCGACGAAAATCGCCCGCGTCTAAATACCTCGTTGCTAAATCAAACAGGCTTTCCGCTGCCAGCTTCCCGGCCGGATCCCCGGCCTGCTCCTACTGGAATTAGCGCTACTCGACTCGCCTTCTGCAACTCCAGCTGTCCAGTGACACTAATAGCTGGTAATACCTTTCTCAAAGTGCTGAAAAAAATTTCGTCTGTATTCGGACGTGACAGAGAATCATTTCTTAAGGATTGGTCATCATTTAAAATTCCCACTTGAGATTGGGTCAATTTAAAAATATTCAGACTATCCCGCATGCGCGGAGCTGCGCAAATCGAATATTTTTTTTTTCAATATATCAGACAGTCTCTTCGATGCATTATTTTGGTATCGTAATTTGTTTTTATAGATTCCCACCGTTCGTACGTTTCAAGTAGTCATTTGAGCATTTAAAATCCTTTTAGTTTAAGTCGAGGGGCGACAATGAGAATACGAAAAACTTTGAGTTTTGAAAATGAAGGATTATGGTCAACCAAAATTCAAAACGAACAACTCGTCTCGAACGTAGATCCGTACATACTTTGGTCTATGCAGGTCATGAACAAGCGTGCGTTTGTCTGATGTGTCTAGTTAATTATATATGTCAATGGTGCGTTACACAGTACGTGCTATAAAGGTAGACCTATAAAAATACAAGTAAGCCACTACATCTTACGACGACATTTTTATAACTCAGTTGGCCCCAAAATCACGAGTCTCTTCTCCCAACAAGCCATGTTCAACATCTTATTGTGATAATTTTTTGTGAAATATATGATCAGTGGAAAAACGTTGCAGAAATTTTCAGATTTATTTGCCCTATTGCTGTAAATTTCCAAAATATTTGCGAGTTTTATTCTGTTTGCACCTGAACATTTAGAAGCTGCGTAATCTTGGTGAAAATACATCAATGGCGACGAGACAAAATACAATGTTCTTCCGCTCTGAATTCATCCGCTTCATAGAGTTTCCGTATTATAAGGTTTACTTTTTGTGCGCAATGTAAAAAAATGTCTACTTGGGTTGTAGTTCGCCTTCCCAAATGATGGAAATACGATTCTGTACACGTAGCCTTACAGGCTACGTAATGAAAATTTCAGAAAGTAGACCTCATTACTTTTGCGAATAAATCTGCAGTAGCAATGATCAACCATATCCAAAATACGGAGACTGCTCTGGCCACAGCCACCACAGATGGTTTATGGGCTACGCAAGCCATTAACAAACGTGCATTTGTTCGGTAGGTCTAGTCATTAATACATCTCAATGGTATGGTATGCAGAATGTGCTATTAAGGTAGATCTATGAAAGTAAAATCTTGATAGTAAGTGAACCCTACATCCTAGGAAGCCATTTTCTAAGTCTCGTTGTCCGGCCCATAAGGGAGCCCAATCATGAATCTTTCGTCCAAACAAGCCACGTTCGACGTCTAATTGTGATTACTTTTGTAAAATATATGAGCAGTGCGAAAGTTTGCAAAGATTCTCATATTTCTTTGCTCTATTGCTGTAAATTCCTTAAATTTCTTCGAGTTATATTCTGTTTGCACCTGAACATTTGGAAGCTGAGTGATCCTGGTAAAACAAAGTCAATGGCGACTTAACGGAATACAGGATTCTTCCGCCTTTAATTCATACGCTCAATGGAGTTCGCGTAGTGAAATGGATTACTTTCTTTTGCGCAATGTAAAAAAATGGTCTATTTGGGAGTAGTTTGCCTTCCTAAATGATTAAGATGTGCGGATCTGAAATACGATTCCGTACACGTAGCTACAGAGGCTACGTAATTACTAACACGTGCTTAGACTAAAAGGAAAGTATACTAATCGGGCATCACAACCTGTTGGAGAATGCATTGTTTGCATCATAGCATCTTAGCAACAGGAACCGACAGAATATACCGCATAAATTGATAAAAATACTTTTTAGCTTTACAGCAAAGATGGGAGCAGGAGTAATCTCTTGGGTAGTAAATATTGGTGGGTGACACAGTTTAATGTAAAGAAAAGAGATACGGTTCCCCAAAATGGAGGCAAAAAACTTCATGAACGTAACCGGCAGAACACACAACAAAGACTAATCGTATTTACGTAACATGTATGGTTGTCTTCCCGAAGCAAAACGCCCTTCTGACCGCGCTATTAACGATGCCGTCAGCAATGCCTTTATGCACGAAAAACAGCGGAAGTTTAAGTGTCTCTGAACGACGTTTAGACCGTCTAAGTGCACCTTTCCGCTTCATTTAGTCAACTTTCTCTCGAAAATATTTCAAGCATGTTATAGCTGGCGTAAATATTTCCTTTCAGTTCCTTTCCGAGTTGCGTTCAGTGAGAAAATATGCGCCTAGGCTGCTTTAACAGTTGACTTTAGATTGAACAGTTTTTGTTTATTACAGACCTCACAGAGTCCTTGCCAACATTTTTAAGATTGGAAGGCGTCACTGAAAGGCTATATTTCAAATTTCGGAATGGTTGATTAATTTCTTGAAACATTCGGTTAGGGATGTTTAAAGTATGTATTGAATAATAATGTACTGTATCCAAAGTGAGAAGTGACACAGGGATATCAAACAAAATAATTAAGACAAAACAGGGTCATCATTCTTCTTTAATTTCTGAAACATGTCGATTGAAGCATCATTAACGCGGTTATTACCATACATGAAATTTAATCAAGTATTCGAACAATCAGCATTGAATGGTATGTGAGTAACATTGTAACAGAAAATATATAAGAGGGGCTGTACTAAGCAGAATAAACCCACACCCACTACCGTGCACAAAATAAATATGTTGATAATTTACCACCGCGTAAATGAGTTATAATTATTCAGAGTTAACGGGACAGGAGTGGGCCCCGGACGGTACTCTTAATGAAAACAAGGTAAAAGCAGGTGGAATAAAAACAAGGTAAAAGCAGGTGGAACCCATAAAGGTATGTTTAATTTCAAATATAGGTAAGTCATTTCCAAAATTATCTAAAATAAATATACATTCGATAATCATGACTGGTTATTTGGTCAAGTAACATTGTCACCCTAGAAATCGCCAAATAGCTCTCCCCGGGTTTACCAGCATTAAGTTGAGTTGGTACCCTGTGCTATTTTGAAAGTCGCATTTGTTGACCAGCTGTTGTTAATATGTAATTGCAATTGCGTCTTTACGGCCGCGGGATTTAAATGTAAATTGTTTAATTGTTTCTTCTAGTCGAGCGTCAGAGAACCTGCACAGACGTGGTCGAAAATACGTATTTCGATCTGTCTGGAAAGCACTGGAAATTATATCAAAGATGCAGGTGTTGCCCTCGGATCATATACTTGGTATAGGGCGCAGGAAACATTTTTTTCTGGATAAGCTAGGGTCACTTTCATTCTTAGAATTTTGTGACAGGACTATACCAAATTTTCCAAATTTACCCAGTGACTCTAATGAAGTTTTCTCATTTCTGAAAGTAGCGGCCAGCATCCCGTTGGAAGGACATTAACGGCCGACATTAGACAGCCTGCGACAAATTGTTATGACATTTCATTATACCCACATCCATTCAATGAGGGGTTTGGCTAGACACAGTCGCGTTTGGCAATTTAGGTACAAATACCGACCCACCTCAATTTCCTCTCCTGTTACCATATTCATTACCCCGCTTGGGGTGTTACCATGGTAACAGGAGAGGAAATTGAAATGGATTGGTATTTGTACCTAAATTGCCACGCTCGACACTACGAAGCCGTGATAGCTTAGTGGTTAGATCGTGATTGTAATCGTTACAACTTGACATAGCATTTTCCATTTTTATTCAATTTGAGTCATACCTATGCTATTTCAATATGGTCGTTCATCTTTACTGTTCAAATTGTTCCCACTGGTAAGTAAATTCAGAGAAATTACAATTCCTAATTAGTCAGAATGTCCGCCATATGCATATGGTGTCCTATCCGGGCCTTGCAATCAAAACTAAGCCAATAAATACATTTTTAAATCTTGTAATTATGCTAAATGACCCACGTGTAACTTATCAATATTAAGGCAAACTTTTAGTCAATAAATTTAATTCAATGTTCTTTCATTTTGAAAATATAGGAGACGGTAGAGGGACAGAATAGGAAGAAGAAATATAAATTGTAGAATAAAATGGCCAATTTTTAATCATATGCGAAATAACATAGGTCTGCAGGTTGTGCAGAGGATAGTTGAGGTAATCCAGGCAAACAGGCGAACAGACAAACAGATTTGGTACCCGATTTCGAGAGGCTGTTGCCTGAAAGTGTAGCACATGAATAAAAGGTATTGTACTTCGGCACAAAATAAATAACATTTGCTTCGGGCCTCTGCTGAAGCTTTTCCAGTTCCCTACGTCCAATGTCCCTCTAATGGTCTGTGTGCAACTTCCTGGTGGGAGCAGAGGCGAATACAGGGCAACTTTTATAAACGTGCCAAATTGCAAGTATGAAACAAATGAAACAAAAATAACATTGGGTTGGCATTTAACAGACATAATAAATAAAAATGTCACCATTTCCTTATATTGGCCTGACTCAATCTAATGGCATTCCAGTTTGATGATGTGAGGTCAAGTGGTTAGGAAGGATGGGTGCTGGTATTCAATGCATCGTGCTAAGAACAATAATACCCCTCAAGCTGTACAGCAGAAAGTTACAAAGACACAACAATGGTTGAGTTCGAAACGGGCGATATAAATTACCCTTATTAAAGTGATTCGATGTTTCACAAAAGAGAAATACATGAGATCGCAGTGTCCAAAAAACTGACGTGCTGTCTAGGCAGTCTATCGGAATTATCGAGATTACGCTTAACACGATCTTTACTGGAGAGACTGCCAAATGTTGTTAAATCAGCATAACAGTCACGACGAACAATATCATGAGAAAAAATTGAACAACTATTTGTACCTTCCTACCATCCACCTGATGGTGACCTATTTTCGCCTTGTGGTTCCACCAGAAGTAGCAGTGTTGACATTTCTTTACCCTCGAGTTTAACAACATCCAGTGGGTGATGTTCAGAAAACGCCGCCTTTTACAAGTTTATTCTTGAAACCACAAGACCAAATTCCCCGAGATTTGTCATTTCAGATATCATTCATTGTGTGTTGGAACACACTGGTTTGTTAAAGCACATTGTTGGATTGAACAGTAGTGGTGGCTATTGCCACAAAGTTTCTTCAAGAACAAGCAACGCAAAAAATCATGTAATCGGAGAGTTTGTTGGATATGTTAGCTGCAGCAGAATTGAAGGCTCAAAGAGTGCTACAGTGACGGAATGAGAGTAGACTGTGATTGCAAACGTTTTAGGTATCGATGATAGCCACAATTGTCAGAACTGCACTATTTTATGTGGAATTTTTAATAGTTTAGTAGAAAGTCCTAGACGTATATGCAGTACCTCCCTGAGTCTCGAACGGCTTTATGATGCACAGGGCTGGAAAAAGTATCTGGAAGATTCTTTCCTGGCTGTAAGAAGCTTACTTCATATATGTCCCATATGCTGAAGAAATTTGAGTATTTGCAGTCACTGCCACTTGAAGAAGAAGTTTGTTGCTTACAAAGAGAAATTTACCCAACAGAATACTGACAGAACCTACTCAAAAATATGTGCCGAAAATAAGAAAAGTAATTGAATACATCAGCTCTGTGCAAACCATACTTGTTTTATATCAATACAAACAGAAAAAGATAAACAGAGATTGGCTAATTAGGCCGATTATGCAAACGGTCTCATGGGCGGCGATCACGGGGGTCAGAGCTGGGACATGTCCCCCAATAGTTTAAGTGGGGGATATAGTATTAAATCCCCCCCCCCCCATTAGAGGTATGATAAATCAGTGTTGTTACACACATTTTGCGATATTAATTATTGTGATATTAGCCTATTAATGGCAGCTGGGGAGAACTCAGTTTGATCAGAAACATGTGGTCTGTGTTCCTCTAGAATGCATCAAATTGCTTGGCTTCCAGGGGCCTCGCGTTTAGCTGGACCCCAACAGGGGACCTATGGCGGTCTCCTGTAACGGCCTGGCCGGAGGCGCAAAGCGTTGCCCATTGTAAGTTGGTAAATTGCTCTGGTGTACTTGGGCTACATTAGTGTGTTACATGGCTAAAGGCCCAGTCAATCTTTAACTTTCCACACGCAACTTGCAGGTTCAGTGGTGCCAGCGATTTCCGAAAATTTCTGCGGAAATTTGAGCCACACAGGCGTTTAAGCTATAGATTTATGTACACTTTAAAAACACCCTGGTTAAATCCTGGTTAATTTAACCAGGATGGGGTCAATACTTTTCCATACATTTCCTGGTTAAAAGGAAAAAAGAAATCTTGGTTAAATTTAACCAGATGTTAAAGTCTTATCAGGATTTCTAACCAGTCATTAATTTAGCAAGGAAATTGTCAATTTTGAACCGGATTTCCCGGTAACTTGAACCAGGAAATGTATGGAAAACTATTGACCCCGATCCTGGTTAAATTTAACCAGAATTTTTTTAGATTGTAGGGGGTAGGGTGAGGTGTGTTTTTGACTGAACAGTGAATCTTTATTAATCATTTTTTATTAATCACTTTTATCCTAAGTCGTTGTCAAACTGTCAAAACTCTCTCAAATCCTTCTCAACGTGTTAAAATCTCCCTGTCAATACCGTCTTAAACATGTTTGCATTACTCAATGATGAGGGTTCTTAACTTTGTCTGATTGTTCTTTTGCACTTTAAGTCATCAGGAAGGAGTAGGCATTGCAAAAATGCAAAGTAGTGGAATTCAGGGGAAGACATATTTTATGAAAATTAAAGTTTATGAGAATTACTAGAAGACTCGCCCTCTAATCAGTGGATGCATTTTGTTAGGAATCGGTAGGTCTCAGTGTGAAGTCTGCCCACAGCTTTTGTTATAGAAATGGTTTTCAGTGCAAACTTTCCGAGCCCTTCGCGTGCATTTGTCACATTATATTACACACTCCATATGTTATAACTATTAATGGGGCAAACTTGTGACCAAAGCCCTTTTACGACAAAAGTACATCTTTGACCTCTGCAGCCTGCAGGGACCTCGCATCAGGAGAGAATCTTAGAGAAATGTAGTAGCACGAGTAGTATACACGGTGGTAACATTCGTAGCATGTATTTGCTGTTACACATATTTATAACGAGTGCCATACCACACTAAAATATCTCAAAATAGCGATAATTTCTAAGAATGTAATTAACTGAAAATTTGACAAAGATACTTGCACTTGGCATCTAAGCTGCCCTACCTTAAAAAGATTTTTTCCGGGGGAGTTACCCCTCCGCTTAGACAACACACCTGTCCTTTACAAATCAATCAAAAGTAAAAAATTCACTTAATTGCGAAAGTCTTCCAGTATATGATCAGTTTGGAATTTGTCAAAGATAGCACCATTTTGCGTCTAAGCCATCTTAAATGAACAAAAATTTCTCAAAGGGGAGGGGGACACCCAGGACATCACCTGCACAAGGTGAAAAGGGAAGACATCGCTCCGGGCTCAAACTACCCCAAACGTGAATATGCACAATTTTACACCGGTCCACTGGGTGTATCTGCAGTGGGCTTAAAGCATCATCATCTATATCCCCCATCACTAACCTTTGCGCAGCGCCACTGCGCAAATTTGTCGGCAAATGCCAATGCCGGCGTCAAACTCACAAAAGATACCGCCATGGTATTTTAAAGTAACTTAAACTAGGCTGTAGGCCCACCAGACTTTTTTTGTATTTCAGTAAACTATTTGATGACCATAATCAAGACATGATATCAAAATGAAGGATGTACAAAAAAAACTTTAGAAAAACTTGCAAGGCCTGGGAAGTATCATTTCCGGCGATCTAAGAGGCCTTCTTAGCCAAAATTTTTGGGGAGGGGGGGGGGTTGCGTGCTAACCAATGGTGGCGTTCTGCTTAGATAGGAGCAAAGATATTATGATATCCTTGGAGAGTGAAAAGGCGCCCTCCCATGAAGTGGCCAAGCCCCCCCCCCCCCCACTAAAAAGATCTTGGCTACGCCACAGCTTGCAGGCAGAGAATGAAATATTTTCTTGGGGCGAGACGTACTAGAGTGCATTAAGGCAATTATAATTTTCAATTTTCTAGGAGGTCGAAAAACCTTTAAGGGGCCCAAACCATCCTCTTCCTGGCGCCTACTGGCTTAAGAAGATAACAGACATTTGTCTGGCGCAGAGCTGTTAAGGACAAAACCAAAATTTATGCTGGCAATAATTTTTCGTGACGTTTACTGGTTTACATCATGTGTCGAAGCAAGAATCGACAACCGTTTCATGTGGCAAGGATACAGAATAATTAAGGAACTTATATAAGTCCCGAGGTTTAAAAGAGGAACTAAAATGAGCATCCTGATGAGAAAAGCCGTTCAGTTCCATGCGGTTTTTGAGATAATAACCAGAGAAGATAGTACCAGTGGTGGCGCAAGGATTTGCCCGACGAGGGGGGGGGGGGCACAGCGGCTAGAAGCTCCGACAGACACGATGCCGTCGAGGGGTTTGGTGATGGGTTATTTGAAGAAAACCTGTGTACTATACAATCATATGCCATTGTGGGGCATATATTGCATAAAATTTATACCAGAGGAACACTGTTCCGAGCTGATTTAATGTTTTTTCCTGGAATGTAAACTGTGAAATTACAAAGTGCGTGAAGCAAGCGAAAATTTTTCGGCTAAGCTTACACTAAAAAGAATCTGTAGCCTACTAATTTAAAGTTTATAAAGATCGATTGTCCTAGCAGTTGGGCCCTATCGGGCATAACTTACATTGTACTTCCCTCTTCGAGCCACTAGCCGTACAACAAACACAAAAGAACATTAACTGGGTTAAGCGAAATGAGATGAAATTTCCGACTTTTACATAAATCCATGTATTCTACTTATTTGGCTACTTGGAGAGGTGGAAAGGATTTGTACTATATTTAGCTATAAGTAAGAGTGGGTAAAGCGTACCCGAAAGTTTGGGTTTTATCGCAGAAATCACCCTTTTGAAAGCCAAAATAAGTAAACCGACCGTGAGTACCAACAGAATTTTCCCAGCAGGGGCCGGGCTGTATACCAGCGACCCCAAGTTCTGACGGCCCCTATGTCGGGATGGTGAGAAGGGAATATGAAGAAGCCTAACTTAACCATGCCTTTGCAGGGCATATTTTGCATAATATCATTTAATATTCCAAGAGCCGAGATGTGCACTGGCAGTGTTCTTTTGCATATTTAGCATAATACTTTTAGAAAATTCGTTTCAATTATACTAAACGGTAAATTTATTGAATTTGGATGTTAGGCATTCTTCTTGTGAGGATACATGTTATTTTTTAGTTGTTCTCCTCTGGCACAAAAATGCCACCTAGTTTTTTAATAAATCCTTTTACTTTGTCAGAAAAAAAACTTTTATTTGGGGCCACAGAAATGATGGGAAATTTTATGACCCCAACTTTTAAACGAATTTTGGTGAAAAAATTGCTTTTGATACTGTCAGATAGTATTTAGTTCATACTATCCTTTTCCAAGTAATTTACAGGGTACTTCACGCAGACTTGTTTATCTCACTAGATTTATTTATTCCCACGCTTTTAGCACACCTGGTAATCTTTCCGGTTTCCTGCCACGTGTTTTGGTGTACGTGACTACTTCCACGTCCCCCATCCCATATTTTGTAGGCGCGGTCACTTTCACCCTTTACAGCCTCCTCGTTGGTCAACCAAAATCATCATATTTATGAATATTTATTTTTGCGATGCGTCACAACTTTTAACCAATCGGGGGACTGCAGGTAGTTCCTGAAACTTCCCACAACCCTCGTGGCTTGGAAACACGAGAAGCTTGGAAGCTTGGAGCTCGTGGCTCCCAGCCCGCAAGCTCTCACTCGTGTTCTAGACTTCTGAGACGATACATGTAGTCACCTTGTATATAGCTGATCTTTGCAATATGGCCGGCCTTTTTAATTGTGTGATTTTCATCAATTTTTTTGGAGGAAGAGAGTAGTAATAAAATCAAGAAGAATCGAGTGAAATGAAACCAACATGAACTCTCTCAAGTTGTTTTCGCTGTCATCTCTTTTATGGAGCTACACCTCAAGATCCCGTACCAAGCCTTCGCAGGAGCGATTGGCCCACAACACGATAATACATAAAAGACCTAACCCCTTCCAGATTTAACTGCAATAAGAAAAATTTTCTTATTTGTCGGGAAATTAAGTAATGTGTCGAAAGTAATCACAATCGAAGGGTTCTGTGTCAAAAACTAATTTCGACTGCTCTGTTCGGGGACCCATTGTCCTTTGCAAAAATCCAGAATATCGGGAAAACAGAATTTCCTTGTTACATAATTGTCAGCCATGAAACAGACACCAACAGTGTCCGCCACTGTGAAATGAAAGCCTTTTGAATATGATGCAACTCAACCTGAAAGTTCTTAAAGATTGAGTTGTGGGTAAACTAGTGTTCGTGGTCATTGAGTCGGGTCGCAGTTGGAATAACGGTTGAGTCTTCCGGGAAGAAAAGCTGTCAACTAGCTGGGTACAAGTTTATGAGTTACACATAAAAGAAGGGGGTGGGGAGGAGAACAGTAATTTTCTGCAACCGTCATCTGAAACGCTTCTTTATTGGTCAATTTATATAGATATAACAGTCTGCGATTTTATGGTACGTTTAAAGCGTATTCAATATTTGAAGACAGTTTAAAAATGCTTTATTCTGGTGCCCACAATTTTGTAAATGATCCAGAGCTTACGGAGGAAATTAACCTTGGCCCTCTTGCTAGAGGGACATTATGAACGGGCAACTGAACGCCCGGTGTCAAAGACGAGCCTATGCTCCAAAATGTTAACGTTTTCTAATCCCTCCGTTACACTTTGCAAAGATTACCTTTAAACGAGCGTTATGAATTAACCGCGATTGATGCATATACATTTAATTTGTTGTCGGGGAAAGGAGTAGCAGCCCCTTGCCCATACTCATCGATCCTTAGGGACGCCCCCTGACAGCTAGCCTATAAGCTTAAACCATAGAGATCGATGTGATGAGCATAACTTTGTAACACATTGGAATACCTTGCCTGGAAATATTGTTCAACGCCAAAACAGAAACCCCGAAGTAAACGAACATTACAGCGAAGGGGCGGAGGAGAGGTACCGGTCCCTAACATTTTTCCTTTGAATATTTTTATATTACAATTGCAGTAACACCGAAAACGACCTCGTTACCTTTAAAGTATCTCTTTTTCACTGGTTTTAAGCCATTTTCAATGCCATTAATATATACATAATGATATATGAAACTGAGCCCCCGACGTTTGCCCTCCTGCTCCTGTTAGAAATGCAGCAATTAAGATAAAAATGTTCACCCGACTTTGCTTCTTTGTTTCATCATCATTCCGTCCCCAGACCTTAACCCTCTTTTCAAACTTTCCACCCATTCATTGCTCATTATCTTAAAACATAACTAGGCTGCATAAGCAAAGTACAGTACATGATCTTCAGGCCTCGAAGTATAAAAGCAAGCCAAACATATAATTCAGAGCGTCAGATGCGATACAGAACTGTCCAAACAGTTCTTCAAATTTTAGTGAACACCCCAACCTCAAAACAGGTAGATTTATTATGCCATTTGACATGCAGAATTAGAAATGAATTAGCAGTGTAGCAGCCACTACATCAAGAACGAGAACTACAAGGGAGCTGTTTTACAGACTTGCTTTGAATAAGCTTTAACACTTAAAATGACCTCAACCACAAAGTATTTAGGAAAATACTAGTAGTCCTCAAAGAGAAACCAATGGAACGTATGCTACAAATCGCAATCCACCATCGAACAACTCAATCAGAAGCTATTGTGGAGGTGTGGATGAAACCATGGTAACAACAGTCATTAACTCTAATAAAAATGTCGTATTTCCTTAAACTTACATCAATTTTATCCTGATAAAAATTGCTCGTGGGTCTACAGATTCCATTCAACTTAACTTATGTGATCATCATATTCAGAAAGTTCTAAGAAATAACACATTTAAGAGTAGGCATGACACTCTGTACAACTGAAACCACAAGTTACAACTTTTCAGTGACCTTTGTTTACTCAGGGGATAAGATATCTAGGTCTGTGGTTAGGGGCCTGGTTGGTTCGAACCAACCAGGCCCCGCACAAGTTTGTAGTTGGATTTTTTGGCATGTAAAAACTGATTATATCTGCAAAAAATCTTTGTTCCATCCAATCCCACCCCTGGCTGAACTAACTAATGAAAGTGCGCTTATATGGATGTTCAATCAACTGAAACATCACAACGAACATTGCACACGTACCTACCAGCGAACGAGCACTTTGCATACCACATTCACGCCATAGACCAGCTGCGTACATGTATACTGGCTTTAGTGCTTCAGCCGTTTCCCGTATAGTTCTAATTACTGGCAGACAAAAAAGAAGGGACTAAGTTTCCTTGAAGTCCATATAATCCATTCCGGAGCAAGCATTAGCTCTCGTTTGCGAGTCGATAAGATTACAAAGAGACATGTGATTAACTGCAGCGGTAAAAATTAGTATCTTCGCATGGCTATACTTGTACCACTGTACTATGTACCACCCACTGCATTGTTTTCCTTGTGTGCGATATGTATAAACACCACACACATGCAATCCCAGTTAAGTGTATGCAGTACATTATAAGAAGTGTGCACTAAGTAAACGCACCACACACACATGCAGTACATTATCAGAAGACTAAGTAAAGTGACACATTGTAAAGACAAATATGGCTCTATGGACGTTACATACATGTACAGGCATGCACAGATACTAACCTTTACCTTTTGCAGTCAATCGCATTTTAACAAAGAAAATAAGTAGTATCAGATCCCCGGAAAAAAAACCCCTCTACCCCAGATACATTGAACTTACTGTCAAGTCTAGTAAAGGTAGTATAATTTGTGCGGTTTCATGATCACTGAGGGTGTTAGGTACTGTTCGCAGATTTTTCCTATTATTCCTAATATAAACTGAGAGGAGATAACATGTATCTCTTCACACTCATGAGTTTATCTAGTTCTAAAAAATACGAGACGTTCCCCCCTTATTATAATATTTAGCACGCTACAAGTAATCCAAATCCGTGATGTGCTAACGGCATCAACTCGAAATCGCACTCTCGAGATAGTTTTCTGGACATATTAAGTCCTACCTGTAGCATTAGCTATTCTAGCCAAAAATAAAGATAATTCACTTTTATTTATTATTTAACATGTTGATATTTAATGAAAAAGCATTTGAAACTAGACAGACTTGCACTTGCAGGCAAGTACACACCGAAGCCCCTGAAAATTGCATTGAACCACTACACCGTGGCGTGACTGTGGTACCCTAACCTAAGTTAGGCCTACACAGGCTACACTGTAGAACGTCAGAGTCGACGATATGCCTCACTTAAAATTAAATCCTGAATCTAGGTCTAAAAGCCGGCCTAAACTTTCGAAATTGCCTAGTGTAAGTACGCCTTACAATACTTAACCTATGGATGGCTGAAAGAATTCGACTTCAGGGAACACAGTCAGCAGAAAATTACCGTTTTTTGTGTAGAATTTTCGTTACGTCGTAGGAAATACGGTCGTAGTCACTCGTGCGAAATATGGTAAAGATGGCGGGAGTACAAGTAGTCAGGTCATTTGATGTTCGCTGGAATTTTTTGGGGAGTAGCAAAACTATACATTTTTAAGAAGTTTAGGATCCATTTTGTTTAAGAAATTTTCATTGGCCTGGTTGCCATGGTAACCATGGGTTTTGGGTGAAATGACGTTCATTCAGTATTGCGAATAGAAATTCCTTAATAAATACAAAAGAAACAATTCACGATTAATAAACTCAAAAATATAAAACTACGGAATTTATTACTTAATGTAATGTTGGGCTTTCACCGTTGATTGCCATGGTAACGGTAGTTTGGGCATAAAAGTGCCTTTTTGACCTAAATATGTACCAGAAATTGATAAAGAACTGAAAACATCCAAATAATTTACAAATATTGTTAAAAGCTAAATATATCTATAATTAAAAAATAATGTGATCAATATGATAAGAAATAATGCAATTTGGCCATTGGTTGCCATGAAAACAGTAACTGGATGCAGAGAGCGTATTTTATAAACCGTGTTTTTCAATTGGCCATGCAGTGGGAAGTTTCAGTTGAAGTATCAGTGACCATGATGGAAAAGTGACCATTACTGTTTTTTTTTTTGGGGGGGGGATGCTCATCTCAAAATGCACGTACCTACGACTCTAATATACGTACGTAAGTTTAGTATAGCTATCCCAGTTATATTCCACAAAGGCCGTATATATCGAGACGAGCGACGTTATACAACAGCAGACAGTGACAGGTGCGAGAGCTACGCTGTTTGGTACTGGTGCAAGTTTAGAAGCCCTGACTGTAAGGTTAAGGATTCTAGATTTAATTTTATGTAGTTATAATTACCATGGCAATTTTATGAAATTGAAAGGGGGGGTAGGCGGTTCACTATGTGACGTTACCAAATCCGTGAACTGTCGTATTTTTTAGGGAAAATTATCCGATCATGTTATAAATGATAGGAGCAAAAGCTTTAGAAAACTTCCACTCTTTTGGAGGAATGTGAGTTGTTATGAAGTTGACAATTAAAAGGTTTTTTTAAACCAACTAGACCGGTTTCTGCTCTTCGCGCTGTAGGCAGAACGTCATCAGTTGTAGCCTTTGTATACATAGGCAGCTGGGGTTTGTCAATATTTACAATGCAGCTATGAGCGCATCAAGTAAGATATCGTCATAACTTTGTTCTGTTTCGTTCGACTCCTGGTCTGGGGGAAACCTTGATTTTACAAGACTAGTAAGTCTTTAAGATTTGGTGCCCTTTTATAGGCTATAATAGGACGGTCGGGAAACAGACGGGACAGTTGCTGGTCACCTGCAATTAAATTCCAGTGCTTTATCAAAGCTTGCTCCCTGCTTTAGGTGCCTTGTTTTAATGTGTGGAGTATAGGTTGTTTTGAAAACGAGTGCTGGCGCTGTTGGCGTATTTTCAGCCATTGAGAAATTTATTCTTTGTTTATAATCAATGCCGTTAGTGGCTGAGGCTACCTCTTCGGGTGAATAGTTCCTTGTGAGAAGTTTCTTTTCTCTAGAAAATCATTCTCGTTACTGTAATTTCTAGCGTATCTGTGTACTTCACCCGTTAAGAAGCCTTAAAAGTGGCTAGTGAGTGTGCAGAATTTCGATCGAGGTAATGAAAGGTGCCAGTGGGCTTGGTGTATACTTTCGTGTCAAGAATGCCACTTGATTGAAATTTAGTACCTTTAAAGAGTTTTAGATCTAGATAGGTAACCTCGTTGTCTGAGACTTCCATGGTGAATTTCAGAGAAGAATTATGAATTTCATTCATTTTTGCCACCAAACTTCAGAGGTCAAGTGTCGTTTCCTTAAAAAGCAGTAGAATGTCATCCCTATAACGAGGCCATTTTAGTATGTTGGACTCTGTCGGTATGATTTTATTTTTAAATCTATGCATGACAATATCGCAAATTTCAGGTGAAGACTGCCCATACTGCATCCAATTTTTTGTAGGAAAAATTGGCCATTAAACTCAAAACAATTCCTTTCAAGGACGAGTTTTATGAGGGCGCGAAGGGAATATACTAGTAGGGGATATACTAGGTTTAATCCCGTACAGGTTTTTAGGTGCTTTTTCGAAGGCGTCTTGGAATGCATTTAATGTCTCCTCTTGTGGAGTGTTTGTATACATGGATACCACGTCAAGTGTTGCATGTAATGTTTCTCTAGGAAGGGGCGTGGCTTCCAATATTTTTAAAATATGGCTTGTGTCTTTTACATATGTGCTTTGTTGCAAGACAATATCAAGCAGAAAATAGTCCACGAATTCGGAAATTTTTTCAATAGGGGCAGGCCCGTAGTCAAGGGGAGGCCAGGGGGGCGAAGCCCCCTTTGAAAATTTTTCGCCCCCCTAGAAGATCAAAATTACTATTGCCGTAATGCATTTTAGTATGTTTCGCCCCCTCTGGAAAATTGTTCGCCCAACTAGAAGCTTTTTCGCCCCCTTCAGCACCTTTTCTGGCTACGGGCCTGAATAGGGGATCCGTTCCTGCTATTGATAGGTCTACCCGAGGATTTTGAATTAACTGGTGGTGCTTTATGAATTTTAGGTAGCACATATAGGACCGGGGTACGGATTTTGTGGTTCCGTGGACTAAGATATTCGAGCGTTTGCTCGTCAAGTTCAGCTTGTGAAACATATCTTGAAGTGTGGTTTGGACTATTTTTACCGTTTCAGGAGTTATAGGCCTATCACCCGGAAGTCGTTCATAATGGTCACTGTGCAATTGCCTTTCGATTTCGGCTTTATAGTCTGAACGATTCAAAATAGCAATACCTCTGCCTTTGTCAAATGGCTTAATTACTAGGGAACGATCGTTCCGAAATGCTTTGAGTGCATTTCATTCCGCTTTGTTTATATTGCTTTTAGCATTGCGGATGGGTAGACTATCTACTGTATTTCAGTTAAGGTAGCTTCAAGATAGTCTTCAAGACGATTACTATATGTAGGTTGTGGTATTCACGCCGAGGGTAAACGAAACTTTGAGAAAAGCTCTTGTTTTTTGTTTTGAAATACGTAGGGTAGTTTCATTCTACGTTTTAAGTCTTTAGTTGACTTCAGTAAGTCGCTACGTTTTGGCTTTTCAGGAGTTATTATGAACTTTAAACCTTTTCCCAGGGCAACTGTTACAATGTTAGACAGAGGTCTGTCAGAAAGGTTTTTTACATACTTTTTTACATATCTAAGTTTGCTTTTAGTAGCTTTGATCAAACGTTTAAATTACGCTTTTTAACTAGCGTAGGCTTAGGCTGGACTCGTTTCAGAAATAGGTCTAGGCCTAGGATCTGACTTAGAAGAAAACTTAGAATACATTTTAAGCATGTTCGCAGAGGAAAAGTGCCACTCTTTCGTAAGAATTTGGTAACCCTAAAAGGAGCCGTTGGTTCAATCCGGATTCCTTCACCGCCTGTAAGGATGTTTTCTCGGGGCTTTCCGGTGCCGCAGTCTATCTTCCTCTTTATTGGCCGATGACCTGAGGAGTTTCTCCAGCAGCTTCTTGGCCTCCTCACCCTCCTAAGTTGACTCTAAGTCCAACTTTGCCCTGCCTTCCTTTTCAAGGAAGCGTTGCCTTTGCTTTTTAGCCTGGCTGGATAGCTCCTGGCACCAGACCCTACAAAGCCCCCTCCCCGCTCGAGCAATCGCTGAGTTCTATGACTCAGAAAATTCCTCCGAGCAGTTGAGAGACTTCGGGAGTCTGGGTGGGTTTCTTTGAACTCTCAGGTGTTGGGGTACCGTCGTCTTCTCCAGGTGTTTATCAAGAGATTTAATCTCTCATTCTGTCAGGGCGATGGCGGTGGCCTGGATATTGCTAAGTGTATCAGCGTGCTGTCTGGCCTTCCTGTAGTTTTCTTCTTTAAGAAAAATCCTGTCCTTTTTTGGAGGAGGTGTTCTCTGACCAGGGAGTTGCTATTTTTGACAAATTGCAACTCTCTGCTCTGACCTCAAGTTATTTTCTCTTCTTCAGAGTCTGTGGTGTCTTTAGGCAAGGCAGGTATATCCAGTATTAAATCTGTAATATCCATAGGTTCCATTCTATGGTCAGAACGAAAGTACGCCATGCCTTGTGTGACTTTTTGTTATACGTGAGAGAGAATACGTCAAATACTGAGCGCTGATTGGACAAAAGGTTTAGGCCAAAATAAGGTTCTTTTGAAAAACTATCATACATTCAAAAAAGTGGGGGTTGCTATTCTCCAAAAACATCACACAAATGTAAAGTTATAAGCACAAGGAACCTGAATTTAAACAAAACTTTCCATGAAAAGCATAAGAAGGGTCTGGGTTACTTACTGTTTCCATGACAACCAAAGGTTAAAATGCATAATTTTCTACAAAACACTACATTTATATCAACTATATAACATTTTTGTTAATTATTTAGTTGTTGTAAGGTTTTTCATTTTTCCCTTTTTTAGAGCAAAAAAATCCATCATTTCGGCATAAATCCTGTTACCATGGCAACAAGAAATAACACCAAAGTTTTAAAATAAATTATAAACTCCATTGTTTCATATTTAAGTGGTTATAATTCATCAATTTTTTATTCTGTATTTTCAAATAATTTTTTATTCATTTTATTTATATAAATGGCATTTTACTCAAAATTCATGGTTACCATGGCAACCGTGTCATTGAAAAAATCTGAAACATCCATTTTTTATCTTAGTGGATCCTAAGCTTCTTAAAATTCTATAGGTTTGCTACTCTCCAAAAAATTCAGGCGAAATTACATAAGGAACCTGACTATGGTCCCAACATTAATTATTTACACTATGATATGCTGCGTTGAATTTGTGTTTTACCATTACCCGTTAAAACTGTGATTTCTTTTTTCCTATCACAACAGAACATTAACAGACAAATAATTTTTTCCAAATAGTTTTATTTTTCAAATAATGGCAACAGTATGTGCTATTGCTGATATCTTATCTATCTTAAGCACTCTAAACATAACAAAAAGCAAACAAAAGAATAGAAACTTCAAAAGAAGTTGCCATTGTTTTACCGATAACAGTTATTTGCCTAAGAGATCCACCACACACAACATCGTTTAGCAGTCGCTATTTGTGGCGAAGAAGCAACAAAGACAGTAAGGTAAAATATACTGCAGGAAGCCATTGTTGAATGATGCATGTAGATGTGTCTGTTTGGAACTCAAGGCGTACAATGAGGTTACTACATGCACCGAGAAGCTTGTATCCAATAAATTATTCTTTGTGCACAATTGTACTTTTAAACTGTCGACAAGGCTAAGTGTTACATTTTGTAGATGCGTAATAGTAGAAAGCTGATGCAACACCATTTAAAAATGATTGTACGCTTAATTTAGGAATGACCTTAGGAAAATGTTTAAATTCAAGAACTCGCAACAGTAGCAAACTAATGAGTTCTTGCATACACAATTTAGCTTAGATGACAATGTCTTCGACAACAATAGAAGAAAATCTTCAAAACTTTAGTTTATCAGGTACGGTAGGTGATTGCGTCTATAACTATGATTACTATAACTTTTTCAAGCTTTTCCTCAGTCCTTATTACAGTACACACGCCATCAAACATAAATGCAATGTACACATGGCCAGAGTCAACGTAAAAGAACAGGAATTGAATAAGAATGAGCAGGGTTTTCCAATGGGGGGGGGGGGGAGAGATTTATCTTACCAAAACGCTTGCTTAACTTGGAATCACTTATTCGGGGAGAAAATGTCTTGTCTCCCTGTACTCACTAATTTAGTTGACAAGATTTCTACACGGCTGCTATTCGGGTAGTATTATCCAGTGATACCAACAATGATGTTGCCGTCGTTGCCATGGCGTCTCTGATTCAGAGACGGGCACATCATTGCTCTGAGATGTGTAAAACCGTGGACATTAGAATTAAACATTTAAGTACTTTAGTGTTAAAGAGTAGTTTCTTGACGGCAAATTCCTCACATTGGCTATTTTTCTATTATACTACAGGGGGCGGATCTAGGGGGGCCGACGAGGCCCCGTCCCCCCCCTTTTGAAAATGCAAAAAAAAAATGATAGGGAAAAAAGAGGAAAAAAAGAAAAAAAAACGGAAAGGAGAAGAGATAGGGAGAAGGACAGAGAGTGGAGTGATAGAGAATGAAGCTGCAATTAGCAACCTCGAAGTATGGGAGTCATAGCGCACAGCAGATCAGTTTGAACGTCGATTGGGACGTTTACACACATGCTGATCTTACTACACATGATTGGATGCAATCAATACGATACAATACCGATACAACACCATCAGCCAATCGAAAAATACCTTACGAAACAGTGCGCATCAGTTGGGATGGGTTGCTATCAAGCCTGGCAAGTGCCATTTCCGGCCATCTGGGATGTATTAAAACCTCAAATTTTCTTGAAACGCTCCGCGCCAACCTATGGTGACGCTCCGCTTAGATAGTAAGCGCAATGGCGTACACAAAGGGGAGGCCATTTTTTAACATAAATTTTACTTCAAAGGTAGCATATGTGGCACCAGATTGCATGTTAGGACACCTAATTTTTCGAAAATTTTCAAAGGGTGAGGGGGACCCCCTCCCCTTAGACCCCTCCCCAGGCCGGCGATCACACAACATACTGCAGCCCCCCCCCCCCCGGCGAGATAAATCCTAGGTACGCCACTGAGTAAACGGGATTCAAACTTGCAACCCTTGGACCAAAAGTCCTAGCCAGCTGAGCTGATCCGTCCTCACAGAAATGTGTAATGACATAAAACCAAACTTTACATTTTGTTCACAAAAATTGCACTTCTTGATTGCTGCTATCAAGCCTGGCAAGTGCCATTTCCGGCCATCTGGGATGTATTAAAACCTCAAATTTTCTTGAAACGCTCCGCGCCAACCTATGGTGACGCTCCGCTTAGATAGTAAGCGCAATGGCGTACACAAAGGGGAGGCCATTTTTTAACATAAATTTTACTTCAAAGGTAGCATATGTGGCACCAGATTGCATGTTAGGACACCTAATTTTTCGAAAATTTTCAAAGGGTGAGGGGGACCCCCTCCCCTTAGACCCCTCCCCCAGGCCGGCGATCACACAACATACTGCAGCCCCCCCCGGCGAGATAAATCCTAGGTACGCCACTGAGTAAACGGGATTCAAACTTGCAACCCTTGGACCAAAAGTCCTAGCCAGCTGAGCTGATCCGTCCTCACAGAAATGTGTAATGACATAAAACCAAACTTTACATTTTGTTCACAAAAATTGCACTTCTTGATTGCTGCTATCAAGCCTGGCAAGTGCCATTTCCGGCGATCTGGGATGTATTAAAATCTCAAATTTTCTTGGTACGCTCCGCGCCAACTCATGGTGGCGCTCCGCTTAGATAGTAAACGGGAGCCCCCCCCCCCCCAAACAAAAAATCCTAGCTACGCCACTGCATGAGAATTAAAATGGAAAATCATGGGAATCACAAGACCTTAGAAGTGTCTTTTCCGGCTATCTGGGATGTGTTTTTACCCAAATTTCCTGGTATGCTACGCATTGGCAGCGGTAGCGGGGGAACGGGGGAGGAGGACACGTCCCTCCCTAAAATTTTCAGTGAGGGGAGCTCCCTCCATAAATAAATTCCTAAGGAGAAAAATGAGGAATTATAAATTAAGTTAAAATCAGAAATCAACAAGTATAACCATAATCAATGACAAAACTAAATGGCCAAATGCTGTTCCTTCAGTTAATAAATCCCTCGATTAACTAAATGGCCAAATGCTGTTCTGTCAGTTAATAAATCCCTCGATTTTTCTCTGAAAGACGTTAAGATTGGTCTACAGTGCACGTCACCAACAAAATTTTATTTAGAAATATAGTGGTCGGAAACATTACAATTCGGTCATTCAGTTTTGATACTATGTAAGGCCTACAATAATACCAGCATAACACTGCCTGGACGTACCCCCAAAACAATGACAGGGCTGACAAGTCTCGTGCATTCTGGGTGATTTTCACTTTCTCACTGAGTCCACACAAAACAAGAAATTAGGCAGAGGGGAACATGTACGTGATAAAACGTACATTTACGCCCACATGTCAATGCAAAGTACCTGAGTCCTGGCATCAAGTCGAACTAAGATATGGGTCACAAATTTCTCAAGGAAGTCCCTCAATATTCAACAAGTTAGAACATGACTACTAAAGATCTGATTAGACACCTTGAACAGGATGCATTGTAGTAAGGCACTGTGCCTATGATAACTGTCTTCTGTTAACAACTTGTGGAAAAATTAATGTGTTGAGAGTTGAGACATGAAATTATATGAAGCAGAAAATGCAAAAATAAGACATGGAAAGTGCTATTTCCGGCGATCTGGGAGGTCTATTTTGTCAAAAATTTTCTTGTACGCTCCGCGCCAACCGATGGTGGAGCTCCGCTTAGATGGTATAGTGCCGTCAATCACAGGTCGAACAGCTTCGCCCCCCCCCCCTTTTCAAAAATCCTGGATCCGCCCATGTACTAGCTCCATTCTCATACTATTGACAAAGAACTCAGACTCCTCAAATCGACGGCGGTACATTTGATAATGATGCGTCCTTCTGATCGGGAGTGGTGGAATGGGGACTTGATAGAATAGTTTCAAACAGAGATCACCTACCTTTTTCAACAAAAGGTATTCTACAAAACTATAGAATAAAATATACACTTAACCCAGCGGTAAATGATAGAATTTTAAGTACAAGTATTCTAGCAATGTTCAGTGTGCAAACTAGCCAACATAATAGCACACCAGTTACTGCTAATGACAGAACTGATAAGAAACGTCAACTGCTGTTCGATTTGATGACACAAGACGCTTTGGAATGTAGACGGTGGGCCTTTCTTTGTATCACAGTCGGTTTCGAAAAAGACAAAAATTATGATAACCTTCTTAGAGCAAGCAATAATCAGACCATTGTAATGCACCAACGACCGATTTGGTTAGCTAAGTAGACATTCGATTTCATCATAAGAATGATAGTTCAAACAAAAAAAAACGAAATTTGTTGGTTCTTAAACACAATTTTACACTACCGAGAAGAGAAAAGGGAAAATATCTCCCAACCCTCCACACTGTTGCCTACACTGACCCCACAGTTAATGACAAGATGGAATTTATGGGAAATTTAATTCTTGCTGTTAGACTCCTTCGTTGTATCCGGACGTTATAAGAATAATGGCTTTAAAATAAGACTAGTAAAATACCTTTCCCAGTTGCTGAAGTGCAAACGTTGTACAGGTCCATAGTTCGACAAGTCAAGATTTCTTACAGAAGTTAAAGCAATGTAATGCCAATGCATTGACATTACTCTAGATCGAAATAGGTTTTTAAATTAAGTTTAACTTTACCTGCAACAGTTGTATATAAGAATACCTTTACATTGTTTAGATAGCAAGGGGCTAATCCCCAGTGCCTTAACCACTTCTGCCTCATGTCACCCATGTGAGAAGATAAAATTGACCCTCAAATAACTAGGGGGCAAAACACATACTCAGTGTGTGTGTGTTTGATAGCCACTTGAAAATGTGGTAGTGTAATAGAGTTTCTTTCTGTAAAAATTAGGAGTACACTAATAAAGGCTTAAGCTTTAGATGGCTGTACCTGAAGGCAATATCATACATCGACTCAAAACCAAGATTTCGAGACATAATATATATATATATATATATATATATATATATATATATATATTATATATATATATATATATATATATATATATATATATATATATATATATATATATATATATATTATATATATGTATATATATGAAAATAAGAAGCCACCAGACACTCGACATATTAAAAACGATCCATAAAAGTTTATTAAAACACGTTAGGAAACGGATCATTAAAATCTTCCATGCAATAAGATAGAAAAACTGGTTAAAAATTAAAAAGGCAAGTGAGCATACTCAAACATCTACGACGTTTCGAAAAGGTAAACTTTTCTTGTTCACGTACAAAAGTAGACTGACACTAAGAAAACATACAAACAGTAAAACCAGGTGGAAAACGGATAAGAATAACTCAAATGTCGTGAGTGACTTCTTTTACATTAATGCCCACAGGAGCGAACGTGTTAAGGCGATAAATCCACTTAAGCTCAACTTCTTCCCGAACTCTCTTACTATTGTTAACTAACTTTTCAATTCCTATGAGCTCAAAGTTCTTACAAGATTGAAAATGTTTCCCAAGAGGTGTATTGGCTTTACGTATTTCCTGTCTATGACCCCGATGTCTAATCCTCAGTTCCCCTCCTGTTTCTCCTACATACTGTTTCTTACAATCCAAGCAGTTAATAAGATAAACCAGTCCAACTGAATCACAGGTGATATTATGTAATAGCTTAAACTTTTGGCCTGTATAATGACTCTGTACAAAAGCGGTTTCTTTACTCTCTCTCTCTCTCTCTCTCTCTCTCTCTCTCTCTCTCTCTCTTCTCTCTTCTCTCTTCTCTCTTCTCTCTTCTCTCTTCTCTCTTCTCTCTTCTCTCTTCTCTCTTCTCTCTTCTCTCTCTCTCTCTCTCTCTCTCTCTCTCTCTCTCTCTCTCTCTCTATATATATATATATATATATATATATATATATATATATATATATATATTCGATATGGTGATAGGCGTGTGTTGGCCAAATACATAAATCATAAAATGGCATGAAGATATCCATTTTGTGTACGTTTTGTTTTTCTTTTCTGATTTATATACATACATATATATATATATATATATATATATTTATAAAAGAAGGAAAGGAATGCAATAATGAGCATAACTGGTTGATTTTAGGAGTATAAAAGTTGCAAAATGTATTTCGAAATTTTCGGTCCCCCTGGGACCTTCGTCAGCGAGATCTTAAGGCAAAGTGAGTACAATAATTGCACAAGAAGCTGCATATAATAACCAACAAAAGAAGGGATTAAATTGTTTGCTGGAACGTGTACTTCTAAATCAGTACACGTTCCAGCAAACAATTTAAGGTATGTTTTGAGAACGGTAAAAGATATTGAAATAATTTCCAATGGGTCTTTCATTGGAGGACTTAATTCTTTAACTGACAAGTAGAACAGCTCATGTTAATGGCATATCACCAGACCTTAAAGTCTATACTTGCCTTTAGAACCTAGGCCTATGGTTGCTTATAGCGGCTTGCAACAGCAGTAATGAAAACAACCAGAAATGATTCTGTAAACCATAGCTATACGGCACAGGCTAACCAATAGTATGTGTTCATATTGTTACCATTTAAGAGTTCCCCTTATCACACATCTGCTCAAAAAAGCGTTTCAATGATTCTACATCTTCTTCCTTGTAACACATATCAATAACCTGGTCTCTGACGAGAATACAATCTCTGTAGGAATAATAAAGAGAACGTGGGGAGGAGTCGGGGCCAGTTACGAGAGAGAGACACTGCAGCCATGGGTTGGGAACTGAGAAAAAAACCTAACACTCTTTTCGAGAAACAGCTCAACTCGGGACGCAAGTATTTTAATTTAACCGCCGTTCAATTTGTCGAAGACCTTAACAAAACTCAGAGGGAACAAGGCGAATTTTTTTGGCTACACCAACGCCACACTTTTGCACCAAAAGGGATTAACATTCGAAAAAGCAGCAGACCATAACTCTTTATTTCACTTGGGCCTTTTAAACATCGTTAATTGGAGTTGCTTTCGCCTCGTAGTCTTTCTAACGAGGGAGAGTTGATTTGTTCGAAACGTTACGTTGTCTAGTATTTTATCAAACTCATCTGGTGGATATATTGAGTCAGTGTTATCTACCAATCTGTGTATCGTTCTGAAAGCACAACGAAAGCTTTTGAGTTACATACATACATACATACATACATACATACATACATACATACATACATACATACATACATACATACATACATACATACATACATACATACACACATACATGCATACATACATACATACATACATGCATACATACACACATACATACCCTCCCTCCCATCCGCCCACCCACCAAACTCCCTGGTCCAGGAGAAAATTCCCCTGGGCTCTGGCTTATTTACTAAAATGCGAGCATAAATGGAACATTATTCCAAAATAACATTGGATGCGCACTTCACAGACAACAAAAATAACAATCTGACCATTTTTATTGTAGTGCGCGTGCGCGCTACAATCTTGGCGTTGCACGACAAGCTAGGCGTACCCTACATGACTGAACGTTGAGACTGGAAGTTCCACACGGTTTCGGTCCGTTTTTACTATCGGTACTATCAATGTGCAGGCAGCTAATGTTAAGCTTGTCCATGAATTTTTACCGCTTTCTTGCACACATTCTAAATTAGTCCCGACAAAGGACTCGTTCATAAACAGAAACAGCTTGTAATGTAGAGTGAAATGTTACTGATTGACGAAATGCCGACAGTCTTTATTTCAGAAAAAAATCAGTTGAATTTGCGCTTGCTTTCTCATTAACACAACTTGCCTACATAACTTGTAATTCGCAAACGAAGTAATCAGCGGATGAATTTATCGTAAAATTTAATGTGATGGGAGCTGGATTTGTACGGGCGGCGTCACCTTCAATGTGCACAGTATATGGTATACTGTACACAGTATATGGTATACTGTATGCGTCACCTTCAATGTGCACAGTATAGGGCTCAACCGAAATTCCTCTCAATAGTAGTGTTACAGGTACCTATAAGACGAAAACCCCAAAATTCAAGATATTTACTTCAAATCGGAATCAAATCAGAAATCCTTAGGCCTACAATGTGTTTTACCTTTTCACAAAACTAGCAAGATTATACAAAAACACAAAATAACACTACCTAGCTTTAAAATAAGATGATTTTCTGCAACGTCAGAGCCGCTCCGAAGTTCGTTAGAAAAACATGATTGCGCAATAAAATCACCTTGTTTGCCTTGTGCCAGTCGTTTCTTATGTCTTGAATATACTATGCATGCAAAGATTTTTGCAAACGTTTCTAAAGGTAGTGAAAAATATTTGATTAAATAAACGCCGTATCAAACACACATTAAATCTGGCCTACTCCGAACTGCAAGGACTTGTCTAACATGCACTACAATTCTGCGTATTTGCAAGCAAATGCAGTTCTAGTCTTGTTTTGTTCCCTACTGGGACTAACGGCCTATCAGTTTGATAGTGCACCGCCTTGTGGATAAGGAGGACGGATGCTGTTGTTGAATACCTTTATTAAGGCAGTAACAATATTTACTTCATTTTGTAATACACACGTTATCTGCTACATCAAGTCCTCATCTGTATACCGTTTAAACCGTTGCTCCTTCCTTTAATATTGGTTTTCTTAGCTCGGAATTTTAATGTAACCGTATAAAGGCGGCTGCGTCGAACCGCTGTTAATGGCAAGTTTGATAAGCCTTACCATATGCTTTGACGTCACGCAAAGTCGTTTGGCGGGTAAACAATGAAGCAAACTGTACGGCGTTCGACCTAGACTTCACACTCTCTGGTAGCAGACGTACGCGCGTATCCCACCGGTACAGAAACCAGCTACCTGCATTTGTTGATAAAAGTTTCAATGATACACGCCTTCCTCGATTGGGGCGTAATGTCTGTTCTGTCTCATCATATACATAAGATCTATAGCGCTAACAACCCACTTAAAAACCTGGCAGACGCCACTAAAGCCAAGTGATGATAAAGAAGACGCTGCCGGACCTGTCAGCACAATTTTAAGGCAATGTTATTGCTATTTGCCAAGTATTGGTAGTGATTGGAGATTCCATAATTGTTTGAATTGTTCTTTGTACTGTGTTCAATGTCGGGGGCGCTAGAGGAAGGAAAAAGAGTCACGCTCTCATCAGGGAATACCCTCTTCCAAAAAGAACAAGTCCCGACAGCTACTATGGACCCTAATATGCCTCCCTAGAAAGTTTTTGATACTTTGTCTACTCAGTATGCAATTACCAAAGGTCAGATTTCAAAGAACAAGTACGAAATTAGTTCTAATCTCTTCTCTTCAATTATGCAAAACGTTGATATGAGGGCACTGATGTTAGTATGGCTACTTGTCAGTCACCTCGTTTTGTTAATATTTTACCCAGCCACCTTTTTACGTCCCTGCAGCCCTCTGCGGAGCTTGGAGATGTAGTCGACTGTAAACCAAAGTTTAACTTTCACTATTTTCGAACTCAATCATAGGATAATTTTTTGTCCGTTGGCATTGATATAACACAGGAACTGATTAAACACCCTTAATCTATTAAAGGCGAGCTTAACCACTAAATGGGGGCATGTACTTTTGCTCAAAGTTTTAAGCCCATTTGCCAAAAAATATATTTCGTACCTTCATGGGGTAGCAACAACGTGAGGCTCCTTTTCGAACCGAAAATTTTTTAAGTTATTTTTGAACCAAAACTAGTTCTTTGTTCCTTTTCTGTTCAGTGCCCCTTTGAATTTGATCCGTTTTTAGTTCATTTTTAACCAAACGTTTTTAGAAGGTATGCATATGAGGCCTAGCTACGACTTATTTTTAATACAACATAAGACTCAAAAGCAATGTGACATAAGTTGAAAGGAGCAGGGGTAGATTCGTGATTTTGCAGGGGGTGGGTGCTAACTCCATGAGAGCAAAGTTCGAAATTGCTAGCGTAAAATGTGCAAAGCGTAGATGGGGGGGGGGATTTGAAATATTTGAAATATTTCACTGTTCAAATGGTAGTTTCTGTCACCTGACAGTCAACATATAAACATAAGCGAAAATCAATTTATGCACCACTTTTGTTATAAAGTGCGACTGCAATTTCGTAATGGAGACACAAGTAGGCTTATAATCATATGCCAGCGACGCGGTCAAGACACTAGAGGAAGGGGGTCTGACTTTTTTTAAATCGCACATACGATTTCCTGACATCTGAGAACATCTGAGAATGATTCAAGTGGCTACACTGTAAACACAAATTAGTCAAGACCGTGTCTGAGTGTCTGAGTCGACTAATCACGTTAGTCAATAACATTTGACTAATTTTTGACCAATTGACTTAGTTTCTGACCAATTTGAAGCCTCGTTGACTAATGTTTGACGAATTTTTGACTAATAATTGTTAGTCCATTATCGTGCCTAATCAGATATCATCAGAAACTAGTCAAATATCGTGACTAACCTGGATAGTCGATTCAGACACTGTTTTGACTAATTTGTGTTTACAGTGTAGTAGTACAACGAATCATTTCGTAATCGTACCATTATTATAAACTCTGGCAAGTGCTGCCATTTTTGCTATCCAGCAAGCATATTCGTCAATATTTGCCGGAAAAGAGGGTCACGACTACATCCTGATAATAATTTGGACCTAAAATGCTGTTTAGAATTGATTTTCTGGAATCTGGCGTTCCTGTTATTATGTGTGGCAAACAGGGTGGGAAGAGTTGAATGTAACACACACTTTTCAGTCATCATGAAGGATCAAAGGCTATTGGGAGCAATTTACATAAACTTTTTTCGACCCTGGTAACTAAACCGTGACTTAGTCACCTTTTTTCAATTGTCTAGAGCAGGTATGTCTAATTCATCCAAACAAATAATATCTCGGAAGTTTTTCAATGATTTACCCACGCTAAACATTTTATTTGAAAAAAGATGTTCTGTATGCATAGTTTGCAGACAAGTGGAGACTTGTTTTAAAATGACTCAGTCTGTAATACCACACATATAAGTAGAGAAATACGTTGGGAGCAGGTTATAACCAAGGAGTTGTTAGGAGGGAGATCACATTTTATAGACTTCTTTAAGACCAAGCTTATCGTCAAAATTACAAAGAAAACAAATTACTCCTTCCCTTGAGATCGTTAACTCATCAAAAACCAGTAGTCATACGAAAATGTGACATTTGAAACTCTTATCATTATCCGTTATGATATATCTCATTTAAGGAAACATTATTTAAGTATTTCCTCAAAACTAACATTTCGAGTGCATTCCTCGAGGAAGGATTCAAAAATCGTGACGAACGTTTGGGGCTTGAATCGACTTTCCAGCTGACGATTCATCATACTCTTAGGGAAACAAAGTATAATACTTAAACGTTCATCGAATGTTGTTTGACTGAAAATCTTGATTAAAGCTTTGCCATTCTGGACAGTAAACCTAAGGCATATTTTAACAATAGCATTGTATCAGGGTTTCTACATATGTAAGCAGCGGATTTAAGGCCTATTTACACGGTGCGATTTTTGCTTGTGTCTGCCGCATGAGTCAGACAAATGAGTCTAAACGCACCGTGTATTAAGGAAACGCCATGATGAGGCTGTTCGTGTTCTTCCTTGCATTGTTGTTCAGCGTGATTAGTCTGCACTGAGCACGTGTTCTATCCTCACCTACCTGCTTGCGATGTCGCATGGAATTAGAACATGCGTCTCGGTGCATGCGACATCGCAAGGGTAGCGAATCGTGTCGCAGGTACAGTTTACACGGTGCGTTTTAGACTCATACGTCCGACTCATGCGACAGACGCAAGCAAAAATCGCATCGTTTAAATGGGCCTTTTAGTCAACTATGCCAGAAAAATAAGAACAAAGAGATATGTCAATCAAATGTCGACAAATGTCTTTAACAATAAGTCATATCCGAGTATGTACGGTATGAAATATTTGGTGTGTCTTCTGACTAAACAACTCCCTGCATGCACTACGCACGTACGGTGTTGGCCGAACAGCGTACCTACATTGTGCATATTCTAAAAATGTGTGCTATTCAACTGAATAATTTCCCAGACATAAACTTTCCACAAATAAATTACTTTTGTGAAGAGAATATCATATTCAATGTTCAATATGTGTTGGGAATCCAAAATGAAATATTACACTCCCTTGCTTCAGCTGTACTCGTTGCTGTTACTGATAAGTGAAAGGTGTTACAACTTGAATTCTTATTGTCTTGGTTAATACAGGAGCTTTGTGCAAGGGTCTTGAGCTAATTGCGCCTAAAAAGGATCTATAGAACAATTAATTTAACGAAAAAATTTCCTTCGTTTTACTTTGAATACAAAGACTCATCAGATAAAAACAATTGATTAAAGGCGCATTATTAATCATGCTTAAAAGTCTGTCCGTGTTTTAAGTATAGGCCACCCACGATGTTAAGAGGGAACCAGAGTGTTTTGCTATCACCAGGAATTTACGCAAATGGTCCAAACTTAATATTTACACTATGATATGCTGCATTAAGTGTTACGTTGTACCATTACCCTTTAACAGTAGATGTTTCTTTCCTGTCACAAGAGAATTAGTTCATTCAGTGTTATATATTGAACACATGCAAACATGTACCATTGCAGCTGTTATGTCGTCCATTGTTTGCGTTCAGGACCGATGCAAAAAGACAAACTTCACAAGAAGCTGTCGTTGACTTACCGATAGCAGTGGTGTCCCCAAGATATCCACGATGGAGGACATCGGTCAGCAGTCGTTATTTGTTGCAAAGAAGCAACTAAAACGATTAGACAAAAAGAGTTGAAGGAAGCCATCGATGCAGATTGATATAGTCTGTCTGGAACTTCTGACGTAGTGAAAGTTTGGTACACGCGCACGGAAAAGCTGGCGTCGAATGAAATAAACGTCGTGCACGACTGCGCGGCCCTTTTAAACTTTCGACAAGGGTATGTGTTTCAATCTATCCTTGCTGAATATTGAAAGAGATTATGCAACAGCATTCACATTCATGGTAAGATTAACTTGGGTCAGGACCTTGTAATATTTATGTTCCTTTTAATAGGCGTGATTATGGAAGAGCAAAGTGTGTAACTTGTGGAAAAATGAAATTCTGTCTGACTTCGACTAGTTTTGAAAAAGATAAACAATAGGGAAATCAGTTTTCTCAAGTGCATTACAAAGCATTGTTGAAACAGACCTATCTTCCTGACAGACAATTTTTGTTCGGAAGTGTCTCAAAGCATTGCCCAAATGAAAGTTTTACCATGAAAATAATATCTTAAATGAACATTTTTCCGCAAATGCCACTGTTCGCACCTCTTAGCCGATGGACCTTAAAAATAAATGATTAAAAATGACTAGGGGAAAAACATTTTCTAAAGGCTTGGTGAATATCATGCGATTCATGCTAGCTTGAAAATTTTGAAATAAGTATATCACGGTCCTAGACCTTGCCACTTGGTCTTGTGTGCGCATATATATCAAGGGATGTATAAAAGAATCTGTCCTCATTGAGAACTTAACTAGATCAACAAGCCAAAATCTTAGTGTCCGGCTGATTGACCGCTTACTTGGACGGTTACCATCCATTGTATAAGCCAATTCAGAGCACAGTGGCTTCAGGTCATAGGTCATATGGGTACAGAATGCAGTTATTAATGTCATTAAAAGTTACATTATTCTAATTTTGCTCTCAGATACACTTACGAAATTTAACAAGAAAGACTTTCACCAAGACAATTCAGAATCATTGTTGGGTATCATAGGTCAAGGGTTTGAGTTCAAATGAGCGAACGTTGCGACAGTGCAATATTTACGAACCTAAGCACATAAATTCTCTACCCACATGACCTATGACCTGTAGCCACTGTGCATGCGTAGTGATAACTCTGAACTGACTTATTTTGTCTTCATATAGGTTTCTCGACTTTCTCGAAAAAAACAGATTATTATTTTATTAAATAACCAGTAACAATAATGCTGCCTTTAATGTTTAATTTATAAGATATGTACACATCAATAACGTCAGTTGCAAAATGAACTTAGGAATAGCGTTGAAATTTCTTTTAATATCCTTGTTGCTTTGCCGTTGCGTTCCCATTTTTGGCCTTCCCACAAACTAAGTAGCTGGGAGCCGACATCGTGAACAGTGTTGTTATTGAAGATTTCCCCATACGTCCAATGTCTGGAACATTACTTTGAAAGACGCTTGAAGATATCGAAGAGTTAAATATTGAACAATATAGGTGTCCCGAAACTACTTGGAAATCACTCAGTAGCAAGGGTTCAACCACTTATTGGAAAGCAATTGTGTTTCTTAATGCTAAACGTGTTTATGACTGCATGAGGTATGAATCAAATCTCAAGCACCTGTGTATATTTTTTAATTTTTCATACATTTTTTTTCTATCCAATTAAATCTACTTGGGAACTTTGTTTCTAGTTTCCATTATGATATAGGAACCTATAGTCATACAATACATAAGTAACCCGCCTCACAAGAGGAACTGGCGGGTTACTCGTCAAATTCCAGGCTGTCGAAACATTCTGCCGTTTTTCAGTCTATTACACAAAGAAAACCTTTGGCGAGCATTACCTGGTCATAAATATGTCAGCGGCCACCTCACAAGCTATAATGGTCTGCTGTACCTTTGCTGTACTGGCGTGGCGCATAATTACAATATTATTGTGGCATAACACTAACGATAGCCTACACCCTAAACCAATGCACAGTAGGCCTACACCTGCAGTAACGAACAGTGCTGTAGGACTGATTCTGTCTGAGACTTGGCTGTAATTAAGTTGGCGTAGCGTAGCTCCTCATGCAAGACATAATTTGGCGCAATTTTGTTGCGTACAGCATACAAACTTTCCAGTATGGGTCTAGGATGCTTGCAAACCGAGTTCATCGAATTCGCGAACAGACTTATGTAGAATTTTCTTTCAGAGCATATTTATCCTACTTCAAAGGCAGTGTCAGCTTCCAAAGATAGGAAGTGCACGGCCTGAAAAAAAATGCTGGAAATGCCTAAAATTCCATTTGTACTGATTAAGATTTTAAGGCCCTCAGGACCTGGGCAATCGCATATATAAAGGTTCACTTTTCAAATATTTTCCCAGGGAGGTTTCCAGTCCCCGCCTCAGAATGGCTCTTACGCGGCTAACTCACACTCACGAACGAACCTCCTTCCTCATGCATGATGCACAGAACACAACTATAGCCTACAAGTCAAAGATCTTTGGGAATTTTCTAAAACATTGTCTGAGCTTGCTTATAAATGGCCTATAAGTACCTAAAATTTCATGCTAAAATCAATGCGCATGTAAAGAACCTTTGTCCTGTTTTTTCCTACGAAGTGATCTCACTCAAAAGAATTTTCATATTTAACTTTTCTTATTGAAGTCTTTGTTCCTAAAGCTTGAATTTTCAAAAAAATTATGTTTAGCTGCTACTTTTGAGGTCTAGCAAGTGCCATTTCGTCAATCTTGGAAGCATTTTGGACAAACAATCGACAGGCTACGTAATGCACCAATCTATGGTGGCTCTCCAAGTAGAGCACTTGAGGAGGGGAAAGGTCGACACTGGCTGTGGTATGGCACGGTGCCCCGCCATACCACAACCTAAGAGTAAATAATGAGGAATTCTAAAATATATAATCAATTGAAAGCTTTGCCAATGTAAGCAACATTTTGTTTAAATTAAGAACGCAGAGTAATACTCTACAGCCGTCTCTTTCCATAAATATGTTTAGACCATAAAAACATTATATTTGAGTCCACCCCATCCACCCACCTACCCACCCACCCATGTGTCGTGTCACCGCTATGAAGCAATTCCGATTTCAAACTCGGACTGCGGCTTACACTGTCTTAGGCTCACGTACTAATATCTTGATTGCCAGACGCCGGGAAATTACATCTCACAGTGTTTGAAAAAACATGGCCTGGTGAGGACCTAGGCCGCTACATGCCTCTTGGTACACATAGGTTCGGACTTTTCGTTACTGAGTATTCCCTCATCATTTGCAACCACGGACTTAAGGTGTAGAGAATAAAAAAAACTATCAGTGTTATAGAAATAATAAGGCTAGTTCATACTTTCAAATTTTTATACGCTATAGGAAGCCCGTCAAATTGTAAATACAGTAATTCACTAATCGGCGTTCAGCGGTTCTTGAAGCCATAGTTTTGACCGATATTATCTCCCCCAGGATAAACAAATGTCACTTGACTACCTGTTGGAACGACTTTAACTATAAAGTTCTGGAAGATTCAAACTTCCACCGACAAAAACGTTGTTTCTGATATGAAGCAAGAAAGTGCATACAAAAAATTTCTGTTACTATTGGAAAATTGAAAACACAATTTCCCAGTTAAAATTAGTTAAGAAATGGATAAATTACGATTTTATATCTTTTCATAAGGGCCAGATCTACTTTTGGGGGCAGGCGTAACCTATCACAGGAGGGGAGCCTTCTAGTAGTCATTTGTGGTTATATCACTTGTGGTGTGGTGCTAACACGTGACAATCATCTTATCGGAGCGCCGCCATCAGTTGGCGTAGAGACTACGATGAAATATGGGGCAAAATGCCGATTTCGAACGTCGGAAATGACACTTCCCAGGCCTTTCAACTTTTGTATAAGACGTTCTATTTTCGTGATTTAGAAAAATCCATACTGGCAACACAGACACATCTTTTTCGATAAAAAGGAGGAGGAATAGAACTTGATATTCACTTACAACTCTTGCTTTATTCATTTTACTATGTGTTACACAGGATACAGTAAATAATATATGCACATGAAAACTGTATAGAAATTTATGAAAGGTGACCTTGACAAGTCCCATTTCGTGCTAATTGAAGCAAGCAGACATATCTGCATGTAGTACAGTGTACAATTCGTCAATAACAAGATACAAAAGCGTGCGTGGGTATTTCTGAAGGCAGTCGCAGGACATAATGTATGTATGCTCAAGAAAGTCGTTACCGAGAATTTCACCTTGTGGTGTGGGTGCCCTCACCTGTATAGACATGGCAATACAAAGAGTTTCAAATGAAATGCGCAACTACTAAACATAGGCCAAACAGAACATATTCAGTAACAGAGCTAGGGGCTCGGTCAGACCAGGGAGAGCTTTGTAGCAAGCAGATACCTTCTATATCGATCCACTTCGCCACTGCTTCTCAACCTTTTCTTTTAAATTTCCTCCTTGGTTGAAAACTTTAACTTATCCTTTCCCCAAATATATTTACCAAAACTTACCATGAACTCTCAACCATTTTCCATCCCATACTGAGCAACATCTGATGTAAGCCACATTTGTCTGAATAAAGAAAGCCCAGTAATACTCTACAGCCGTCCCGTTCCATAAATATGTTTTCATCAGAAAAAAAAAACAAATTGAGCCCGCCACCCACCCGCCCATCCATATGTCGTGTCACCGCTATGAAGCGATTCCGATTTCAAACTCGGACAGAGGCTTACACTGTTTTAGGCTTACGTACTTATATCTTGATTGCCAGATGCCGGGGAATTACATCTGACAGTGTTTAGAAAACACGGCCTGGTGAGGACCTAGGCCGCTTCATGCCACATAAATGTACACAAAGGTTCCGAATTTTCTTTACTGAGTATTCCCTCATCATTTGCAACCATGGACTAAAAGTGTTTGAACTTAGGTGGAGAGAAGAGCAAACCTGCAGTGTTATAGAAGCATTAAGGCTAGATATACTTTCAGATTTTTATACGCTATAGGAAGCCCGTCAAATTGTTAGTACAGTACGTAATTCACCGATTGGATTTCAGCGGTTCCTGAAGCCATAGTTTTGACCGATATTTTCTCCCCCAGGATAAACAAATGTCACTTGACTACCTGTTGGAACGACTTTAACTATAAAGTTCTGGAAGATTCAAACTTCCACCGACAAAAACGTTGTTTCTGATATGAAGCAAGAAAGTGCCTACAAAAAATTTCTGTTACTATTGGAAAATTGAAAACACAATTTTGCAGTTAAAAATAGTTAAGAAATGGATAAATTACGATTTTATATCTTTTCATAAGGGCCAGATCTACTTTTGGGGGCAAGGCGTAACCTATCACATGAGGGGAGCCTTCTAGTAGTCATTTGTGGTTATATCACTTGTGGTGTGGTGCTAACACGTGACAATCATCTTATCGGAGCGCCGCCATCAGTTGGCGTAGAGACTACGATGGAATATATGGCAAAATGCCGATTTCGAATGTCGGAAATGACACTTCCCAGGCCTTTCAACTTTTGTATAAGACCTTTCTATTTTCGTGATTTAGAAAATTCCAAATGGCAACTCAGACACATCTTTTTCGATAAAAAGGAGGAGGAATAGAACTTGACATTCACTTACAACTCTTGCTTTATTCATTTTACTATGTGTTACACAGGATACAGTAAATAATATATGCACATGAAAACTGTATAGAAACTTATGGAAGGTGACCTTGACAAGTCCCATTTCGTGCTAATTGAAGCAAGCAGACATATCTGCATGTAGTACAGTATACAATTCGTCAATAACAAGATACAAAAGCGTGCATGGGCATTTCTGAAGGCAGTCGCAGGACATAATGTATGTTTGCTCAAGAAAGTCGTTACCGAGAATTTCACCTTGTGGCGTGGGTGCCCTCACCTGTGTAGCCATGGCAATACAAAGAGTTTCGAATAAAATGTGTAACTACTAAAATTAGGCTGAACAGAACATATTCAGTCATAGCAGAGCTAGGAGGCTCGGTCAGACCAGGGAGTTGGTGTCCAAGGGGGGCGAGAATGGCATTTAGGGGAGCTTTGTAGCAAGCAGACACCTTCTACATCGACCCACTTCGCCACTGCTTCTCATATTTTCTTTTAAATTTCCTCATTGGTTGAAAACTTTAACTTATCCTTTCCCCAGATATATTTACAAAAGCTAACAATGAATTCTTCTCAACCATATTCCATCCCAAACTAAGCAAGATCTGATGTAAGCCACATTTGTCTGAATTTAGGATCCCCAGTAATACTCTACAGCCGTCCCGTTTCATAAATACGTTTTGATCAGAAAAAAAAATTGAGCCCGCCACCCACCCGCCCATCCATATGCTGTGTCACCGCTATGAAACGATTCCGATTTCAAACTCGGACAGAGGCTTACACTGTTTTAGGCTTACGTACTTATATCTTGATTGCCAGATGCCGGGGGCGGAATTGTTTTTCCCACGAGGTTATGGGCAAATCATGCCAATGGACCAATCAGCTCCTTGGAAATAGGCCACACCCCTAATTCCAAAATGACAGCTTTTGAACCATTTTTTTGTAATTCTGACGCCAGATTATGAAAGAACAGGCCAAATAACCTCAGTCCACGTAACCCTAACCTTAGAAATAACCCCAACCATGATTTAGAAACAAATTTGAAAAAATTTTGAAAATCAGATTTGCCCATAACCTCGTGGGAAAAAAAATTGCGCATGCCGGGAATTACATCTGACAGTGTTTAGAAAACATGGCCTGGTGAGGACCTTATCCGCTTCATGCCTCATAAATGTACACAAACGTTCTGACTTTTCTTTACTGAGTATTCCCTCATAATTTGCAACCATGGACTAAAAGTGTTTGAACTTAGGTGGAGAGAATAGAAAACTTCCAGTGCTATAGAAGAAATAAGGCTAATTCATACTTTTCAATTTTTTATACGGAAGCCCGTAAAATTATCAATACAGTACGTAATTCACTGATTGGCGTTCAGCGGTTCTTGAAGCTATAGTTTTGGCCGATATAATCTCTCCCAGGATAAACAAATGTCACTTGACTACCTGTTTGAACGGCTTTAACTAGTTCTGGGAGATTTAATATTCCACCAAAAAAAAATATTTCTGATAAGAAGCAAGAAAGTGCCTACCAAAACATGGTGTTACTATTTGAAGATTGAAAACACAATTTTCCGGTTAAAAATAGTTAATAAATGGTTGAAGGACGATTTTACATCTTTCATTAGGGCTAGATTTACTTCTGGGGGGAGGCGTAATCTATCACATGAGGGGACCCTTCCAGTACTCATTTGTGGTGTGGGGCTAACACGTAGCACTCATCTTAGCGGAGCGCTACCATCAGTTAGCGTGTAGCCTACAGTGGAATATATGGCAAAATGCCGATATTATTCTGAAAGTCGGAAATGGCACTTCCCAAGCCTTTCGATTTGCATAAGACGTTTCTATATTCTTGATTGAGAAACTTTTATAGGGGCAACTCAGGCACATTTTATTCGGTAATAGGGGAGGAATAGAACTTGACATTCACTTACAACTTCTGCTTGATCCATTCTTATTGTAAGTCACGCAGGATACCGTAAATAATATATACACATGAAAACTGTATTGAAATCCATGGAAGATAACCTTGGCAAGTCCCATTTCGTGCTAATTGAAGCAAGCGGGCATATCTGCATGTAGAACCAATAACAAGATACAAAAGCGTGCCTGGGTATTTCTGATGGCAGTCGCAGCATATAATGTATGTATGCTCAAGAAAGTCGTTACCGGGAATTTAACCTTTCGGCGCGGATGCCCTCCGAGTCATGATAATACAAAAAGTTTCAAATGAATCTGTAACTACTAAAAATAGGCTAAAAAGAACATATTCAGTCACAGTGAAGATTTTAGGCAAGAATCCTTAGAGGAGGGTTAGGAGCCTTCCCTGGAAAAGGTCGAAAATAAAACACTCTTTACCCCAATTATTGAGATTTCACAACCAAGATAATTACACAAAGAAACATTTTATGAAATCCTATATCACAATGAAGTGTGGCCACCGTTCAATTTTAGCTCATCATTGAAGAGGCAGAGGTACTGTTCAAGAGAAATGTTTTGCCCCAGAAAAGTTATTAGAACGAGAATGCAAAATGCATTGTGGTTTCGATGATTGGCACATACACAATTGACGACAAGATTGTCCCACTCCTTTCATTCAATGGTTGAATGCAATCTTTATATGTTGGGAAAATAAAGTTTTGTGTTCATACTTGACCGTGGAAATCGATGGGATATTTGCCTTTGAACTCTAGTGAAGTAAGATGAAATTTGACCCCAACAAAACCAATAGGGTTTTTGTACTAAATTTAATGCATCACCCTACTAAGTATGAACAGAATCGATGTTTTCTAACTTGAGATAATGCGTTTACAAGATTTTCAGAGTTGGATCCCCGGTGACTCAGATGACCTTTCACCTCAACCAAAAGCAAAAGGGATCTTTCTTTCACCATAGGGCATCCACATATTAGGTATGAAATTTATCTAAGCTTTCTGCCTTGAGATATCGTGTTTACAAGGTTTTCAGAGTTTGACCTCCGGTGACCTCACATGATCTTTGACCTCCACCAAAAACAATAGCATCCTACCTCTTATCACTGGGCATCAACATACTAAGTACGAAATCTATCCAATCTTCCTAACTTGAGATAACGTGCTAACAAGCAAAGGGGCACAAACGTACATACACACACGCACACACATACATACATTAGCACACACAATCATGAATGCATAGTTTTTTTCTTATCATCGAAACCAAAAATCCTATTGCTTTACATGGTTTAACATATCTCGCCCTTTTAAAAAAAAGCTGATATCAAAAGAGAGAGGTAAGTCACGAAGAGGACGAAGAGGATAGAAGAGGATGTCTGAAAGTCATGCCTGATGCCTCCCATTATTTTTATTATTACTATTTTTAGGGTGGTAAGGGGGGGTGAACAGTGCCCTAGATGAGAGGCTATGTACATGTCACTGGGTTTCTTAACAAGGTGGAAGGGGAATTCAAGGGAAGGAAAGAATATAAACAGTAACAGAAGAAAATGACAGGCCCTCGCTTTTTATATCTACGACCATTATGTAATGTTATTAGTGAAAAAAAAAGGATTGCTTTTTTGATTTGCTTATCTGACTACAGGCCTAGATCATGGGTCATAATGGAGAATTCTTTGGGCCAAGATGTTGTTAAAGTGACTCTTTCTTGAACGTAAGATTTAAATTCTTACAGAATTGTTCCAGATAAACATGTACACTTGGTGTTTAGCATAAAACCTCCTGTAATTTTACAACAAGAGTGATGAAACAGAAGTAAATATTTCAGTAACTTGGACTTACAGAAAATAATATTTCAGAAACTTTATCACCAGAGATCTATATAGATACTTGTGGATACAGAACCCTATATCGTACAATACACAAAATTTTTCTAGCAGAACATACTTCTTGCCAAATTAGGAAATGCATGATGCACTTGTTCGTATTTTAAAACGAGGAAAAATATCTTGAGAATATTCCAAATGTATTGTTTGTAAAACGTTTTGACAAAAACAGAATATTTTAAAGTGAAAGACAATATTTTAAAAATGTTTTAAAATTTTGGAAATGCTTTATACAAAACTGTTCTGTAACAATGAGAGAACTTAACAAACATGTCGTCTATCATCTCTTCTAGAACTTTTTATGAAAATACGTTTGAAAAATGAATGCAACGTTTTCATAACGTCAATAGGTATGTCTGCAGAAATGTCATGAAAACGTAATGTTTTAAAGAAAGAGACAATATTTAAAAAAAAGTTTTAAAAGTATCACTGTTGAAATGTTTTGTACAAACCTGTTTTGAAACAATTAAGAAACGCTTACAAAATGCTGTCTGTCATCTCCTCTAAAACGTTTCATAAAACCATTTTTGAAACATTTACCGCAATGTTGTAGTAACGTCTTTAGGTATGTCTGCAGAAACGTTAAGAAAATGTAATGTTCTTAAGAAAGAGAAAAAACTAAAAATGTTTTAAAATATCACTTTTGAAGTTTTTTATGCAGGACTGTTCTGTAACAATTAGAAAACGTTTTGAAAAGGTTGTGTGTCATCTCTTCTAGAACGTTTTACAAAAACGTTTTTGAAACATGAACGCAACGTTGTAATGAAGTCTTTAAGTTTGTCTGCAGAAACGTTATGAAAACCTCATGTTTGAAAGAATAAGATGATATTTTAAAAATGATTTAAAAATATCAGTTTTAAAATGTTATTTACAAAACTGTCATGAAACAGTCCAGAAAACGTTTTAAATATGTTGTCTATCATCTGTTCTAAAACGTTTTATAAAAACGTTTTTGAAACAAAAACAAAACGTTCTTAAAACGTTTTTCAGTATGTCTGCCAAAACATTATAAAAACAGAATTTTTTAAAAAACAAGAGAAAATATTTTAAAAATGTTTCAAAAATATCATTTTTGAAATGTTTTATACAAGACAGTTCTGAAACGGTAAGAAAATGTTAAGAAAATGCTGTTTGTTATCTCTTCTTGACCGATTTACGAAAACATTTTTAAAACATAAAAACAATGTTGTAATAACGTCTTGAAATATGTCTGCAGAAACGTTATAAAAACGTTATGTTTAAGGAAAGGGAAAATTTTTTTAAAATGTTTTTAAAATGTTCCTTTTGAAATGTTTTATACAAAACTGTTCTGTTCTATTAGTTTCAAGAACTTTTTTTCCAAAATTAGTCCTTACGAACATGGCAGGTGTGGGGGGAGGGTAACCACTTACGTTGGAATGGCGTTTCTTTCGGGTATTCGGTTCTTATGTATACTGCTTGTATTCTAGGTCTCCATTATAACGTTTGGGTTGAGATTCTTGTTGCAGATGGCTGTTGTATTGAAAAATTCTTGTTTTCCGGATAAAAGTTCTGAAAGCCTTTATTTTGTTGATCTGTTCAGGTAGGCTACCCTTTTGAAGATTCTTGCGGATGGTTTGAGTTTGTGTTGATGTACATTGTTTTATTGCAAGGTTTATGGTATGGGCAGTCTATCCCTGTAATCATTGTGATATCTAGGTAGTGTACGGATTTGAAATTTCATGCAATGATAATTTTGAGCCCGGGTAGGGATAAGATGGCATGGGGGCCATATACTAACACCACCAGACAACAATAAACTTCCTGGATCTTAGCATGTTTTCAAAACGTTATCTCATTGTTGTATCCACTGCGCAAATCTTTCCTACAAATTCAGTAAGGTGACTGAAAACAAGATATCATTAATAACATATTTTGGAGGTTATGAAAATACATTTTAACGAACCGTAGAGCAAGCATATTTTACATTCTAGAATTCTCTTGGAATCAATAATAAGAAGTAGTAGTGCGGAATTGTTAAATATTCGAATATAATTGCGTTGAACCTTGACATCTTCCTTAAATCCTCTCCCTGTCAATTGTCACTTGAAAAATTTCCAGTAGAAACATTTACACCCTATTATCTCTCAACGAATAAATACCTCAAACAATTGTATTGTTTCAAATACACTGAAAGTTTACTTCACAGAGGAGCTGTCCTGGAGAAATTACAACATTAAAACGTTTTTAGGCATTTTGCTCCTTTTGAATGGTGGGCAGCCCTTATTTTTGATATTTGCGTGGATGTCCATACTTATACTCCAAGTATTCAAAACGTCAAGTTACCATTTTGGGAATTTTACAAGTAAAAACAGTACCCCTCTTTCACCAAATACCAAGACTTGTCAGATTGACTTAAAATTGAACGTCCAACAATAAATGCTAACCTGGTAAGTATTATCACATTTAGTCAAAGTTGTTTTCATCATTGCTCCTTTATGAGACGACGTTCTTCATCCTCACTTGAGGAAAGATTCTCACAATTGCCATTTTCTTCATGCGGGCTCTCCTGATGGGCCACGGAAGCTACTAATACACAGGAAACGAAAATGAGGAGAGCTCCTAGTATTGACATCCATCCGAAAATTATGTTAGGGAACAATATTTGCTGACCAGTGTAAACCAAGAAAACACTAGTAGTAAGTATAATAGAAACAGTCGGAGGACTCTCCAGGGAGACTGCAATATACATACAGGTTGGGGCAAAATAGCATGGAACACCACACATCACCAACATTATCAAATCTATTCGGTTGATGCAAGGCTTTGTCCATGTACCACTTAGTGTGCAATAAATGATAGAAGTGACAGAGTATTGTAATAAGAAAGAGAGTACGAAGAGGGAAGATTCCATATCACAGTCTCGTAGCTTTCCCCGTATCGTTATACTAGCAGCATGGCTCGCCGCCCCTGTCAAGCCTGCACAAATTCCAAATACAATCCAATGGCCATCTGACGTTGTCGAAGTGAGTTGTACGGAACTGTCCCTTGTAATTAAGAAAACACCCAGCATGGACAAGGTGGTAGATATAACTTGCATTTTCTTTATATTGTGGTTGAGAAAAAAATAACTAAAGATAACAGCAAATACTGGCATAGTGTAGTACAATGCAGCTGCATTACCAGGACCAATAAGTTTGTTGGCAAATAAAGTGATGATTTGACCACATGTGTGAAGAAATCCGCATAAAACGATCCCGGGTGAAAAAAGTGTTTTGAAACGAATACTGGGAGGTTGAATCAATGCAAAGATAAGAAATAGCATTAATGATATGTTCGCATTTGAGACAAGCACAATAGCTGGGTGGAAGTGAGTAATATATAAGATACTGTAAATGAATATTTCGAACCTGCACATGTGTGACAAATTTTAGTCATTAATTTTAATTATTTGGTAAAAAAGTACATTGGTTATGAAACCAAACTCTCATGGTTGGTTACCAAGTGGTAACCAACCATGAGAGTTTGGAAAGTCCTTCTCATTCAAATATTGTTTGTTAAATATACCCCCATTACATCTTAATTTGCTACCGCTTTCCTTTCACTGTGACTGCCCCAAGAATATTTTCAGGTGAAAAGTTTTAAACGTTAGTGGTAAAATCAATGGCAAAGACGTATTCAAGTGCCTACATATTGATTCTATCAACTATAGCTTTGATTACTTTCAAATTAAGGAATTGATTTTATCAGAGATTAACCAGTAGAATCAGAGGTAGCTTGTATTTTCCTTTTAAAAAGGCATATTCAACGGCGGTTAAGTCAAACTTTCCTTAGAAAGTTGTTTCCAAATGGTGTTTGCGTGATCCTTAAAGTGGCTTGTTTGTTAAGACTGGATTTTGAAGCAACTTACGGAAGTTGTGAAAGATTAAAACGAAATTCAGTTCACTTCATAAATTTCCTAACCTGTAGCTTTCTGACATTTTACACGAACAGAGTGTTTCAGTGTAGAACATTTTTTACCCTTCTCCTCTGGGATTGCTTATTATTTCAAGTCATAGAAAGTGCTGGTACATAGCGTGTAAATACCCCAACATATAACCATTTGTACAAATGTTCTGACTGTTAATATTGAGGCTGAAGTTGAGGCTAGAACTCCAGCAGGAGATAACTTAGTTAACTGTTTCAACAGCCACCCTTCAATAACAAAGCGGGATCATGTTAATCAAAATATTTGTACGTTATAAGACCCACACCGTAAGTAATTCACGAAATGTATGCACAATCATTGTGCGAAATAATGTGAAAAGCACAAGGAAATACCGCACAAGTGCCTTAATACTATAAATTTATATCATTACATTTGGTAAATTTTCTTCTGTATCACTGATTCATATGAAGGTGAAAATGCTCCAAAAATTATGCCAAATATCATCACATGTGATGCTACCAAAGTATTGTATTGCATATTTCTCTCGACAATAAAAAATTAATTGCACGTTTATCGAAATTCACTTCAGGCTTTGCTCAGTTTACGTTGGGTCTTGGAAAATATACCATGTCCCGTAGCCAGAAAAGATATAGAAAAGGGCTAGATAGCTTCCAGGGAGCTTGGTATGCCCCTTTGGCTACGAGCCTACCACACGGATCATTTAAGTTGGCTTTAAAGGTTTTTACACTTTCCTTTTTACCTTTGATTTTACCTTGGATGTCACAAGTTTAGTCGTTGTGCAAACTCATATCGCTTAGCCTAGAAAAAAAGTCTTACTTTAATTTTGTGTGCACGGAACACACTTTTAAACTTATTTTTTATTTGTTCTTGTTAATGCATATTTCATTTCTTGTATAGCTTTGCTGTACAGCAATTACCTTGTTTTGCCACATTCCAACCTGGAGAAATTTTGACATATTCTTTCCTTTGTAATTTGAATAGGTTGACGATAGTTTGTTTACAAGGAATCAATTAAGAACGTTCTCACGTTGACGGTCACAATGGTGGTATCATAAAACACCTAGAAATGACTGTAACTTTCATCAGAAAAGTAGCCATCTAATATGTAGTAGATATTTGCTGCTAAATGTTAAGTTTGTGGACTAAACTGCCTTAGTCGTGGGAATGTGTGTGGTTGGTCTTTTGTTACTTTAGAAGCTATGTTACACAAGTGTCACTATATAACAAAGTGAGTTGTTACCTGGAATTAATGCATTTCTATGTGTATCACCATTGCTGTATTATTACGTGTATCAGCGATTTAGGCTGTTGCATAAATATTTTGACTTAAGCTTCCAGATCCAAAACTGTAATAGTTTAAAAACGGAATATGCCAGTAGTTAGAGTCAGCTTTAATGTCCTCGACCAATCATGAGCCAGCATTGGGATGACGTCATCGTTGCTAGGCAACGGTCAAGATCGAGACCATGGTCATATCTGACATGTCATTTAGCCTGGTCAAGGTTTGGGTATTTTCACAGGAAGAACTTACCATTAAATAGACCGTTACTGTGCATATTAAGCACCTCAACAAATGCAATCAGAAAGCCCAAAGTCTTGCCGAAAGGAAATGCTTTGTCATTTTTTTTTACCTCTGGCGATCTCAAATGACCAATGACCCCTCCAAAAAAATAATGTCCTTCCCCTCAAAAGTCTATATGCCAAGTGCGATGAGTAACAGAAAACAAAAACTGACAATATAAATAATGACAGGCGCGGATCTAGGATTTTGAGAAAGGGGGCGCATACAGCATCGGCCGAAGGCCTGCGAGCAAGCGAAGCCAAGGTGGGGTTTGGGGGGTCCTCCCCCAAGAAAATTTGAATTCTAGATGCGCTTAGATGCGATTTTCCAGCATCTGGGAAGAATATATTCCATATCTATGGGGTAAAAACAAAAAATCGTTGGTCATCGAAAAAAGGGGGTCTGGATCTCCACCTGACTGAAAACATAATTAAGTCATGTTAATGAAGAGCGATTTGTTTCGTTTTCACCAATCATTCTTCAGAACATAATACACGTAATAGTACCGGAATATCCGCGTATAACAGGTGGAGTTACGGAATCTTTTTTCACATTTAGTATGGTGATATTTAGTAAGTTTAGGGTCTGAAAATCCCTTTGTCTGTGGAGAAAGTAAGTAGTAATTGCTTGTAATGATCTCTTAGTAGTGAGGTTTACCCTGAAACTGATATAGGGCAGAAAAGGTTGACTCTGAGACATTATTTTGGGGGCGCTGTACACTTATTTCCACGCTTTATCTAGACGTAGATGATAGATTTCTCAACAAGCCATCCATGCCTCTGCTTGGTGTGTGTGTGTGTATATATATATATATGTAGTCGAAATGACGCAGAGCACTATAGAAATGTGTAAGTCGATTAAAGTAGAAGTACTTAACAGTTTGCGGAAAATCAGTAATTCAGTCAGCGAGGCGACGTTTGGTCTCATTCAACAGTCCTTGTAACCGTGGTAGATGCAGCACATGCCCAGTGGTTGGCAAGAACACTTATTAACATTTTGTGTCCTAACACGGCAACAGATTCACTGTTAACCAACTCTTTACATGTTATTTCACGAATTGGGGTTTACATTCTAGTTTGTGGACGTTGCAACAGCCTGTTTGTGGGAGAGACCAAACGTCGCCCCGCTGACCGAATCACTGAACACCTCAGGTCCATCAAGCAAAACCTCCACGGTTATCCGGTAGCCACACATATCAATCCCCCATCACCATGCTCGATAAAGGACTTGGCCGTTACCGCAGCCATAATGTGCAGAGGTTCTGACCGTGATCGGCTCACTGCCGAAAACCGGCTAATCATGAAGCTCGAAACCCTCTCCCCACACAGTCTCAACGTTAGGATGGGCCTTTTTTAACTTGCTCCTTTTTGAAATTACGTTTTACTTGTTCTAAAATCGCAATTTTCCGCCTTGTTCCATTTTTACGACCGGTATGCTCGTGCCCAATTTTAATGCGTGCTTTCTCTTCTTAGGCCTATATTTCAATGTTGTTCAGTTGCATTTTACCACCTGATGAAGGATTTGTATCCTAAACGTCGTGGAATTTTCCGCGAACTGTTTGGCACTTCTTACTACTTTTATCGGCATATATATATATATACATATATATAGATATAGATATATACATATATATATATACATATATATATAGATATAGATATATATATACATATATATATATATATAGGTATAGATATATAAATACATATATATATATATATATATATAATGATTACATGAACGTTAGAAAGAGTCTATTTTCTCCACTTTAAATCCTACAAACTTGTTTCGAAGTGGTGTGTTTTACCGCCCCCTCTCGTAATTTTTTCTAAAGGACACACACTACAGAAGATTTTCAATACGAATACACTTAAACTGTCCTACAGCTGCATGCCAAATATGAATCTATCGTGGATGGCAACAAGAAAATCATGAAGGCCCAAATGACCGCACCGGAAACCATCCAGTGCTACTAGCTGCAGGAATGAAAACGATTGCCCGCTGGACGGAAAGAGCGAAACAGTAAACGCTGTGTATCAAGCCGCCGTAAAAAGCAACGACAGCGAGGAGCCGTACGTAGAACTGACTGAGAACAACTTCAAACTGAGACTCGCAAGCCACCAACAATCATTCAATAAGGAAAGGTACAAGAACCAAACAAAGCTATCTCAACATATTTGGACCCTTAAGGACAGTAACAAAGATTTCAAAATTTATTGCAAGATCTTAAGTCATGCTTCAGTATACTCAAATGTTAGCAAACTGTGTAATCTGTGTACAACGGAGAAATTCTTTAATATCTGCCATCTAGAGATGGCCTCTCTAAATCAAAGATCTGAGCTAGTCATCACGTTCCGACATGCGTCCATATTCAAACTCATAAACTTCACCGGCGTAACCAAGGCAACCGCGCGCAGTCATAAAGTGCGCGCAAACATTTACACAGATGAGATGTTTTCAAACCGTTACAGAGTAATATAATTCCCTGATGAGAGGAGACTGTAAAACACATCACTTCGAAACAAGTTTGTAGGAATTTAAGTGGCGAAAGTAGACTCTATGTAACGTTCATGTAATCATTGCATATTGCTCCTTGCATCAGTAGAGCGCAGTCTTTGAACATTATTTGGCCTAAAAACGGTATCACTATATATATATATATATATATATATATATATATATATATATATATATATATATATATATATATATATATATACATATATATATATATATGTATATGGCAATATGTAAATATGCCAATTAGTGGACCAATACGACAATTAGTGGACCATTTTTTAAACCCCCTTGTCCCTGGGATAGATCCGTATCGTAAAGACACTTTTGATTTCCTTAGAAAACTTAGAGAGCTTGCCCCCCTACCCCCGGGAACTTTGCTGGCAACAATTGACGTTGTGGCATTGTATTCCTCTACCCCCCATCAGGATGGTATTGAGGCTTTACGTAGTTTTTAAGTAGGAGACACTTTCCAGAGGCCGTAGTTTCCGGCATTTGTGGGATGGCAGGGAATGTCAAGAAAAAATGTTTTTGAGTTCAACTCGGACCTTTACCTGCAGACTTCGGGTACTGCAATAGGAACTAAGATGGCCACGTCTTACTCCAATATTTTCCTGTCAGAGTTTGAAAAGTCATTTTTTCTAGCAATGTGACTTCCTTCCGGAAGTGTTCTGGAGGTACATAGATGACTGCTTTTTAGCTCAGCTGAGAGCTTTCAGCTGAGCTATTGCTGTCGTGCACGGCAAAACTTCTACGTCACGGCAAACGTCTGTCACCATAACATTGCGTTTAAGTGCCTGATATTTCGCTGTTTTTCGTTAGATATGCCTAAAATTTAGTAGAGATGTTAGCAAAAGTGATATCTGCATGCTGCGACTCTTTGCGATTAATTTGACCGCTATTTGACCTCGGGAGGGGGCTTTGTTTGAAAACGTAAAATTTCCTGCTTGTCCTTCAGTTTTGCCCCAATCTTGATAATATGTTTCATATAGATAGTTCAATTTGTTCTAAACAAAAGTTAATTTTTTTTTCGTTTCTGCAATCATTAAAAGCATGAAAACAGCACTTTTTGAAACAAATTCTGGCGAAGTCCTCATGTTCGGGAATAGGCCTACATCAAGAATCCCAGTTGTTATCATTTGAGAGACTGTACAACGAAATAAGGTACAAAAGTATACTGATCATATATAAATGTACAGGACGTCTCGTGCTCAATCCTGTGGCAAGTGTTTACGCAAAGTGCAGTGTATCGATTTTTGAATACCGTACGTGGGCTACCTCACTATGTCAGACCAGGGAGTTGCTATTTGACAAATAGCAACTGCCTGGTCAGACTATGTTTGCTCAGCTCTTTGCTTTCCAAACCAGGGATATGACATGAATAAGGAATATACCGTACAGCCTACTATGGAGGCGCTACGTGAACACGTGGCACTGATCTCTTTTAGGAGTTTGACTAGCTAAATTGGTTGGATGGTTAGGCCTACTCGAAAAGAAATACCGGACGTTTAAAAGTTGTGCAAGTTCTTGCGAATATGTGGCCTTGTGCGAAACAGTGGTATAAGATAGGCCTACACATTCTTGTGTTGAGGCAGAAACAAGTATTCAACTTAGCCTGATGTCTGAATGGTTTCTTGACATTTCTGGACAAAAACTATTTAGTATGAAAGGTAAACAAATGGCTTATCCTTCCTTAATAGCAAATTAGTTTATATTGTCACATGAAGGAAAGAAGCGACTCGCCGCGTGAATTGGGATGGCCGCGCGGGGTACACTACTTCAAGTTAAGGTGAATGTTGTCTAGGAAATGTCGTAAGAGGAAAGAGGAACCCACCCTTTTCTTTTAAACAAAGAACATAGCACGTTGATTGAAAGTACAATGCTTCATATGGTTTAAGCTTGACGGTTGTGCTAACATTCCAAAAACAATTTTCGGTTTGGAAAGGAAAACGTGCTTTTTGAAGGCGTGTGCCATACGTCAGTCTCGGTGCCTGCAGGAATTGTGCAGCTCAGGCTTCCAGTCAAGCGGGCCAAGGGGGCGAATCCCTCTTTGAAATTTGTTCGCCCCCTAGCAAGTTTTCAAGTTGCCATTGGCTTAATGGCATTTGTATACATTTGGCCCCTTAAATATTTGTTAGCCCATGGAAGCCATTTCGCCCCCATTCAGTACCTTGTCAGGCTACGAGGTTGGTGCAGTCACATGGGCGTCGACACTGCAGGAACCGCCCCAGTCTTGTTCTCCGTTGCCGAAAGCCCCACCAAGTTGTTAAGGGAAAGCCATGGGGGATGATATTTCAATAGCCTTAGATTTAGTGTAAGTGTGCATATTTTCCAAACGCTCTCTACGAACTGTAGTTACCCTCCGGCCTGTTGCGACACATTCACCGGTCCTAAAAGCGATCGACGATTTATACCTGCTAGATCCCAGTCGTAAAAATGTTATGCAGTAAAATAATTTTGTGGGCGAAAACGGGACTAAAGAGTACTCAAAATTAGGCGCGTAAAGAATTTAATTTAGAAATAATTCCCTTTATATTGAGTAATTGAGCAGTTTTAGTCTTTCCAAATCATAGTGGCAACACGTATTTGAACTTTTGTCCCTGGGCAAGTTCAAGGAATATCTTTGGGGCAAAATATCGCTTTTAAGACCTTAAACCATTTGTAAAATTTCTTCATCGCAAGTTACTATCTGGGTCTAATTATGGAAAACAAATGAGGTCTACATGAGAAAAAATTGAACTACTATTTGTACCTTCCTACCATCCAGCTGATGGTGACCTATTTTCGCCTTGTGGTTTCACCAGAAGTAGCAGTGTTGACATTTGTTTACCCTTGAGTTTAACCACATCCAGTGAGTGATGTTCAGAAAGCGCTGCCTTTTGCAAGTGTATGCTTGAAACCACAAGACCAAATTCCCCGAGATTTGTCATTTCAAGTACCATTCATTTTGTGTTGGAACACACTGGCTTGTTAGAGCACATTGTTGGATTGAACAGTAGTGGTGGCTATATTGCCACAAAGTTTCTTCACAGACAAGCAACCCAAAAATATCATGTAAGCGGAGAGTTTGTTTGATATGTTAGCTGCAGCAGAATTGAAGGCTCAAAGAGTGCTACAGTAAAGGAATGAGAAAGAATGACGTGGTTGCAAACGTTTTAGGTATCGATGATAGCCGCAATTGTCGGAACTGCACTATTTTATGTGGAATTTTTAATAGTTTAGTGGAAAGTCCTAGACGTATATGCAGTACCACCCTGAGTCTCGAACGGCTTTATGATGCACAAGGAAAGATTCTTTCCTGGCTGTAAGAAGCGTACCTCATATACGTCCCACTCATATGCTGCAGGAATTTGAGTATTTGCAGTCACTGCCAGTTGCAGAAGAACTTTGTTGCTCATAAAGAGAAATTTACCCAACAGAATACTGACAGAACCTACTCAAAAATATGTGGCGGAAATAAGAAAACTTTCAATACATCAGCTCTGTGCTAACCATACTATTGAAAGATAAACAGAGATTGGCTAATTAGGCCTATTACATAAACGGTCTCATGGGCGGCGATCATGGGGAACAGAGTTGGGCATGTCCCCCAATATTTTAAATGGCGGAAATAATATTACCCCCATTAGAGGTATGCTGAATAAATCGGTGTTGTTACACACATTTTTCGATATTAATGAACAATTGTGATATTAGCCTATTAATGGCAGCGGAGGAGAACTCAGTTTGATCAGAAACATGTGATTTGTGTTCCTCTAGAATGCATCAAATTGCTTGGCTTCCCGGGGCTTCGCCCTTAACTGGACCCCAACAGGCGACCTATGGCGGTCCCCTGTACCGGCCTGGCCGGAGGCGCAAAGCGTTCAAGCAAGCGGATGCCCCCTCCCAATAATTTTAACAGATCGTCATCCTTGAACGACTTGTTAAAGGTTGAGGGGTCACTCTGCAAATTTTGTATTCCAAATGAATTGCTTCAAGTTGCAGGCTCTGGACAAGTACCCTTTCAATTTGTTCGTAGGAAGGTTTGCCGTCTGGAATGTACTAAAGATTTCGTTTTCAACTGAGTTTGAAGGCATACATAGCCCTAACTCTTCGTGACAGGCCCAAACGAGTTTTTTTTTTCAAAAAGGACTTAGTCCTATATTAAATTTTATCGGTAGCCTATAGAAATAATAACAATTATAATTGAAAGGCATAATTACGCGGACAAAAATGTCAGCATACAGGCCCTATAAGTGGGTCTAAAGACAAAATAGGCCTAGCAATTAACGCCTCGTATGACTTTTGCGATTTTCCACAGACATAGTCGGCGGCCTCCAACTAATCCCGAGGGAGCGGCGTTTGCAATATGAGGGTAATCCCGAATCAAGGTTTTACATAAAAGGGGGATGTGGGAGGGGCAAACGAAGTTACGGTTACGTGTCCCCACGGGTTTGAAGCTGTGCTACCTGTCTCAAGATTGTTGGGCAATCAGCCAGACAAGATTGTGGCGAAATTGCTTGCCGCAGGCAGCGGCGTCGTGGCCCCTGGGGATACAGGGGCGGCAGCCACATGAAAGCTTGTCGTCCCCCCGTATATATTGCTTTATACAAAACTACAACACACTCACTGCACTACTCAGAAGGACAGTCCAGTCGGCTATACCATTCTAATAGGCCGTGCTGGTATGCTGTCATGGCACCTACATGCAACAAAATTATTTTATTCCCACAATCCAAAATTCAAGGTTAGCTTTGGAATTCCAGTCTAGTTCATCTTTGCTTGGCCCGATTGTTAGTTAGTAAATTGCTCTGCCGTACGTGGACTACATTGGTGTGTTATATGGCTAAAGGCCCAGTCAATCTTTACCTTTCCACACGCAACTTGCAGATACAGAAGCGCCAGTGATTTCCGAAAATTTGAGCCACACAAGCTTTTAAGCTATAGATTTCTGGGGGGGGGGGGGAGGTAGGTTAAGGTGTGTTTTTGACTGAACAATGAATCTTTATTAATCACTTTTATCACAAGTCGTTGTCAAACTGTCAATACTCTCCCAAATCCTTCTCAAAGTATCAAAATCTCCGCGCGGTCCGCACCTCACCGCATAGCTGCGTCTACTATCGATACTGTAGTAGATTCGTAATTCCATGCTATCAGCGACTAACTCTTTAAGTATTATGATTACTCATAATGTATCATCATTGTCCTACCACGTGTATGTTCCAATCATTCCTTTGTTACACCACTTGTGATTTAGCCCTATAATAGATCAGACGTGCAACTATAAAGATTCTTTCGTGATCTTTTCGTGTGGTGTTTTACAACGAGAATACCACATAAACTGGCGACGAGGATTTAAAAAAAGTTTCTTTCCAGTGTTATTTTACATCGTTTTCGTCATAATGGCTCGACTTTTCGGAAAATTGGACGAGTTTAACAGTGAGAAAGAGGAGTGGACCCAGTACGTGGAAAGACTGAACCACTTCTTCACGGCGAACGATATCGAAGAAGAAACCAAGAAACAATCAATTTTCTTGAGTTTAATTGGGGCCGATGCCTACAAATTGTTACGGAATCTGGTCTCGCCGGAGAAACCTGGAGATAAGACGTTCAAGGACTTGGTGGAAATAATGAAAAAACACCAAAATCCAAAGCCATCGGAAACAGTGCAACGCTGTAAGTTCAACAGTCGTTTTCGTAAGTAGGGTGAGTCAGTTTCTTCTTTTGTAGCGGAACTAAGAGCTTTAGCTGAACATTGCAATTATGGAACTACCTTAAACGATATGCTTCGAGATAGATTAGTCTGTGGAATTAACAATGATCGTATTCAACGAAATTTGTTATCCAAGTCGTCACTGACATTTGAAACAGCATTAGAAATTGCCATAGGCCTAGAGACTGCTTCAAAAAACGCAGACGACTTGAAGCAAACATTTCAACAAGCAACGCCCACACACTCTTCCGAGCAGAGCGTTCAGTTTATTCCCAAGGGAAAAGGGAAAGGTGGAAAATCTTATCGCAAGTCCGGGCAAAAGACTGCCTGTTATCGTTGTGGGGGTGTGAATCACCTACCACAAGACTGTTGGTTCAAAGACAAAGCATGCAACGAATGTGGCAAAATAGGTCACAGAGCGAAAGTTTGTCGTTCAAAGAAAGTCAAACAAGTGAGTGACAAAAGTAAAACTTCTGAACCGAGCACCGAGCCCAGCCAAGAGTACCTCTTTAACGTCCGTTCCAAGAAAGGAGGACCAATAACGGTTCAAGTGAAGGTCAATGAGAAGCTTCTCACAATGGATCTGGATGCGGGAGCATCGTTGTCTCTTGTATCACACAAGACATTCCAAAAAATGTGGCCTAATGCACTTCTTGAGGAACTGATGTTTTGTTTAAAAACTTACACCGGAGAAGAATTAAAGGTTTTGGCATGTTGAAAGTAAAAGAGCACTATAATGAGCAAGTCGCTGTTCTGTGGTTATTTTTAGTCGATGGAAATGGTCCATGTTTATTCGGGTGTGAATGGTTACCTAAAATCAAACTCCACTGGAGTCATTGTGAATGCAGTAGCAAGCAGTTCATTGGAGGACATTCTCAAAGAACACAGTAATGTATCTACAGGTTTAGGAATATTGAAGGGGGTGAAAGCCAAAACAAATGTGGACCCCACGTTCACCTAAGTTCTGCAAAGCTCGTAGCTCGTACGCTATGAGGCTTAAAGTAGGAAGTGAATCAGAGAGACTGGAAAAAGAGGGAATTATAGAGCCGGTGCAATTTGCTGAATGGGCGGCACCAATTGTGCCTGTTTTTAAAGACTGACAAAGAAATCAGTACGGATATGTGGAGATTACAAGATGACTGTAAACCAAGCGTCACGGGTAGACCAATACCCAATCCCTAAAATAGAGGATTTATTTGCAACCTTGTCAGAAGGAAAGTGGTTCACAAAGTTGGACATGAGCCAAGCGTACCAGCAGCTTTTATTAGACGAGGATTCTAAGCAATACGTAGTGATAAATACTCACAAAGGACTTTTTCGCTACAATCGTTTACCCTTCGGTATTGCCTCGGCTCCTGGTATCTTTCAGCGCACAATGGAGGGCGTCCTTCGCGGGATTCCTGGTGTTGCCGTGTACTTGGACGACATCCTTATCACCGGAAGCACCGAAGAGGAGCATCTCGGTACCCTAAAGGAGGTGCTGAGTAAGCTTCAAACGGCAGGAATACGGCTTAGAAAGGATAAGTGCGAGTCTCTGAAACCGTCGGTGTACTACCTCGGGCATAAGATAGATGCGGAAGGACTCCATCCTCTCCCACACAAAGTTTCGGCTGTCCAAGAAGCTAGGGCACCAACTAATGTAACTGAACTGAAGTCTTATTTAGGACTCTTAACGTATTATGGGAAATTTCTCCCAACCTTATCGACTGTATTAGCCCCACTGTATGCTTTATTGCGGAAGGGGACACAATGGAAATGGGGAAAAGACGAAAAGAAATCGTTTGAAAATTCTAAGAAATTATTACTGTCATCGCAATTGCTAGTCCATTATGATCCCCAAAAGCCGTTAATTTTGCAATGCGATGCATCCCCCTACGGAATAGGGGCGGTCCTGGCCCATGTAATGGAAGACGGCTCAGAGAAACCCATTGGGTTTGCCTCCCGCACTCTCGCGCCTGCGGAAAAGAATTATGGCCAAATTGAAAAGGAGGGTCTGGCTTGTGTGTTTGGTGTCAAGAAATTTCACTCGTTCCTCTATGGTAGACATTTTACCTTAGTTACCGACCATAAGCCACTCCTTGGTTTATTGAACGAAAGTCGCGCCATTCCGCCACATGCGTCCGCGCGAATTCAGAGATGGGCTTTGACGCTCGCAATGTATGAATATACGCTTAAGTTTAAACCAACAGAAGCACACGCTAACGCAGATGCTTTGAGTCGCCTTCCCCTGCCAGACACCCCAGAGCAAACGCCGATTCCCAGAGACGGTTTTGATGTTAGAACATCTAAATGAAAGTCCAGTCACAGCCATGCAAATCAAGAATTGGACCAAAAAGGATCCAATCCTATCAAAAGTGCTGATATTTGTCTCACAAGGCTGGCCCGAGCAAAATTGATGACGAAGCTCTGAAGCCATATGCGCGAAGACAAAATGAATTGTCTCTTCAAGATGGTTGCTTACTTTGGGGAAATCGAGTAATTATACCGAGTAAAGGTCGTACGCCAGCTGCCTAAAGGAGTACACGAAAGTCATGTGGGTGGAGCACGTATGAAAAGTTTAGCGCGCGCCTTTATTTGGTGGCCAAAATTAGATGAGGAAATAATGATTTGGTAAAACAATGCTCTATTTGCCAAGAAAGCCGGCCAGCACCACCCAAGCTCCTTTGCAACCTTGGGCGTGGCCAACAAGGCCATGGTCAAGACTTCACATTGATTACGCAGGACCTTTTATGGGTCACATGTTCTTAATTATTGTTGATGCTCATTCTAATGGATAGAAGTGCATAAGATGAATTCGAGCACTAGTGGTGCTACAATCCAAAATTTAAGGAAGACATTTGCTCAATTTGGTATTCCAGATATGTTAGTAAGTGATAATGGTACTTCTTTGTAAGTGAAGAATTCAAAGATTTTTGCAAAACAGAATGGCATTAAACATGTCACTTCTGCTCCTTATCACCCATCATCCAATGGACTAGCCGAACGAGCAGTCCAAACTTTCAAACAAGGGGTGAAGAGAATGAAAGAAGGGTCTCTTGACGACAAAATGTCACGGTTTCTGTTTAAGTATAGAATTACTCCCCATACCAGTACAGGAATATCCCCAGCTGAATTGCTGCAGGGAAGGAAATTGCGTTCGAGATTGGACTTGGTCCGTCCCGACGTTGAAGCTAGAGTTATGCAGAAACAGGAGGCTCAAAAGAAGTCTCATGACAAAACCGCCGGGTCCCGGGATTTTCAAAAAGGTGAAAGAGTTTATGCTCGTAACTTCAGCCAAACAGGTCCTAAATGGATTACTGGTACTATCAGTGAGATAACTGGCCCTGTCTCTTTCAAAGTTAAGTTAGAAAATGGGGTTACGGTTAAACGACATCAGGACCAAGTAAGGAAATGTTACTTGTAAGATTCTAGGGAACCCCAAGACCTTGATGAGGACTGTGAGCCTAATCAAGGACGAGATTGTCTTCACGATTCCGATACAGAGAGCGTAGAGGATTCTGACGGTCACACGACTGCAAAAGAACCATCTGTAGAGGAAGATGATTCTGTTTCCAATGAAACACCAGCTACGGAAGCAAATTCTCCCGTGGTTGATCCAATCCCACAAGACAATCCGACAAAATCGTATCCATCACGTAATAGACGTAAACCTGAATACTATGGTCGTTAAGTGTAAGCTAATAATGTATTGACATAATTGCGGTCAAATGAGAATTCTGTTCGTAATGTAATGTTTTGACTAAGGGGGGAGGAGTGTAGTAGATTCGTAATTCCATGCTATCAGCGACTAACTCTTTAAGTATTATGATTACTCATAATGTATCATCATTGTCCTACCACGTGTATGTTCCAATCATTCCTTTGTTACACCACTTGTGATTTAGCCCTATAATAGATCAGACGTGCAACTATAAAGATTCTTTCGTGATCTTTTCGTGTGGTGTTTTACAACGAGAATACCACAGATACCCTCTAAAACGTGTTTGCATTACTCAATGATGTAGGTTCTAAACTTTGTCTGATTGTTCTTCTGCACTTAAGTCATCATGAAGGAGCAGGCATTGCAAAAATGCAAAGAAGTGGAATTCAGGGGAAGACATATTTTATGAAAATTAAAGTTTATGAGAATTACTAGAAAAAGACTCGCCCTCTAATCAGTGGATGTATTTTGTTAGGAATCTGACTGAGGTGCCTCGGTGCAAAGTCTGCCCACAACTTTTTTTATGGAAATGTTTAGTTTTCAATGCAAACTTTCCGAGCCCTTCGCGTGCATTTGTCACATTACACACTCCATATCTTATAACTATTATTGGGGCAAACTTGTGACCAGAGCCCTTTTACGACAAAAGTACATCTTTGACCTCTGCAGCCTGCAGGGACCTCGCATCAGTAGAGAATCTTAGAGCAATGTAACAGCACGAGTAACATCCACGTTAACATTCGTAGCATGTATTTGTTGTTACACATTTCTATAAGGAGTGCCATACCACACCAAAATATCTCAAAATAGTGATAAATTCTAAGAATGTAATTAATTGAAAATTTGACAAAGATACTTGCATTTTGCATCTAAGCTGCCTTACCTTAACAAGAATTTTTCCGGGGGGAGTTACTCCTCCACTTTGACAACACACCTTTCCTTTACAATCAATCAAAAGTAAAAATTCACTTAATTGCGAAAGTTTTCCAGTATATGATCAGTTCGTATATGATCAGTTTGAGGTTCGTCAAAGATAGCACCATTTTGCGTCTAAGCCATCTTAAGTGAACAAAAATTTCTCAAAGGGGAGGGGGACACCCAGGACATCACCTGGACAAGGTGAAAAGGGACGACATCTCTCCGGACTCAAACTACCCCAAACGTGAATATGCACAATTTTACACCGGTCCACTGGGTGTATCTGCAGTGGGCTTAAAGCATCATCATCTATATCCTCCCCAAGCACTGGACTCTGCGCAGCGCCACTGCCCAAATTTGTCGGCAAATGCCAATGCCGGCTTCGAACTCACAAAAGATATGCCATGGTATTTTAAAGTAACTTACACTGTAGGAGCATCAGACTGTTTTTCTTTTTTTTTTCATTTCAGTAAACTGTTTGATGACCATAATCAACACATGATCTCAAAATGAAGGTTGTACAAAAAACTTAAGAAAAACTTGCAAGTATCATTTCCGGCGATCTGGGAGGCCTTCTAAGCTTAAATTTCGGGGAGGAGGAGGGTCGCGCGCTAACCAATGGTGGCGTTCCGCTGAGACAGGAGCAAGGATATTATGATATCTTCTGATAGTAACAAGGCGCCCTCCCATGAAATGGCCAAGCCCCCCCCCCCCCGCCACTAAAAAGATCCTGGCTACGCCACAGCTTGCAGAGGGTGAAATATTCTAAGGCAATGATAATTTTTCATTTTCTAGGGGGTCGCAAAACCTTTAAGGGGCCCAAACCGTCCTCTTCCTTGCCTACGTAGCAGGCTGTACGGCATATTCCTTGTTCAGTCATATCAGTTTGGGAAGCTGAGGTGCTGAACAAACAGAGTACGCTCCGCGGGGAATCCTCTTCCTGGCTACTGGCAAAGATAACAGACATTTGTCTGGCGCAGACCTGTTAATGACAAAACCAAAATTTATGCTGGCAATAATATCTCGTGACGTTTACTGGTTTACATCATGTGTCGAAGCAAGAACCGACAACCGTTTCATATGACAAAGATACAGAATAATTAAGGAACTTATATATAAGTCCCGAGGTTTAAAAGAGGAACTAAAATGAGCATCCCAACCAGAAATGTCCTTCAATTCCATACGGCTTTTTAGATAATAAAAAGAAAAGATAGCACCAGTGGTGGCGCGAGGATTTGCCCAAAGGGGGCACAGCGACCCGAAGACTCGACAGCCCCGATGCCGTCGAGGGGTTGGTGATGGGGTGTTTGAAGAAAACCTGTGTGCTATACAATGCCATTTTGTGGCATATATTGCATAAAATTTATACCAGAGGAACACTCTTCAGCGCTGATGTAATGTTTTTTTCCTGGAATGTAAACTGTGAAATTACAAAGTTCGTGAAGCAAGCGAAAATTTTTCGGCTAAGCCTACACTAAAAAGAATCTGAAGCCTACTAATTTAAAGTGTATAAAGATCGATTGTCCGGGCAGTTGGGCCCTATCGGGCATAACTTACATTGTACTTCCGTCTTCGAGTCACTAGCCGTACAACATACGACGAACACATAAGAACATTAACTGGGTTTAGCAAAATGAGATGAAATTCCCAAACTTTTACATAAATCCATGTTTTCTACTTTTTGGCTACTTGGAGAGGTGGAAAGGGTTTGCACTATATTTAGATATAAGTAAGAGTGGGCAAAGCGTACCAAAAAGTTTGGGTTTTATCCAGGGGTGGCACCAGGATTTCTCCGACAGGGGGGCCAAGCTCCCCGACGGGGGGGCAGCAACCCAAAGTCTCAACGAAGGAAATAAAGTGCCGAAACGATGTTTGAAGGAAAATTTTGGCGCGCGAAGCGCGCCGAAAATTTTGGGCTGTTTTTGGAGAAAAATTGAAAAATTGCCGGCATTTTCCATGAAAAATTTGAAAAAATGGGGCTTTGAAGAAGAAAATTGGAAAATTTGGGGTTTTTATTGAAGAATTTGCCCTAATTTAGACCAAAACTAAGTAAATCGTCGGGGCGACTGGGAGTTGTCGGGGACTACATATTTTATCGTATACATAACAGCTCCCCGACAAAACCGAAAAATTTCCCCGACGGGGGGGGGCCAGCCTTCCCCGACGGGGGCCAGGGCCCCCCTGCCCCCCCCCCCCCCCGCTGGCGCCACCCTTGGTTTTATCGCAGAAATCACCCTTTTGAAAGCCAAAAAAATAAACCGACCGTTCTGACGGCCCCTATGTCGGGGGTGGTGAGAAGGGGATATGAAGGAGCCTGACTTAACCATGTCATTGCAGGGCATATTTTGCATAATATCATTTAATATTCTAAGAGCCGAGATGCGCACTGACAGTGTTCTTTTGCATTTTTAGCATAATCATTACTTTTAGAAAATTCGTTTCAATTATACCAACGGTAAATTTATTGAACTTGGATGTTAGGCATTCTTCTTGTAAAGGCCGGTACACGTTATTATTTATTTTGTTCTCCTCTGGCACAAGCAATGTCACTTACAGTTCTTTAATAACTCCTTTTACTTTGTCAGAAAAAACCTTTTATTTGGGGCCACAGAAATGTTGGGAAATTTTATGACCACAACTTTTAAACGAATTTTGGAGGAAAAATTGCGGCTTTTGATACATTTTACCAGAGACGTAATCCCTTCCAGATTTAACTGCAGTTAGACAAATTTTCTTATTTGTCGGGAAATTAAGTAATGTGTAGAAAGTAATCACAATCGAAGGGTTCTGTGTCAATAACTATTTTCGACTGCTCTATTCGGGAACCCATTGTCCTTTGAAAAAATCCAGAATATCGGAAAAATAGATTTACCTTATTACATAATTGTCAGCCATGAAATAGACACCAACAGTGTCCGCCACTGTGAAAAACAGCCTTTTGAATATGATGCAACTCAACTTGAAAGTGCGTAAAGATTGAGTTGTCGGCATGGGCGTGGATCATGGGGGGCGGGGATGCGTTCACCTCATTTTTTGGAAGGGGGGCATTTCCAAAAAAATCCCCCCACTATTGCAAAATGATGAAACTAAAACGGCGAGGGTACAAAAATAGAGCGATTTGGTCGTAGGACAAGTAGCAAGAAGGGAATGGATTGTGACATTTCTGTGCACCCCGTGCTGCTTGAAGCTAAATGATCTCACCAATCAATATTTTCAGGCACATTTTGATAGTACAACACAAATGTTTTTAGATCAGAGGAGTATCTAAGTGCATATAAAAAAATAACGTGGTACTGTACAGGGCTTTAGCCAGCATGGTGTGATCAGGGAGTCCAAACAGTAAATTCTAGTGAAGTTTGTGTATTAAAATGTATTATACATATGGAGCAATCCAAAATTTTGGGAGTCCAAATGACTCCTGGACTGCTCTCTGGCTTAAGCCTTGGTACTGTATTTATTAGGTTGGACACAGCCAAAAATGATGATTTTCATGGAATTTTTCATGATCGTACGTTTTGACGATACTTACTGAACATTAGCCAATACGATCTCTGATTTTGGATCGAGACACGACGATGACAGGGTCCCAACGTTTTACGTAAAAGGTATAAATAATATAATGTAAATTACGAATTGATACTACATGTTAAAAGCTAAATTGTGTCAAAATATGGCACCATTTGCCACATAGACATCTTCCAGTTTTCTTCTTAAAAAAAAAAACACAGTAGTCGCCCGAAAGTAAAAACATGTTGGATTACTTTCCTGAAAACTGAGATTTCTCGGGGAAAAATATGACGTCAAAAGATGCAAATATTGCGCCAGATTGTGTCTAAGGCTACCTGGCGGTTGAAAAAATTTTCAAATTGGAGGAAAAATTTTCAAAGGGGAGGGGGACACCCCCTCCCCCAGGACGGAGGTTTTCAAGTGTTGAAAAGTCCCCCACACCTTTGGAGATGGATCTGCGTCCATGGTTGTAGGTTCACTACTATTCGTGGTCATTGAGTCGGGTCGCAGTAGGGATATAAGTTGAATCTTCCTGGACAAAAGCTGTCAACTATCTGGGTACAAGTTTATGAGTTACACGTAAATGAAGGAGGTGGGGAGGAGAACAGTAATTTTCTGCAACCGTCATCTGAAACGCTTCTTTATTGGTCAATTCATATAGATATAACAGTCTGCTATTTTATGGTACGTTTAAAGCGTATTAGATGCTTTATTCTGGTGCCCACAATTTCGTGAACGATCCAAACCTTCTGGGGGCAATTAACCTTGGCCCCCCTTGCATAGAGGGACATTATGAACGGGTAACTGAACGCTCGGTGTCAAGGACGAGCCTATGTTCCAAAATGTAACGTTTTCTAATCCCTCCGTTACACTTTGCAAAGATTACCTTTAGGCGAGCGTTATGAATTAACCGTGATTGACGCATATAGATTTAATTTGTTGTCGGGGAAAGGAGTAGCAGCCCCTTCCCCATTGGCTCATCAATCCTTAGGGACGCCCCTGACAGCCTAAAAGCCTAAACCATAGCGATCTATCTGATGAACATACCTTTGTCGTACATTGGGATATCTCGCCTGAAAATATTGTTCAACGCCAGAACAGAGCCCCCGAAGTAAACGGTCATTACAGGGGAGGGGTGGAGGAGGGGTCCTTAACCTTTTTTCCTTTGAACATTTTTACATTAGAATTGCAATAACACCGAAAACGACCTCTTTACCTTCAAAGTAACACCTTTCTTGCTGCTTTTAAGCCATTTTCAGTGCCATGTATAACTAGAAATTGAATTTGCACGGCAAATCCTACGTAGCCTCACGATGAGTTCGAAATAAAACCTTCTAGTAGCATGTGAAAAGCCAGGCGCGGATCCGGACATTTTGAAAAGGAGGGGGGGGGCTGAAAGCCGCCCCTTGAATATTCTCCGAGATTAACATTATGCTAATTTTCGCGTATTTGTTATTGTCGATGTGGCGAAAAAGGGGGGGGGGCTGAGGCCGGGAAAGCCCCCCCCCCTCCTTGGATCCGCGCCTGAAAGCGACTGAGTTCTGGCTATCCGATCGTTATAGGCTAAAATGAAAACTCAGTTAAAAGTGGCCCTCTTTGGTCCGCCTAAAACTGACTCTTCAGAACACCTTGCCCATGCTACTTAGTAAATCGACCAAAGGTCATGCGACATCTGTGTTACGGAGAAACATGCACTGTATACCAGTGACAATTATTTATCAACTAGGACCCTGCATTCTTCTAAAATCGTCTTTACAAAGAAAAATGCTGTCACGGCACATGTATACTACTTTATGTAGGCATAATAGTACCAGCCAGAACGACTCTCTGGTAATGCACAGGCTTGTTCAGTTGCCCTTGGTAGTCTATAGTGCAATGTGATTCAACTTACTACAGGTGGCGATCAACTACGTACAAGCTATGCTGTAGTAGATTGATGGTCCAGGCTGTGAATGCCTACAGTTAACCTGATGTGATGAAATTAGGTGAAATATGAAACTTGTGCGTGGCATCCATGTCCTGATTTGTTTTATAAACTATTCCCCTCATCTAGACTATGTTCTGTCACGTACTCTGAAAGCCACTGTTAAAAGTTTAGACCCTAAATACTCAAGTATCTGCCGTCTTCCATTGTTGTCACCTCTATCGTAGAGTTATCTTACAATAAACTAGTTCCGAAGAACTGCAGTCATGTACGTCCGTTGATTCGTCTAATCAACTTTACATATCAGTGGTGCACTACACTGTACCTGTTATGCCAGTAGACCCATGGAAGCAATGGGTGAACGAGCTGAACTCCTAACGTAGATAAGTGGTACTTCCCGTGCGTGCTGTAGACCGTAACAGAAAATGACAGCCATGATGCTGAGCTTTAATCGTTTTACTCGGCGCATGTATCATCCAAAAGTGAGTATTTAAATTAAGCTAGATTGTAAGCGTTAATCGTAATCGTCTTCATAAAATGCATAACAAAAATTCATCCTGTCGAAAATGTCGCTAAGTTTTATTGCACAAAGTCACAGTCTATACTTTGATTGCTGACAACACCTTGTTGTGGTCCTTGATGGTTTTCGATCATGAACATTATAGAACGTCTCTGTGATAATTACAAATCACGGGAAAGCAAAATGTCGGACAACAGTTGCAGTCGTCGTGTATTAATCCGCTTTATGGAGATTGCGTGCTAAAAGGAGTTATTTTTCTCCGAAGTGTATGCATTTGTATCTTCGTGCGTGACAAATCACGCAAAATCTGTAGGACGATTCCAGGGACGTAGCCTGTGAGGCTACGTAATGATATATGAACCTGCATGAACCCCCGACGTTTGCCCTCCTTCCGCTATTAGAAATGCAGTAATTAAGGTAAAAATGTTCACCCGACTTTGCTGCTTTGTTTCATCATCATTTCGTCCCCAGACCTTAACCCTCTTTTCAAACTTTCCACCCATTCATTACTTAATTATCGTAAAATATAACTAGGCTGCATAAGCAGAGTACGGTATGATCTTCAGGCTTAACTATAATTAAGAGAGTCAGATGCGATACAGAACTGTCCAAACAGTTCTTCAAATTTTAGTGAACACTCCGACCTCAAAATAGGTGGATTTATTGTGCCATTTGACATGCAGAATTAGAAATGAATTAGCAGTGTAACAGCCACTACATCAAGAACGAGAACTTACAAGCGAGTGTTTACAGACTTGCTTTGATAAAGCTTAACCACTTCAAATGACCTCAACCACAAAGTATTTAGGAAAATACCAGTAGTTTCAAAGAGAAACCAATGGAATGTATGCTACAAATAGCAGTTCACCATCGAACAACTCAATCAGAAGCTATTGTGGAGGAAAACATGGTAACAGCAGTTATTTACTCTAGTAAAAATGTATTCCCTCAAGCTTACATCAATTTTATCCTGATAAAAATTGTTCGTGGGTCTACAGATTCCATTCAACATCATATTCAGCAGGTTCTGAGAAATAACACATTTCAGAGTAGGCATGACACTGCAGTACAACTGAAACCACAAGTGACAGCCTTTGAGTGAACTTTGTTTACTCAGGGGATCAGAAATCTAGGTCTGTGGTTAGGGGCCTGGTTGGTTCGAACCAACCAGGCCCCGCACAAGTTTGTAGTTAGATTTTTTGGCATGTACAAAGCAGCACACTCATAAACATTCATTATTTGTATACAAACTTCTGTGCAGTATATAAAGTTAACTTTGTGTACCAGATTTAGTCTTTCAGAGACTTCGGGAGTTCAAAACATATTTCATTGCATTCAGTTTATATTTATCTCTTTGTTTTCTAACGTACGTATGAACAACATGAATTACAGACCCAACCAAAATATTGACTGCAGACTTTTAGGTCAACAGGAAAAGCTGAGCTTCGGCAACATTGTTGCCCTTGTTAAGTTGGCGTCATGGGAGTGATAAATTCTACTCTTTTTTGGAGAAGCTAAACTCTTTTCACCCCTCTATCAGGTTCACTGCTGATTTATCGCCTGAGTGTGCTAACTTTCTAGATGATAAGGTTATTGTTAAGAACCTAATTGCAAGTACTGAGAGTGTTCAACTATAGGAGCTGTGCACGAGCTCAGCAAATACATTTGGCACCTAAAAGATAACGGAATCCTTCACAAAATCACCTGGAGAATACTAAGACATGCCCAGACTTACTATAAAGGTGGAGATGAGCTCAGATCTTGAATTTAGAATAGCAGACTTGTTGGAAGTGATGTTTTATTTTTCCCAGAGACAGAGATTGCATAGCTTTGTTCTAGGTGCACACAAGAAAAAGTTTCTTCTCTCTGAATACGGGTAAGTGTAATTCCTTTATTGTCGTAACACAAATACTGAAGTACCGTAAAGAAAACCAACATTTTTACTTGCCTTGAAGTATGCTTCCTAGTTAATTGCTGAAGAGCCCTCGGGCGAAATAGTCTGTACAACTTAGTTAAACTATTCAAGCCTATCCTTAATTGTATAATATATATACATACATATATATATATATATATATATTTAAACTTAAAGTAGCTTTCGCGTGTACTCCCATATATAATACGAACAAAAAAAAAGGACAAGAAATATGCCGTTGTTGACAAGAGGAGTACAATGATTTAATATCTAAACGAATCTTTCGACTCCCCTGGAGTCTTCTTCAGCGTATAATGACTACACTATAAATTTACAAGAAAAGAAGCACTGGGTATGGTCAAAAAGCTAGTAACAGAAAACCAACATAACAGAAACAGAATTACAAGGAAGCAATAGCCTTAAAGTTACTTTCAGTCTATTGCTTCCTTGTAAGTGCTCAGATAAAGCGTGGAAATAAATGTACAGAGCCCCCCAAAAATGTCTCAGAGACTCAACCACGGACTTTCCATGGACAGAGGATAACGTGCCCAATACGGCCGCCACCGTTCGAACAAATTTAGACTTACCAAGATGGCCGCCGGGGTGCCACTGTTTGCCCAATTTGACGATGAATATGCAACATTTTAGACAAACTGTTAACATGCATTGAAGAACAATATCACAGTCCTTCATTCTATTTGTTGAGTTTGACCTGAGCTTGCATTCTTTCGAAAATATTACAAGTTTCTCACACAATCTGTCGATACTGAACCACTTGAGCAAGTCCAAACTTTTACACACAAGGCTATAGCAGGCAGCCATATTGATAAGCCTACTTAAGTACGCACGGTGGCGACAATTTACGCATAGGACGTTAGTGCAGTATGCTCTGTCCACATATATAGATATATATATATATATATATATATATATATATATATATATATACAATAATTATATGACCATTAGATAGAGTTTGTTCACGTCACTTTAATTCCGACAAACTTGTTTCGAAGAGGTGGATACTACCGCCTCCTCTCATCAGGGAATTACAGCTTTTTCAAACGGTTTAAAAAACATCTCATGTGCGTAGGTAGTTTAAATACTTGCGCGCATTATGGTTGCGCGCGGTTGTCTAGGTTACGCCGGCAAAGTTCATCAGCTGAAACTTAGACGCGTGCCGGCACGTGCTAACTAACTCTGATCTCTTATTCAAAGGGGCCATCTCTGGATGGCAAATAATGAAAAATTTTTCCATTGTACACAGGTTACACCGTTTGGTAACATTTGAGAACGATGATGCTCGACTTAAGATCCTCCAAGAAATTTCGAAATTTTTGTTTCTGTCCTTAAGAGTCCAAATATGCTTAGATAGCTCTGTTTGGTTCCTGTATCTTTCCTTATTAAAAGACTGCTGGTGGTTTGCGAGCCTCAGTTTAAAGTTGCCCTCTATCAGACCGACATACGTTTCCTCGTAGTTGTCGCTTTTTACGGTGGCTTGGTACACAATGCTCGTTGCTTTGCACTTTCCGTCTAGCGGGCAATCTTGTTTAGCTCTGCAGTTGCATGGGTCAGTTTCGGGTGCGGGCATTTGGGCCTTCAGAATTTTCTTATTGTGGGCATCTACGATGGATTTCATATTTGGCATGCAGCTGTACGATATTTTAAGCGTATTCCTATTAAAGATTTTCTGTAGGGTGTGCCCTTTAGGAAAACTTTCGGTTACAATTTTCAAGAACTGCCGTCCGACGTTTGTCTTAACTCTCAGGTCAAACGGTGGGTTGAACCATGTCATGTTTCTTTTTCTGGCACGGTGCTTGCGCTTTGTTTCTTCCTTTGACTTGTATTCAAGCTCGTAATTGTGTCCGCTTTCTTTCAGTGCTTCCTGGTATTGTTGGGTGGATTTCTTGAACTCATTTTCGTTCGATGAAATGTTAGAAAGTCTGTGATTGATGCCTCTAGGGATTGTACGGATAACGCTCGGGGGGTGGTTGCTCTTGGCATTTACATACAGTGGGGTGTTATCTGGTTTGAGGTATGGTTTATAAGTTCCGCACTGCAGGTCGAGAGTGACGTCGAGAAAATTCACAATTCTTATATTGCCTTCAATCGTGATGCGAAGACCGTTACTCTTGAATATTTCGCATATGTTCTTCTTAATTTGTTCTATTGTTCTCGGCGGCTCATTAAAGACGGCTAGGCCGTCGTCTCTGTAAAGTCCAATTGAATTTCCGTAGTAGGGTTTCAGTTGAGATAGCAGGTAAACTACAACTAGTTCACAACATTCTGCCCCGTCATATGAGCCCATGGTAATATCAAATAGTTCATTGTCTTTCTTTACCCATGGCTCATTCTGGTTGAAAAGCAGCGTTTGCTTAGTGTGAAGAATTATCCTTCTATCCAATGGGGTGATGTCTGTGTATTGCGATGCGAAGTTTAATGCATCATTAAGCAACTTCTGAGTAATTGAAGGGTAGAATTCTACGATATCAAAGCAAACAAACGCTGAGTTGTCTTTGTTTTGAATTTGGTCGAACCATTCAAGGACTGCGTTAGTGTTCCTCCACAGATTTACATTGGTTGCTTTTACTACTTTCTTAACAATATCTTCCGTGATTAATTTGCTAGCTTTCCCTAGCTCTGACTTGCAAGGGTTGATGAGGCGGCACGATGGATCATTTGGAAAATTGGGTTTGTGGTCCTTTAGTGTGATAAAGGATTCGCGTTGAGCTATCACATCGATTCGGTCTGCAAGATCGAGCTGTTCTGCAATTTTCTTAGCTTCAGTGTTAATTTCGTCGACTCGTTTACTTGCACTTTTCTTGTACGTTTTGTGGGTACTTTTCTCCACCAATTCATTGTAGTCTTTCGGTGTCATTTTGTAATAGTTCGTAGTTTTGTCCGCCTTGATTATTAGTTTTTGCTCTTCGTGTAACGTTTGGATGTCATTCTTTAATTGGCGTTGGAAGTCATTTGTGCGGTTGTCAAATTCAATGTTTTGGATTAAGTCTACCATCCTATTTTCAAATACACGCATTTCATCTACAACGGGTGGGGCCTTCTTAGAATTGAAACCGTAAGTTTCTTTTTTACTCACGTTAGGATCAGGGTGTAGGTAGAAGAAAGCTCTCCAGCGCATGTTCCGGATTAATTTTTCTGTTTTCTCAATCAATCTTCTTAAGTAGTTCCCTCTTCTTTTTTAAACCGTTTGAAAAAGCTGTAATTCCCTGATGAGAGGAGGCGGTAGTATCCACCTCTTCGAAACAAGTTTGTCGGAATTAAAGTGACGTGAACAAACTCTATCTAATGGTCATATAATTATTGTGTATTGCTCCTTCACCTAAGTAGAGCACTTTTTGAAGATAATTTGGCCAACAATCCGTATATATATATATATATATTATATATATATATATATATATATATATATATATATATATATATATATATATATATATATATATATATGAAGTCCGTGGACTCAACCTTTCCTTGGCAGAAATCACACAACTCTAAATCAGTTTCAATGGAAACCGCACCACTACCAATAGATCATTACAAGCAATTACTAGTTGCCTACGTCCTACACAGACAAAGGGATTTTCAGAGCCTAAAATTAAATATCACCATACTAAATGTGAGAAATACGATTCCGTAAATAAGCGGATATTGCGGTAACTATTATGTGTATTTTCTTCTGAACAATGATTGGTGAAAATGAAGCACGGCTCCTTCCCCGGCCAACTGAAATCGTTTCAAAGTTACCGTACTCAAGCCAATTTGCTATTATTGACAACGTTTTTCATTAGCATGACTTAATTATGTTTTAAGTATTTATATTGTCAGTTTTTGTTTTCTGTTACTCATCATACTTGGCATATAGACTTTTGATATTAAGAGAAATGACCTTATTGTTTTGGAGGAGGTCATTGGTCATTTGAGATCACCAGAGGTCAAAAAAGCAAGAATGACAAAGCATTCCCTTTCGGCAAGGAATCCCTAAGCCTTTAGGCTTTCTGGTTGTATTTGTTAGGGTGCGTAATATCCATAGAAACGGTCTATTTAATGGTTCTTCCTGTGAAAATACCCAAACCTTGACCTGGCAAAATGACATGTCAGATATGACCATGGTCTTGAGATTGACCGTTGCCTTGCAACGATGACGTAATCCCAATGCTGGCTCCTGATTGGTCGAGGACAATTCAGTTGGCTCTGACTACTTATGCCCTTGTTAAGGCTTATACATCAGGCAAGTAAGGTCCAAATTTCTACAACAAAAATACGACATTATCTATTTTAAGTTTTAAAGAAAAAGTGAAGTTTAACTCGTAATTTGTCCTTATGTTAAATTTTGTATTTCTTTAGTTCATTATAAAACGGCATGGATTCGAAAATACACTCCTGAACATCAATTGACAATTGTTTTACATTTGGAAGCTGTTTATTGCTGGGGTAGAATCGATTGCTAGACAAAGCATTTTTAAACCAGAAAAATGACGGAGCTGTTCTCAAATAATTAGCAGATCCCTTCCAACGACGAATAACATTATGGCTTGATTCCCATGAGAGCAGCTTCCGATCCCATTGAAAGCCAACTTCTCGACAGTATTTCTGTAGGGTAGCCTCGGGGTTAGAAACCACGTCATCTGAATCGAGAACAATTGGGTGCGTCCTTTCTTTCCGTTGTATATCTTCCCATATATTGAACAGCTGTCGGTAAAACTGTTTCGGCTTATAAATTGGAACATCGTCTATGATGTTGATATCGCCCCTTTCCTCCGTTGAACGTGTTTCTTCAAATTCATTTTCAATGGCTGTTTTAAAAGAAGAGAACACAGCGACTGGATTTCGGATGAGAAACGTATGCTTTACATCCACTTCTGGGAGATATTCATGAGGTGGGATGCCATTAACTGCATATGCCATTGCTTTGACGAAAACATGTCTTTTTCTAGGCTCATGCTCTTCAAGTTGCTTTCTAACCCATGAATATCTGCAATAGAGATATTATTGATATTACAACAGTATGCTATTTTCATATGCTTCCTTGCCTCATCAGTAAATTACGACAAAGATTCACTCCAATTGCTTACTGTCTGCTTTATAAAATTAACTAAGAGCTCATATACTGTATATATATCTTCTCCTATGATGTGCAATATGATGGCATCATTATAGAATTGGAAGATCGTAGAGGAGAATCCTTTTTGACTCCTTGCCGAAGGCAAAAGGAATCTATGCAATCACGAGGGCGATTGTAAGTGTGTGTGGGTGTGCACTTACTTTCCATTCAGATTGAGGATCTAAGCAATGGATTTCAGGTCCTTAGAAGGAAATGCAATAGATTTCTCATGTCCTCAGAAGTTTAACAATAGAGAGTCTATTGTTAAAGTTAGGGTTAAGGAAGCATTCAAAAACGAGAAAACAATGAGATCCTCAAACAGTGTGTGAAGCACAGCTGTGTGTGTATGTATGTGTGTTTGTAACGTTGGGCTTGTAAACACGATATCTCAAGATAACGATTATGGATAATTTTAATACTTGGTATGTAAAATTATTATATTAAGAGGAAAACTACTCTTGTTTTCGGTGAAGGTCAAAGGTCATGTGAGGTCACCAGAGGTCAAAATCGAAAACCTTGCAAACACCATATCTCTATGTAGGAAGCATGAATGCTTTTCATACTTGGCATGTGGATGCGTCATAGTCAAAAAATAAACCCTATTGATTTTGGTAAAGATCAAAGGTTATCTGAGGTCACAATTGGTGAAAATATGAAATTCTTAAAAACTGCTTGTAAACATGATATCTCAAGATAGCAATGATGGACAAGCTTATACCTGGTATATGACTTAATCATATTTAAAGGGAGAACCCTATTGCTTTCAGTGGAGGTCAAAGGTCATTTGAGGTCATCAGAGCTTAAAAACCGAAACCTTGAAAAAACGATATTTCAAGACAGGGATGATGGATCCTTTGCATATTTGGTGTATAGATGTGTTACTTTAAGCGGACGAGAACCCTCCGGGTTTCTTGGAAGTCGAAGATCATCTGAGGTCATAAGAGGTGAAACTACAAAAACCTTGTAAACGAGATATTCAGTGGGCGGTACCTCCAAATTGTGTCCGGCGTTTTGTTACAAACGGAAAGTTAAGGTTTAATTTTGTACCATTCCAAAGATAAAATTACAGAGAAAAACATTTTTCACAAGCATTACTATTACAGTAATAATTCGTATTTGATACCTAATAATGAACATGTGTAGGGGATGCTGTGACTATAGGATGAGTGCAAATATTTTATGCTGAACGAGTTCTTTGATGACGTACCATAGTGGATTAGAGCTTGGTTTCTCACGCAGACGGTCCCGTGTACGATTCCCTCCTACCACATGTTCCTTTTCCCATATTTGTTATTCACTTTTTGGTAGGGTTCAAAGGTCATATGAGGTCAGCAGCCGTCAAGATGTTCAAACATCGTAAAAAAAGAAAAAGTGAAGAAGTGTAAAGATGAGTGATGAACAGAGTAAGTGCAACAAATCATTCCCTTTCAGCAAGGAATCACTACGCCTTTGGAATTTCTAGTTTATTTTGCTATTGCTGCAACTCCACATTAACCAAGTGTTTTGTCATCTTATAGTTGTGTAGGTCGTAGTTTTGTCTGATATTCTCCCTTTCTCGGTAAACCCTGTATCCATCTATGTTTAGCACTTTTGTTTAATATTTAATGAGATGGGCTGTGGAGAGCTGGGAGGAAGACAATGACTTATAACATGTTTTTTTATCGCCTAGGCTGACACAAAATGTTCCGAAGACGTTTTCTACTGACTGAATTATCAAAGTCTTTTCCATGCCATTATCGTTTCTTTTAGGGCGTGGTCAGTTTACAAAACAATGGTACTACAAAACCTAGCCACAGTTTAACTTGAAAACATCGATTGCTTACCTGAAGTTTCCTTCTTCAAACCAAGTTGATGGATCATCCCAAGTTATGGTTTTTGCTAGCTTGAGTTTTTCCAAATTGTACCGTTCTCTATATAAAGTCATCTTTGGATCGTCAGGAAGAAATTCCAGATTTCGAATGGTCAAATTTTCGTAACATACGACATAAGGCTCGAACCACACTTGAATACCATCTACAAAACTCAGGCACTTGGTCAGCAAAGTTGAGAGACTTCTTGGCACACACCACAGAAATACCACGTTGTTGTCTTTCCTTACAGCTAAGTTGGTGGCTAATGGATTCATTTCTAAATTGAACACGAATTCTTTCATATTATTGTGAGTTACTCTTTAATAAGTTTGAAGCAGCACTTCAAAAATTAAGATACATATGTTGTAGTTTATGTCAAACAGATATTAAAATTCATCACAAACGCTAGTCTGGTTCAGTCACTTTCGACCCTTAATTTGTCTTTTTTAGTTGATTATAATCTGATTGCATCGGATACATAAAGCCGTGACGAAGTCCAGACCCCTCAAACCACCCAAACGTGTCAGAATTCTATAATCACCAAACTTGATCCACGGTGGCCTACGTAAATGGACCACTGCCATAACTACAGGCTATCTCCGACCGTTATTACATAAGTACGGTTGAATGTCTTCATTTGTATTTGTTTTTCACCCATAAAAAATATCGGCCAACAACTTTGCTCCTTCACTGATCGGTGTTCACCGGTCAGTAGAGCCCTAGTGTTGACGGGGATTACCTCCCTTGTTGTAAACAATCGTCACTCAACCCCCTGTTAAAACCTTTACTTAAGTAAGGATACATTTTTCCACAGATAATTTTTAATTCCTGATAAGAAGGAAGAAATTTACATACCGAGAAGATCTTGTGTCTATTTGAAGATCAAAAACACCCTGTCTGTAGGTCAAAAATGGTTAAGAAAGGCGGAAAAATTACAGTGTTGTGTCATTTTATTCTTTCTAACACCCGTTGGACATTCCCACTAAAATGACTTTTCAACCCAATTCCTCTTGCCATTTTACGCATTGCAGAGGTTGACCACTTAAATGACCATCCATATCGGGATTTAGACTTTCTGTTTACAGTAAACGGTATACCTTTAATGTATAGTGGTATTGTATTTAGCTTACTGTATTATGAATATACCACTGGAGTGATGGTTGAAGTTCCGCCATTATTTTACTGGCTATTATGTGTGCCATTGTTTTGTGTACTCACATGTGTGACATACTGCGTTTTTATGGAATATATCTGTAATTAATTAGTCATAGACTATTTGACGTCATTTGTCAATGTATCATAAATTAAGTTGTTACGTTAGATTAGTTTGAAGACACGTTAACCCGGCAGGTGGATTGGACACAGTGGTATAGGTAGCCCAGAGAAGACTAGGCTGATGTAATTTCCACCTGTTTAATACGGGAGGCCAAAAATTCTTCCACCCCTGGACTCATTCGAGGATAATGTGCAGTAAATTATAAAGTACAGTGCCGGTTGCTCTGCAAATCTCCCGAAACGTTTACCGGAGAACAAACACAATAAAAACCCTGGGATCTATGCGATTGAAGATGAAATCCCTCAATCTGGCACAAGAATATGCAGGCTACTTACAGGTTAAGAAGAGTGTGTAAGGGTAGATATAGGGAATGGGGGATACGTTCTATTAATTTTTATGGAACGAGGCTATGAAAGAAAGAAAAAGAAAGTTCAATCTACAGCACGCCGTGCACTACCACACCCTCCTGACACTATAATGCTAGTAATTTTAGAATGAAAAGGAGACTCTGTTCCTGTTTAAAATATAAATACAGTGCTGATATTCTGACTCATAGCCCTACCCTGACCCCATACCGCATGAAATGGTCCGGTCACCAGCTCTCTGACTAAAGGGGGTTTAGTCAGTTTGGGGAATTCCGATAGTACTGTGCTCAGCTTGCAGTGCTGTAGGACTTTGCCCATGACTTTGCCTTTTGGCTAATATGGTTCAAATTGCGTTTCAACTGAATGTGCAGTGTATAGGGGTCCATCGAAAGGCCTCGGGGTCTGCGCAGCGTCCAAAAAGGGAATAGCACTGAAAGCCCCGGGGTATTTAGAAAAAAAGTATTTATGAAATAGTTAACATAAAAATGAACAATTATCTATCTCAACATAATACTGAAGGCGCACTTAATGAATGATCACAAGTATCATGATTTGACCATTATTTTGTTGAAGTCCCCATCCAGGTTTGGCAGAGTGGGTAGTACAAAAAGCTTATGTCAGATTAAGTGGCGCAAATTTATATTGAGAAGTGTATGGCTAAAGAGAAGATGATTTTGTTGTGACCTACCTGACCTGAGCGTTAGCCATCTAACCCTTAACTGTTATTACGTTACAAGAATATTTTTGGCCAAAGTACCTCTTAGATTGCTTTGAGTAACAAGTTACCAGACTGTGTAAGCTGTATCATGATACCGTGTTCTTTATTCTGTAAAAATTGTGATATATCACTCCAGAGTTCAAATGACAAAAGGCAAACAAGAGAAAAAATATTCGGCCCGTATAACTTTCTATTAAAGGGCATACGGTCTCCTCAGATTTCGTTAGTTCATTTGAACTGGCCTACCTGGCTTCCCCCTAACCACCATTGGTTGACTAATGTCAAGCTAATAGAAGGTCAATTTGACTAGGCGGTGAGTATGTGAGTGGGTGAGTGGGGATTTTTGATGATGACTTGGTTTGCACGCAGGGATGTAGAAGAGGGTTTGGTGATCGTATGTAGAAAGGGAAATTCCAGATGGGTTCTGAAGTCAGAAAATTCCAACTGCCAAAGTCTATATCCGTCAAGCTAACCAGGGACGAAGGTAGAGGGGGAGGGGGTGTAGGGGTGTGACACCCCGCCAAGGTCCATGCAGTCGGCAAAATCCCACACTAGTCGGCAAAATGAAGGAAAGAGGGAAGTGCAAACGAAGGAAAGTTAGAGGGAAGAAGAAAGAGGAAAGGAGAAATAAAGGAGAGAGAAGAGGGAGAGTGAAAGACCGAGCGAACAGAGAAAAAAACAGTGGAGGGAGGGACAAAGCAGGGCAAGAGAAAGGGGCTGGTGCAGACGGAAGACAGGAGATTGGAATGCATTTGTAGACAACGTTTATTACAATATTTTCAAAGCCCGTAAGCAACACTTTTTGAAACTTAAAACATATTCTGTCGGCAAAAAAGCTACCTAGGGCTTTTCAGTATAATTGTATACTAAAGGAGTTCATCGGTCATGTGATTTCTGGCACTGAGTCGGTAAATTCTGCACCAGTCGGCAAAATGAAAGAGACATGAGGAAAAAAAGATGAAAAGAAGTGAAAAAAGAGGACAATTTCTGTAATCAGAACCCAAACTTTTTGACGCACTACCCGCGCTGTAATGTCACTCCAGTGTCTTCAGTAGTTCCATTCCACATAGCTAAGATAGCGTAAGTCCTGTCAACCTTACCAAGTAACATGTATACACAGGTTACGTGGAGGTCGTAAATTTCATCCCATATCGCAAAGCCTAGTTGCTGTTCTCTAGTGTGTGTGTCATGCGGTACGGTCAGTTAGTGAGCGACTCACGGAGCAAAGTTTGGCTATTTCATCGGGTTTCGACACGATGTATGTTGTCCCCGATACAGTCTACAACCCTTACAGTTTTTATGTTTTTGTTTTTGTTCTTAATGATAACATGATTTCTGTGTCAGCCTACCAAAAATTTTCGCGCCCTTTGCAATTTCACCATTCAGACTCAAAAGAACAGCATCAGTGCGTAACTCGGCTTTTAACATGTTAAGTGATAAAATGCTAAATATACTCTGCAATGGCAAGGGATACTTACGCTCCTTTGTAACCTTTTTTATCCCCTCGATATTCTGTCGGAACTTGGGGTCGGTGGCATGGCCAGGCCCCATGTCGGGAAAATGCTGTCGCTACCCATGGTCGGTTTACTTATTTTAGCTTTCAGAAGGGTCATCTCTGCGATTAAACCCAAAATTTTCGGTATGCTTTGCCCACTACTCCTCAGTTTCGTTACTGATAGCTAAATATAGAACAGACCCTTTCCATCTTTTCAAGTAACTTAAGTAGAATTTATCGTTTTATGTAAATGCCTGGAATGATCTCATCTCATTTCGCTAGTTCTCTTGAGTCTGTCTTTCGGTACGGCTAGTGACCCGAAGAGGGAAGTAAAATGTAAGTTATGCCCGATAGGGCCCAACTGCCTAGACAATTGACTTCAGTGGCGTACACAGGGGGAGGTCATTGGGCCATGTCCCCCTCACGAATGCCAATTTTTTCAGGTCCTAAAAAACGTTAATGTTTAAACACAAATTTTACTTGCAAAGGTGGCATATGTGGCACCATGATTGCATTTAATGACACCTAATTTTTCAAAAATTTTCAAAGGGGACGGACACCCCTCCCCTTACAGCCCTCCCCTAGGCCGGCGATCACACAACATATTGCATGCCCCCTTGAGAGAAATCCTGGGTACGTCAATGGTTGACCTATATAAACTTTAAATAAGTACAGGTTCTTTTGAGTGTAAGCTTACCCAAAAATTTCGCGCGCTTTGCAATGTCACAATTTAGATTTCGGGAAAAACCTTAAATCGGGCGGAACTATTTACCTCTAGTATATACAAAATCTTATGCAATATATGCCCTGCAATAGCATGGTATAGTACGCAGGTTTTCTTCAAATCTCCTCTCACCAAAGGCATCGGGGCTGTCGGGGCTTGGGGTCGTTGCCCCCTCCCCCCGTTGCGCAAATCTTGGGGCCACCCCTGCTGGGCCACTACCGGTTGGACTACCGGTTCTCAGCTCTAATTGCATTTCTTAACAACATTTTCAGTCGGCATTTGTTTCTTCTCAGTCGGCACCCCCCCCCCCCACATGATAAATGCTCTGGCGACGCCCCTGAATCTAACTTCTAATTAACCAAATTGTAGTCATACACCTAAAACTAGCACAGTCAGCTTACTCCTGAAAAAACAACTGTTTCAATGGCGAATTTGTATCCCCAATGCGCTCTCCTCGAGTTCGGTCCTGGTCACCCTCAGGGGCGGAAACGATTTGCAGAAGTAGGGCTCATTCGTAGGGAGGAAGCTCTCAGTGACCAATAAGTGGTCAAATTTTACCATAGATTAGTCAAACTTTTTGACCATAATTAGTTCGGTGCATAGTTGACCCAGTCATTGGTCAATTTGACCAATTTGTTTTTAGAGTGTACATACAGTAGGGTTTCGCAGAGACAACAACTTTAGCTTGTCAAATTTTTAAAGTTTGTGAGCAGACGGACAAATATATGGCTAGGGCTCAAGTGACAATATGCTCAAATCAATGGCTACCCATTCGGCAGTAAACGACTTCTGTAAGACACGAATTTCAGATACTCCTTTCAATGTACGTCTGGTGATCTACCTTTTGAGACATTGGGGGTGGGGGAGTAGGGGATTACTTTAACATCGAGAGGTTGGTATATGCGCTCCATGAGAAGGTCAGTGAGATGTGGTATGGCTGGATTCAAAATATATCTTCTGTGTTTTAATGAGATCAACTTTAAGTACTGAATTAATTGCATCCTTAAAACTGGATACGAAATGTATTTAAAACAAGTAAACGCCATCACCCTACAAAACAATCTTAAAGCCTTAACGTATAACGTTATGATGTATTGCAAAATAATTTCCACCAAGATTTAACAGAAAGAAAGCATTTGTAAAGGCCAGCCGTAAAAATCTATGACTGGAAAAATGCACAAACTTTGTTCGATTTCAAGCTTAAACAAAACACATATGTGCAACTGCAGATGTTAATTTTTTCATGGCTCTAAAAAAATAATTAAAACATTATCTCACTCCTTGGAAGGAAATTTTGTTCTTTTGTTCATTGTTGACTGCATGAAAAAAATGTTAACGACATGGTTGTCAATCTACTCAGTACCAGATGATAGTAAGTTAGGATCAGTATGGGAGATAATAATAGAAGGGGAAACGACTTTGGCAAGTTGAGATAATTATGTCGGAGGGATAAGACAGTGCATTTAAAACTTTATCCCAGGGGTGGAAACCTCCGGTCAGCAGGCCTCATACGTCCAGCGAGAGCCATTTAATACGGCCAGCGAGGAAAGTCATACATGTAAATTCAGAATCACTGCACTTGCTGATACTTTTTAACTCACAGTTTATCCTGCTTATACTATTTTCCTTATATTTTGCGTAAATACGCTGCGCAATCACGCTATTGATATATTACTTAAGCACGTGTTCAGCATAACATACTCCCTGTTTCGTTAGACATAAACTAGGTGCCGAGTCCTTGTACATCTGATGAAACTGACGGAAGTGTGCTATCACATACAAAAGCCTTCCTTTTACAGCATGAAACACAATAGGTACTTCACTTGTACTAGTAGAAACCATAACATTAGTAAATGTAAAAAAGACCGCTTAAATAGGTTACCTAGAAGAGCTAGTCACATGATTGGTATTAAACAGACATGGTTTGCTGATACATATCGTGCCCCTTTGCCACATAAATTGCACACAGTCTGGACTGACGTCAGTCACCCTTAACATGACCTCCTAGCGCGTCAGCTAATTTTTGGTAGCGGCAGACTTAGACTTCTAAGCTTTCACAATAAATCCCGGCACCCTTATCTTTCGTTCCAATGGCTTTTCGCTGTCACAACAGTAGCTTTAAACGTTAGTTGTATTTTTCTGCTTGTTATTTTTGTGACTGCTGCCTTTGTTTCCTGTTGTTGTTTTACTTCCGTTTTTACCTGTTGTACTTGTATTTGTTTCATTTCCTTCTTTTCGATTGCTGTTTGAATATTGAAGACTCATCTCTACACGAGCGAGGGCGCTATAGGGCGAACACGTCAAGAAGAGCAAAATGATGACAAGTGAGCTGATTTTACTTCAATAAGTGTTCTCTTTCGGTTTCTCTTTACGACCTCAACGTCCGATAAGTTTCTCTAAACTAACACCAATTTTCTTACGTCATTAAACAATATCTCGTACTATAACGATATCTTGCACTGTAACGGTTCACTGAAAAGAATACAAAACATACATATCAAACAAACAAATTACGAAACGTGGAAAAATAGAACTTTTATCAATACGAAAATAGATGAAGTCTGTATACAAAAATAAAATTTTAAATTTTCAACCGGAATAATTCAATGTGGGTAAATGATTCTGCAAGATCGGCAATCTAAAAGTTACTACACCTACATTCTACATTTACAAATGGGTGCGGCACCAAGGCTTGCCTGACTTCACGGTGCATAAACAGGTACTAAATAAATAGCATCCCACAAAACTATCTTTAGCTCAGACGCACATCAAAAACAATTATTAAAACACACGAAACCATGAACGATTGACTAGGATAGAAAACAAGATAATCACCTCTTGTTGCGCCTCCTGGCTACAAATTAAGTCTCTAGATAGCCAGCCTTCACCGAGTGAAGATCTGCAAATGTCAGATACGGCGATCATGATAGCCGCACCTAGTTAAGCATACGTCGGCAGTCACACTTGACTACGTTTACATAAATATTGCTTAAGAGGTCACAAACTCTGCTCTCGTACTATGAGCAGAGTTCACGGCCTCGCGCCAGTACGGATTACTTAACCTGTCACAACAAATATTGTGCAATGTGTTTCCTTCATTGTTTAATTCAGTTTTGTACTTCATGTTCTGGTTTCACGCTTTCTTGTTTTCTTCCACTGTTTTTGTTAGTTAGATTTTACTCGTGTTTAATTCTTTTTTATATTTTCCATCTTATTTCTCCTCTTAATGTTGCGAGCATGGTAATTTCCAGTGATGGATTAATAAAGTTCTATTCTATGCTGTACTAAGCTACGCTAGCTATGCTATGCTAGATTGGGATGTCAGAATTCCTGTTCCTTTGAAGAGTGAATTGAAAGTTAACGTTGTTAATGTTGCAATGTAAAATGAAGACAAAATGAACAAAAATCACATTCGCGTTTTTTTTTTCCTAGGTGCTCGTTCATTATCATCTCATTCATATTAAATAACGAGAGGAGTGGTAAAACAGAGATTCTTCTGGTCTATGTTGCCTTGAACATTCAGTGCCATTTGAAGATAGTGATTAAAGCTTCTAATGCCTACAAATTTGTAGAACCTCCAGAGCTTCTGGGTTTTTGTCCCAGTTCGTTGCCTAGACCTTAAACAACACTAGGGCCTCTGGGTCTGCGCCCTGTAAGAGGGATTGTAACGTCCTCGCCGTCTGCGGCAACTGGTTTGCGAGTGTATTGTGACTATTAAAACGGCCTGTAGAGGATAAAGGTTTCCATCCCTGCTTTATCCACTTCTACTTCAACAGAAGTTGTGATGTCCACCACGGGAGGATAGAGGGAGAGAGAGTCAGAGGTAGCAGTTGCCCCACTCACAAACCAAGCACCCACTGGCGCCCATTCAGGAAATTATCTCTTCTTTCCTTTCTGAATCACAAGTTGAAGGTGCATCTATTGCAATCTATATTATTTTAAGATCATAACTGGCTTATGTCCTACAGATAACGTGTTCTCTGCCAAAATTTGCTCGCTGTAGAGCTGTAATGCTCTACTGGTACAGTTAAGCCAACCACCCTATGCTCAACCTGAAGAAAATTTGTTAAATCATAAATAAACTGCCAGGACTGTTGTGATAATTATACCAAGTTTCTACCATAATGCAATACATAGGAAAGTACAAATACTCAAGTGAAATATAGGCAAAAATTAAAGCGGTCATTTCGCAGTTCATGCATGGTCTTAAAAGTAACTTGAGATTACCAATTTGTAGTGTTTGCATAAAAGTCGATGGAGGCAGGGTTGCAATTTTTTTTAACAGCTCATTTTTAACATCTAATGCAGTTTTGACAGATTTTCCTCCTAACCCAATAGGCGAGTCACAGAAAGCCTTGTACCAATACCCCTCTTTGTACTTCACGAAAGAGTTTCATTGTTCCAGGTATTAGTCAGAAAATAACATTTAGGTAAAGAGCAGAAAACAACTAAATGTTCAAACAAAACGTGAATACTAAACACAAAGTTCCCTTCACAGGCCTTTCCTTGATGGCAAATAATCATATCTAATCCTTTAGCAGGTCAGTGGCCCATTTGTAAGGCTCATTTGGTGAAGATTGTTGAAACAAAAATACAATACAAGTGCATTGAATAATTGTATGTGACCAATTTTTGAGCCAGGTACCTTCAGTAATGTCTAAAATGAGTATCACTTACATATAGAGCTCTATGTACTAAAGCACAATAAAAATTCACCCTTGATTGACAAATTACATCTACGTCCAATGGTGGACACCTGTGTAGTCATTTTAGACATAAATAAAAGGATGCAGATCAATAAACTTAAGTCCAATTGAGTATACTGAATTATTCATCAACTCCACTACACTGGACAAATGGTAGCTTTACCAACCCAACCACGATTTTGATCTACTTGCATAAAGTAAGTGCAAGATTTTAGAAGATTTGAGTGTCATAAGAAATGAACCATGTACACTTTGTTTCAAACTTTGTAATCAGACAATATAAATAATGAAATCTCAACACCAAAAACAATTTGAAGCCTTGAAGGAGAATCCATAGACGTGCAAACTAAAACGGTGAAAAGAGTTTGATCTTACATGTTTCCCAATGAGCGCTGTGTTATTCTCAAATTTCTTGTGCACAATCTATTTCTGGGATGCTGACAACAACCTTTCTGTCATTGTTCAGCACTGCTGCTCTAATTGGATATCTCTTGAGAATAAAGAGATATACTACTTCATCGAATTTAAAAGAAGATTTTGGCGGATTTATTTGATATATGTAATTGGCTAAAATAATCTGGGTTGATAGTCCCTCTTTTCACATGTCACATGGTGCAACCGGTAGGCCAGACCTTGTCCGGCAGTTCTCGTTAAAAACAAACCACAATTCAAATGCCTTGACAGCCTGGTCATTACTTTTTACTCTCCAATCCACGGTAAACGTACAATGATACTGAACATCTAAATTTGCATAGGTAAGATGGCAATGTCCACTTAAGGAGATTTCAGCTTAGGTTCCATTTATCAGGGGCGGATCTAAGGGGGGTTTTAGGGGTTTAACCCCCCCCTCCCTTTGATTTTCAAGGATTTTTTTTCATTTTGTATAATATAGGCCTATTGTTTATTTTCTCCGGTATGTTTTGAAGGTCATTTTCAGTTACAACAATGCAATTAAAATGCCATAATTATAAGTTCGCTGACAGCGTATTTTTCCTTCTATCGTCCCGATTCTCTCTCATTCAAAATCCTTATAGAGTCAGTGAGTCTTTCAAGAGGAGGTCCAGCTCTAATCTTGGTTCCCATATGCAATGAAATCGCATCCAGTAGTGCCTAACTCTGTTTTAAAAAATGGGAACGCGACTCCAGCTTTTCGCTTGTACTCTCGCTGAAAAATTCAAATATTGTGTTGACTGAAAGTGGTTGTCGTTGAATTGGAATCACTTAATATAATCAGAAATCGAGAAGGCTAATCATACTTTGGACATTCGTTGGATGTAAAGACGTTCAGGGAGAATTAGACTGTTCAGTTGGAACATACATCTAAAGAAGTTACCATTGTTCTGGAAGGTATTATAATCCAAAATTCGCTTGTATACTGAATCCCTTTCATTTGTTACACAAGATATATTCCTTTTTTATCCAAGAGTACGTTATGACCAAGATCACGTTTAAACATTATTCCATGCAAAAGAGTGGGTGTTTGCCTGGAAATTCTTGCACATGGGAAGTGCCAGTGACCTGTAGACGGTATTTTAGCATAATTATTTTCCTTCGTGCCTCTAGACGACATGGTTGTATGTACAGCAAGGGAGGGTACCAAAAAACGTAATGTTTCCATGGAAATGACAAACATACAAAGCATGAAACATAAAGATAACCTAAGTATAGATTGTAAGGTCTGAGAAGGGTCAACTTTTCTTGGTTCGCGCCGCGCAGTGATGGCGCCAGTTTGGGGACAGGGGGCCATTCCCCCCCCCCGTCGGGGAAGTTTTACAGTTTTTTACAGTCGGGGAGTCTTAGTCGATACGGTAAAGTGTGTAGTCCCCAACAGCGACAGGTCGCCAAGACGGTTTACCTGTTTTTTGCTCTCAAGAGCAGTGGCGCCTGCACGGGGTTGCATGGGGTCACGCGTGCCCCCCAATCGATTTCAGAATTTTTTTTTGAAAATTTTAAAATGATCTCAAGAGGCGTTTAAGCTATAGATTTCCGTAGCGGGTAGGGTGAGGTGTGTTTTCAGACGAGTGATGGATCTGTGGTTATCATTTTCAATCACAAATGGTTCTCAAACTATCAGAATTATCCCAAATCTTTCGCAAACTATCAAAATTTTCGCGCGCTTCGCGCGCTCCAAACCTTACCTCAGTGATATCCTTATTGTCAATAATTTCCGGTAGCAACTCCCGTAGAAGCACACTAACAAAAGTTGAAGGCTGTTTACGAATTCTCAGTAAAAGATTGGTTTTGTGATTGGCATATAGGTTTGTTGAGGAATTGAAAGTGTTTCGATGCGGAGGATCATGAAATGCAGGTTTTGTCATTGTAATCTTATTTAATGAAAAATTTCGGCACGCTTCGCGCGCATTCGTCACGGTTTGCACCCCATCTTATGGCCATTATTAAGGTTATAATACATGCAACTATTCTGATCACACTTTTCCGAGAAACATAAGTACTTCTCCAACACTGTAGGCCTATGGGATCTTTCAGTCTAATTTTTAGCATGATCTGGAAGGTTGAAAGTACGTATTTGCCGTCGGTTATACGTTTTTTCAAATGCAGCCAGTACCGGTAGACCTATAGATGGCAATTGTTAATACACTTACGACGAAAAAGTATTTTGCGCTTTTGGTCCTACACCTCTTTTGCTATACCTAGAAAGTGTTCGTCTGGGTTTTCGTTCAAACTTAGTAAGCATACGACAGTTGCAAAGTGTTCGGCATCATACTCTATAGTATCATTTGGATGTCAGGTAATAAGCATCATGTCAGTGCCCCATTTTATATAATTAATCCAGAGCTTCCAGGAGGCCCTTTACCGCTGCCTGCCAGCCTTAGAAATACCGTTTCATAATGCACAATGAAGCAAAGGAAAATTTTCGTAACAGTCCAAGAATGTTTCCGTGAACTCAACGCACGTATTTTTAAATGAAAACTTTCCCCGAATAGAAGATATTAATTAAAGTAGCCAAAAGTGGGACTTCAGGAGGTTTGCTGACAACATACCCTTCTGCTGGACAACATACTCTCCTCTTTCACCTTACCAAAAATTAGAATTCACTAATGTTTGGATATATTCCAGCCATATATGATCAGTTCCAAACGTATCCCAAAGATAGCACTATTTTGCATCTAAGCAACCTTAAATTAACAAAATTTTCTCAAAGGGGAGGGGGACACTTCCTCCCCTTAGACCCCTCACCCAGGTCAGCACCTTTGTGAAGTGACAAAGGAAAGATTATCACTGCTGTATACTATCGCAGGTACCCATAAATAGGTACAATTTATGCAGACCTGGGGAAAACTGAGGTGGCATTTGGACGTCATCTGTGGTCCCCCCCATCACCAAACCCTGGCGGCGCCACTGCTCAAGAGGACAATTTCCCTTAAAAGAACCCAAAATTTTCGGCGCGCTAGGCGCGCGGTAGAGTCACTCCAGTTTCTTCAGTACTTCCATTCTACATTGCTAGATTTCACAAGACCTGTCAAACTTAACAAGTAACGTGTAGGTAGAGTACACAGTGTATGTAGAGGTCGTTAATTCCATCCCATATCGCAAAGTCTGCTTGCTGTTGTCTTGTGTGTGTCATGCGGTACGGTCATTGGTGAGCGACTCAAGGAGAAAAGTTTGGGTACTTCATAGGGTAGTCCAGGTGGTTTCGATAAAACTTATGTTATCTCTGATATGGTCTACAACCCCTACAGTTTTTCTTTTTTCTTTTTGTTCTTAAGGATTACATATACTTTTTGTGTAAAACCAAAAAAAAAAAAAAAATCAGATTCAAAAGTACACTATCAGTGCGCAACTCGGCTCATGAAGTATTCAGTGATATTATGCAAAATATGCCCTGCAATGACTTGGGATATTTAGACTCCTTCATATCCCCTCCTTACCACCCCTTCGACATAGGGGCTGTCAGAACTTCGGGTCACTGCATGATCCGGCCTCCTGTCGGGAAAATGCTGTTGCTACCGACCTGGTCGGTTTACTTATTTTGGCTTTCAAAAGGGTCATTTCTGCGATAAAATCCAAAATTTTCGGTCCACTTTGCCCACTCTTCCTCAGTTCCGTTACTAAAAGCTAAATATAGTACAAACCCTTTCCACCTTTTCAAGTAACTTTATATAAGTGGAATACATGGATTTATGTGAGTGTCGGTCATTTCATCTTATTTTGCTAAACCTAGTTAACGTTCTCTTGTGTCTGTCGTGCGGTACTGCTATAGTGACTCGAGGAGGGAAGTTCAGCGTAGGTTATGCCCGATATGGCCCAACTGCCTTGACAATTGACCCATATATATATATATATATATATATATATATATATATATATATATATATGCTTCAAATAAGTACAGATTCTTTTTAGTGTAGGCCTATCCAAAAAGTTTCGCGCGCTTCGCGCGCTTTGACAATTCACAGTTTAGATTCTAGGAGAAACGATAAATCAGGGCGGAAATATATATCTCTAGTATATATACAAATATTATGAAATATATGCCCCGCAATGTCATTATCTAATGCAAAAATTTTCTGCAAATCCTTCCTCACCAATTCGTCGACGACAGTCTTGGCTGTCGAGGCTTCGGGTCGCTGGCCCGCCGTCGGGAAGTCTGCCCCCCTTCGGGCAAATCCTGGCACCACCCCTGGCGCAGCGCCAACCGATGGTCGCGCTCCGCTTAGATAACGAGACAACCAAAAATCCCATACATGCGATTAAGCTTACCAGTTGAATTTAAGGCCCTAATACCAAAATGCTTTCAGAAGATGTCAAAAAGAGAGACCAAATTTTCTTTATTGAGCACAAGCGAGCAACTTTGAGTGAGTCACTGTGAGTGCCTAGAGAGAGCACAACAAATGACTGAATGCTCCGAACTCCTGCCGCCCAAGATCGTTATCGGGCTGTATAGCATGCATCTCTCACAAGGAGGGAGACAACTTTCTGACAGGGCATTTATCATAAAATTTCTGACACAGGGAATTTCAATGAAAGCTTGTTTTTATACGGATCAAAGAGCCTAGGAAACGCGTGGGAAATGCCATTTCCTGCAGTCTGGGGGTCTTCTGGACCAAATATTTTCTCTCTACGCTTCGCGCCAACACGTGGTGGCACTCTGCTTAGATAGTAACTATATCGCAAAACCCCCCTTATATATACAGTCCATAACTCCTTGTAAAAGTTGCATTGTCAAAACTGGGAGAATGGGGACAGTTAATGATACTTGCACGTGTAGGCTATTCATTCCGAATGACTAACATAATTTCTTGTAGCAAAATGAAGTCAGTAAGTCTGACAACTCCATATTCTGCCTGTTTCATACCAACACTACATATGGCCGTAAGTGACAGGGGCTGGGGCGGCCACCCCCCAATGTCAGAAACCTGACTAAATCGGGCAGATATTTTGTCTCAGAACCGCCCTCCCGAGAAAGACGGTTTCGTACGGCCATGACACATTTATTGTTTTGTATACTGTAATAGCAAGGTTAAGCAGCTGATGTGCATGCCCAGCTAAGGTTACAGCTAGTTCTAACGAGCACTTGTCCTACAAAATGCGACACAGTGTTGCCAATAAAGTCTTTATAATCTTAGTGTGTACTATGCAACATTACGACTTTCAGAAGAACATTGAAGAAGCGTACATGGAAGAAAGCAGTGACTGGGGAAAAGGTGGTAGGCCTTACAGTACGTTGGTAGGGTCTAAGTTCGAACATGTAGGAAACAAAATGCACCAATATTACATTTTTTTGCAGTTAAATATTAATGTATTTGCTCGAATACGAGTCAATTGCAAAATAAAATGTTTATTTCTTCATATTTTATAGTCAATCGGTTCGCACTGTTCTTTGACCGGTGAACACGGGCACTTGTATCAAGTGTTCTATCTAAGAACACATTCTCACTTAGAACCACTCACTTTACTGCTCTCCGTTCAGTAGGCTACGCGAGAAAACCTATTCCTCCAAATTAATGTCGATGTATTTTTTCATATTTATGTCTTATTTATTGCACCGAGGGTACCCATCTGCGTCTTCTGTCTTGGTTTTCTGTCCCGCACACGTTTACTATATTTCATGACCAAGTCACTTCTTTCAATTCATTTAGATCCTGCCATTATTTGAATATGATTCAGATTTTCATCAAACGTAATGTCGCGATCACTTTTTATCTTTTATTTGCGTACATGTTCCCGGTGAAAATGCCTTTCTAGCCGAATATTTCATTCCACATTCGCCGGTGAGAAGGCGGACGTGATTGTTTTTGTTATGGTTTCAGCTTCACAAACCATGACCTCGTTGACCATGATTGGTGAAATACGATCACGTGATACTGTCGACGTATCACGCAAATTTAAAGGTCATATTCATAAACATCGGAAATAACTGCCGGGATTTCCAGAAAAGGAAACTCAAGTTGTTACATTGCTGACTGACAGAGCAAATGTGATTGGTTATTTGAACAGTGCAGAGTAGTCGTGTAAGTAATGGGAAGGTTTTGTGTATGGAAAGCACCGTGGGCTAATTTTGTTCCAATTGTGGATTAAGCTAAGGCATATTGCATTCCGTTTTCCAGATAAAAACCGCTTCGTTCACTAGAAAAAGAAACGGTTTCTTGATCGATGTCCCGACTGGGGCAATCTACACCCCTCTGCCATTGAGAAGTGAAACGCGGCAACTCATATCTTTCTTTGGATTTCAGTTCAGTGAGTATCTCGTAAAATTATATAATTTGGTGATTAAGGACGTCTTTATTCAGTGATATTAAGGAAAATCCTTTGATCGAACGGTGCGTATTTGACTAATCATGCATGAAGGCTGGTCAGTGACTCCTAGCCGTTGTAAATGTATAAGCAGGAAATCGTAGGCTAAATAAATTGAACCGTACAAAGACATGTCTCTGACTCAGGTTCAATCGGCGTAAATTTTTGCAAGGATTTTTTCTCTTTGTGAATTCAAGTGCCATCATTTTTCGAAATAATTCAAGATCTGGCTCAACCTTGAGTTCAATTTTCGAAACTCTTGACAGTTGCAATCTGCATTCTGTTGGAATGCAGTAGTGTGACAGCATGCGTAGTAAATTGCTAGCGCGTTTGAGCAGGCAACACTTTCCGCGTTTTAAGGATAACAAAGCTCATGCTGGAATGCTATGCGCAGTTTCAGTTTCATAAGTTTTCTCAGATTCTAAGTTTCTTTAAGAGAATAGAAGCAATGTCGAGAAATAAGCTGGACCCAAGAGGCTATTCACGAAAAGCTGAATGTAGCCTGCGTCTGCACCTCACAGCTCGGCCTTTACTGGACAGTGGAAAACCCGACCTCTGACCGAAAAGTCGGGATTTTAGTAGACGTTAGCACCTACAGATTATAGCCACTGGGACGCTTATAAGGTTTTTTCATAATTCATTGATTTTTCAAAATTATAGGCTATAATTTGTTGGTGCGAATATCAAGTTAAATCCTGACTTTTAGACCAGAAGTCGGGTTGTGCACTGTTCAGTGGTACGTGATTTGAGTAAGGGCGATATCACGTAATGTAGTGCAAACATTGCACGTGTAGCTTGTACACGCAGCGATAGCACTCCCACAGAAGATAAAAATATCTTTGATTTTCAAAAAATGCAATGATTAAATTGGCAATTATTATCCAGATGTCTGTTGATTACTATCTTCAATCATCATATCACACTCTTCTAACTTGAAGCGCACGATTTTTAACAAGTCAGAGCTTGAGAAAATCTATCGCTCTCTCCTGACTTATGCAGCTTGAACTCTATATTAAGTCAATAACACATCACACGTGTTCTGCACCTACCAATGCATTGCTGTAGTTTGAAGGGATTCACTGGTAAATGTCTTAACATTTTTCTAAATTCTCAACGGTTTAATTGACAATTAAGGTCCAAAATTGTAAAGTTTAAAATTCAAACAATATTGAATTGAGGGGTTAAGCATACTTCTTCCCCACCGCATATTTGCTTGATCATAACTATTTTTTTTTTTAGTTTTAAATTAATGAACTCAAACTTTTGAAACGTAAATGAGATATACTAAAAAATACTAATCCACGTAAGTTGGCAATATTAAAAGCCATGCAAAACTGGTTCTAAAAAATCATCCAGTTGATATTTGGCGGTCTTACTCCGAACATGTCAACAAACATGTCAGTATGGAAAAAAGTGAAATATATTTTTCTTAATAAAGTTTCCATGAAATATCAACCAGGTAAAGATTTATGTAATGTTTCTATGTGTTTAAATTATATATATGTAAACAGTGAAGTAGCCACTGATGTTCCCCTTTAACCAGTAGTCAGCAGCATGCAGATTTAGGCACAGAGGTACCTTCTGCTGTATTGAGAATTTTACTCCAAAATGTGCAGTATTTTCAATACGGTAGTTCAAACAAGACCCAGCGTTGTTCGCTCTGGTAAAAGTAGGTCACTCGCTGCTTTTGCTACGTAGTTGCTTCCTCTTGTATCAATTATGGCAACTGAATGTGTCGTGTGGTCAGCTTAACTTAAGCGGCCGTCAAGATGACATTTTTTCTCAGTATTTATTCTGTGTGAATAATAAATTATATTCTCAGTCTAGTACACTTATCTGATTTAATTGCGTCTCTCAGTCAGTGCTTTTTCCTCTTTTGTAGTCTACTGTAATTTTGATATTCTTTCGTTGATTTTGATTGAAAATAATGTGGTGTTAAGATACTGTAAATAGTCGAGTCATTTGATTGCTCGGGTGCCTCGTTTGTGCAGAACACACATTTCAGTCATGACCATAAAAACGTGTAATGTTTGCAAAGAACAGAGATTTTATGGCCAGCGTAGACTCATCAATAGAGCGTACCACATTGCGCAAACTCCAAATATTGACTGGGGTTACCGTTCTTACATTGCTGAAAGTGTAGTGTTACGAAGACAAAACATCTTATAACTGACCCGTCTAACTTGAGAATTGTAACCCTCTCATAGTAGGCATTGAAAGAGGAGTACTGAACTGTAATGACTTTTTATTAAAACGTGAGCTCAGAATTTGGTGTTACAAGTAGCGTATAAGGGCGACACCCGGTTTCACAACTTTAGTCCTCGTTGTAACAATGGATTGTTTCCCCTGCAGCCAGCAAGGATTATCTAACACACAAGCTTGAAAATTGTCTTGAGAAATTGATTTAAATTTTAGCAGTTACAGGTATTGTAGATACACAATTTAAATATGCTCCAGGGTTGGAGATAGAGGGTTTCATGGGCTAGGGTAGACAATGGTGTATTGGGGTAGATATCAATTGCTTCGACACCACTCTGTTGCTTCTCAGCCTTTTCTACAGGGATTGCTTCTTCTTTCCTCCTAAAATATTTTCTGAAAAAACATAAGTCTTCGTGTTTTCAATCACTTCCTTTCACAAACTACAGAACTTAAAGGTGAACATTACAGTCCAATGCTTATGTAAACTGACGGCGCCGAGCCAGGATTTTCCCAAATAACGAGTGAAAAGGTCTGTCTCTGCCAGGGTAAAGAAGAAACCTTTAAGACCCAAAGGTAAAAGAAAAACGGACAAGGGAAAAATGTTTGGAGTTTTGAACGGTTAGATGCAAATTTGTGGCAGCTGCCAAAATCAACGTACACAACGAGAAATTACTTTTACGAAGTAGTAATTTGTTATGCAGTGTGCCGACTTTACACTTCTGGAATAGGCTGACCTGCTTATTTTTCACCCTGATCTAGAGAGGACGTTTCAGAGTCCTCTGGGCAAAGTGCGAAAGTAAACACCTGTCATATTTGATTTTTGGCACTTGAAAATCAGTATAAGTACGAAACCGTAATTACTCCAAGAAAAGTAAGAATATTAATAAGGCTTAAATAAAATAACTCTTGGGTCTGCTCCTCAGACATTACCTTTTATTCTATAGTGGCTATATTGCATGTTCTTGGATGAGAAGTAAACATGCTTGTACTGGGAAGGGACCACACATTTTTAAGCGAAATTATATGGGAGAAGCTATCCCAGACACGAGTGTGTTGCGGCCATCTGCATAGAAGTCCAATGTCTAGGCCACACTAAAGGTGACTTCAAAGAAAAGACTCCGACAATGCTGGTAGACAAACTGCAGGATATATGAAAATAAAAACTGCATTCCAACAATGACTGCTCTGTTGCATGGTTTCATCTCTCTGATCGCCACTGTGGAGACAAGAACTTTGAACGACCCAATTACCACTCTTGCCTACAAAAATAGATTTTGGGCTTTTCTAGCCAGATAACACAACATTTTATCATCCCTCAAGGCCTCCCCAAAAGGTTCATTACCGCTGGTAACTTATTAATTTCGGCATCATTCACTAACACCAGAGCTCACATCTCAATTACAGGGCAGCTGTAACGTCCGAGTCCGGACTCGGACCCAATTCCGGTCTGGGTCCGTTTTTCGTCGGACTCGAAATTGGTCCAGAATGGGTGGTTTGGGAATCGAAATTGGCCGGGAATCGACTTCAGTTGGATTTGGACTCGAGCCGATTCCAGCCGAGTCCACAAAAATGAAAGTTGCTTAAATGGTAAAATGTAATTCGTCAAAAGTTCAATACATGAATGGCCAAGTACAGTTAACTAACTTTCAGAAATTGACTCCTAAAATGCCCGTTTTGATTAAGAGTATTTGCAAAAATGGTTAAAAAAAGCAGTGTACGAGGTGTTCATTTTGTCAAAATGGCGGACTCGGAACTGGCCCGGAAATGTGGGACCTGGAATCAGAATTGGTCTGGAATTGGGGACCTGGAATCTGAATTGGCTTGGAATCTGAGGGTTCTGGACTCAGAATTGGCCCGAAATGGTGGTCACTGGAATTGGGATTGGCTCAGGTGAACTCGGATACAGCCCTGCTCATTTATGACGACTCTAAAACCAGGACCGACGTCTATTGTAATTTATGGTCAACATCAAACTGTCTATAACTAGACTTGTCTCTTTAAGTACGATAATCAACAGTAATCAACAATGTTTTTGGATCCCAATTCCAGATCCGCAAATTTCTATTTTCCCACAGGTTGCAAAAGGCCTGCTGGTACAAAATCGCAAACAAAGATGAATTTATCGGACATAATTCACTGTACACAACTTTCCAGGTACATGCAGAAGCTTATAGCCTAGGCATAATTTTTTCAATGCTAGCTTGGGCGTAATCTTCACTTAGGATCAGTGTGTAGTCAGCCCCGAGAATACGAGAATACTGAAAATTATGCGGTAGTATTGTTATGACACTAGTAACATTCGATCTTTGTAGTTCCTGCCTAGCCACATAGCAATTTGCCTTCCGGCAAGCATTTTATATCATGTTAAGACATAGTCTTTAAATTTGGAATTCAAGACCTCGTACTCGTCAGACCTTTGTAGTAGTACTTGTTAATGTGTACTCATATGCAGGCATCTCAGTCGAGTATCTTTATATTTTAAACGTTTATTAATCCTTTTCTAATTTAATAGAACTTGAAAAATCGTAATTTTTCTACCTGTGCTGATGAACTCAATCTCTGTATTAAAAGGCATAAAATAGATTGTGGTGTTACGAAGAACAGTAACACGGGATTAAAAAGCATCTGTTTTCGTAGAAACTGACGAAATTAGTATACTAGCTTGAAAATCTCCTACGGGCGTTAAACAAACTTTAGAGTATGATCAACATACGCACTTGAGTACTTTGCCTGCTCCCCTCCCCCCCTCCCCCCCCCAAAAAAATAATATCTAATATTTGTTTAGCCTAGAACTAAAGTGTTTGAAATTTCCTTAGATCAGTGATGTAGTCATAGTTTACCTCTCAAAATGTAATGATCCAGTTGACATTACTTTTAGTTGTTGGCAAATGCGCTCATATGTAATGCCTTGAGACAGGCACAATTGGGAAGAGCAATACACAAAGGCCAATGTTCGAACAGCTTACATTGGATCAATGGTAACTTCTGTAGTAACGGATAACACCATGAAGGAACGAGCCAAAGTTTATAAGAAAAGCCTGTGTAAGTCAGTTTTCTCATCAGTCATCTTATCATTCTAAATGAGTGTCGTTTTTGGTCAATGCAAACCTTTGTCCCTCTATTTAATTTGAAAACCTGGTTATCATTTTGTGGTAGACTGCGGTATAACCAAATTAATTTCTTCTCAAAGAATTTTTTTAATTGAAACACTTTCTGAAAAAGCGGGTTTCAGTTTAGAACATTATGACATTGAAACAACAAATGGACTATTCCCAACTGCATAGGCAGGTGTACAGTTACATGGTGCGTACTCGCAATAACGCTGCTGCAAATTGTGAGCTATGCATTTGTAATTGTCAATCCTTCATTAATCGTGATTCGGTTTAAATCCCGAGATAAAGTTCCTACTTTAGATCTGACAAAATTAAAGCTGGCAAAGAGTTTCATCGCATGGAAAAAATCAAAGTCTAAGCTAGGATTTTAGAAGGGGAACATGTACTTTTGGACTTAAAACAACGGTCTTGCAGCATAGAGGAAAGGCGCTATGACTTTTACGTTTTGTGCCTTGCCACCATTTTTCTTTTAGCAAACAATAGGTAAGGATAATTAATGCAAAAAAGAACACATGTTGGCTTCTGGCGAAGTGGAAAACGGTTTCCATTATATCCTTTTGCGTTTGCATCTGTGTGAAAAGGGGAAGAAAACTGCAAAACTAGTTTGCAGCAAAGTGTTCACTTGGGTACAACATGTCATTTTTTACATTTTAAAGGGTGAGAAAATTTTAAAATAATTTGAATAAAAGATAGTCCCTTCTTTAATGAATTAGGCCCAAAATATGATTTGTTAGTGTATAGTATCATCTTGAATACTTTTTGGTTTAAAATATGACCTCAGTAGTTTGACCGCCTAAAGTAATCTGTTAGGGGATTTATTCTATGGTGCACATACTGAAAGTTTTCCATTGACAACCAGTAAAGAATAGTAGTTTGGTTACCATTTCTGGTCGAGGAGAATTTCTTTCGCTTCCCTGCACCTGTACTTCAGAGAAAATGTAAAGAACGTGTTGGAAACATGTTGTTATGTTCGCAGAAAAATTCATAAAGGGGAGCTGCATGATTTCGTAGGCTGGAGTAAGAAGTCTGTATGGGACAATTTCTAAGAACGACTACTATGTGACACTTTCAAATACGAGCTCCACTATGGCGCTGAGTGCACCAATGGGGGTTTGGCCAAGCTCATTTTTTCCGAACCTTTCCGGATACTTTCCGGATAGGGTATATCTCATTAGCCGTAAATTGGTTCCAACAACTTACCATGAGGAAGGAATAGAAGGTTTCGTTTCTGGTAGAGGGAAACTACAGTAGCCTTTCTGCATATGCATCTGGGTGAAAGAAAAGCAACTTTCTTGCTATGTCATATTGTCATGTTTCGTGTACCTCGCAAACAAGGGGCCTCATCAATGTTAGACAAGAGGAAGGTACAAAAATCCATGGGGAAACTTTGCAAGGACGACTAATATGTGGCATTTAGGACTTTCTGCACCTTGTGGGTTGGCTTAAAATAATCTAAAATTTAAGACTTCATACTGTAGGAAACTTACGATTTAAAAAATATGATATAAAAATTATCCCATAAAATTACATAGTAAGGGAAAATAACAGGACGTTTCGCTGCATGAACATTTATATCCCAATCTCAGCCGTCATCTGTTAGAAGTCTAGAAGAAGGGTATCTTCTCCTACAGGGAAAATTTTGCTGTCAGAAGAAAGACGAGGGGCAAAATGATGCCACCGATGTTCATTTTCTTAAGTGTATTTATTCACCAAACACAAAAGATTTTTGAAAAGAAGAATTCATAAGCAGCTTTGTAGGTAGGGTAGTTGGCCCTAGGTTGGATCCTTTTTTTACATTCCGTAAAGTGGGGCCTCCAGTGGTAGATTCAAAAGCTGATGGGATTTTAACCTCCCATTTGAGAAGTTTTAGTCATTTAAGTAGCTGAGGTGCAGAAAGGTGATACTCTTGCCTAAGTTTTGGACTGATTATATGTAGAAAAATTCTCATAATTTAGTTCATTGAAACATGTTACAGATAAATAGGCAGAGTTTTCCGTAACCCCTGATTGACCATTTCAGTTCCAAAAGCTCTTTTCTTAATATTTCAAGAAGCTAATTGACAATGATCAATTCCTCCCTGTGCATACAAAAGGAACAATTATTACCTTAAAACCTTACACAGTTTCATCACAGGTTCGTCATACGGAAACCAAAAGTGTTATTAGGTCAGTGAAGTTGTTGTGAAGATTGCAAATATACTATTGTTTTGTACACTAAGGGAACCAGAATATCTGTTCAATTATTCTACATCAAAAAATAGTAGGGGAGAGTGGGGTGGTTTGGGGCACGGGTTGTAATAGGACATTCATTATAACTACTGGTTCGAGTGTTTAGGTACAGCCACCTTTTGGACATAAGAAGTAAATACCTACACCTTATCCAATACACAAACTATCTAGCCTAGCATTGTCGTGTCGAAACGTAGATGAAATTTTCATTTTTTGACATTTTGACTAATGTACGAAACAATTATATCAAATGATCACATACTTCTGCTAAGCGTCATTCCCAAATATTTAACTTGTGCTGTGTAAACATGCAATTCAAATATTGTATGAAGATATTTTGTACGCAATTATTTCGCTCATTCAGTAGATGCATGTTTCATAATTCGGAACGAACAGCACAATAAATGTTATGTAAAGATGATATGCAAACGACACAGACACAGAAAAGAGCAAACATACAGTGTTCAGTGTTTAATGAAGCCTTCTGCTGCACTGAATGTAAAATGCGACTTTATCATCTGAATGTCCTCCCTACAGTGTAAACTGTCCTTGCTTTGAGTTTATTTCGGTAGGCTACTATGGGGAAGCGATTATAAATTTATCGTAGTAAATTTATGTTTTGTAATTACAATAATTACAATAAATTCAATTAACCGCGTAAAAACTCAACTTATTGGTTTCTTATTTCAGTGCTCTGGATGAGCTTGTTTGTATGACCTCATGGAGCTACTTCAAAGTATTAGCTCCATGATGACCTAGTGAATTGTCAGTTATGTTAATGATGGTGAAAGAGATATGAGACACGTCATAGAAATTAAACCAAGGGAGAATGCATGAGGCGATCTGGACTGAAGCCACTCATTTGGCTCTCTGTACGGCAAAACCAACAGCGCGTAATACAAACAGTACGGCGTTACTTTTGGAGTTAGAGGTATATAACAAAAGACTTAAGGCACCATGACTCATCTCTGTTGTAAAAATTACCCACAATCCTTCGAAAAACGGAGAAAATGACATTAAACTTCTAAAGCTGGATGCACACTAAGAATGAAAACACGCCAATCAACCAGCTTTGCCGTACAGCGGAAGTGCCCTAACAATTTTCGTGGCTTCACTGATTGAACACTCACGTAGCGATGCTTTGTGTCAGCGTTCTCCCTTACTTTAATTTCATGGAGAAATGTAGATTTCAAAATTTTAGAAGATTAAACGTTGTACTGAGACTGTGTTTTGCATTTAGTGGCAGTGTGAAGTGTGAACGAATTCAGTAAGGCTAGAAAAGGGAGAGGGTGATTCATGATTTGTTTCTTTATGACTGTCACAATGTACCCTGTTGGTTGTCCCAATGCACCCCGTATTTGGGGCGCACTGGGGCAAAACAAATGAGAAAAACAAAGTTTGTGAAAAAATGGAAAGTTGTATTTCCATTTTTGTTATGCTGTATAATGCTGTATAATGCTGTATAAGTCAGTATAATATCTTCCTTGTATCACTGGCATATTCCAAAATAGCGTTATGAACAAAAAAGTAAAAAATGGCCCCATGTGCCCCCCTCGCCTTGCAGTTTCAAGTTCTCTGTTTGGGAGGTGCTGCGCTGTGCCGGACGGAGTGCTAACCTGGGTGTTAAAAGGATGAAAAACTTGAAATGCTCTATTACTGGTAGATGAGATATACTGTACTTGCAGCATTTCAAAGTTTGACTTCTGCTAACCTAAAATGATTTTTCACCTACGTCAAACATTGTAGGATTCTTTGATTTGAATTTGAGCACGTACATGCAAAGTATGAGAACCCTCCAAATTATACTTCTTGCGTTTTCATGTTTGGGAGGTTTTTGCATTTTGACTTCTCGTGACCTCAGTGACCTTTGCCTCTACCAGAAACTCTATATTTCTTGACCTAATTGTGAGGCATCTACAAGCTAGGTAAGAGTTCTCTTCGAGTGTCACTTCTCGAAATACCATGATAAAGGCCGTGTCCTTAATTTGGTTTCAATGACCTTTAAAGTGATTTTAAGCCCCTACCAAAAGCAAAATCCATCTGTAATTGTATTTAGGGCATCTGCTTGCTAAGTATGAGATTCCTGAAAGTTAGCCTTCTTGAATATCGTCCTTATGATTTTTTTCTCAATTTGACTTCCGGTGACCTCAAATGGCCTGTTACCTCCGTAAAAAGGGGCCCTCGAACTTATTGTGAAACATCGATAAGCTTACGTTGAGATCCTATGAGGTTCAAGTTCATGAGATATTGCGAAGACGAAATTTTCACCGTTTGACCTATGTTGAACTTATATGGTCATGTTAAGTCAAAAGAAGTCAAACTGTGAAAACCTTGGTTGAAACTATGAGGAATTTAATATGTAGCATGTAGATGACCCATGTTGTTTACAAGAACCCCAATGATTTTGGTGAAGGTCAAAGCTTTAGATAGGTTCCCAGCCTGAGAGGTCAACGTCTGCTCCAGTACGACAAAGCATTTCCTTTCGACAAGAAATAGTCCAGGCTACAAGTCACATAACTTTGTTTTGTGACATAGGCAATGTTTTTCAACCGTTGTTAGTCAATTTTAGGTGCTGATTCCAAATCCGATGGGTGCCAGTTCATAACTATTAAGCATTTTTGCTGAAATGCAAAAATCATAAATGGCCGCAAAATCCATTGTTTGACGTAAATCGACATGCAGTCAAATTATACTTGAAAGTACGAAGTGTATTATTTCCATTAATTATTTGGCGGTCTGGTTTGGTGCATGTGATGTTATAACGTGTACATCGCCTTACCATAGCTGCCGTAAAAGTTCACTTTGCCCTACGTGGTTCATTAACACTTGATCAGTTTAACAGATGTAGCCAAATCTGCATCATAGGTGATTCTTAATTTTTGCAATAATTTTTTTAAAGAGCACATTTCAGTAGGGAGTGAAGCTGTTCAAGTGGGAAATGATGTAAAGAAAGGGGAGGGTGGTGTTGGAAAAGTTTGAGCTGCAGGGATTACGGAGCATTCAAGTTTATGTTTCTCGTACATGAATAATAAGCAAAGCTCAGAAAGACTCCATTTGATCTCATGAGGTGTAAATTCCCTGTATCACTGCACCCCTCTGAATGTTAGGCCTGCATAGTGACACTCAGAGACTGTTATGAAATGTGACGCACACAATGCACACAGATGTAATGTGATCCTTCCATACCCAGAAGGGTATACTATTTACACTTGACCAGCTGATTTGTGACATTGTTGGTTTAAACAATTACATGAGTTCAACGATGAAACTAATTTCCAGCCCAATTCAGGTTCTTAAACTAGCCCTGCATTAAAACAGTACTACTATTTCACACTAGAACATGCGCAATGTGGGATGAATGTAACTTATATTGGCGATAGGCTGCTCAACTTTGGTAGTAGTCGTTCATGCCCGTTGCTGTTCTGAGCGGAACCTATTGCAAGTTCAGAGATTCTCTACATTCCTGTCAATTTGTATTTTTTCTCATGTATTAATTGCTGACACAAAATCTCATTTATGGATGTTAGTTGATCAGAGCTAGTACCAGAATTCTCCCGATGAGGGTTCAAGCTCTGATGGGTGGGTGGGGGAGAGCAATCTGAAACCCCTTCAAAGGGATGGTTGGGAAGATTGCGGAAGTAAAATGTTTTCGGCTCACGTGTATAGCCCCCACCCGCTTAAATTTTGGATCTTCTTAGAGAAGAGAAGTTTCTGTTGAGACAAATTTGAAGAAATGTTGGAGTTTTATAGTAGAATATTGGAACATTTGGGCGTTTTATTTGAGAATCTGTGTTCCTTGAGATCAAAATCATGTAAACCGTTGGGACTATACTGTAACTTTCGGACAACTTGATAACATGCTTTATCGAACCCATAAAGGCCCACCCCTACGAAACTTTGAAAATTTCCCTGACAGGGGAGGCTAGCCTTCCCCACCTTGGGCATTGCCTCTCTAACCACACCTGACTTTACTCTGGCAATAATATCCCAAAATTCAAATGTAAATGCATATGCTTCACACATACATAACCTTTATCAGTAATGGACATGACCACATGTCCATTATTGTTTGATGGCATTTTCCGACTGTCACATTACCACATTTCTTTCGTTTAGTTTATCTCACGATTCCCAGGAGCAGAAGGAGCAATATTTTGTGCAAAGTTATTTAAAGTAGAGGAAACGTGTATGTGATGAACACGTTAAATAACTATCATTTATTACAAAATAAGAGCAACTTTGTCCAAAAATTTTAACATTTAAATATTAAATAGGCTACTTTCAATTTAAACTACCAGCTTATTATAATATTAGGAGGCTGGTTTAAGGATAACTCTGTATCATTACGTTGCCATTAGAGGCATGAGTCGCTCAACGTAGGCTTCAAGTCCTGAAATTTTTTAAGATTATTTGCGTTTGTCAGCACTTCACCAGAAATTTGTATTGCAGTAAGGGTTAATTATTTTAAAACTTTAAGTTTTAAACCCTAAGAAATTTTGCTACTATAAAATAGGACTAATGGTACCTTTACTTAGGCATGTTATTTGTTTCTGGCAATTTCTTGGAAGTAACTACGGCTGCATCTTGAGTACGCGAGTGGGACACTAACGCAATAGTATGCACTAACTTATATGCCGTTTCGTGGTTCGTCTACTGTCTGGTGTACTGAGTTTGTTCGCCTGATTACTTTCTCTTTCAATCGCTGCGCACACTACGAAAGTTCAAGCCGTCAGTGTTTGGTTTGCTGTTTATAACTGTAAGGTCTTTAAGGTAAGTTTTGCCATAAACTGTTTATGTTTCACCTCAGTTTCTGTAAAAAGGTATCCTGGGAAATAGTTCCGTATTCAGGGAAACTTTCGCTTTTGCATAGTCCTATACGGCAAGTGAGGAATTGCGTGCCCTGCTCTGTACAGTTCTCAGACGTAAGGCCTGAATTAAACAAACGACAAGCAAGGCTTGGCCCACAGTTGCAGAGAATTGTTGTACCAACTTTTGTACCCTAGCCTAGGCCTAAACCTGAGCTGAAGCTGTTTAAGACATATAAAACAAGATACTGTAATCGTTTAGACCTACATTAAATTGAGTGCCCTGCATTTCCCTGTTTGTATGCATCTGAACCCTTTGCAGTATATACATGCACATGCTACCCTCATGTCTCTTTCATGCTAGCGTTGTCACTTACATGTGATATCCATTCAAGAATTTGGACTAAGGCTATACTTAGTAGTAAATCCTAGGCTGGCTACCCTGGAAAGGCCTAGAAAATTAGTGCTATCATTTTAAATATGTCAGTTAGCCCATATATTTAAACTTTGTGAACAGGCCATATAATTGCTTTCATTTCCCTCATTCTTTCAAATTTGTTTGAGTAAGTAACAAGTAAGGCACATTTAATGTCTTGGGGAAAGATAACTTTAGTCTGAAAATAGTTTCTATAAACCCTGTTTTCATTTGATTAGCCCATTGCAGTGAACCACCTCATTCATAGCCTACATTCATAACCACCTGTAAGCCATAACGATAAAGGTGGCAGATGGTGAAATTCTCATTGCAAGTACAGTTCTTTGCAGGGTTGTTCAAGAGAATTTTGCAATAAAATTTATTGGATTGACAGTTTATTACACCGGCAAACTGTCTTCAAGAGATTTTTGTGTACTTTTTCAGTACCTTACTTCAGGGCCCCTTTGAAAAGAGAAATGAATGCTTTTGAAAATTACACTGCATGATATTACCTTTGTCAGTACCTAGGATATACTTCCTTCTTTCTCAAAGTCTGCAAAGAGTTGTTGTAATGTTGCATTTAAAAACTACACTTACACATATTTCAACATTGTAAATAACTCCTCATATTTCCATGTCTTGAACTCCATTGAAAACGCGTAGATTTCTGATGAGTGTATCAAGATCAAATCAATATTGATCTTTAATTATCATTACCGTCAGCTGTCAGTCATTATGTTAATTCAACTTCCTTCCATTTTATTCTTATGGTTTCAGTTCATAGCCTTATCAAAAAATTTAAAAATCCCTACATTCTAGTTAAATGGAAGTACCCAACCATAAAGATATATTTGAAACTCCTTAAAGTTATTTTGCACTTTCCTTAACACTTTCAGGTCAAAGCCGCTCCATCTATTCCTGTTGAAGTCCAACTCATTGCTTTTAGCGGTGAGAATGAAACTTTCAAACCACTTCTGACAGCACCCAGTGATTATATTCACCTTGAATATTCTGCGTCAGAAGACATTGTCCGACAGATGGTACTGTTGCCATGATGCAACTACTACTCTGAAATTCCTTTCAAGATGACTTACCATTGAAAGTCTCATTGATCATCCAAAGTGATGTTATCGTATCTGTAGGCACAACAGATAGCCTTCTCAATTCAGATGCCTAAACACTGGACGTTACGTATCCGCAAACAGTTTTCATAAAAACTACAATACCATAGTATAATCATTCATATCAATTACTGTAAGCGTTGTGAAAGAGCTCCTAGTTGTTGTAAGATGCACTTCGCTTTCGTAGCATCAGAGAAGTCAGGATGATCTATAAAAAATGCAAACGAACTTGATTATTACAGTTCCCATCCTATCATGTTCTAAAGACTGTAAAAGACTTAAAAAGATCTTTCTGTGTTTATTTTAGCTTTTTATATCATACTTTAAGTCAGGGGCGTAGCGAAGGTGTTATCTTTGGGGGGGGGGTGTGGAGATTATGTTTTGCCGACGGATCTGGTAATGCGTAGTGCGAAAACGAGCTTTAGCGGGTGGGGTCCAGGGCCCCGCCTAAGGACCCCTGATGGGGTCCAGGGGGCGCAGCCCCCGGAAGCTCTGAGGTTTAAGTATATCTCTGGGTGAAAAATTAAGTCTAAGGATGGATATATTTTTGTTCATAATGCATCGTCAAATACAAACTAGATCCCCACTAATTTTAATGTATTAGGCCATTCCTCTCGTCAGGGCGTTATAGTTTAAAGCGGTTGGGATCCAGAGCCCCGCTAGTGTTTTAGCTAGGACGTTTTCTCGATGCGACATTTACTGATCTGTGGCCTGGGGGAGGGGTCTAAGGAGAGGGGGTGTCCCCCTCCCCTTTGGAAATTTTTGGAATTTGTAAGGTGTCTAGATCGCAAATGGTGCAATACTTGAGTGGATTTCCGCCCTAATGAGGAACCTCAAAATTTACACCCGGGTAGAATTTGCTTGTCAGATCTTTTTTTGTGCGACATTTGTCGCCCGTTATGAGACATTGTCGCACAAATAAGGGCTGCCTAAAACACTTGGCCCCCTAAGAACCCCTAGTGGATTCCAACGGGCGAAGCCCCTGGAAGCCCTGAGGTTTAAGTATATCTCTGGGTGAAAAATTAAGTCTCAGGATGGATATATTTTGGTTCATAATGCATCATCAAATGCAAAGATGCGAAGAATTTTAATTTATTAGGCTATCCCTCTCGTCAGGCCGCTATAGTTTTAAGCGGTTGGGATCAAGAGGTCCGTTAGTGTTATAGCCTGGACGTTTTCTCAACGCGACATTTACTGATCTGTGGCCTGGGGGAGGGGTCTAAGAAATTTTTGGAATTTGTAAGGTGCCTAGATCACAAATGGTGTAATATTTAAGTGGATTTCTGCCCTAATGAGGAACCTCAAAATTTACATCCGGGTAGAATTTGCTTGTCAGATTTTTTTGTGCGACATTTGTCGCTGTTTTTGCGACATTGTCCCACAAATAAGGGCTGGCTAAAACACTGGGCCGGCTTAAGGGCCCCTGGTGGGAGTCCGTGGGGCTTCGCCGCCGGAAGCTCTGAGGTTATAGCTTAATCTCTCGGTAAAAAATTAAGTCTCGTGCAGGACTGGTATATTTTGGTTCATAATGCATTATCCAATGCAAAGATTCCGGTTAATTCTAATGTGTTAGGCTATTCCTCCCGTCATGCCACTATACTTCAGGAGCTGAACCTGTCGTTCAGAACTGGACCACTATGTGTTCAGCATTTGAACACTAGACGCTACGATAAGTGGATAGGCGTCCGGCGTTCAAAAAGGGAGAGAAAGTGTTCAGAATCTTAACACAAGTGTTCAAAATATGCTTTGAACGCCAGAATCTGAAGATGGGTTTTGTATCTGTTTCATTTCGGTGTTCAAAAGTTAAAAGCCTGAGATTGCAGTGAAGGGAAGACAAGCGCGGTACGCATTATTTTTCCCAGGATGTTTGTGGGTAGACCGGATCCTCAGAAGTTTGCAAAATGTGTTTTAAGTCAAGGTTAGGGTTTAGAAGACGGGCTAAGGATACCCTCTCCATGGGTAATCGGGTGCTGCTCCCCATGGTGATGATAAAAGTGAGGAATAATGTGCAGACAGTGGTTTTTCAAGAATGTCATATGACCCGAAATAGTGCACCTATACGGAAGCCGTTAAGTCCCTTTCTTTTCCCGAGTTGTCGACGGACTCAGTCACTCGTCCAATTACACCGACGGCCGTTGACACGGCCGTATACGGCCGTCACATGCATAATCAATTTGCCGACGGGTCTTCAACTTGAATGGGCAATTAGATGAAGAGCCGAAAATCGAAAGAGCCGAAAATCGAAATAGCCGATAACAGACCGGCCCGTTCTCTCTTTCTCTTTTTTCTTTTCCTTCTCCTTCTCTCCTTCCCCTCCCTTCCTTTCCCTTTCTTTTCCCTTCTTCTCTTCTCTTCTTTTCCTCCTCTCCTCTTTTCCTCTTCTTTTCCTTTCCCTCTCCTCTTTTTGCCGACAGACCGCAAATTTGCCGACGGGCGACCAAATATTGGGGGGGTGACACCCCCACACCCCCCGCTCGCTACGGCCCTGCTTTAAGAAAACGTTAGGAACTAAACGTTAGAGATTATGTATCCGCAAACAGTTTTCTTAACGATGGCTTTCCCAAAGTATAATCATTCATATCAACTAATCTAAGTCTTGTGGAAGAGCGTTTAGTCTTAGCATGATGTACTTTGCTTTCGTAGCATCAGAGAAGTCAGAGAACGATCTATAATCAGTGACAAACTAACTTGATTCCCATCCTATCATATTTTAAAGACTGTATAAGAGATATTTCGCTGTTTACTTTATACAATACTGCAAGTAAACGTACCAGATGTTTACATGGGTACGACGTATATTTCATGATACCAGAACATATGGGCCTTCCTAACGGTAATCAAGTTAAGAATTCCCTTACCCTTTTTCCTTATTTTCCATCCTCTTTTATAACTCATCACTATACTCAGTTAAAATCATTAATCCATGTTCAAACCGTACACTTTTCTACCAAGCTGTGGAAACGTGAGTGTCTTTGCCGGAGGTCAGAAACATTTCACTCTGCTATGTGTATTTTATCACTTCATCGACAATTAAACAAGTTTTGGTGTTTTGTGTTAATAACAACTTTAAACTGTGTTCATTTATTAATCGCTTTTAAACATTTTGAGTTTCTAAAATAAAAAAACAGTCACAAAGTGTCCACTTGTATATTTCTTTTGATTTTTCATTTTGTACCTTGTATTCATACTTTCCAATAGTTCAAACGAAAATTTCAAGACCAAATGTAAACAGAAAATTGTCAAACATAACTCACTATCAGAAATTATGTTTATACCGTAACCACATTTTCTAGTTTCTTTAATCATTAATAAAGAGTCAACACTAACCGTTGGTTTTAACTTCAAGACTTTTTGCAACCTTCTTTAATGAAACCAGTCATGCCACTGGTGTTCCAACTCAATCATTTACCCTCTGTCTATCTTAACCAAGTTCCCAACATTTACCATGCTGTCTCACTTGCAACTTGTCTTGTACAGATGTTCACTAAGCTTTTGTCTGTATGTATATTACCATCATTAATAAGCATAAAGGTAGGACATAACGCCATACGATGAGTAGTGTAGGATTTTTGGAGGATTTTTAAAAAAGGGCAACATATGGTACAAAATTTTCATAGTTGTACTAAACTGCGAGAGACTTATTTTTGCAGCTGTATACCATCCACCAGCCCAAATCAGGGTTTTACCTAAGGTATGTTCGAAACATTCAGATCCGGATTCGGCGTTTAGGTGCAACATATTTTCCCGATGATTCTATGTAAAATGATAAAGAGTTTACCTAAGAATCATCTAAACGCATTGCAAACAAGGATCATCAAGAGATAACCCAGAGACTCTCCGTGTATTCTCCCCATGGTTTCTGTTTGGTTGTTCCGATTCAGGGGTCGATGTAAGAGTTTGCATAGGGGGTGATTCTATATGGGTCATATTCTGTTGTGTAGAATTTTAACAACTCCTTGATGAGTCTTCCGGAATATCTTACATTTAAGAGACAATCTGAATCTTTCCACTTCTTATATGAGTCAGATGCAGGGAATTTTAGTTTTCAAAACCTTAAATGTTTTTGCAGTGAAATAAAATCAGTGCATGTAGATTATGATAATTTGTTCACCCAATCTTTTGTATTTTCAAATGATGCATCACCCATAACGCTTGAAATGTATAATTTTTTGGCGAAGTAACGTTTCTTTGCGAGTAACCTGGTGAGACTGAAAGTAAAACAATGAAGAAAGTGAGTTTCTCTCTGTGCCATATTAAGACCTTGTAAGCACTACACTGTGTGTATTATTACAGAGATGACAGTGGCGGCCGTTTGGAATGATCCTTTCTACTTTGTAACGTCAGTTTCATACAACCAGTTGGCAGAATAATCATGGGAAGTATTATTTAGATGTAATTTGTACGGGCAAGTATAATTTTACTGGGGGCTTTAAAATTGTTATATAACTTAATAAAGAGATATCAGAACGTCAATTTTGGCCGCCATTTTGGATATTTACGTTTTATTAAAGTGCTCCAAACAGTTATCAAATGGCACTAATCGCATTGGAATCAACACCAAAACCTTGACTAGAAACAGTTGCAAAATATTACATATATTACATGTGTACAACACAAGACTATGTGGCTTGTAGCCTGGACCAATATTAATGAAGTATTTTTAAAGACATCTAAGTGCATACCCGGTAGCCTATGTGTTTGCCGCTTACGTAAGAGTCTCTATGTGTTAACATGTGGCAGTAGGCCATTCAAGCTTATTGAAATGGCTACACTACTGCATAGATGAAGAGCCGCCCTTAAGGGCAGAACTGATGACATTCCTTTAACTGACCATTACTGGTATAAAATAAACCCCTAGAACAAATTTTCTCAGAAAAGAAAAGTGGATATTGAGGCATCGATGGTAAGGCAATGTAAACGGTACAATGTCACATATACTTAACCAGACCACTGAATAAGTAATGGGAATATTCTTTGCACGTACTCTGCATTTTCAAGTATGATTTGGCGGAATATTTTCAAAATTCGCTTACACCTAGAGAGGAAATACTCATCAAACAGCATATTTTGCCTGCCATTTTGGTTTTGTGCTTTTCAGCAAAAATGCACAATAGTTACGAACTGGCACCCGCCGGATTTAGAATCAGCACCTAAAATTGACCAGAAACCATTAAAAAAAACATATATGTCAGAGTGCAAGATTAAGCTAGATTTGTATGGAGCGTATCCTGGACTAAAATCACAAAGCTTTGGGGTTTCGAGATTTTATATTACAGCCTGAGTTAGGGCCAAAAATGCAATTGCTTTCTTGTCACACGAGAGTTCAGAAAGTCTTTTGTTCACGGCGATTGGGATGTTCTTGATTATGTTAGGTGGGTGGTTGGTTTGGAGACGACGGCCTCGCGGCACTAAAGACACGCTCCGTAAGACTGGCAGATAAAACTAGAGAGGAGTTCATCAAAACCTTCGGTGATATGGGATTGAAAATAACCATCGAAACCAACCTCCATGTTGTGAACTACTTAGACGTCACACTGAACATGAAAGATGGCACATATACTCCCTACAGGAAACCAGGCGATACCCCCCATTTTTACACACAATCCAACCACCCACCTAACATAATCAAGAACATCCCAATAGCCGTGAACAAAAGACTTTCTGAACTCTCGTGTGACAAGAAAGCATTCACAGAAGCATCCCCTTCCTACCAAGAAGCACTCATCTCTAGTGGATTCCACCATAAGTTAGAGTTCCAAGCGGCTGACCGAACGCGCACCAGCGGTAAGAGGAGTAGACACCGGAACATCATATGGTTCAAGCCCCCATACAGCAAGACAGTGAAAACCAATGTCGGAAAAACTTTCCTAAACCTCCTCGACAAGCATTTTCCCCCAGAGCACAGGCTGCGCAAGATATTTAATAGAAACACGGTGAAAACAAGTTACAGCTGCATGAAAAACATGAAATCCATAATGCACAGCCACGTCACTCGAACCATCAACAAGGAGACCAAACCAGCTCAAGATTTTGGCTGTAATTGCAGAGCCAAGGAATCATGCCCACTTGACGGAAAGTGCCTGACACCTGCCGTCATATACAAGGCAGAGGTAACCAGCACGGACAACACACTAACCTATATAGGCATGTCCGGTGGTCCCTTTAAGGAGAGGTACAACAACCACAAAAAATCGTTCAACCTTAGAAGACATGAAAAAGAGACCGCGTTATCCAAGCACATCTGGGCGCTAAAACAGGATGGTGTTGACTTTCCATACCATGGAAAATATTGGCCCAATCAAATACACGGAAAGGTGCATCGGGTCTCTGCAACCTCTGCCAAGCCGAAAAACTGGCCATCATTAACCACAACTCCGCACACCTCCTCAACAAAAGATCAGAAATTCTATCAAAATGTCGCCACCGTAACTCTCGCAGAAAAACCAGTCAAGCGTACAAGGGTTGAACAACGAGCACGGCAACTCGCAAACCACTCATTATATTGACCTGACGAACGCACTAGCGTGAAACTCTGAGAAGAGGTACTCTGAGTTTTTACTCCAGTATTTGAGTATCATAAGCTCTTTTGTTTTCAGAATTGAGCACTTTTACCCGTCCTGTTCTTTTGAACTTTTACTTGTATATATATATTACCCCTATATAATATATAACCTGGGGTTTGAACAAAGGCCAAACCATCTTGGCTTCATGGCTCAGTGGTCAGAGGGGCCGCACTAGCAAGCGGGAGGTCCCGAGTTCGAATCCCGGTGGTGTCAACATTGCTTTTTCACCTCGCCCAGATTTTTCAGCTTCACCGACTCAACTCTCTCTCTCTCTCTCTCTCTCTCTCTCTCTCTCTCTCTCTCTCTCTCTCTCTCTCTCTCTCTCTCTCTCTCTCTCAGTTGAAACCTATTGTAGGTTATCGAATACATTGAAATTAGGCAGTAAGTCATAAATTTTTTCGTCGTTAGTGAATTTAAGAAATATTATGCAGTTTCACACCTGCTACTACTGTTCAATTCCGCATTACCCACAGGCATTTTATCGCTTTTGGCAATTCTATCGACATGTTGGTGTTATTCGATGTGCAAAAATAAGTGTACACCTCGTAACACATGCCACTACTAGACATGACATGCCTCATACTGTAAACGTTATTCTGTGACGGGTGATGACCTATCACCTATTACAACATCATTTTAGATGATACCAAAACGGTCAAACAGTTGATGATTTCGATCTTAGACGACTTCATAAGGTTTGTGTTGCCCCAACGCTCTTTCTGAACATTTTAACATGTATAATATATTGGAAAAAACGGGTTAAAATATCCAAATAGATCAGTTGATAGGTGATCATAGGTAATCGGATTGCTTGCATAAGCCTGCAAGTATTCTTTGCAAAAATGGTCAACTTGTCGAGATCCTGCTTGCTTAATTTCACAGACCACTGACCTCATACACACTGTGATATTAGTTTATTGATGACGTACGTTGTGGTTTAGTGGTCATGGGGCAATAAGGAAGTGCTGCTGTAAACCTTCTATGTTTGCTCTTTGTATGTAAACAGAAACCACATGTCTTTCCTTTTCTAATTTTATTACAGTACAATAACACATTTTTCTTCATTTCACTAGATTATCTGCATTTATTTTTTCCATATTCCTTTGGCTACTTGCCAACTTCATACTGTCGGAATATCCCAGAGTATACCTCACAGTAATGATATTGTCACAACTTGCCTCATCAGGGGGTGTTAAGTATTCGCTGGTATAGCTTTAGATTGTTCAGTGTTGAATCTCATTTTTCATCTGTATAAGATTTACGAAACAACAAACAACTCTTTCAAGTCCTTTTCTTAAGGGTGTTGTTTAGGTTATAATTGCACTATCCTTTTGCAATGAGTTTCTGAATCGCAAAGGGTTATCAAAAACACAAAGTTTTGTTTCTACATGAACTGATTAACAGGTACAGATATCTAAACCACTGTTTAATTGGCGCACATCTCTTCACACATGGAAAGTGTTAAACCACCATTGAGGTCGAGAGACTATGTTGATTGTTTTAGGACCATATAAGCAACTGTGTAATGGAATTTTGCTGTAAGTAGCATTTTCAAAATATACAACTTATTCTATCATCGTAAAAATGCACTTTACTACAATTTTACTTCACTTTCCAAACGAAAGCGGAAAGAATTGAATATCAAGGGCAGGTGCAAAACCGGGAAGAGGGTAGCCGTCTCTGGGCACTAATCCAAACCGCATGAAGGTAATTCTCCTAGATTAAAATAGCCATGAACAAACTGGGGTTTATGGATAAGGTATATGGTTTATATATTAGACTGATACTTAATCCTGTTCCCATTAAAATGAATCTGTACCAGGTGATTTCTTGTTCTTTGGCTTCTCGTACTGAGTCTCCTGTAAATGTAAAGACTGGCAAGGTACATTAACGTTGCATCATGCTTAGCCAATAAGAACACTCAAGTTCCGTGGCGCATCCTGATATAATTCTTCCACACCATGCAAAATTTAAAACGGAAGTGTCAAATTACTGTATTTCCCTATAAAAGTGCGGTTCGTTACTAACGTGCTATGGCCTTATTATTGTCTTTATACTTTTAAGTTTTATTTCAAGACATTTCTACCGTATCAACTATTCCGTCTAATGCATTTGCTGTAATGAAAATTGGAAGAAAAAGAGATGGCAGTGTTAAAAATTTGCTATCACAACTCTTTTGCAAAGCACAAAATTTCGCCGGCTCCGTGCACGTTCAGTTCAATGACACCATGGTTGTTGTACGCAGGCGTTATCGCGGGGTAAAATAGATTTCGTTGCAAGAATATGAAGAAGGGGACCTTTTCTGGTTTATCCGTGCTACTCCTGGTACAACAAATTTAAAGAAAAATTGGAAGTACGACGGATTAGTGAGTTTCTTAACTCATACTTGCCTTCGGAGCTAAAACGTTTATTTACAAAAGTATTTTTTGCTGGAACTTTACACAATTTGCACGATGGAAAGTCATTCCTAATGGCAAATGTCAACGTGCTTCACTCACAGTTAGACACGTCCATGCTTGAAAGCCTATCTATTATCAGGACCATAATGCACGGAATTAATCTAGCAAAAACACGGACTTGTTCTGGTCAAATGGCATTTTCCACAACTAGTGGCAAGCTTCTAACCTCACGGGGGAGTGCCTCCGTGTGAACCACTTTGCTCCCTGTTTGGAAAATCGATGGAAAATAAAATTTTTCTACCTGTAAACGGTGGACCTGGTGTGTCTCCAGACGATTTTTATCCAAAAATGATCCAAAAAGGCGTTTAATAATAAACGTGTAATGTTTTCTGTTACATTTTTGTTTTAAAATTACAGAAATTTTCACACGGCAATCGCGCTGTCTTATTCAGTTGCATTTGCTTTAACGCCCCCTTCGGATATGTTGGCTACATAAAGGTAAAGATTCTACAATAAGGCTATTGTTCTTCCGTGTAGGTGTGACTCTGGAGAAAAACAACACTGAATCGATTAGAAGTTCTTTTTTTTAACTATTTAGAAGATTCTTAATTTAGACCCATCACCATGGTAAACATATTTTGTAAGAAAACGTAAAGTGTATCGATTCTGAGTCCATGGGTGGTGGAAGGGGACATCCCCCGCGACTAGTCTCTTGGAGTCTCGGTTTTGCTCTTAAAGGCAGACAGTCATCACGCCAAGTATATTTGGAAGAGAGCAAAACTCTCAATTGGTGAATGCTCTTTGATAGACGTCAAGGTGAAAAGATGCAGAGTAGCTCACAGTACATATAATGCACACAGATTGTTGTGATAACATATCATGGCCTTGGTGCCCACCAGGATATAACCTTAAGCCATAAACTAGGTTTGTGTCTGCACAAGGGGAGGGGCTCAAGACAGTTTTGGGAGGGGCTACTATGGGAGTAACTTAGTAGGGAGAACTGGACCTAGCTGAGATGAGGAGGAACAGATTCTTCCATAGAAACCCCAATGTTTAACTTTCCTTAATGAGAACCAAATATCTTCAATTTTCTTCAACAAAACCCCAATTTTTTCGACGCGCCCAAAATTTAGTGTTCGAAATCCTTTCGGCAATCTGTCGCTTCTGGTAAGCTTCGGGTTGCTAGACCCCTCAGGGTATAAAATTTCATCACCCCTTTCTGAGTCTGATGCATGTTTTACCATGGTAAGCAATTTCCCTGCAAAATTTCGGCGCCTTCTCGTGCAGTTCTCACAATCAAGTTGTATCTCCGATAACTATTATTAACATAAAATTTCCAGTAAACTATTCTAGCCAAACCTAGGTGAAAGCTAAAAGTTAGATGCCGGGCATCAAGGGTTTTTTATGTAGCCATTTTACACCTTTAGTTATATTTGTAATGTGATGAATATATGTTTTGAAGTAAAATTTAGTTGTACCAAAAATTTCGTCAAAAATGTAATCTTCAAGCAAAACTTTGATCAATTAAAAAATACGATAATTACCATCTGAATTGTGAACTGTAAAGAGCTTGGTGTGCTCTGATTTTCAATTAAATCCCGCTCAAAGATTCACGCCAGTGTTCCCATTTTGTTAATTCCTCCACATCGGGGAAATTCTCTATAGATCCTAAGAATATTATACTGGACTACACCAAGCCTGCCTTATGGGGGTCCCTGGTGCCCTCTCCATTCGCAAGGTACTCAACTCTTCACCTGCGTTTGCGGAGCTGAAGAAGCATGATCGTGATCATACCCTTGTTCCCTTGCCTTGTCGGGACCACCTATCAGGTCTCGGAAAACAAGCCAGTGAGCCACAACTGGAAAAAAGGCCGTGGCCGGCCCGACTTAAACCAATTGGTTAGAAACTGAGCCGTAAAACCTCATCTAACTAACTAACCAGTCAGGTCTCTGTATTGCCAGAGGAGGGCAAAATTCCCACCCGAAGAGTAAAAATTTCTCGCGGTTCGCGCCCATGTGTACACCGTGTATCAATATCTTTAAATCACTTTGAATGGCTTGAGATATCATCCACTACATGTGGTTCCCCCAAAGTTTCATCATATGGTGGCAATACTGACTACCGCCTATGCGGTGCTGGTGCCCCCCACCATTAAAGAATTCCTGGCTACGGGCCTGTTTGCACTCCATCCCATGACCACTATTAAGGTAATTATACACGAAACTATTCTGATCACAACACTTTATTAATAAACAGAGATATATCTCCAAACATCTGTATGGGCCTCGCATCAATAAGGGGTCTTTCAATCTAATTTGTAGCATGATGTACAAGGTTGAAAGTACGTATTTCCCGTTAAACATTTTTCAATTTTTTTCCCGGATGCTTCTCGCGCAGCCATTACCGGTGTAGATGGTGATTGTTAATACACTGACCACGAAAAAGCATTCTAAAACGCGCTTGTTAGTCCTTTACTCCTTTTGCCATACCTACTCTGTTAAAACACTGGACATTTTTTTTTTTTTTTGGTTGGATAAAACGCTTTAGTTATATGTTGGTCAAACCTTGCTTATGTAGTGGTAAAAATTTCCCTTCGATACATGTTTACTGTATTATCCAATCATTGGTCAAACTGGCTACAAGCTTACACTCAACGGTTGGGCATATTTTCGCTTTTCCTACTTGTTGGGACATTAATTGCTAATAAGCATAATGTTTGCTTAAAGTTGGGCAAACTTTTGCTACGGGTTTTGAGGGGAGCAATCATAGACTTGACATGATTTGGCTTCGCATTTCTCCTGATAATGAGACAGATTCGATGCACTGAAAAACCATTTTGGAATCTTTGACATTTGCAAAATGAGGAATACTCACACATTCTGTTTGGAGACAAAACAGGGGTCTATTTCAGGGGCGGATCTAAGGTCTTTTCTGAGGGGGGGTCCAACATAAAAAGGGCACATTAATTTTTTTTTTAAATTTTGGTTACCATAAACGTCAGCGATTACACAACTTACCGCATACTGACAAAGAAAGGATAAACCAAAAGACATGAAAAAACTGGAATCAAAACCTGGGATCTAAACGGTGAAATTGCAAAGCGCGCGAAGCGCGCGAAAATTTTTGGGGTAAGCCTACACTTATAAGAATTTGTACTAATTTAAAGCTTATATAGAACAATTGAGCGGACAGTTGGGCCCTATCGGGCGTAACTTTATTGTACTTCCCTCCTCGAGTCACTAGCCGTACTGTACGACAGCCACAAGTGAACGTTAACCAGGTTTAGTGAAATGCGATTCAATTTCCGACATTTACATAAATCCATGTATTCTACTTATTAACTTGAAAAGGTGGAAAGGGTTTGTACTATATTTAGCTATAAGTATAACTGAACTGAGGAAGAGTGGACAAAGCGTACCAAAAATTTTGGGTTTTATCCCAGAAATTACCCTTATGAAAGCCAAAATAAGTAAACTGACCATGGGTGGCGGCAGAATTTTTCCAACAGGGGGCCGGGCCATGTCAGCTACCCCAAGTTCCGACATTCCCTATTTCGAGGGTATGATGAGAAGGGAAAATATGGGAGCCTCATTATCCCATGCAATTGCAGGCATATTTTGCATTATATCACTTAATACTTCATAATCCGAGTTACGCACTGATAGTGTTTTTTGAATCTGGATCGTGAAACTGAAAAGCGCGCGAAGCGGGCGAAATTTTTGATAGGCTTACACATAAAACATATGACGAAACGAAAAAAAGAACTGCAGTGTTTGTAGACCGTATGGGGTGAAACATACATTGTATCGAAACCACCTGGACTACACGATGAAATAGCCAAACTTTGCTCCGTAAGTCGCTCACCAACTGACTATACCGCATGACACACACAAGAGAACACCAACTAGGCTTTGTGATATGGGATGAAAGTTACGACCTTTACATAAACTATGTATTCTGCCCATATGTTACTTGGTAAGGTGGACAGGACTTGTGCTATCCTGCTATGTGGAATGGAACTATTGAAAAAAAAGAGTGACTCTACAGCGCGCGTAGCGCGCCGAAAATTTTGGGTTCTCATTACAGAAATTATCCTCTTGAGAGCAAAAAACAGGTAAACCGTCGATTAGTTGTCGTCGGGGACTGCGTACTTCGGACTAAGACTCCCCTACGAAACTCAGTGTAAAACTGCTCCGATAGGGGGCCAGTCTTCCCCGACGGGGGCATGAACCTAGCCACCGCTATCTCGACTGGGGGAGGAGGTTAAAATACTGTACTTGTGTCCCCTATATAGTTGCGGCGCGACTGTCAAAAACACTGTCAGAACAGATGACTGAAGTCGAATGTTTGCTTTTCATTTGCGACAGCAGACCGGTCATAGGTCCAAAGACGTCAAAAACTTGAACCGACTGACATTGCGTTATTTGACTTGGTGGCGATTTTATATAGTAATTTTAAAATGAAACAAACACCGATTCGTCTATTGTGACTTCTGGTCAACTCTTGGCTGTGGACTTTACCTAAGACTGGCTCTTTATTCCCATCACTAGGACAGCACTATAAAAGAAGAGAGTAATTCCAGACTATAAATATCATAGCGAAACGTATTTACGTACCCTCTCTTGTTCACGAGAGGATGGATACTAGAGGGTGGAGGGAAGGTTTCGTAGATGTAGCGTTTATGGAGTGTGAACAGATCATTATTTTGTAAGACCAAAAGACTAGCAGTGACCTTTTGGAATCAATATTAAAACCCAATACTAATACGTTGCATAAAGCACTAGCTGGTGAGTATGACGTAATATCTGAGTATTTTGTATTGCTCTGAATGCCCAAGCACGCCACACGTGGTTCCAAGCAGGGAGCTGTTAGGACAGCTCCCTGTTGCAAGCGAAAAGTGATTAGAATGCCTGATTGTCACGCAGACCAGGGAGCTGCGCAGACATACTGTAGTCACATTCTCTGTAAAACGATTGCACTGTTCGGGTTTCGGGGCGGCCAATCAATATAGGCTACCGTAGTCAAATATATTGCCGAAAGTTTCTGCGATACATGGCTAGGCTTTAACGAGTGGATTGATCGATACTGGATGGGGGTAACCAAAATCTCCTCGGAATTGGACAACACTGTCATAATTACCTGTGAAACGGTCTCGTTTTTTTTTTTTTTTGCTAGTGTGAAAAAAAAAACATTTTTTGAAAAAGGGCACATTGGAAAATTTGAGGGGGGGGGGTCCGGACGCCGGCGACCCCCCCCCCCTGGATCCGCCACTGTATTTTCCAAAAAGTGTAAAAATAGTACCACGAACTAGTGCACGTTTGTGTATGATTTGAAATCTCAAAAAAAGCGCTGAAAAGATATCCAATGAAAGTCCAGAATCGTGTGTATTCTCTTTCACGTCCGAAAGGTCATTTATATAGGAGCTTCGGTATTTTTTTATTCTTTCGGTATATTTTATTCATAATCACAGATGTATATGACTAAGTGCTTTGTTATGCAACCGGAACTGCAGCTTTCAGGCTGGTAGTATTAATGATGTGGTGATGGAAGTACAAAACATCGAAGCATCATTTGACAGTGCCTTTTTAAACCTGATTGTTTTGGACATTACGGATACAAATGACAAGCCAAATAGATCAGACCAAGACTTTTGGATTTATTGTGGGTTGCCGTGACCTGCAAATTGTCACTCAGTGTGAGTGCACGCTAAAACGTGTTTTTCAACGGACAGTGTCATATTTTAATATACGTGGGAAATATTTAACATTGTACAAAACTTATAAAAACCACATTATGCTCAGACTTCTCACGGCCTCATTTACCAGTGATTCGTTACAACTATAACAGAAGAAAACAAGATGAGAAAGATATCATTGATCAGTATAGTGCACAATAAACATCCAAAGATAAACTGCCCAATCAGTTGTTTAAATCTTTCCAATAAATTGAAAAAATTTCAACAAACGTTGGGTAGAAGTTTACCCAACGCTCTTGGGAGAGAAATGCCCAGCAGTTATTCACTGCTGATTTGTCCAACAAATGGTCAAAGTTTTGACCAATAATTGAAGCAATTGTGTACCCAACTTAGTACCTTTTTACTACCTTTTTGAGGTTGCTATATACCCTCCCAATATTGAGTAATAAGTTGGTAAAATTTTGCGCAATTTTTAATGGTGTATCAGGGAGGTCAAATATCAACTTCCTGCACCTACACTCTCCCTCCCGCCCATTCCCTATTGCTGAAAGCTGTTGTCTGATTTTTTGTTCAAAATTACTAATAATACGATAGCTGTAAAGTACTTGACGTCACACTCTATATTATCATTATGATGCCTGGTAATAAGCATTATGTCATTGCCCCATTTTATATAACTGATCCAGAGCTTCCAGGAGACCCTTTAGATATCTGCCAGCCTTAGATGCCCTTTTATAATGCACAATGAAGGGAAGAAAAATTTCGTAATAGTCCAAGAATGTTTCTGTTGACTCCACCCACGTATTTTTGCGTGTTTATTATCTGCGCCGTTTAGTCAATATAAAATGTTACATAAGTAACTTTATTAGCTATGACGACCTCTTCGGATTAAAACAAACTAGGTGTGAACACAATACCTTACGACGAGGAAAGCAAAAACATTCTCCTAAAGAGTTTTCACGTGAAGTCAGAGCGTCTCAATTTGGCATGCTGGCCGTCACAGCTCACAAGCATAGTATGTGTTATCGACATGCGTGCAAAACATTATCCTAGATACAACTGTTATGCAATGAACTCCTGCCCGTCAAAATATCCAAAGAGAGATTTGCAACGCAGTGACGTAGATGAAAAACAGAGTTAAGTCTGTGTAGTCTCAGAAAAGAAATGCATGCACTTAAGTTGTTTTGGATTATGCTAATTTTGTTTGTATCCAAATTGTGAGAAATAGCTTTGTTTTGTTATGACAATGTTCCTCGACTCTGCAAATGTACGGCTATAGACGCAACAGTTTCGAGTGTCAGAACAGACGTAAAGGTTAAAGCACTGAGTGTGAATTGAAACCATTTTGATTTATTCAAATTGGGCAACATTTCAATATTGTAAGTATATTTTCATGTTTGGGGGACCAACTCCAGATCACATGCAGGTAAACTGAATCTGTTTCAAATATTATGAGTTGATACTTTTTCATATCTTGCTTGGACTATGTATCCATGATCCTTTTCTCTCTGATATTGATTGAAAGCACTGCAACGTTGTTCTACAATTTTTTTCTACTTTTTTATTGTGACCCGCAACTCCCACCTAATCGTTGGTGAAAACGGGGATGTTTTTATCTTTAACAACATTCATGTAATGCCGAATTTTCCACTAAGTTGCGATCATGGCAGCTGTTTTGACTGAAACCGTTAATGAATCGTCGAACTTCAATTTGTATTTGTTCTGTCTCCTTTTCTTTTCACAGACACACATACTGAATTCGTCATCCCTTATACAGTCCAAAGGGAAATGGGCAACTCACCTTCCACTGATAGACCTCCCTCTTCAGGCGACGGGACTGGTTACGGTAATAACACGAATATTGCATGGAAACTAATGTTTTCATTGACGATCTACACCAGTTCAATGGTTATGGACTTGCTAAGGTTTTCCATAGGTTTAAACAAAAGAAATGTGGCAAATAAAGTCAGTGTTAACAAGGGCTTCTTACTAAGCAAAACGTGGTGCAGGAAAATGAAAACAAAAATGTGTGTTGACCTGTTTGGCGGGTTTCTGCGTGGTTGCATACACAGGGTGAAACAGTTTTTCGTAAGCCTTATGCTCTAAATCCCAGGTTCTCAACCTTTTTCTATCCACGGACCCTTTGTGATAAACGGAAATGTTTGGAGGACCCCAAGACAGTGATTACCGGTATTGGGACGGGGTATGAGGAGAGGGAGTACTCCCTACCCTTTTGAAATTTTTTGAATATTTGAGAGTGCTTACATGCAAAATGGTGCATTATTATTTGACTTTGGAAGTAAATTTATGTTCCAGAATGTATGCTTAAAAGTTTTCCTGGGCCTGCAAGTATTGCCAGTTAACTGGTTGGTTCTGCATGAGGTCAGGAAAATATGGGTTTTCTTTGACAGAGATGGATGCAAATGGTACTGTTTTTGTCAAATCCAAGTTTAGTTGTAACTGTACTACTGCCTTTCATCTTTGTTAAATCGAATGAAAAATCGTAAGTGTATAGTCTTTGAAATACCAAAGTAGGCTACTTTTGGACTTCAGTCCTCATTCAGTGCATTTGCTCAATAGCTTTCTCATGAGTCTGTAATCAAAGTCTTTATTCTTAAGACTTATAAACGCATGATGAATATAACAAACGGAACTCTAAGAAAACATTGGAGAAGATAATACAGCCAACAAATGATAGAAACCTAGCTATTAGATTCCAGTCCTTATCCTGTTCAAGATTCTGTGGCTCCCTTGAGCCTGTACATCAGAGACCAGTTTTGTACGTTTGGCTTAACATTTATTACTGCCATCCGTAAGTCTTTATGAATTGTGAGTTTGTTCCGGAATTTAATGTATATGTGAATAACGGCACTGAAAGTAGATTCTGCCAAGGATGTAGTTGCGAAAGGGATTGTTGCCTTCTCCAAAGCGATCTTTGTTAAATTTGGGGCAGTCAATACCCCTTCAGCAATCCAGAATTTAGCATGGCCATGGTTTTCAAAGTATCTTCTTTTGCTGATCGAGGATTGAACTCAATAAGTTCATCCGCATCAGGAACAAGTGTGGTACTAAACGGGTCGAGCACAAACCTATGTTCATCTGCATCGGCAATATCTGCAAATCGTTCCAACATCTCAGTTTGAAGGGCATTTAAGTCAGCGTCAGTATAACAGTCTTCATTTCTGGTGTTCATTGGGGACTCACGGTTCAACATTTATCGACTACTGATACTGTCTGATCATCAGAGTCTGATGTAATAGCGGCTGGTCTAGTGTCTACTATAGATTTCTATATATACTCCTTACGTCGACTGTATCTGTTGTTCCATTATTACATCCTCTTCGGCTTTTGTGGACCCTTATTTTTTCACGGACCCCCTGTGGACCCCTTTGCCCTCACGGACCCCCAAATAAATTTCACGGACCCCAAGGGGTCCGCGGATCCCAGGTTGAGTAACATGGCTCTAAATCGTCCGCTTTAGATTTGAGCCGAATCCGTTCAAATGAGCACTGAACCGAAATCTGATCAAATATTTGACTAGATTTTTTACATTTTGAACAGAAAATGGTTAGTTTTGAAAGAAAACTCGTCAAATATTTGATCCATTTTCGGTTGAGTGCCCATTTGATCCGGTTTTTTTATTTTTTTTTGGTTCAATTTGATCAGGACCTTATTAGAGTGCATGGTTTAAAACATATTACCACTCGAACAACAAGGACAGGAATTGATCAACATGGTAATGGTAACTCTAAAATAAACAGAACATCGAACATGTAGTATATATGTGTCCCTATTAACAATGCCCTCCTCATGGTGGCACTAAGCTTATTGATTATCTGAAAGGGGTCAAATGTTAAAGATATATTCTTTACGTCTTTAGAAGTGGCATTCAAGTGGTAGTACGTTTGACTCACGTTTCACATTTGTGAATTCGAGCGATTCGTAGATTGTTGAGGTATGTATTGAGAATCTTCAGTCCGCATTATCCAGACCACTCACCACTTGATGGGTACATCATTCGGCCAGGGGTTATCCAACGATGGCCTTAAGTCCCTTTCAAGAAGGCTTTCACAAATTTCATTTGCTTTACGTTATGGAAAAAGGTCAAAATGGGCGGAGGTAGGATTCTTCTATCCATTCTACAGTTTGGGGGAAGTAAAAATTCTCCCGAATGGGGGAAAACTTGCCCAACACATTGCATAGGCTTCCCTAGCCTAACAAAGACAAGATGTAACAAGAAGGCAAACCACTCAAAAACTAAAGTTTTTCTCAAAACGGTGTGGTGAACCTCAGGTAAGAAAAATATCACATTTCAAAAATATATATTACAAAGCTTAAAAAAATAATCCAAATGGTCCAATTCCCATCTTCACATGTTATTCACTCAATTTAAAATGGTAGATTGCGCGATAACCTGTGATGTCATTCTTGCACTATATTCAAATTACATTTTTTTTGTTTTTTTTTTCTTCAAAAGTCACTGCACCTTGTGTCAAAATTTGATCACTTTCCTACTGTTACAGAGTGACTTGACTAAACAAGCCCTCTCTGTGCAACATGCTATTTAAGAAAAAAGGACACTCTTCAAGGTCATATACATTTTAATTTCAAAAGAAACCAAAAGCAGGTAATGTGACTTGTACAAGAAGAACATCACAAATTATTTTATTTTATTTTCCACCCATTTAAAGAAATTGCTATGGGAACCAAAATGGGTCCTTCTGTGACTTGCCTAACCATGGGCCACCCTGAGGAACAGCTTTTGTCACAATATACCAGTGTTAGGCCTATTCTGTATAAAAACAACCAAGACGCTTTTGACTCTGCAGCACCTGCCTACCAATAGACACTAGATTCTAGTGGTAATCACCACACACTTCAGTACCCCGGTGAGAGCCTACCAAACCCAAAACAATCGAAGAGACAAAGACATAGGAAGGTCGTTTTGTTGAACACCCCCTCCCCTTCCTATTTCAGCAAAACAGTAAAATCTAATGTTGGTAGAAACTTTCTCAAGCTCCTAGCCAAACAATTTTAGCCGGGTCACAAGTTGCATGAAGTACTTCGTCATCACAGAACGAAAAAGCCCAATTCTGAACAGTAAAACCGAACTAATCAGTAAATGCAGACATTCGAATAAGTTTCTCCTCGCTAATACGTAATCCATCTATTGTAGTTGACTCACTTGACTGCCTCTGTTACGTACAGTGCCAACCACTTGTCTCCCTCACACACCTGACGGACCTTTGAGTGAAACGGACCGTAGGGTGTCTTGAAGAATGAAAACGCACTCAGTCTCCTTTCTGTATACTGAATACGTGCTCTCTTGTTAGATACAGCCCTCCTCTTGACGAAAGAATTATAAAATTTATCATATATATATATATATATATATATATATATATATATATATATATACAATAGGAATCAGTACAATTGGATATCAAACCACTGCCAGTGGTTTCGTGCTAACGCACTCTTCAGATGGCTGTGAATGAATGAACTTTTCTACAGAGAGCATACGATGTTATGGTCCACCGGGTTTGATTTTATTGTGACCGGATTTGATTTTATTGTGCCTACAAGCGGAGATTAGCTCTGAACGGGAGTTGAGCAAGTTGCACTTGCTTCTCATGGATAGAATACAAAGCTTTTCCTGAATGCACAGTGAGCATTGATTGCGTGAAGCTTGGCGTGTGGGGCATACCGATAAGATAGACCACTTTATGTCGTACGTTGAGTTTGACCGTGTAAGATTCCAAATGTGTTTTGACAACTCGGTTTCATTCTTATATTTTTCGTGGCGGAAAGATTTAAGGTGATTATTGTACCTTAATTTGAACGAACCCCCCGTCATGCCTATGTAGGTCATGGTCCTGCCCTAAGACGTTACGTCAGCCCGGTAAACTGCGAACGTGTCATACAGTCTCCGTTGACTTTTAGTGACCAGATGTGCTAAAAGATCAAGATGTACTAAAAGATGACCAGATGTACTAAAAGATCAAGACATCGACTTCGACATAAAATACTAAAACGCGCTAAACCTTACAATACTACAACCAAACGATGCAATCTATGCCTATACGAAAAGTTTTATTTAATGTACATGCCTCTAGAGGCTTCCCTCAATAAGCGTTCAGAAGTAATGTCCAAATGCAGACACTCAAATAAGTTTCTCTTACATTCCAAACGCACGCACACAAGATTTAAGACGCAAGTTAATACATGAATAGACCACCTGTTACTTTTTCTTGTTCATTATATATACTCTTCAGTCGCACTCAATCACCTGAAGAGTGAAGGCATGTTTCCTTCACGAAACAAATTTGTCGTGATTTATATACTATATTATGTGTTAGTCCGACTCAATTAATTGTTTATATCATGCTCTGTATACCATTGAGCACTTTTCTATGGATGCATTATATCCTGTTCCTATATATATATATATATATATATATATATATATATATATATATATATATATATATATATATATATATATATATATGTGTGTGTGTGTGTGTGTGCGTGTGTGTATGTGTGTGTAAATGAAAACAAAGAAGAGACCAGTCACAAAGTTGACAAACAAGAATACAGATTAAAAAAATGGATTTTACTGAAATTTTCGGTTCCACTGGGAACTTCTTCAGCGACGATTGGACTGCAAGTGCAAAATTTAGAGTTAAATGTACAAACAAACATACCGTTAAACTGTGCAAAATATATACTGTTAGACTTAGCGGTTAAAGAATCGACGATAATACAATAATTAAATTGATAAGTTGAGGAAGCCACAACCGGATGATTAAGGGTGTTTAGTTGGTTGAACACGATGCTAACAGCTTTGACAACAAAAGAAAGTGTTTTCAAAGGGTTAAACTTGTTTGTAAAAGTTATAATTAGGACAGAACTCCCAAGTCTTTGTTTAGACCGTTTTCATGAGAATTAATTCGGAAGATCCAGTCAATATCCTTGAGCTTTTGTTCTGCTAATGAATTAAAGTTAGATTCAACAAGGATACATTTCAAATTTTTGAGAGAATGCCCGGGAAGATTGAAGTGAACAGCCACAGGAAACCCTGTAATAGCCCACTGGCCTTCTTTATCTCCTGAAACAACCTTTCAACACTCGGCTTGTTGGAGTTGGATCTTTTCAAGGAGGTCTTGGGGGAGTGATTTTGAAGTACTTGAAAAGGTGCACTTACTCGCCGTCTTTGTTCCTCGAAAGCGTTGATCCCACCATTGCCACCAGTTGTAACGGGGGTGGTTAGGTCTTTGGGTAGGGTAGAGGCCGACAACGAGGGATTCTTTGCCTAAAGTGTTGTTTTTTAATTGGCCACACAGAAAAAAAGACGACACAAAAGACGGCGAGTAGAATAACCTCTGAGTTCCTGTTAAGGTGTAAACCTACAAAATACTTAATAAACCAAAATAAAACTCTTACAAAAGCAGAAATAACGACACCGGTAAATCTCAGGGATGTCTCTTGTAACACTCGTTGTTGCCAAAGGGCGTGGGGGGAGCTGACAACCATAGTGACAGACGCCTTCTTTTGACCTGTTCAAGTGAGTACTACGTGCTGGAGTCCCTGGCCTGCACATGTTTCCCCCTTTTTAAGTGATCCCTTGGACAATAGTCAATAGACGATACACCAAATGATGAAAAACTGAGGTCCGAGACCCAGCTCGGACCTCAGATTTTCATCATTTGGTATTATCTTCTTTCTTACTAAGGCAAAGGTTGCCAATGTTAGACGCATATTTCACAGGTTTAAAAATTTTGCGACTGTGTCCGCTTCCCACCATTCTTCAGTTTCTATATTTAGAAGTCGCAACGTCACGTCAACACTTCCATGTATATATATATATATATATATATATATATATATATATATATATATATATATATATATATATATATATATATATATATATATATATATATAATAGGTCGAGTATGGTAGATCGAATTTAGAATAGGTAGGTCGAAGGTGTAAATAGTATTAATTTCGATCTCAATTATACCAATACTAAGAGAGAGCATAGCCCTTATCCAAGATGAAAGATTGAAAGAAAATACCAGAGAGAAAAATTGAACCCCACTGAGGGTTTGAACCCGCCATCATCTGGCGTATCGGGTCAGTGCGGTTCAATTTTTCTCTCTGGAATTTTCTTTCAACGTTTCCTTCTTTCATAAGGGCTATGCTCTGTCTTCGGATTGGTATAATTTAGATGGAAACTAATACTATATAAATATATATATTTATATAAATATACATGTATATATGTATGTATATGTATATATATATATATATATAAAGAAGTGGCTATGGGTACCAAATTGGGATCATCTGTGGCCTGTTTACCATGGGCCAATTTGAGAAACAGATGTTCCCTCGTTTCAGTGGGATCAAACCAATACTCTATAAAAGGTACATTGATCTCATTATCTGGGTTGCAGAGAGTCCTCTCCATGATTTGGAAAAGTCCATTAGCTTTACTGAAACCTTTTGCCCGTTTTTGAAATTCACCCACTGTATTTCAAATTCCTCAATAGTGTTTTTGGACATGGAATTATCAATCTCTGGACGTAAAATCAAGTCTAACCCCTACTTTAACCCCACTGACTCCCCCAGTATCTCATGTACCCTACCATTCACCCCAGATCATGTACCGACTTAATTCCCTGCTCGCAACTTTACGGGCCAGACGGATTTGTTCTGACGAATAGGATTTCGCTAAAGTTTCCCAGCAAATTACTTCATTTTTTGACAAACGCCATTACCCACGCAAAGGTCTCTGTATCGCCCGAAACCGTGTACAAGGAATCTATGGAGTCTCTGCCCTTGCCCCCAAAGCCAACTTCACACCCTCCTAACGTATTCCATTGGTCTATCACCCATCCATAACTCCCGTCGTACGTACCATTTACAGAAATGTAGAAACCCTCCATCTTGACCCCTCCGCGCGGGACCATTTTCCTGAACGCCCCATCACTGCATTCAGAATTGAAAAGAACATCTCAAACCACTTGGTCTGTGCCTTCCAGCCTCAGACCATCGTGCCAAATTCCCCAGGAACTTTTCCCTATAACTGTGGGAGATGCATACTTGCGCAGTGGTCAGTTAGGACAAAAACCTCTCCATTGTTGGTCCTAACAACCTGTTTTACATCAACCAGCACTTTAAATGTACTTCTGAAAATGTGATTGTTTACGTCCTCGTATGTAAACGCTGTAGAATACTGTACGTGGGAGAAACCAAACGCTGTCTTGCTGACCGAGTCACTGAGCACGTGACTTCGATCAAACAGAACCTCCAAGGGTTCCCCGTGGCCACAAACTTCAATCCCCAGCCTGCTCGATTCGTGACTTGATGGTTTCGTTGGCCATCTCGTGCCGAGGTTCTGACCGTGATCGATTAGCAGCCGAAAACCTTCTCGTTTTGAAGCTTGGTACCCTCTCCCCGCATGGCCTGAACGTCGGTGAGACTTGAACTTTTATAAATCGGCCATCCTTGCCTTGTTGGTACTTGTGAAACCACCTTAAACAACCTGGTTTCTTAGCCGGCTTTACCGTGCCCAGTTTTATTGTTTTCAATTTGGCACGTTTGGCCGCTTTGCCCCATGACCAGTTGCATTTTTGCCTCCCGATGAGGGGTTTACAAACTGAAACGTCGTGGAGTTTTCCGCTATGTTTTAGCACTATTTACTACTTCTAATTGTTTTATATATATAAATATAAATATATATATATATATACACACACACACATATATATATATATATATATATATATATATATATATATATATATATATATATATATATATATATATATATATATATACCAAAAGCAGAGCTTTACAGGTTGACATAGTGCTTAATATAGCGGTAGGCCAAGAGCTGTACTACAATTTAAGAATCATTCAATCCCGATTAGTTGCCTAATGAACGTGTAAGAACGTGAAACTCAGAGTAGCGACAATCCATCTTATACTATTATATAGGTACATATGTCATATGTTTATATTTTCATATAAATTTAAATATATTTGTATAATTATGCATTTATATATATATAGTACAAAAAATTATCCGCAACAGAGCAAAAGTGTTCGATACCAGAGCAATGTAATAGAGTACAGTGTGTCAATGTTTAGTGTGTGTCAATGGGAGATCATGAAAAGATCCAACACAACTACACACGGTTCCGGCATTTGCAATTTATGCTTACAAGAAAAGCTAGAAATATTGCTGTCGAAAGAAAGCCTTATCAACAGTAAGTCAGAGCTTGTTTCGACTTGTCGCCATGGATGCAAGCCACCGAACCGTACCAAGCAGAAAGGGGAATAAATCGTGTTGAACTTGTTCTATATGGGCAGTTGGCTGATGATCGCGTACATATCCTTTATTGTCATTAACTACTCACTAATACAAAAAAGAAAACTGAGAATGAAATTTGCAAAATTCTAAAAGATCGACAGCACCTTAATTAATAATACAAGTATTTTTTTTTATATATTCTGACAATTTTTAAAAGGTAAAGTATATTTTAAATTAAAATTATTTTTATTCTCTTTCTGCTATTTTGGCCTATATCAGCAAGTAGAATTTTAAATCAAAACATTAATTTTTTTCTTAGATCCCGGCCCTTTTGCTGGAGGGAAAATACGGCGGCCACCACCACCACCACCACCACCAACACGACCGCCGAAGAAGTAAAGCCCATCCGTTTAGGCAACGATCAACGTTATTGGTAAGTCTCTAGAAGACCAAGACAATTATAACTCTTTGGATCTATGTAAAAAAACAGTTGAATAAAACTGTGAATTCGCGTAACATTGAATAATCGTTTGTTCTTTTACGAAAGAAACCTCATTCGGGGATTTCAGTACTTCATACATTTAACAAGAAAATTATTTGTAGAGTTCGTTTGTGTTTGTATAGTTTTCATTTCTTCGTTGTACAAAGTGTGGGCAGCGAGGAGATTATTTTGCTTTTTGGCGCTGTCGAACCCCGTCTAGTTTTTCGTCGACATGTCTTGCTCGTTTTGCTAGCTACAGTCACTAGAAATTTTTACTAGTGCCCTGTATAATGATCTTCTGAAAAAGCTACTGTAATTCTAACCCCTCTCGATCAGCCTTTTCGAGAGAGAAATTCAAGTCATATGTCGATCTGGTTTTACGGAAATATGGTCCCACATTACCAGCAGTGAGCTTTGCCCCACCTAGTCAGGTCAATGGGAAGATTTGAAGAGCTAGTGGTAAACCGGTTATCAGTATTGTAAAACAACTATAAATTGTTCATTTTCAAGTTTCAAGGAAAGAGATTCTCGCAGGAGGCACAACAATTAAGAAGTAGTAAACTTAATGTTTAGTACAAGCCGGTAATATTTATCACCAAGAGCTATTCTTGAACACCTATACCTTGTGTGGGAGGAAAAACAACTGATATGTGGAGGGATGACAAAAGCCGAAGGGTATAAGTGCTGTAAGAAAGTTTTTTCTTGTTTCAACGACCATGTGAGCGACTTTTACAGTGATAGTTAAACTTATCCGCAAGGCATGCTGAAATAACATAGTTGAAGTAAAAACTTGAGTATGAGTAGTCCTAGTGTCTTTACGCAAACTGTAATTTCAAAATCTCGTCATGACTAGTTATATTTTCGTCCGCCGATGTGTTTTTTTTTTTTTGAAAAGTCACTTTTAATTAAAAGGAGCAAGATAAGATAATTTTGGGTACCATGTGCAAGTATAACCCCATGAAACCATTGTTTCTGCCGTTACTTCTCCAGCAGGATGAATCCACTTTTTACACACCGTTAAAATAGTCTCTAAAATGTTGTAAACTACAAAGCAAAATATGCCAAAATTTTAACTTAATGCAAAAACTGGTTCATTGAATTGTTTCGATAAAACAGGGGCCCCTATGTTAAGACGCTCCCCTAAGACGGTGGTTTACAACGTTCAGACCCTGATTAGAAGAGCTTTCTATCCCTGTAACTGACATTGACCCTACCTCATTGATCGACGCACACGTTCATGAAGAGTTATGTGTGCGTTGGAACTACCAGCGTTTTTACGTTGCTGTGACAAGGAAACTAAAGTGCTATCAATTTTACTGACCCTAACCAATTGCAAAGTGAAACAATTCGACAGCATGGACGCAATGGTTGCTTCACTACCTTGAATTCACATAGCAAGTGTAGGCTGATATGCCGGGCAATGAATAATAGGATAATACCTACCGAAACGGACCGCATGTCCATGGCTATGTTATGACACATTTTTGCATAATTTGTGGTAAATATTCCTTTGATCTTGGCCTGTGGTGAAACTTTGACGGACAAATCGATTGGAGGATTACTTGGCTAATTGTTTTTTGGAACGAAACCAGATAAGTTACGGCTTCAGGTTTTAGCGGAACCTCCATCCGATGCTTGTTCCTTTGACATCAAATTTATCGTTGTCATTTCTTTTGTGCTTGAGGTGCTTAAAACATTACAATCAAATATGGTTTTATTTTTAATGTCTTACCGAAGGCAAAAACAAAATCTTTGCAATCCCTCTGGCGAGTGTACACCCACCTGTATATATGTGTGTATGCGTGTATGTGTACATGTATGTGTGTTTGTGACGCTTAGCTTGTAAATACGATATCTCAAGATCATGGATACTTCTCATACTTGGTACATAATATTATGATATTAAGGAAAACTCTTTTGTTTCTGATGGAGGTTAAATATCATGTGGGGTCACTAGAAGTCATAAGCCGAAAACATTGTTAACACGATATCACTAGGTATGGAGCATGGATACTTTTAATGCTTAGCATGTGGATGCGTAGTCAGAAGATGGACCCTATTGGTTCAAGGTCAAAGGTTATGTGAGGTCACCGGAGGTGAAAATACGGAATTCTCAAAACTGCTTGTAAGCACAGTATCTCAAGACTAGTAATGATAGACAATTTTCATACTTGGTATATAATTTCATCGTGTGGAGAGAGAGAACCCTGTTGTTTTCCTGAGAGGTCATTTGAGGTCATCAGAGGTCAAAGACCAAAAACACTGCAAAACACGAAATTTCAAGAGAGGGTTGATGGATACTTTTTATACTTGGAATATAGATTTGTCACTTTAAGAGGAGAGAGAGATCCTTATGGCCTTGTTGGCGGTAGAAGGTCATCTGAGGTCATCAGAGGTGAACTCCGAAAGCCCCTTGAATTAAATAGACAGAGAAGGGTACCTCAAAACTGTGTCCGGCGTTTCGTTGCCAACGAAAAGTTATGGCTAAATATTTGTACCATTCCTGATATATAACTACAGAGAACGTTTATTTTTTCACAAGCATAACTGTTACAGGAATAACTCTTATTTTAAGTGCTAATTATGAACGCGTAAAACATACTGTGACTATGGAACGATTAGAAATACCTTTCATACAACGACTTTGTTGATGGCGTAGTAGAAAGTGCTCGGTTTTTCGCACAGACTGCCCGGGTTCGAATCCCTTTCAAGGTACTTCCTATTTTTATTTATTTTGGTAGGGTCAAAGGTCATGTAAAGTCAGTAGAGGTTTTAAAACATCGTAAAAATGGTAAAGGCAAGAAACATGAATTTGATGGATAAACCTCTGTGTAGCAAAACATTCCCTCTTGGCAAGGAATCACTAAGCTTTTGGGCTCTCTGATATATAGTTCTATTCTATAATCATTTTCTTGATGAGGTGGCGGAGCCAAAAAGTTTTCATGGGGATGTCCATCTTTTCACCTAGGACCAGGCGCGTAGCGAAGGGCGGTTTTTTCCTACTACTAATATTTCTACTTCGGTGTGTAGGTGGACAACTTTTGTATGTGGAATGAGGTGAGACATAACAAAACGTCTTAACAAAGCGCTATTTCATCGACGGGCTTCACCTGCACGAAATCTTGGTCGAAGTTTTTTTTTTTTTTTGATTATTACTTTGTGTAGGATAGCTTGACTGAAATAATGTTTCGTAAGCCCTAACAAACCCTCACCATTACCAATACTACCCTACACCGCCAAGCCCTTTCATCGTAACACTCGACCAGCAGGTATTCAGTCGGAATAAGGCTGTAATTAAACTAGACATGACTGTACTTGTAGGCAGGTACAGATCAAAGCCCATGAAGATGATATGAAACGAACATGCACAGCCAAAATATTGGTGCCACGTGATTTCTTGACCAAATGACTATTGCGAAGGTTAAAGAAGGAAAAATGGGTGTACATGAGACCCCCGCCTGTACAGGTGCAGTACCAGACATGACTCCGCCGCTTTCTCGTTGCCTCTGTCACTGAATAACCCGCCATGCTTACCTCTGCGAGAAACAATGTTCTGCTGCCAAATTAGGCAACTCTACGCACTATGCAAGAAACGAATATTCCGAGTAGACAGCGTGACTTTCTATCCAAGTCTCGGGCCCTTGTGCTTTCAGCTAAAGGTATGACGTTTGAGCAAATATTGTGCGAGAGATCCGGGTGTTAAACATGCAGAGATTTTCAAAGATATGGTCACCTGCCCAATGCCACAGGTAGCCTTCGTAGCGGTGTTCAAATCTGGAGCTATTTTAACGCTATTACACTTATTATTGGACAAACTATAAAAGAGAGTCAAAAATATCAGCGTAACGGTTTATCATCAGATCAAGACTGTCTCATTGCCTCAGATGTATCAAAGTGGACGTTGGTACCAATGGACTCAGTACTGATTTTTATAAGCACGTTTGACCGCTTATTGGCCACCTTGTAGTTAATTCACTTAACTATGCATTTGATCGACACTCTCTATCCCACGAGCAGTGCAGAAGCATTATTACTCTCATTCGTAAACCTGAAAAGGATTACGAGTACCTCACGAATTACAGGCCTATTTCTTTCCTCAATACAGACTATAAGATTGGTGCTAAGGCTCTTGCTAATAGGTTAAAGGATGTGATCCACCTTTTAATTGGTGAAAATCAAACAGGTTTTATTAAGGGTGAATTTATCGGGGAGAATATCAAATTTGTTCTTGATTTCATTGATCACACTAAGAATTGTCACGTCCCCGGTTTTCTCTTTTTCTTTGATTTTGAAAAGACGTTCGACTCTGTGGACTGGATTTTTCTTGAAAATACTGTAAGATACTTTAATTTTGGTAGTAATTTCCGTGAATGGGTCTAAACTCTTTATAATAACAGTGCCGCTTGTGTTCTTGACAATGGCTATTCAAAGGGATTCTTCTCTATATACAGGGGTGTTCGTCAGGGTTGTCCTTTAAGCCCGTACCTCTTTATTTTATGTGTCGATATTTTAGCTAGAAGAGTTTACATTGATGATCACTTACAAGGCATTAAAATATCAGGTAATGAAATAAAAATTTACAGTATGCTGACGATACCACCTTCTTTATGGATGGTAGCAAACAATCATTAAATCGCTTATTTCAAATCCTTAACAAGTTTAAGGTAGCCTCTGGTCTTAACATTAACTACGATAAATCTTATCTATTTCCACTTGGTTCTTTCATTGATAGTACGCCAGCTTACCTGATGATTTTCATGTTAACGTTTGCTCTGGACCAATTACGTATTTTACTCACAATGGGAATGATCTTTACCGCTTAACTATCTGAAGAAGTTACCAAGGCTAAAAAGTCAACTGAGAGTTTGAAACAGCAGGGACCTTACCCCCATTGGTAGAAATGTCCTAGTAAAATCCTTTGGTATTAGTCAATTAGTTTTTCTCTTCCAAGTTTTGCCAAATCCCCCTGATGACTTTTATAAGAATGTGGAAAACTGTATCTTTAAGGTTAATATGAAATGGCAACCCAGATAAAGTAAAAAGGAACACCATGATCAATCCAATAGAAGAAGGCGGTTTGAAGGTCACTCATTTGAAAACTTTTTCCTATTCTCTTAAGACCCCATGGGTAAAGCGGTATGATGACGTCACAAACACCGGTTATTGCAAACTATTTTTTGATTCATCTATTGCAATATATGGCAAAACTCTACTTTTTAGGTGCAACTTTCAGACAGGTGACATTACAAATATTCGTAATGATTTTATAAGAGAAATTTGCACTGCGTGGAGTAAGGCTACCTATTCTTGCCCAACCCACAGCTTTGGGAATCAAATAATCTGGAATAACTCTTCGATTAAGATTGACGATTCCTTATTTTACGACAGCAGACTCCACAGGGAGGGAATAATGTATGTTAAGGACTTTTTCCAGGAATAACACCCCTGTCTTTTAGAGGTTTTCTTGATAAATTTAACTTAATTAATTACCCTTTGACTACTTGTTATGGGATCCTATCTGCAATTCCCAAGGATTGGGCAAATTCCATACTCAGTGCAGATTCTGTTAGCGATAACCATGAGCATCTAATTAACCCCCTGAACGCCAAGCCAAACATGTCTCAGCTTATTTATCCCCTGATCCTAAAAATGTGTTTCTCTTCCCCCTGTGGCTTGTTCAAAATGGAACCATAAGTTCAACCTAAGTAAGGAGGATTGGCACTGTATTTTTAAAACTGCCCATATCACAGTTACGGAGACCAAAATCAAGTACTTTCAGTTTAGGTTTTTACATCGTATCCTAGGGACAAATAGACTCTTACACCGAATGGGAAAGTCTGACACCCCTCTTTGTACCTTTTGCCACATTGAAGAAGATATTGAACATTTGTTTTGGGAATGTCATATTACTGCTAGTTTCCTTTTGGACACTGAACAGTTATTTTTTATATTTTTGGTAAGCAGTTTGTTTTATCTAAAAGGGATTTATTCTTTGGAGTCAACTCCTTTAACTTCCACCCCGTAAACTTTTTCATTCTGTATTGTAAGCATTACATTTTTTCATGTAAATATGATAACTCTAAGCCTGATTGTAACCAGTTTTTCCGTAAAATGCTGATTATATTAAGGGTGGAAGAGTACATCGCCTCAAAACCAAACACTTCAAAACGAAAAAGGAAAAAGTTTGAAGATATATTAAGAAGTATTTCTCACTTTTCTATTGACACCTGTTTTTGTTTATTAGATATTGTGTTGCCTGTTTATTCAATCCAAATATGCTAATGTTAGTGCTGATCGTATATTATATTTTATGTATTCACAGCTTTTGTAAAACCATGTAACCATTATGTACACACTACGGTATTGCTCATATGAAATAAACAAGATGAGAGAAAAAAAGGTGGACGTTGGTGAAATCAAGGAAATGCGTAAAAATTCCACTTAATAAAATAGTCAAAATAACTGCTTGGTAAGGAAGTATGGTGGTATGACCGGAGTACTCGTCTTAAGATTCTACATATTACACTGAAAAAACCCATATGCCAAACTAAAGAAGAAGGGGCAAACCCACTTTGACAAAATGAGCAATACCAACAATCAAGAGTAGCTACTTGTAAGAGTAGCCTATAATTGAAAAGTGTCATATTATGATTTTTGTGATCTTTTCAGTCTCCATCCAATGTAATTTATAGAGGATTAAATGCATCATTCTAATGCCCACACTTTCGTAGATACCCCAGAGCTTCCGGGCTCTGCGTCCCGTAAACCCCCGAAACCCCAAGGCGTAGAAGGGGTAGCGCTTAGAAGCTGTTTTGTCATTTTTAAATCAAGCTGTCCCATCCCCCTTCTCCTAGAGGAGGGAAAGTTTTGTAGGGATTTGTCCTCTATCCTTAGCTATGTCACTCTGGACGTGGGCCTGCTTCCCATGCAGAGCAAATATCATTTTCAAAAGTAGTATGTTTGTTACCATGCTCCTCAGAGCTGCTTCTGGTAATCATGCAAATAGTGACTGAGCCACCAGGAGCTGATTCGTACATTTCATTGTACTGCGATCGGACCTTGTGAAAAGTTCCGGAACTAAGCCTTCGCACCAGGTGTTAATATATACTTATACGTTTTCGAACAGCATTACCCGTGCAGGAGTAATACACCTCCCCGCGCAGGCATTGAAGCGGTCTGCAGTTTTATAGGGCCAAGTAAGATATACTTCACCAAATACAATACAATGATAGACGACGCGCGCCTACAGAGGCTTCCTGCATGATTGTTTCTTAGTACAGGGAGGGGAAAGTTATGAATTATTTGTATCCAAAGCTTTTTTAGCTACAGAATTTTAAGTAATACTATCACCTGCACAGGCTTGACTTATTAGAGATAAAGCAGAGGATCGGTTTACATTTGAAAGTATCACTGTTCTGTGTGTGCGTGTATCGCAGTAAATCCCATGCATAAGAACTCTGTGCGATGTGCATTTAGTGTCATAGAGACGGGGGATTAGGAGTCACTAGCGAATACCCGTTGCAACCTTTCCCAACATTGGGGTTAATTTTATCACTCGCACCCACAAGATTTTGCGGGGTTCGTGTCTCTGATCTATTCAAGTGCGCTTATGACATTACCCATTCTTTTAAAGAACATCTACGTTTAGTTAAGTGTAAATCTCGGGAAAAATCAGCTATAGCTAATTCCTAAAAGTGTGACAATACCTCTGATGTCTTTTTAGTTTACAAAGAACATTTTCTAAGGAATTGTGAATTATCATGCAGTGTGGTCACTCAAGAAATTTGGAACATTCTGGCTATCGATGACCACGTATCCCTTTAAAATGGGCAACACCAGGCGGTCGGGTGGTTCCTCCAGCAAAGTTTGGAAACCAAGCACTTTAAGATGCGACAGGATATTCTTCATCTCCTTGCTGATTGTTACAAAGATGGTGGGCATAGTTAATGTGAACCCTCTGTATAAGGGTGGACGACCTGAAGCGTTTACCTCTTGAATTCAGTCTGTCCTTAAAGGCTAAATAGGAGGAGCCCTGTATCCTGAAACCTTGAACATGAATCTTCTTTTACACAAGGACAGCGCTCAATAAGGATCTAGAGTTTGTACAGGGGGAGTTTAGGCTACATAGTCTCCAAATGTTTGTGTTGGACAGAGAACACACAAAATAGTTATACCTTCACCTATGCTTAAGGATGTTGGTCAAGTGGTTAGAGCATCAGACTTGCAGCCAGAAGGTCTGGGCTTCGAATCCTGGCCGGGTCATACCAAAGACTCTAAAAATGAAACCTACTGCCATTGTGCTTGGTGCTCAGCATAAGCAATGGAGTAGGGAAAACAAGCCAGGGAGCCACAACTGAACAAAAAAGGCCGTGGGCTGCCCGACTTTAACCAATTGGTTAGAAACGGAGCCGTAAAACCTCATCTAACTCTAACTACACCGACGCCATTGCCTTACCTAGGAAATGAGTTGTGAAAATGGTAGACCGTCAGTTTGGCATAAAAGCCTTTGGGTGGGTAGATGCCGAGTATGCTGAGGAAAAAGATCTACTGGTTCAACTAAATTTGAGGCAGGTATCAGAATAGACTTATTCGCTCTTGAAAGTTCTCCTTGTTACGTATAGTCTTCGATGTATCATCTAATGTGCCCTATGAAAGATCAAAGAAGCCAAAAGCAAGCCAATTACGGCAAAGTTATGGAAGTTCATCAAAACAGGATCTATCAACCTTTGGGGTTATTTCAACTTCTTTGTCTCTCAACTTTTGGGGGGGGGGGTTTGTGTAAATTAAACTATTTTTAATCTTTACATATTCCTTTCGTTTCTCTTTATTATTTAAGAACTAAAAGGTTACTTAGGGCCATTTCAGTATTTACAGTGTATTCTATACCTACTGCATGGTTTATCACTGTGTGTAGACCAAAGGCTGTAATAAAGTGATACCCAAACCTCCAACAAAACCTAAAATGTATGAAATACGTAGGTCGTTCCAATTTCTCATATTCAAGTAGGCCAACGTAAGCAGAAAAAACCTGAAATTTGCAATTCTGACGGCAATTTTTCAGCCAAACTGCAGCCAAAGGTAGTCATCAAATTAGTACTTTTTTTAGTGTTCATCATATCCAATTATGATCAACTTTACTTCAGCATTAATTATTTTATGTAAATAGAGAAAAACTGAACGACATAATCTTGTTATGGTCTGTTCACTGGATGAACCGTCAAACACAACAAACTCTCCCTTGACTGTTAGTTGAAAATATACCAAGTTAGGCAAGGCAATGATTTGAAAAAGGTAGACGGAAATAGTTTGGAGGTACTCTAAAAGTGCTGCTCTCAAAATGGCCAAAACGTTGTTGCATATTCTGCTCCCACTTCACCTTAACAGATAAACCCCTATACACTGACTATTGATGATTCAAGAATCTTTCAGCTTTGAGTTTGGAAGAAATGTTTTCGAATAAAACAAATAACACAAGTAAAAAGTTCAAAGTGCACGGTTCGGAAATCCCTAGAACGTCGACAGGGTAAGATCACAGTGCTACATGTTTGATCGGGTTGCATGCTCGGGCTACCAATAGTTTTTGAACCTTCGATGTAAATATCCCACAATGCGACATTATATGCACGTTACGAACGTAATAAAATTTGAAAGCTCTAAAATAGTTACGGGAAAACACATTCTTTTGATATTTCCACTTTGTATTTAATATTCTGTTTTTAATGTTCTCCAGGTAACAATTACTAAGTTTCATCTCAAAAGCAAATTCCATAATTAACAAGAATGGCCATCCACATATCTCAACCGACACCGTAAGTGCAGTGCAGTATGTATTTTTACGCAATAATATATATGTGTATATATATATGTATATATATATATATATTAGTGTTATTGGTTATGATCTCCATTTTCTTTGACAGTTGAAAAAGACGGTGTTTTTCGGCATTTTCTTGTTTCTTTTCTTTTTTGCAAAACGGATTTAAAGTGTCATTTTACAGCCAGCTGGACAGCAGTTAAATTAAAAACTTTTGACTTTAGATCCTCATACTTAAAATGCTCCTATATAATGGAAACAGCATCAGCATTTCAAGTTTTGAGATTGAATTTATTTTCTTTCCTTATCCTTTCAAATCGTTAGCAAGAAAACAGTAACTTTCAGTCTGGAAATATGTGTATGAAGGATACTGAGTTTTATCCCTCATAGTATGGTCCTCCTTAAATAGTTGCAAGCAAGAAGTTTTTTCATTGTGAATGTGTATGAGGGGTCATGAATTTTATCCCTCGTGGTATGGTCTTCCTTAAATAGTTGCAAGCAAGAAGTTTTTTCATCGTGACTGTGTATAAGGGGTCATGAGTTTTATCCCTCGTGGTATGGGTTTCCTTAAATAGTTGCAAGCAAGAAGTCTTATTCATTGTGAATGTGTATGAGGGGTCATGAGTTTTATCCCTCACAGCAAGTACTTCTTGCTACAGCAGAACATTGGTTCCATTCAACTTAAACGGTTGTTTGATGGAAGTTGTGAGATGGGGTACTTTCTAGTTTTTTTTTATAAGTAGTAAACAAGAAGTATCTTTTAATTTTGGAATGTTTGTTTTAATTTCTTCACAGCATTCTATGTATACGGCACAACAGATTTAAGAGTGATAGATGTTGGCGGCTTTCCGACGTATGTGTGAGTGAAACAAATGTGATTGCCGTTTCAGGTTATCATAGCTACACTGAGCGAACATTTATTGATCTTTTCAATAATATTTCTGACTCAAAAAGTCCGCAAGAAGTCTCCTCGATAGAATTTGAACCTCACGTCGGTCTCAAATTCCGATTTGTTTGTTTTCTTGAAGAAGATGATAACTTAGTAACAAGCATTGGAGAGCAAGTAAATATCGTTACACCAAGAGAAAATAAGACGCTTAAACATCGAGTGCTTAAGGGGATAGTCGGGTATTTAACAGTTTGGAATGGAAATATTTTTGTCACTTTTGATGACTCCAGTACGGTCCATGAGTATGATCGACAATTAAATTTATTAAACGTTATCCAACTCAAAGGAATCCCTCATCGAGATTCTTGCGTGTCCATAAGTTTCTCTCCCGATGCTTACTTTGTTTGTACAACTCGCGGTAGAGCAATGAAGTTGAGTACAAAAGATGGAGTAGCCGTGTACGAATTTGACGATCATACACAACAGAGTGCACACGGGCTTTCAGTTAGCGTTAGCCGGGGTTTGGCAGTCATTGTGTGGCAATGGAATGATGTTCGTGTTTATTCAATTGATGACAACAGCCTTATTCTTGGTTTTAATGTTGACGATGCTGTTTATAGGATTCGAATGTCTGACAGAGGGACAATTGCTACTGGCTACCACTATACAGGCGAAGTTAAAGTTTATAGTGTGGTAAGAACGGTTCGTTTTCTTAAACAAGGGCCCTGCTCAGTCTGATTGTTTTAGTATTATGAAAAGCACAAGTCAAAACACTTGAATGATTAGAATTTCTCAAGAGCAACAATTTAAGTACGGTAGTATTCTGTCTAACATGCAATAACGTTTTCTTGCCTTCTTGTTGCCAATTCTACGATTTTATGATCTCTTGATTCTAGAGGCTCGAATGGAAAAGTTTTCTACAGAAATTTGATTTTGCCGACATTACGCAATTTCCTTTGCTTTAGTTAGCAACACATTACCAGCAGGTTGACTTGGCATGAAAAGAAATGGTATTGTAAGAAATGTTTCCCTGACAAATTCCATGCTACGTTCCTGCTCTCCACCCCCAACCTACCGTGTTCACTTTTAAAGTGGTTCTATGTACTTCTGTTAGGCACATGAAAAGGTTAATTGTTTAAAGTCTAGATAGATAAGGTGTGTATCCTAAACCAAGCTGCTTTCTGCTGTAATCATTTTATTATCAAGGAATTGCTTCATTTCGTTACTAATTATTTAAAGTATTGTTTCATACTTTAACATAGACAGAGTTACTTAGCCGCGATCAATTGAAAAGCAAAGGTATTGTGGACCAACACAATGTCGCAATGTCAAAGGATCAGTTCAAGTTAGAAATGAAGTCCTCTTACAGCGATACCACTGATATGTTCCCAAAGTTAAGGGGTAAGTAATACATTAATTTCTCATAAAGTAAAAGTTGTCAATAAAAATTCTGGTGTAAAGGGACAAAATTTTGAGGACGGAGTTGGTAGGATCTTATTTTACCATTCTGGTTTTAAGGTAACAGCAGTGATCCTCTTAAAGACTATCGTAAACGAATCATTATAACATGAAATCTAGTTTACTTCTTCCTCTTTCCTTTAAAATCATGTATTGATGGTGTTACCGTTCATTCTGAACAAGAAACCCGAAAACAACTTTTCTTTCCAAACATATAACAGATTAAAGAGTTGTGAATGTCGCATTAAATGAATGTTAGAAGAAACATGGTGAACTAAGTTTTCATGAGCTGCAAGTCGGCCAATAAATTAGTTACCTAGCTACCTTATTTTGAATTATCTGTCATTCTGTTGGTGTAGATTATCAATAAATTCGATAATCAAATACGATATTTCCATTTGAGTAAAACCAATCAAAAAGAAAAGCTTTTGCATGACGAATCCGTCTCTTAATACGATCTGCTGGTATTTATAAGTTTTGGCTATGGATGTACGGGTGTGGTAAAGTAGTAAACTTGGGGACAAAAATGATTGACAGACTTAATCAATGTCCGCAGGAATGCCTTTCAGAAATACCTGTATTTGCGACGGGTTGGGAACATAGTATACCCCACTTAGAGACCTAAACGCAAAAGTGTCAAACTTACAGATGTTATCATAGTTGTCAGTGGAAGACTGGTCTTAACATGCCACATATTGTAGCGAAATGCACAACATCCCATCGCTGAAAGTTAACAATGCCACAATATTTACCAGCAGCTAACATGTGCATCAATGCAAACTAAACAGGGCCAGTAGTAAAACATGACTTCCAATATATTTAAGTATCAACTCAAGTATAAATGCAGATGAATTTATTTATCAAGATAGGCTATCCTAAATTTTACCACTGAAAGTTTTATCTCAGACTACCTTTTAAAATATTTATCATTACTATGATAAGTGCTCCCAGAAATTCTTCTTGTGGTATTTTTTTTTACATTTGAAACCAAACTTGAAGAAGTTGCTCAGTGCAAAATACAACCATGCAGAGAAAGTTCAGACTTCAAGTGTAAACCTATCACGAGACGAAACACACAAATATTCTGTATCTTCGAAATGGGAAATATGATATGGACTAATTTATTTCCATTTAATGTTCTAATTCAATTTGATAATTGTTTTGAAACAAATAACAGAATCATGCTCTCTTCATTACATTGTAGATGGGAGTTACTGTTCAGACTTCTTTCTCCATATGATCTTTTCATTATTTGTAATGTGTTCCAAGTACCTATACTTCTAGAATGTTGGAAAATGGATAGAACTTAGGTTTTTGTTTCTCCTTTTCATATATTTGATCACTGTATTTGCCTTTCAACAGCGCCAATTATCAAACAACCCCAAATATTATCGCCTACACCTTCGGCAGAGGGAGAATGTTCGGCATCTGTGAAAATTTCGAATGCAGATCCAAGAACGAAAAGAACGCAGACTGATACGTACGATAGTGAAAACGACATGGCAACCAAAAGGAAACAAAAAGTAGTTTTAATTTTTTGTTAAAAGTTTGTCGACAAAATTTAGAAAACATTGCTTTTATTTGCGAGTATTAATATTTGAGAAGGGTTTCGAAAAGCACACCCTTTTCTGTGTACTAAAGAAGATGTTGGAGGGATACTAGTTAGCACTTTTATTAGTTTCATCATTACCTAACAGAACCGAATGTTAAAATTTGCATGAGCAGTTTAAGGAAGCATACGAGAAAATACATGCAGAGAAGCAAAAATGATGACAGTTAGTTTTACTTTCCTTAACACCTTTTTTAAAAAAGATGTTGCAACGAAATTTCGAACTGACAATAAAATGATTCTTTCCTTTAGATTTTGCGTGCAACCCCAGTCAGGGAAGAAGAGAACCAAACTCAAAGTAAGTACCGTCGACGAGGCATTTAATAGCAGATGATGTCATGTATTTCTTCCAAACGACATTACCGCATAGCCTCACGAGGTGGTAAATTTATGTCGTTAGCAGTAAAAGTAGTGTGGCTATAAAGCATGCACCACTCCCCCCCTTCGATTTTGTTGGTCCCCACTTATTGCCTTTCTTGGTACTACTAAAACATTGTTAAATTGTTAATAAAATAAGGGGGAACATTGTGACAAAGAGCATTTTCCCAACGCACATAGGCGGCGGAAGCTGGGGGAGGGGGACACGTCTCCCGTTATTTTTTTTCAGTGGGGGTCGGAGCCCCTAAAAATCGTAGGAGAAAAACGGGAGATTCAAACAAATTAAAATTAACACCGAACACGTGTCGCCTGGTCTCCAAGCATAATGTGACTTGCAAAATTGCTTACTGAAGTGGAAAATGAGGAAATAAGTAATTACCCATAGCTCAACGCCACTGCCCTTTGGTCAGAACTTGCAGTCTACTGGAGGAAATGTCAGTAACGTAGAGTACAAGAATGCATCGGAGCCCTGAAGCTGCACAAAAAGTAAGAGCACTCCTACCAAACATGTGTTCTCTAAATACGTTGTTATTAGTTTGACTGGTTTCATCTGCTGAATTTGAAAGTCATTCAGCACACTTCTAAGACTGAAAGTACGGCTACGTTCAACCATGACACAAGTGCGAATTAAAAGAGTCGAAGCCCACATTTAGTTTTGATATGTTAGAGGGGTACTTATTTTAAGCATTCTGGTGAGGTTTGCAATAAATTCCGATGTGTGGTTCTCAAAATATTAGTAGTTAAATGTGTCACATTTTCAATACAAAGTGGACTTGGAGCAAGCACATATGACGTCATAGCCTCACATTAATTAATACTCTTTTGTTTTTCTTCAAACTCCACAGTCCCATGTTAACGGAATGTGACTGAAAGAGAGGCATCAGAATTTTACAAAATTTACATTCCTATTAACTTCAAGGTCAACACAATACACTGAAAAAAACAAAGGAAACAAAGCATTTCTCATCAATGTGAGGAAGTGATGTAACCCCTGCTTACCTCAAGCTCACTTTGGGTCACTAATGTAGTAACTTCATTTGCTGATATATCGAGTACTACATGTCTGATTTGAATGGAAGTTTCACCAAATTGGGTAGATTTAGTTCCCGTTTACATATGAAAATTAAGTTTTTGCTTAAACCCTTCCTTTAATGCAGTAGTACTTGGCTCATGTCCATCAGCCCACTCTAGATTAACCAGATACTCATGAGTTGTGCGCTACGTTCGTCAACAAAAAGAAACACGAGTCAGTATTTTCGGCAAAGAGAAGCAATGACTGTAATCTTTAGGTCTTCTGCTGACTCCAGAATGACTTTAAGCAATAATATGGTCCTGGGTGGGAGGATTAGGGTTAAGTAAGTTGAGAGTAAACACATACCCAGACTAGTTTTATCAGTTTAAATAGGTCTGAATGGTCTATACCATAAGAAAAGTTTTGTTTGTCTTTCTTTGATTCCATTTCTCATTACAAAATAAATATAATCCCACCATGGTAATAATCTTTTATGGTTACCCTTCCTAGGGATCAGTGGTGTAGCGGGAGCCTGGTGGGTGAGGCAAGAGGCTAATAAAAGTAATGTATTCTAAATTCTCGAAAAATATTTCACTTCCAAGATAACAAATTTAACATCAGATCGCATGTATCAGGACACTAAATGCACCCATTCCGACCACATAATTTCCCGCATTTTTCAAATACTTATTCAGATTTTGGTTCGCTCGCCCCCCCCCCCCCAAATATTAATGCTTCCGCCGCCGCTGCCAGCGCACTTTACTGCATGTTTAAATTCAATCTTGACTCAAAAGAGCATCACCATGGCGATACAAGTTTATGGTATAACAGTGTACTTGACTATCCATCGGAGGTATCAGTTTCCGTTTATATAGGATATTAACGTTTTCTGCAAAGATATCCCATCCAACACACATTTACGGAGCCAATATTTTGCCCAGCTTTTTTAAAGTGTTTTGAGTTCTTTCTCACTCATTGTAGTAAGAAAGAACGTACTAAATAAATTTTCCAGTTCTACTTTAGAATGTTTTACAATTATAAGTACGATTTAGGAACTTTCATATTCAGTTCAAAATATGCAATCGAAAGAACAACTGAATTGTCATATTCAACCTGGTTCGTTAAGCTTCAAGAAGGGCTTTGCAAACTTTGATTGTCACACCTCATTTGTAATTACTAAGTAACAGTAAAAAATTGTCTTTTGCTTCGAGATGTGTTGGAAAATTTTCCTTGAAAACATTTTATCTTTACATTTTATGAGAGCTTATCAACCGTTGTGGCTAGATACAATGTGACAGAACTTAGCCATGACCGCTTCCATAAACGGTACATGACATAGGACTACCATACTATGGAAAAATTCATTGCGATAATTCGCAGGTGGGCTCTTACTAAGTTATAGGCAATCCTCCTTTCAACAACATCCAGGAAATAAACTTTGTCATTGTCTTAACAACGTGTATATAAATAGAAAACTGACACTTAATGCAATTCCCATGTTTAGTAACGGTGTATTACTATGATTATAGTGTCCAATTTCTAAATAAATCGTCTGAATTCTCTCCCAGCGTCAACAGAAAACATATTTTTAAAGGCAGAAGCAACAATTGGACAGAGTGGCGGAACAATAGGAATTCCTAATACACATGTCAAATTGCATATACCGCCAAATGCACTTCCCGAAGAAGTAGGTAACTGCGTTATACAGCTCAAAATAATTCCTCAGAGGATGCTGAAAGACAAAGCAGCGACAACTTTTTGGAACACACCAACGGTGGTTGAACTTCTTCCAAATAACCTTCAACTAAGAGAGCATGTAAAGCTGCTATTTCCTCACTGCTTCGTTTTGAAAGGGCCAAGACCAAGTGCGAAAGTACTCGTCAGTCATCAAGAACAAGGTACAGTGCCTAGATGTTAGACTAAGGGTCATGGTGGTTGTATATTTAACGAGATATGTCTTCCATGTATCTTTTATGGAAGCAGAAGCAAACCTAAAACTTCTAACACATTTTTTTTTAAAAAAAAAGCTAGCCAAAGCAGCATTTTGAAATTTTCAAGACTTTTACAATTAGTTTTTCACCCGCATTATAATAATAGCCATCTTCTAAATTTCAAAAACAAGGCACCTCAAATACTACGTGAAAGAACCACATAGTCTAGTAAGTGATACGATATGTGTCACTCACTGCATAAGGAATGCAAACTAACACACAAACTCAATGTAGTACAGAAACAGGTTTTGAGGCTTCCTTGTAGTTAGAAACTGCGTATTCTCTAGGCTAGCCTTGACATTAGTGTCCTTTCTAGGCCTAGATCGGAAGCTGCTACGAGCTTCCGCAATTTCAAACGATTCAAGAGGTTTGCAAAACTCACTGGCTTATGTCGCTGCTGTACGCCTCTGTGATCTTTAAAACCTACCTTGTAGTTATGCTCTGTCACCTTTTCTTTGCCTCAAGAACCGTTCAAAAAGGAGTTTGAACAAAGTACTTTCTACAAATGATCAAGTGCATTTGTCAATAAATCACCGTCACTTAAGAAAACATTACATTGCCCCCACTGGCGTAAAAAACAGACAAAGTTACACAGATTTCCGGTCAGTTGTAAAACTGGAACTAGTATAAGTGCTTAGCAAAGTAGTCTGAGCCACCTTCGCAACAGATCTTAACCTCGTCTCGATGTCTTAAGTCATCTTCGGTATTTTATACTCCACAAGATAAGATTTAAGTCACTCTGCTTCCACCGTGTTCTTTTTCAATCAAGGAGACGCAGTGGTGTACGTTCAACGTATAAGAAAAATACGATACAGAGTAGGCCTACCTCCAGCTGTTGTGAGTGTTAACGCCAGAACGTATGTGCTTGTGAATCAGTGATGTGGTGTACATTAAAGGCGTTGCTGTTGGCAAGTCACGCAACTTATTTCTGCTGCTCTTGCGAAAACCATTCGTTATCATTTCAGATTTTAAAATGTATAGTGAAAATACCAAACTATTCATAATTTTTTCAGTTACTTCAAGTGGCGAAGGCAACTTTTGTAACGTATCATACAATAGCTTTCCACCATACGTGCAATCCTAATTACTTTACGTGGGTTGGTGAATTGTTTGTTGAAAAATGATATGAGGCTTGCTTTCGTCATTGTACATCCAAGAACTGGTGGGATTCAAACAACAATGGCGCGAATCTTTTAGAACATAAAGCAGATCAGTTTCTAAGGTTGAGATAAATGTTTTAAGCCTTTTACTGATAATACATACTTTAAATGTTAGGACTGATTGAGTTCCATAGCTGGCGGCGGTCGAACTATAAAATTCACTTACATGTCGATCCACCCAACTAGGCTTATTACTCAGTCACGTGCACTGACAACATGGTCTGGCAAAACCTAGGCGCGTAAGGGGCTTTTCTGTGCTGAAATGTGGCTCATTGATTCCCGTAAATCTTTCGAATGAGTGATTATACAGCTACGTAACCCGAACAGAGTCATTCCAAAAGATTTTCATGTTGGGACTTTCAACTACTGATTGCACTCATAGTGGTATTTGAGATATTTTATGCCTCTCTGAGGTGTGGATAAGTGCAGTAACGGTACTTTTCCCTCAACTAGACGACGATTATGACGATAATGATATGCATGTGACAAACTAGACAATGGAAAAATTGACAACGATTTCAATTACGGTGATTGAAAGAGAAAAACAACGAAGGTATCAGATGCAGCAGCAAAGGCCAAACATTTGAGTAGCAGACGTCCATCTGATCAGCCGATCCTTCGTGGTCACCTAAATTTTAATTTTTTAACACACAGCTGACATGACAAACTATAAGTTAAAGCATCTTTTGAAACTAGGAAGTACTTGATGATTTGGTCATTTACGTGCAAGTCGATTTTTATATCAAACATACCGTACCAAATAAAACTTCAATTGCTTCATACCTTTGATTCACCAGGAAATATACCGTTTTGGGAAGAGGAAGCCGATTGTGACTACATGGTTGAAACGACAACGTGTATTGTGCGTTTGAAGAGATTCTGTTGGGTCAGGCTTAGAATTAATGAAAATGAAATATTGGCGAAGAAACTTGTACTGTACACAGCTGGGAAAAGGCCTTTGCCTAACTGCAACAAATTTACAGTGATAGTTGGTTACTACCCTGATCTACCAGGAGAAGACAAGGTAAGATATTTTGGGACCAAGTAAAGCGTTTAGTAGACGGGGTTAAACTGTATTTATTTGCAATTTTGCATTAAACATATTTACCTTTCTACTTCTAATGCTGCAGTTTTTCCAACTGAACCCAAGCCTTATTGTATCGGAGCGTAAACATTTCAACTATTACAAAGAAAGAGAGAACCCTCTTCGACTGTCTTTAACGGAGACTGTACCCGAAGCTTGGAAGCTTTGTGTCCCAAAAGAAAACATTGAGGTAATGACTCGGCGATATTAAGATATTTCAATTAGTGTCAATGCTCATCAAATTTTGCTCAAAGAAAAGAGAAAGGGATAAAACTCTAGTTAACATTGTTGCATCTCCTTGTTTTGCCCATGTAGGGAAAATTAAACTTTAAAATCATTCCAGTTTTCAGCATGCTGCCCACCTTGCGACCAAGAGGTTGGAAGCAGCCTGCGATTCCGTTGAAGCTCCTGCGGCCTCGAGAAACATGCCTTTGGGGAAAGAGTTTGCTAGCAACTGGTCGCAAGCGACCGTAAAGTTTCAAACAAGTTGAAAAATCTTGCAACCGCATAGTGAGCGAGGAAGATTGCAAGGAATTGCAATGTATTGCAAGGTGTGACAACCCAAGGATCCCAAAGGAAATACAGAGACGTGACTTACAAGGGTGAAGCGTACAAATACGTGACCACTGGCTATGGGTTAAGTTGGTCGGGCCACGCTCTTAGGAAAAGTACAGCCTCCCATTCTCATGGTTCAATATCATCGTCAAATATTTATGTCTTTGACATTTGCTATTGTCTTCGTTTTTGAAGTAAAATCAATTTATTTTCGTAGAAAAGTTTCACAAAAATTTGACATCTGCGTATGTCTGAGATTTATAAGTAGAAATTTACCATAAAAAAGATTTTGCTTCGCTTTAGACCAACGAGGAATCAAATTCATTTAAAATAAGCAAGTTTGAGGTACCAGTCCCAAGGTGTCTATGGAAAATTCAAAATCTGTAGTTGTGTAGGGAATGTTCAAAACGTTCTAAAAATCCCTCTATGGAGACACTCTTTAAGCTTAGGAATATGTTGCCAGGCCTCGTGAACTACAGGAGCAGGGGTGATGAACGGGTTTAGCTGTTAAGACCTAACATCTTCATGACGTAATAGCATAACAAAGAGTACATTTTGCACAATCCACAAATTTACATAAGGAGTAAAGTGACGATTTCACTAGTATTTTGTCGGAAAACCCGACTTGCAGAGTTGCACAGTGTGCCGAATTATTTTAGGAATACATAGGAGATCTATCCTTGTTGATACCAATATAAATCAAATAGACTACATCTCGACGGTGGAAGAGGCCTCTAATGGGATATCATACATTGTATGTTATCTTCCCCTTTGTCTTAAGAATAATATAGTGGATTGAGGATGGAATTTCCAAACCTTTGCAAAAGAAAACCATGTAAGCAAAGCATATCTTGCCATACCACCTTGTCAGGGGTTACTGCTAAGCTCTATGAAATTAATAATCTATGTGGAAGACACAACGAAACCCCTACAGCGGGCAAAGAGCCCAGAAAACGTTTAAAAGTGAAAAACTGCCCTACTTGAGACCGAAAACAGTTAACGGCCAGGCGACCGACCGCTTTCGAGAAGTTAGTCCCCATCCCCCCAAACTGACTCCCGCACGAAGTTACAAGAAAAAATCCCCGTAAACTATAGATTGGTATCAGCTTAGCATTTACCTTTATTATAAAGAAAGTAAACAAAATGCAAGAGTATTTTTGACTCTTTAACGAATTACCATTGTACTTAACAAGAGACCTCCCAACAGGTTATTTTAGCTCCCTCCCCGGTGTCACACCAATGCAGAATGATGGATGCTATCATCTTCGTACACTTTTCATCAATATCAGTGGCCCAATTTGACCAATTCCTGAAAGATTTCTGGACAAACTGTCCGAATGAAACGTAGCATAGTACGTCTTCAGATTCAAGCTCCTTCATTAGGTTGTTATAGACTAATCCCAGAACATTTAAAGTCGAATGAGCGATGGGCGTACACAGAACACCAGACATGGGTTTGCACCTGGATCTGCGTCTACGTTTCATCTGCCTAAATATCGGTTCATATCAATTCCATAGTAGATGCAACTAAAGAACATCAATGGGAATGCTGCAGACGAATCCGAGTTTCCGAAGTGCGTTCATGTTGCACTATGCATCAACAGCTTTTTTATGTATGTATAATGCAAAAACTGTGTCAAATTTTAAATGACCACAACCGATATGCTCGCAAGAGGTCGCAAGATGTGACAGCAATTAAATCGCAACCAGTAGCAAGAGCTTGCAACCGAAGGAGATAGCAGAAGCTCGCAAGGAATAGCAACTGCTCGCAAATGGTGGTCGAAAGTGAACAAAAGGCTGTAGGGATTTACGGACAGTTCAAACCTATCTTTCGGCATACAGAAGTGTAATAGTGCCATGAAAACATTGAGCTTGCACGTTTCCGTCTTCTATAAAGCATATAACGTGAATTACATTAGACCTGACATAATGCGGTGTCTGTCATTGTTGTACGCGTATATAACCTATAATTTTAGTTCTTTCTGTAAGGTCCTCTTTCCTAAAGCGATTTCTTAGCATTACTGATTGGTACTTCTATGACATTTTATCCTTTGTCGCCTTAAAATAACAAGTTTTATCTGTACTTGAAGAAAAATGGTTATGCAGATTTGTCAACCTTATTTCGAATATATATATATATATATATATATATATATATATATATATATATATATATATATATATATATATATGAGACAACCTTACGATTATTCCAGTAGTCTATGCTTCGTTCCCTTTTGTCACTAGGAGATTAAATTTGAAACTATTTCATCCTCCATTGAGCATTCCCGGCCATTTACTTTCCAAAACAAAGGGAAGCGCAACGAGCTGCCGATACTTCACTTCAAAGCATCTCAAGAAGAAGGAATGCAACCGGTCGAGTTAACAATAAACCTCGAGGTATGAGTTTCTCTTAGGGCCAGTGGGAACTACTTTACTGAATGCAACCCACAAAAAAATGTTAAGGCTTGTTCAAACAGAATTCTTTTTACGGTCCAACACGTTAGTTGCTTTCATTCTTAATGAACGTAAAAGTGTGTCAATCCGCAATGGGTACGAAATGTGTGTTTTTTTTTTCTCCGGGACGAATGACTCTATAAGCTACAATTTTTCACCCTAACACTGACCTTGACCTTAACCATGAATCTCTTTAGCAATTTTCAAGAAGCGCCCCCATTCATCGGGGGACCCTCGGTTCGCGAGGAGCGTTCCGCCAGGGGAGTTTCTAGCAAGAATAGCCCTGGATTGCAGGAAATGGCACTTCCCGTGCCTCATTACTGCATGCCCACAATTGCCAGTTTTCAGATGTTTCATGTTCCTGGAAATTTTTAAGGAGACATTTTGTTCACATTGTTGATAGGCCTAAGAAAAAGTGGAAATTCTGCGGGCTACCGGTATGTATTACTGACAGCCCAAAATCGAATATAAATATATCCGGTGGACTCAGATATAACTGTTCACATTTGGGTTGAAAGGAGCTAACTCGATGATGGCAAGATTATTTACATATACTTTATAATGCACTACTCTCACCTTACTGCAGACTATGATCCGTTGAAGGAACTCAGGTAGCGTGATAGCTGCCTTTTAACCGACACCCGACGCTCGTTTGCGTTATGAGTGGAATTTTTCAAATATACTGAGACATTGCGTGAGAAACTGATGCTTCATCGTGAGAGCGTGAGATGGCGCCAAAATGCGTGACTCTCACGCTAAATGCATGAGAGTTGACAGCCTTGTATTGGCATAGGTTTAACTTACTGGATTTGAGACCGACTTTTTGGCTCTTAGAGACCGACTTATGATTTTCACGGGGGTGTCACACTCCCACCTCCCCCATATTATCACCTCTGGCTGCATTAGGTGAATTATGTGTCCAGGCATTTTATATTACATTTGGGCCTTGGAGAGCTTTTTTCCTAAATGCTCCGCTGGAAGCCGAAGGGCGAAAACCAGACGTTATGCCCACAGGGGTTATGCTCCCTGAAGGACCTATGTCCCCTAATGTATCACTATGACTTGGAGCAGTGTTGTAATGAGTCATTCAATTTTGCAGTCGAGTCGAGTCATTTACTACTTTAAATGTGACTCGAGTCAAGTCAGTGACTCGAGTCATTATATTATTTCTATGAGGAAAATTATGGTACAATTGCTATAGTTCATTTCCCTTTTAAAAATTATTGACTCGAGTCATGACTCGTTACATACTGACTTGGAAAACTGAATATTTAAAGAGACAAAGTTTGTTTATGAGTGAAGCTGTTCGATAATCCAAACCACTCTTTTGAAAATACCTTGTCACGCCTGTGAAGAGGAAGGTGTAAGCCGAGTTACAATGTGATGATTGGGTTGCCTTCCTCGCCACAATCAGGTGCGGATCCAGGGGGCCTGGGGGGCCCGGACCCCCCCCCCCCCGCCACGAAAAAAACCAAAGGAGAAAGAAGGAAGAAAAAGAAAAAAGAAAAGGAGAAATAAAAATTAAGAGCAAAAAATGAGTAAAAGTGTCTAAGAACGTATTCAAAGTATATATTTCTGTAGGGGTTGGGTGGAGCTATAGCTGGATTATCTCTTTAGATATCTTTCAAAGTGGTTGGCGACGAAAGGAGAGCTAAAATGTTCGAAAACAGGTGAATAGCTGAGTAATGATCCCTTACTAAAGATCTAAATAAGTAAACATCGTGACATATGCAGTATGGGCCCGGCTAGCTGCACTGAAATTAATAACAATTTTGTGTTAAAGAGTGAATTTTGTTGTAATCTAGAGGGATTGAGAGGCAAAGTTTTCGGAATACAGACTTTGCAGAATGAATACAGAAGACAAGCTGTCAGGTGACGTGCTGTTGTGCACAGTGCCACCAGCTGTTGCAGGGAAAGTAGCGGAGTGCATACTCTATTCGATTTCGTAACTGTCTGAAAAGTTTTAAAATGAACTCAAAAGGCTTTTAAGCAACAGACAGTGGCGTCGGCACGGTGGGCGGGCAATGGGTGACGTGTGACCCCCTCCCCCATTCATTCTTGAAAATTTTTAAAATGGTCTCAAAATTCGTTTAAGCTACAGATTTCTGTGGAGGGTGTAGGGTGAGATGTGTTTTTGATGATTGGTTTATTTGTTCTAAACATTATCTTTCACAAAACTTTTCTCAAACTATCATAAGTTTTGGAAATTCTCGACAAATTCCAAATTTTGGCACGTTCCGCTAGCGTCAAGCCTTGTGTCAGAGTTGTCCTTATTATCAATAGCTTTCGGTAACTACTCACGGGGGAACAAAGGAGCAAAAGTGTTTTTTAAGAATTTTCTGTCAGAAGATTCGTTTCTGAATAGCATAAGTTGGTGGGAGTGACAGTGTCCGATGCAGGTCTGAATGCAGGTTTCGTCATGAACTAATATTTATTCAAAATTTAGGCGCGCTTCGCGCGCATAAGACAGGGTGTACACCCGATTTCATATACCATTGACAAAGCTATGACGCAAGAAATAATTCCAATGCAAACATTTTTCTAAAAAGTACATCCCCTTCTCTGTAGGGCTCTCATCATTATGAGATCTTTGACTAATCTAGTCTAGCACATGACTTGAAAGATTGAAAGTATGTAATTGCCGTTGCTTATTTTCCAACATTTTACCACGACTTTCAATAACGACGAAAATCTTTTCTGAAGCGAATTTTGCCATCCCTCTTGCTATACCTAAAAAGAAGGTGATATATGTATCATATCTCCTCCCATATGGATGTCGGGTAGTGAGAATCCCTTTGGTCCCTCTTTTGTACACTGTAACTAATTCAGAGCTCCCGGGAGGCTCTATACTGTTCTCTGTCAACCTTAGATATCCTTTTAAAATGTAAGGAAAAGATTTATTAAAGTCCAAGAATGTTTCTGTGGACTCCACGCAGGTATAATTGCTTGTACAATTTTCCCATGGGCGTGGATCATGGGGGGACGCGTACCCGTCACTTTTTTGGAAGGGGGCCATCGTCAAAAAGTCCCCCTCACTTTTTCAAAAATGATGGAACAGACTACAATTGTGCCTAGGAAAACGAATTTTTTTCAGAAGAAAAATAACCTAAAAATCCTACACTTTTGTTGCACCAAATCGCATCTGAAGGCATTCAGTTCTAGAAAAATTTCCCTTAGACCCCTCCCCCATGCCGACGATCACAAAACTAAATGCCTCCCCGTGACGCAAATTCTGGCTACCACCATTGCTTCTTCCACCAGGACAGTGATTCACAAATGTGAAAAAGTCCCCCCAAACACACACACACCTTTGGAGATGGATACACGCCCATGATTTTTCCTGGGACTTAAGGAGGTTTGAAGGCAATATATTAACCGTCTCTTAGTCCCCCTTTTTCACCCCAACAAAAGTTAGAATTCACTAAATTGTGGACATTTTTTAAACATACAATCACTTTAGAATGACCCAAAGATACTACCATTTTGCATATCGGCCCCCTAAAATTAACAAAAATTTCTCAAAGGGGAGGAAAAACCCCTTCTTGGGATTGCACTCTCATGTACTAACAAGAAAAGGCTCTCCCAATCTTGTATATAGCGCATACAAAACCCCACTGCCTAAAAAGGCATGGTTTGGCAGTTATCTGTGGTTCCCCCAATCACCAACTCCCGCCGGCACCATCGGTCATAGATTTCTGAAGGGTATACCCTTCAGAAATCCATAAAGAAGGTGATATATCATCTCTCCTCCCTTATGGATGTCAGTTTGTGAGGGTCCTGTTGGTCTCCCTTTTCAGTGTACAATTAAAGCAGAGCTCCCGGGAGGCTCTATAACGAACATTTTCGGCGCGCTTCGCTCGCAATTGTTTACGCTTACGGAAAGAGGTACGTTTTTATTGAGTGATGGATTTATTTTTATCACTTTTTACCAAAAATCATTTGAAATCTTTCACGATTTTTGCAATGTCTTCTCAATATTTCTTAATTTTTGCTTGATCTGCGCACTTTTAGCCTTGTATTGCTCCCTTTACTATCAATAAGGTCCCGAACGTACTATTCGCATTACTCATCGGTGGAGTTCTACCATAAGCCAATTATTCGTCTGCATAAACGTGATTTCAGAGAGCCAGCATTGTAAGGATGTAAAGCATCTGATATTCATTTTTTCACCCTCCTCTTCTTATGAGAACTGAAAACTTAGTATCGAACCCACCTTCTAATTGATAGACACATATAAAGGGAATTGACACCGTTAGTCATCGCAATGGTTTTAAATGTAAATTCAAATTTTCGGCGCGCTTGGCGCGCAATTGTTTCATCTGGCGTTCTATACCAGAATACCGTATAACGAAAATAAGACACTAATTATGGCAAAAATAATTTCCAGTTACCTACACGGGCTCATAATGTTGGCGCGTAAGTTTTAAGATAACTTAGATTCTACGGAACTCTGCAGGTACATATAGTAACTTATACTGTGCCATACACATCAAATTCCATGCAACATGAAAAGGTATAAAATCCCACTGACATAAGAACTGGAGCCGATTTCTATGCTCTGAAAATGCAATATTGCGAGAGCTTCCGGGGGCTTCGCCGCCAGGGACCCTAACGCGGGTCCCTGGACCCCACGCGTAGGAACTCGCGCTTCGCGCTCGTGGTGCACCTTCGGTGCTCATGAGATTTTCCATCTTGGCCCCCCCCCCCTCGAAATTTCTGGATCCTCGCCTGGCCACAATTGTTTTCAAGTCCTGTATGTCTAAATGCTTGTGTATCCTGGGACGACGAAACACCATTTAAATTGACCTTCAGTTTAAGCGCATATAGAACCTTTAAAAACTTAAATGCTTATGCCAAGTGGCAAAAGAAATACATGATTGACATTGGCGTGACACACTACAAGTCAATATTTGATTTGTTAAGAAACTGGGACTTCAAGTCTTTAATTCGGGATCCAGCTGAAAATTATCTCTAACAAACTTAACGTGAAGCCTTTTGAGTTACAAAATCACCCTTTGAACAAACTAGACCCTTTTTAAAAAACCTTTTCAACTTGTCGAAAATCATTAAGCCTGTTAAAACCTTTGGCTAATGAAATTTGAAAAAAAAGGGTCTGAAAAGGAATTTTCTGCTGCAAGATGAGGGAGAATGTTCTACTTCATGCCGTAAGTAGTCTAAACCTTTATGTGTATACTGTTTCGCTTCCTGCGAGCAGGGCCGTAGCTAGGGTCATACGTTTTGGGGGGTGTGAAGGTCCCAAATTCCGACTGGATGGATATTTTTTCCAACTGAATGGTGGCGCGTAAGTTGCACCATTTTTATGCGCCCTGCGTTTACATACAGCAGTGGGGATCCTTCCTTTGTCACTCCATAAAGGTGCCGTCGTGGAGGAGGGGTGACCCCTCCCCTTTGAGAAATTTTTGTTAATTTAAGGTTGCTTCAAAATGGAGCTATCTTTGAAATATTTTTGGAGCTGATCATATATGGCTAGAAAATGTCCATTATTAAGTGATTTCTAATTTTCCCGACTGGTTTGATTCTTTTTTGAAATGAGTGGTGGCCCGTAAATTGCAACTTCGTTTTTTATGTGCGTTACGTTTGTATGATACAGCAGTGGGGATCCTTCCTTTGTCACTTCATAAATTTGTGCCGTCCTTGGGAGGGGTCTAAGAGGAGGGGCACACCCCTCCCCTTTGAGAAATTTTCGTTAAGGTAAGGTTGCTTAGATGCAAAATGGTGCTATTTTGGGATACTTTTGGAACTGATCATATATGGCTGGAAAATGTCCATAATTTAGTAAATACTAAGATTTGGTTAGGTGAAAGTAGAACGTACGTTGTCTAAGAGAAGAATACGTTGTCAACAAACCTTCTGAAGCCCCTTTTTTTGACTACTTTAATGCCTTCTATTCTGGCATCTAAGGCTAGCGTATACCTGTATAGGGCCTCCTGGAAGCTCTGGATCAATTATATAAAATGGTACAATGACATAATGCTTATCACCTGGCATCTAAATAATAATATAGAGTATGACGCCAAGCACTTTACATCTATCGTATTTTTACTAATTTTGAACGAAAATCCAGACGAACAGCTTCCAGCAATGGGAAATGGGCGGGAGGGAGAGTATAGGTGCAGAAAAATGATATTAGACCTCCCAGACAGGTATAGCAAAAAGGGTTTAGGACTAACAAGCGCGTTTTCAGAATGTACAACTAGTTAATGCTATAAAAGTTCACTGGTACGTTTGTGCTTATAATGTTCATAAGTGATACAACGTGGATTGTGGGGATTGCGCGCGAAGCGCGCCGAAATTTGGGGGTATACTTCAATGCCAAAATGAAAAACCTGCACGCAGGCTCAGCCAGGGGTGGTGCTTTGATTTGCCGACATGGGGGGAAGCGCCCTGACTGGGGGCCAGCTACTTTAAGTCACGACAGATGCAATGGGTTGCCGAACGCAAAATACAAGGCGCGCGAAGCGCGCGAAAAAAATTGGGGTTATATTGAAAAAAAGATTTCACATTTTTGTTTTCATTAAGGAAAGTTGAAAAAGTTTGGGTTTTTATTGAAGAATCTGGACAAAACCAAGAAATTTGTTCGGGTGACTGCATGGTCGTCGTCGGGGATTACATTCTTCATCTTACCCATTAAGGATCCCCTACGAAACTGAAAAATCTTTTTCTTACAAAATATGTTTGCCAAGAAAGAAGAAAGGATCTTCCAAAAGTTAGGAAAAAGAGGAAAGAACTTCGCGACGATGCATTTTCGTGTCTCTCTAGAATCACGCCTACACGGAAGAACAACATTTGTGGAAACGTTGAAATCCAATATGTTTGAAACGGGGGCGTTACCACTAGATAGAACTATAGATGAAAGCGCGCGTAGCGCGCGAAAATTTTTTGAAGTTATAGAAAGAATCGTTACAGAACTTACTGGCTACGGGCCTGATAAATAGACGTTTGGAATATTTTCTGAGTATATCTATGTCTTCACCAATATTACTCTATTTAAAATTTTGCACAATTTTGTGGGGCTCGGAAAAATTTAGGGGGGAGGGGACTGAAGCGCCCTAGCTCCCATTGATTGTGTCTGGTATAATTACCTTAATAATGTTCATGAGATTGTTTATAAATCTTGACGCACGCGCGCGAAGCGCGCCCAAATATTCATTAAATAAGATTTCCATAATAAAACCTGCATTCAGAATCTGATTCGAGATACTTTCAATTGCCCAACAAACCAACATGCCACTCAAAAAATCAGTCTTTTACCTGGTAATTTGTAAACAGCTTTCAACTTCTGCTGTTGTGCTTCTCCGAAAGTTGCTATCGGAAGATATTGCTAATAAGAACAACACTGAGGTAAGGTTTAAACCCCGCGGAGCGCGCGAAAATTTTGAGAATTTGAGAAGAATTAGCGAAAAAAGGACAGTTTTGATTTGATTTTACGTGAGGAAAATAACGTTTGGTATTATTCTCACTTGGTCTCACTTGGTTGGAAAATATACACAAAGTTGACACAGGCTCAGTCGGAAAAATGAGCTAGACTGAGATATCAGAAATTCCAACTGGCATTTCAGATTTTCCGACTATCGTCGCTCTGACGAACTTGGGGGGGGGGGTGAGACACACCCCCACACACACCCCCGGTCGCGACGGCCCTGGCTGCGAAGGCCAGAGTCAAGAATAATTTTGGCCAACCAACAATTTTTGTAGCCTTGGTTGCACTTGCGGTCTACTATCAGGTCCGTCAAGATGATACCACTAATTCTGAGGCATTGAAATGGTGCATTTTACTACTCACATCAGTGATTGTTTATTCAAACATTTAATCGAGATTAAGGATTGATAAGCTTTCCTGTGACACTGCTCAAATGTTTGATAAAACATCTATGCTTCCGATATGTAGTCATACAATCAAAGGATCCTAGTTTCAGTGCGCACGACTAACGATTTTACCCAGGGTTTGTTTTAGCCCATACAGTCTCGATAAGTATAGGCAATAAACAAAAAACAATTAATTGGAATGTAGTCTCACGCATAATCATCAGCTTATTATAAGCTTAAGATATGACTAAAGCAGCACAGTAGTCAAAATTTAGTAATATTCTTGTAATTTGTATTCCTAATTGCAACTTTCGAAGAAGGGCCAAGAAAATTCGTTACCAGTATTTCGTGAATCACCTGAAATGTTGTGCAATCTAACTTATATTCCAAGTTCCTTCAGTGGCTTCAATGATTAGCCTGACTTATGCATCCATCGTTTTGTTTTAGTATTTGTCTGAGGTGCAGTCTTTACAACTTTTCTGCTCGAGTGATTATTTGCAGAGTAACTCATGCAGCATCGTTTGTGCTAAACTAAATTTGGAACTGTCATGCATAATGCATTTTCCGTTGGGTTTTCCACCTTTAAAATTTACTGAGGCCCTGGACTCTCAGTGTATTAATAAAAGTTCTGTGTATATCTTAAGGGATTTGTAACCGTTTATCGAAAAAGCCTTTGTAATGAATTCTTTCTCCTCCCATCACATTCCTTAATTTTGCTATTTGTTTCGTTTATATGGAACTTTATTTGGGGTTATACGATCAGAATAATACCAATTTATGCACACGTGATACATAAGGAACAAATTAATTACTTGGTGAACTTATCCTCATGAAGTTTGATTTGGTTATTATTCTGCCTAAATTAAAACAAACATTTGAAAATGTTTCTAATGGGTGGACGTAAACTTGGCAAAAAGGGAACTTATTCATGAAATCTTTTTGTCGTTATATATTCTGCTTGTCTTCCAGGAGTTGCGTGATCGTTCACCACAATCTGAAATAGGTCCTTCAGATCCTATGAAACGTTGGTGTTGGGTACGTGATTGTTTTTCCTAGTAAAATATGTACAAATTTAACAAAGGTAGGTATTGAGATTTCAGCAAATGACCAAGGTCATAGCGAGCGGAAACGGGGGGTTTACAGCTGTAGATCCCCTCCCAGAGAGTTTCAGTTACTATTCAAACCGCCAAGAGATAATGATTCAGTCCTCAACCTAATGATTTAACCCTTTGGACGTCCCTGAGGTCGTGATGACTAGGCGGGGTTGATATTCAAAATGAGGCACGAAACTCCTGGGACATAATTGTAGCGGGTCCAGACTTTGAATATAGCCAATATGACGCATGAAGAGGTTTTAGCAGACCAAGAATTTGCACAGCTTAATTAAGAATTGTGACAAATATGTTAAGTCTTACCTTTTCGAATGAGGCAGAATATTAAAAGCAGACTATACGCTAAAACTAAATTCCACACCCTGTGTGAAATAAGCTCTTGACCAAGGGGTCCAAAAGGCGCCCCAAAAATATAAAAGTTACCATTTCCCTTATGCGTTTTATTATTTCTCCACCCTGCCCCTAAGAAATGTTTTCGCTCCTGAAAACTATCTCGTTCCCTTCAGTACATTGCCTGCCTTGCGTAAAATAAACCTTTGCATAAGATAAAGAATGAGATTTTCAATATGCCATGGACCATGTAGGGCATTCTTGATGCACACATGGACAGGTAATTCTAACAGCTCTGAGACATTTTGAGCAAGGTATGATATTTCTAGCACGATTGTTGTGCATGCCTTATGTGTACACATTGTGCAGTCGCTTCTATTCCTTCCATACTATTGCCTAAAAAAACAAAAGAAATCTTGAGAGGTACTTAATGTTCGGACCTTCCGAGTGCCTTTTGAGTTATTAAAACCTGTTCTTTTTATAATCGTCTGAATAACTATAGTTACTACCTTGTAATCATATTATGATTTTATGTAAGATAATGTACGGTACTTAATGGGACACATTTTTGAAGAATGAAAATATCTTAGCCACAGCAATACTTACAACTCGAATAAGACGTACACCAATTAGGCAAGAAAGTTTATTCCAAAGGCAGTCTTTCTGCTATGGAAATGGAAATTGTAATAGGACTGGCAAACAACAGTTTATCAACTTATTTTACTTTTAATCACACTGCATGATCATACAGAAAGATGGTGAAACTATTCTAACACATCTAACCTTTTAACTTACGGATGTTGTTAGGAGAATCATTACATCGATTTTTTCAGGCACTTTCTGAAGAAATTACTGGTGAATGGAAGGCGGTTGGTAGGAACCTCAATGTCACAGATGCACAACTACATCAGATTGAAATAGACAATGCAGGTAACATCAAGGAGACGATTTACGCAATGTTCCTTCATTGGTTGCAACACGGAGGAACGAGCGCTACACGTTCGACTCTGTCTTCAGCTTTAAAGGATGCTGGAAGGACAGATCTTGCATCTGATCTTGACTGAAAATTACTGTTATGCTTTTTACTTTTCATTTTTTCTCCTGATCTGACAGATATTATTCATCAGTCACGTGTAAAGTCTTAATCTTCAATTAAAATGGTGCAGAAGGAGCTGGATTCCCCTCTGAACTGTGATGTGTTAAGCACAAAAATAATCGCCATAGAACCTACAAAGAAATACGGATCTACAAATTCTCCACCAATAATTATAACGTGCCTTAACCAAGGTTCTCGTCTTTTTTTAATCAGTACGTTGGTGTCATTTTCCATCACTTGTAAGTTATGAAAGGTTTAGTCTTTAGTCACACAACTAGCAGAACAATGGCTTAAGAAGAAGAAGGGTCTGACAGAAGGGGATGGGGTTACCGGAGTTTGACATTTTTAAAAGAGCAGGAAATTCTCTCAGACGCTTCATTGGCAGGCAAAATACCAGCAATATCCTGGTGACATCTCTGTATCGGGTCGGTCATCACAGACTTCCACGTGCTACCCTCCGCATCCTTCTCCATTATTAGCACAGTTACTCCAAATAAAGTCCTAACAACAGAGAACGTAAGGAGAAAGAAATGTCCATTTTGAATGTGTGAGTTCTAAATTGTAAGGAAGACAATCGTTAGGTTTTTATTATGCTCGTAATTAAGTGTCGTTTGTTTTACATTGTCATAAAGGTGTAAAATATTATTACTTATGTTTAAAGAAAGAATGTTTGGAAGGCGACGAATCCATCACTTTTATTATGTAGAAAAAGCATTCATAATAGCCCTGTGTAGCTTGAATAAAATATAATTTAAATAATGTACAATTGGGACAGGAAAGAAGTAATAATAGCACTGCAGTTTCAACCAGATGTATCGAACCTTTAAAATAAAATCAGCTTCCTTTTTGTTTGAGAAGGTGATACTATTATTTTATGTTTATCGATGGGACCGATAGTGTAGTAACTTTCTCAATATGTACGAAAGCATGTTCTCTTTTTAATCCCATGTAGCTCTGTTCAAGAGGGGGGCACAGATGCAAAATTTTAATAATATTTCATATTTTCAGGGTACGATGAACATTTAAAAATACTATTTTTGTGTGTCTATCAAGATAATAATTTCGTTTCGAAAATGTAGATTCAGGATAATTCTGCAAGTTCAAAGTTCACTTTCAAACTCAAGTAAATGCTATTATGTGTGTACATAAATAAACATGGCACAATTACTTGAAGAAACTGATCATTCTATAGCTATTAGTTAATCATGTACTATAACGGTCGAAAAAGCCATTGAACGTCGATAATCGTTCCAAGACAAATTTATCTAGTCCCAATAGTTTTAACATTATATATGTCCTTTAGAGTTCTACGGCATGCTGAGCATTTCTTTTGTAACGAAATGATGTTGGAGTCGCATCCCCCTATCCTGCTTACGATTGTAATGCCTGACATCCTCTCCTAACACTATATTGTTTTGATGTACCCCAATGTTGGATTCCAGATCACAAAATATTGGGCGAAGACGCAAAAAGGTAGCGAAATAAGAACTGTGTTACCACCCCTACCCCAAAGACGTCCATGCTCATGCACTTGACAACTGTGGTCTCTCCTTCCAAAGTAAATACCTTGCCAACTTGCGTCGCGTTGAACTACAATGTGTTAAAAATATATATTGACACAGTTGGAGCTGTGCTGTTTTAGAGATCAGTGACACAGTTAGATTACTGTGTTAGAAAACATACTTATCAAGATATAATGATCTCTTCGACACTTAACTTGTTGCTGGCAAATTAGCGTACCCAATATTATATTTTAACACATGTATGGTGTGTAAAGAGCACTATACTAAGACTCAGAAGTTCAAACTAAAATGTTCTGTCTTAACCGCTCAAATGGAACAATGTTAAAATCTGCGTCTGAAAACAAAGGAAATGACAATCCAAAGTTAGCCAAGAAAAGCCTGTTTACGTTCTCCTTTCAATAGCCTTACATCAATACAAATTAGTCGTTTTCTTGTTAGTAAACGCATTATGTCTTTTTGCTCAAGTGAATTGGAGAATCTAGCTGCTATTGCAAAAGACTTTAGTGTACAAAACTTATTCCTTCTCACCTTTATATTTAAGTGGGAAAGTATCTTAAAACATTGACTGTAAAAATGGGTTCCAGATTAATTTATGATGGTTTCAGAACACCTAATAGACTATTCCTAATGCCCCAAGCACCACCAGTACACCATCGTTTTCAAAAATTAAATGTCCAGTCTTCAGAAAATAAGGTTATCCAAATTAATACAAGAACTGAAATGACCAACATTTTTATAAGTCTTGTGCCTTTATATCCCAACTAAATATTACTGCTTTGGGTCTGATAGAGTCGAGCCAGGTGAGAGTTTTCACAGGATTGAAATTCATTGTAGCTTTCATAACAATTTCCTTCACCTCTAGAGTCTCGTAGTTTAGGAAACTCATTCTTTTACAACGCGTAATAATTATTTTAGAGCAGTATTTGGATATGAAACGAGACTTTTATTAGAAGTACGTCTGCAAGTAGTCTAAGAGTTCCCATTCAGACATTTGTTGATTACTGTTGTTATATAACTCATTTAATTTTGTACATCTACACAGAAGTTTACTCATACTTGTACTCGGAAATATTTTTTCTGTGCCCATTTTTATAGTCTTAGCTTTGAAGTCAATACTAGTAGTCATAGATTCGAGAACTTGGAATTTCATTATATCTTTTATGCTCATTCTCCGGAAAAACATTTGATACCTCTTCTCAAGTTTCTAAGTGATGAGTAATATTAATTACTGTAAACGTTCTGTAACATGCGATAAGTTCCAAATGAAATTCAACTTCGTTCATAAATCGACACCACTGTCCTCTTTTTTCTTTTAACGTTGCCCATACGGTCTGCTGGCTTTGTATCTGGAACTCATCAACTTCAGGTAAATTTATAGATATGCTTACACGCATAAGCTGTCCAAGGCTAAACTATTGGGAAACATTTACATCGATTGTTGCACTGCTAACATACAGACATGCACACGACACGAAAAGTTAATAAAAAAATTCTCCACTTTTCACCGAAAGCTTGCCTTTAACTGAAAAAACTTCAACAGATCACACAAACACAAAGTTAAACATAAAAAATCGCCTGATTACTTGGCTTAGGATCTTCACTGTTACGATCTTACATAAAGATCTTTATAAAGGTACCCTTTCAGGCAGACTTATGTCACTGGACCCTCTCAAAAAAAGTCTCCATTAAAAAGAAGAAAGGCTTTTAAGCACTTTTAAATTAGTTGGAACAATGCTGTGAATAAATTAAGATTTCAAGTTAATAATCCTTGTCTCAGTGCCACTAAAGAGGAAGCTTTGTAGATGTGCCTCAATTTTGACTTACACTGAGGATCTCTTCCTCACACTCATTAAAGTTGGCTTTTGAAGCACCTTTATTAATTATGTTAAGTACAGATAATAGAGGAGAAAAATACTCTAAATATGACTTAATAAACTGGAGAAAGAAGAACCAATAAGTAGAATTAAACTTCTTAAACGTCAAAAGAGATTTGGTTGACAGTTTTGTGAAATAAGTTTTTAAAATACTTTATTCCTTTGTCATTAGGATATGGATGAGCAATGCAAATGGGAAGAGAGACCTTTGTCTTCATGGCATAAATTGTTATGCATTGATGTCTTGATCGTTAAAGGCATATTCCAGGGCATTTCACAAAGTAAAAGTTCCGATTTATGTCCTGCATCCCCTGAAGCAATACTCTCTTCCTAACTCATGATATTTTATTTTAAAAATTGGTTACTTTCATCAAAAAATACCTCAAGGTCCCTTTTAAGGTCACAGACAATAATATGAAGAGGGCACATTGACTTCTTGGAATCCTTTTGTTATTCTTTATAATTGAATTTCTTGTTTGTCCTTGAAAATTTGACACTTTTGAATCTTTATATGTCTTTCAATACAGATCTAGCATGAAACCACACCATATGTATGTGTAGCACAAATTTGTTAAATAATCCCTACAGAGGTGTCAATAGCATAAAGAAGTACAATGCTATCTCTAACCAATGAGCCGCGTGAAATCACTTTGAAAATTAATATCTTCCAAACGCTACATTCTATTGAGATGCCATTTTTACGAAATAATACAGAACAAATTTCTACATTTTTTGAAGTCTCTGAATTAAGTCTTTCGCAAATTCCTTTTTGAAGTAAACAAAGTTGGCTGCCGCCTGTGTAGTGATTATGTGTGCTAACGTTATTAACATGGCTAAAGGAGGAACTTTGCATCGAGAATGAGAACAAACCTAAAATATGGATATTTTTACATCGATATTCAATCCCTGGATGTTTCAAAACTAAAATATAAGAATCGTTGCAAAATTGTGCCGATTAAATTTTGCATCTTTGAGCGTAATACTGTACCCACAAGTCTCTAAAATCATGGAATGCTCCAATACACGCGGTTTAACTAACACTGCAATTTTACCGTGGCAGGAAAATTTTAGGAATAGAATAACTGATACCAGCCCAAGTATGTCGTTACCTCTCCTTCTAGGTGTAACTGACAAATGAAACACGTGTGCGAGCTTAGGCTAATTACTGAAATGGGCTACCTTATACTCATTTTACAACCAACAGTACAGCACCGGTACACAGGCAGCCAACAGGCGCGGATCCAGACATTTCAAAAAGGGGGGCTGAAAGCCCCCTTGAATGTTCTTTTAGATTAACATTATGCTAATTTTCTCGTATTTGTTATTGTCGATGTGTCGAAAAGTGGGGCTGAGGCCGGGAAAGCCCCCTTCCCCTTGGATCCGTGCCTTGCAAGTACTGTATTCGATGCGACCCAGTGAAAAATGGGACAAAGAATCGCCGCTTTTGGACAATTTCGTCCAAAATCTTCCAAAATCGTCCTGCCATAAAAAATCGTCAAGGACAATTATACATTCCAGTATCGCTGCCTGGTCTATCCATTGTAAGACAGGATCAAATCATGGAGCAGGGTCGTAAACTTCAAGGTTTTTTGTCTTATGGAAATTACAATTAAGTTTGTCCTTCAACCGTAAGCGTCAATAATTTAGGTAGAAAATTCCCATTTTAAAGTGGAACAGTCTGCCGATTATGCAGGATCCTTTCTTAGTAACCCTAAAAAATTGTCCCAAAGCAGCGATTTTCCTACCAAAACTGTCCAAAAGGCAGAGGACGAAACTGGAAGATGCAAACACTTCCTCCAAAATCTTCCTTAATCGTCCCCGGCATATTTTTTTTTACTGGGGAATTACAGTATGAGCTAAAACTTTTTGTAAACTTGTTAAAAACTAGCATCACTCAGATACCACACATTTTCGGAGAAGATAGAGCTTGAATAATTTGCTCTCTGAGTCTTTGAAATCTTATCCAAGCAATTCCTTGTTCATGTAATTTAGTTTTTTCGAAAAGACAGATATCCACCTCTATCGGTGAAAGCGCAACATATAAGGTAAGCCATGGTAAATTAACGTTTCGAGTCTTTACCATAATGCAGTAGTAAGAGGGATATTTTGGTTCGCTGCTCTTGTCAGAGACTCAACAAATTCTCTTTCCGTGCAATGAAATCGCCCTAAAAACTGTTGTTTGTTCCTTAATGAACCAGTGAAGACTACCATATCTGTTATTAATTCATATCAGTGAGAATTTCTTCCTATGATGACTGGGCCATGTTTACTGGCAACTAGCACCACAGGTATTACCACAATTCGTTACCTTTTACTACCAAGACCATAATAAAAATTTCTCAATAAAATCTTAAGGAAACTGCCTATTTCTCCGAACAACCCATCGCTTCCTGTTGAGGTATTATGTATGGAATTTTGAAGAACATTCTATTACTCAGACATCACTTTAACAATAATAAGATTCATCCTTATTGAATCCTCAGGCTTGCCGAATGTAGGGAAACTATACAATCACGTTGGCGAGTTTATGATACTATGTTTATGATACTAAGCAAGCATGATATCTCTAGGTAGCAATGACAGGTACTTTTTATACTTGATATACAGATTTGCCGTCATATTGAGAGGAAGTATTCCATTGTCTTTAGTGGAGGCCGAAGGTCATTGGAGGTCACTGGAAGTAATAATACTAAAAACCTTGTTAAACTAAATTCAAGATCGCAGTTACATCTACTTTTCATGTTTGGTATATGATTTATTCACATTCAGAGAAAAACCGTACTGGTTTGGGTGGAAATCAAAGGTCATTTGAGGTCACTAGAGGTAAAAAGCAGAAACCTTGTGAACACTACTACATCTCAAGATAGGAATGGTGAGTGCCTTTCGTACTTGTTGAATAGATTTTTCATATTGTGAAAAAGAACCACATTGTTTTGGTGGAGGTCAGAGATCATATGAGGTCACCAGACGTAAAATATCAACGGTATCGGTTAGACACGTTATCCCAAGGTTAAAAGCAAGGATACTGTCTTATACTTGGCGTTTGCATGCGTTTTAGTGAGAACAAGAACCCTCTTTTTTGGTAGAGGTCAGGGGTGATTTCAAGTTACCAGAAGTAAAACTTCAAAAAGTTGGAAATTGAGTGTCAAAACTACATGAAAAGATGGAATGCTGGACACTTTTCATACTTGATATATTGATTTATCATATTAAGAGAAAATGGAGCTCAGAGGTCATTAAAAGGTCAACAGAAGTAAAAAATCAAAAACATGCAAAACATGATATCTCCATTTAGCAAGGGCGGATGCTTTTCATACTCACTGTATGACTTAATCGTCTTAAAAGACATACTGAAATTACTTGTACCCGCAGTGCTCAAGAACCTTTAAGACCGTCGGCGTTCTGTGATAAGTATCGACTGTTCCATTAACGGAATTTACGGAAAAGTTATTAGGTTCATACAGCCTTGAAAAGTCATAATTTTCATCCACATAGAAGCCACGAAGTACTCACTTCATCAGTCCAAGGGAACAATTATAAGTTTCACATATATCTGTCTGCTGGCTATTCTAGTTAACAGTTGTCTGAATAATCACAAATTGTGCTTGATTATCTCATGATGCCCTTTCGAGTATCGTTTTATTACAGAACCACTTCCACAAGAACAAGATCGTACGTTAGGCCTGCTTTGCTACAGTACGTGCAGCATCAGTCGTTCCTGATGTTACAAACTGTAAAGTTCCTTGGTAAATTCACCCTGTGTTAGAGGGAAGGTCTAACGTTTGGCTAAAGCCTTAAATGTAACGACAAGTGCAGGCCAAGCTACGTATGAGCACTGCACCACCTCCAGTGATCACCATGTCATATTCCCCACCGACAATGACAAGAGACTACAATGGTACAGGCCGGCTAAATGTATATCGACGTAATCTCAATATTGCTGATGAGTTATTAAACCTATAAGAACTATATTACCAATTGAAAACCATTATCCAAATACAGTACGAGGATCCGTAGGGAAACCGTTCTTGAATACACATGAAAATATGTAAGTTAAAATGGATCCCTTTTTGATCAAATCGTCCGGTTATCGGGACGACTTCCCAAGCAAAGCCGCATTATTGCATACAGCATGCAACTGGTGCCTCTAGTTCAAGGCCAACTAGCGTAATTTAATAAGTACGTGACTTAGACTGATTCCTTCAGTCTTATCTATTATTCATCGACTTTTCTAATTAGATAATGTTATTGAACAGCAAACTGCGATAGGTTCCACTCAACCAATCAAAATACCCTTTTTACACTTTCACGAATACATTTGCTACTTCTGTTTACTCTTTAATCTGGGTCAATCACTCTTCGTTTTGCTGAGATATTATTGTCTCAGTACCGCAAACGATGAAAGATTAGAGGGGTGTCCATTAACTTTTCTCATTTTCCCATTTTGTAATCAGAATCTGCACTGGGAAAAATCAAGTTGTATTACTCAGAAAAGGAATTGCCAGGAGAGAGTAACTTTTTTGTTTACGTAGCAGTTTAATCCAATAAATAACAGCCTTTTCTTGAACGTTAAGGTAAGTTTACTACAAACCCACGAACGCCCTTGTAAAAGTTAAGATCATAGTCTTGGATGGAGGAGCGCGTATTTCCAATATATGAGCTCTATAGTTTTTGTGGAGATTATGGTTGTAACTCTCTTTCTAGAAGTTTCAAGTTTTTGCCTGTAGTGGGAGATAACTAGCAGGATTTTTCATGAGAAGCATTTGGTGATCAAACTGTGTCTGTTGAAAACCCCGGAAAATGAACGTACTCAAAAATATAAAGTTCTCAGAGGCAAGGAATCACTGAGCTTTTTTGGCTTCCTCGTTGGAATTTTTTCCAGCTGATTTATTCAATAGAGAGAATCTGATAAGTTGCTCTTCATACAGAAAAATGTCTCCCAAGATGTTACTGACAGAGCTGCAAATGACCTACAGTAAGACATTGCTGAAAAAGTAGGACTTGTTACTTAAGACGTCAAAAAAAAAAACACTTTTTAGATGAGGTCACTAATCAAATGCAAAAGTCCAAGACTAAGAGATTCTCTGGGTTTGACCAAATTATTGAATTTCTTAACGTTGGCACTCCTCAGATTGTAGAATTAATTACAAAGGTTTGGAACATAACTTGTTAATCTAATGTACTTCTGACTAGCTGTACAATTGAGTTATTAAATTCAATGTATAGACGGAGTGGTTCAAAATGTGATGTCAATAACTATTGAGGAATAACTTTTCTTAGCTGTGTTTAGGAATTGTTTACGTCAATCTTAAATGACCGGATTGCTACCTACGTATACCAGATTAGTGCAATATGTGTTGAACAAGCGGTATTTTAAAAAATCATCATCTTAGTTTGGGTCAGGTATTTGTCTTACAAATAGTACAAGACTATTATCCTAGGAAGACAAAACGTATAAACTGTGCCTTTAAAAATGATAAAAGGTTTTTGTTTTAGCTGACAGGAAGCTTTTGTGGTCAAAATTAATAGCTAAAAATAGTAATGGAAAAGTTATTAATGTTATTTAGACATTGCTTTAAAACGCCAAATCGTGTATTGTAAGCATAGAAAGATTTATTTCTGCAATTTTGGTGCGCCACAAGAAGAATCGGTCAGCAATTCTCTTAACTGTACTTCTTTATGATTTTGAAAGCTCTATATGCAGTTACTTCCATAGCCTAACATTAGACCGATACACTCAACAAAGGGTTTAATTTTCCAATGCAAATGTACACAACAAGGTACGGAACTGTGGGCAAAATAGGGAAAATGGCGGCGCTTTGACCAATTTGACCAATTTTTCTCCCTATTGAGGGAAAACTCGATTCTCCCTAAAGTTGGAATCTCTTGAACTCATCAAGTGAGGCGCGCCATTGTCCAATAAATCACCTAGTCTTTGTTGCTTTATGGCTGTGAAATAGGCATTGAAGATTTAAATCAACTTGGAAAACTACCGTATCAACTTTTGTAAGTATATACTGAAGCTTTATAGAAAATACCCTCAGGTTTATGATATACTGTGAACTTGGAGGTCACAAAACATTAAACTCAAGGGAGGTAAGAATCGTTCTCTTATGGTGTCGAAGTGTTCCCGGTAGTGAAAACAAGCTGTCTTATGTGATATACAAGAGTACTCGATGATAGTGATATAATATCATTATCTTTGGTTACGTAAGCCCCCTAAATAAGTCCGGAATGTCTTTGTTTGGTATATACCAGGTCAAATTTTTAAATAGCTAACATACAAGCTCTTATTGCCCAATTGTTTTAGATAATTCTATTAAAAAACTTCAAAGCGGCATGTACAAACAAGAGTGGTACGCTGAGGCAAACAATAATTCCATGGTATTGTGACATTCAAACAAAGACTTAAGGTCAAAATAATTATTTTGTGATTTTATACTTTTGTAAGATTTTAAATTATGTAAATATCGATGTAGTCATTGTTGGTGGAAGATATCAAAACATATATTAACATGATATAGGTCGCCAGTTATTTTGTGGCAACGACATTGGTGATGACTTCCATTACATTTTTAAATGCAGATACCTCTCAAACAAGCGTAACAAATACCTCAGGAAATGTTTTAGAAAAAAAGCAAGTAATATTGAAAAGGACCAACTTTTCAGGCTTGCAATAAAAAGGTACTTCAAAACCTGAGCATATTCTGGGGGAAATAATGCAAACAATTAGTTTAGTTATTGATAATAGTGACAGCTTAGTTACTGCTTTAAGGGGTGTAGTGCTTTTATCACTCCACTCTACCGTAAACCTGTAGTATGTATTGCGATGCCATCTCACTATTTTTTTTTTTTTTTGTAATATTTCGTTACAATTTTTGTAGAGTAGTAATGTATAATGTTTTTCGTCACTCTTCATTATAGTTTTTGCATCAGTTTCAACATGTATAAAATGTTACATTTCTCAGAAATTTTAGACAAAAGATACAATATAGCATTTAAAGTGTCGTTAACTACCATTAATTTTTATATAAGAGGTATATCTTTATGCATCATTTTTAGCATGTATAAAATCTTTCACTTCTCAGAATTTTACACCAAAGATACAATATTGCTTTTAAAGTGTCTTGAACTAGCATTAATTTTTATATTCGCTGCACCGTAGATCATGCGTATGATAAAAACAATACCAATGTTTCATTACCCATTGGGTAAGGATTTCATATTGCGAACCTTATCAAAGGCTGACTAGGGGGACAGTTAGAGTTTGACCTATACATCATAGCATAACGATCTCTCTCTCTCTCTCGCTCGATGTCTCAATACGACAAGCAAGTCGTGTAATTGTGAAAAGTCAGCCATGGCCACATCCTACCTTGCACTTCTTGGGATCAAACTCGACAACATTTTGGGAAGTGATGACCACCCGCTTCGCGCACATCTTGATAGGGCAGTGATACCCCAAAGTGGTAGGATGAGGCTGCCGTGGGCTAATACAAAAATAGACACCTCTCTCTCCTCATATGAAACTCCACGATTTGAATTTTAAACGTTCTTGATGCTGCCACTTTTGGACCTTTGTTGACCCCTTTAATCCATTTGTCTTATTTCAACCTTTTGTCTCGTTTTACTGTTTTGTTTTCTTATGTCTGTGTAAATATTTCTACTTTCTTAGTTTGTTAATTGTTCTTGTGCATTGTTGTCTGTTTTATGTGTTTATGCGAGCATTTAGTTACCCCGGTGGGGATTAATATAGTTAATGTTATCTTATCTTGTCAGGAAGAGAAACCCACATAAGAATGCGTCCATGGTTGGGGTCCGAGAACTTCCCCCGGGAAATGTGGGGAAAAAATTTCCCTTTGTCTAGGTTCTTTGGGCCTTGTAATCGTAATTAAGACAGTAAAATGTTCAGCATTTCGCAATTTTTTCTCAAGTAGACCAAATTTTATTCACGGTTTGGAAATCTCAGGGAGCAGTTGTCCCATTTCCCCTCAGGCTACGGCCCTGACTTTAACAAAAAAAAAAACCAGAAAGCCCAAAGGCTTAGTGATTCCTTGCCGAATGGGGATGATTTGTTCCATTGAGCCTTATCCCTCAAATTTATCTTTCTTGACTACATCATTTTATGATGTTTTAACAATTTGACCTCTGCTGACTTCACAAGACCTCTGAACACCACCAAATATAACAAAAAAGGAAAAAAAGGACGATCTTGGGAATACTTGGGAAATTTTGCTTTTTTTTGACCTCTGATAATCCCAGATTTTGATCTTGGGAATTCTTTGGAAATTTTGCTCTCTGACCTCTGGTGACCTCATATAACAATCTTGGGAATTGTTGGAAAATTTTGCTTTTTGACCTCTGGTAACCCCAGATTACCTTTGATCTCCACCAAAAACAATACGGTTCTTCCTTACATCATGAAAAATCTATACACGATATATCAAAAGTGTCCTTCATTCCTATCTTGAGATATTGTTATTACACGCTTTTCAGTTTTTTAGCTCCTGTGACCTCAAATGAGATTTAACCTTCACCAACAACAATAGGGTTCTTTCTCTCAACATGGCAAATCTATATACCAAATATGAAAAGTGTCTGTCATTACTATCTTGAGATATAGTGATTACAAGCCATTTACATTATTTTCGCAGTTTAACCTCTGGTGACCTCAGATGACCTTCGACCTCTACCAAAAACAATAGCATTCTTCCTCTCAACATGACAAATCCATGTCAGCCATTCCTACCTTGACATATCGCGATTTCAAGGTTTTCGGTCTTTGACCTCTGGTGACCTCAAATGACCTTTGACCTCCACCAAAAACAATAGGGTGCTTTTTCTCAGCATGATAAATCCATATACCATATATGAAAAGTGTCGGTCTTTCCTATCTTAAGATATCGTGTTTACGAGCTTTTCAGCTTTTTACCTCCGGTGACCTCAAATGACCTTTGACCTTCACCAAAAGCAATATGACCTTTGACCTTCACCAAAAGCAATAGGTTTCTTTCTCTCAACATGACAAATCTATATACCAAATATGAAAAGTGTCGGTCACTGCTACCTTGGGTTAGGTTAGGTTAGATGAGGTTTAATGTCCCAGTTTCCAACCAATTGGTTCAACCTTGGGATATCGTGTTTACAAGCTGTTTAGGAGGTTTTCGCAGTTTAACCTCCAGTGACCTCGGATGACCTTCGACCTCTATCGAAAACAATAGGGTTCTTCCTCTTGACATGACAAATCTATGTACCAATCATGAAAAGTGTCGGTCATTCCTATCTTGAGATATCATGATTACGAGCTTTTCAGCTTTTTACCTCCAGTGACCTCAAATGACCTTTTACCTTCACCAAAAACAACAAGGTTCTTCCTCTCAACATGACAAATCTATATACCATATATGAAAAGTGTCTGTCATTCCTATCTTGAGATATCGTAATTACGAGCTTTTCAGCTTTTTACCTCCGGTGACCTCAAATGACCTTTGACCTTCACCAAAAACAATAGGGTTCTTTCTCTCAACATGAAGAGTCTATATATCAAACATGAAAAGTGTCAGTCATTGCTATCTTGAGATATCGTGTTTACAAGCTGTTTAAGAGGTTTTCGCAGTTTTACCTCCAGTGACCTCGGATGACCTTTGACCTCTGCCAAAAACAATAGGGTTCTTTCTCTTGACATGACAAATCTATATACCAAATATGAAAAGTGTCGGTCTTTGCTAACTTGAGATATCGTGTTTACAAAGTTTTTGGTTTTTGACCTCTGATGACCTCGACCGACCTTTGACCTCCACCAAAAATAAGTTGATTCTTTCTCTTAACATGACAAATCTATATACCAAATATGAAAAGTGTCGGTCATTGCTATCTTGAGATATCGTGTTTACAACCTAGGCCTAAACAAAGACCTAATATCTTTTTGTAAGTGTGTATATGATTTTCCACAGGTAACCGTGGACGTAACAGGATACACACGCATACCTGCAAACAAGGACGTACCACAACACTACCTAAATGGGGACTGTTCCTATATTTCTTTGGAATCAATAGACATCTTCATTGCTGCATCATATAGCACAAAGAGGCTATTTAAAGCCACTGTTTCAAACGGGGACGGTCCCCAATTACAGTGGTGTCCCCGGTTGTTAGGTGTGTATTCACATTTTCGTCCCCGGTTGGTGGCATTTGTCGACTCACATACACACACACTCACACACACACACTCACACACACACATGACATCACCATCGCATAGATGCCTTGCCTGCCTTCGGCAAGGAATCAAAAACCGAATTGGTTTTCATTTCTCCACCAAATTGGTTCATATGTCTGCCAATTCTCTCCACTTTTTAACCAATCTAGTATGGGCATAAGTCGGCACAACATCCAGTTTTTACACAATCTTTAACAGTTGTATAAAATAACAAAAGAAATAAATATGTGTCTTTGTAGTCAAATGTTTCACAATATTGCGACCTGTGCCCCTATTGCTTAAGTTGTTTTTGAGTGTTCTCAACGAGATCATAACCCTGGACTAACGTCACTCCCTTCCTGCACATGTTTTCGAATGTAAGAGGTAATACCGGGAAGAAATGGGGATATACCCCCGCCCCCTCCACATGCACACACAGGCACACACACTTTGAGCTTTACACAAAATCTCCGCTACTCTACTGGTGTAATTCTATGGAAATTTCCAATAATAAAACACGAAGGCTTGAGGCACAAAACATCATAAACAAAACATTGCAAACATTGTTATCATGATGCTTTTCTTTAGTCGAGTAAAAATATGGATGAACCTAGAACAAATTGCAACTGGAGGTTTTTTTGGCTTTTGATGGTTATTATGACCCACTGAATATAGGTTTATCTGCATAAATTCAAAATGGCCGCCATTGACAACTATAAAAGCCCCATATATCAAAAACGGTTGCTTTTATGCCCCCAAAATGTGTTATAAGTTTACACGAATATGGTACCAAAGAATCAAATGAACTGATTAAAAATGTTCCACGACCTACCCGTGACGTAATTATGACGTCACAAGGCCTATAGAACATTATACTACGTCAACAGATTAAAAGCGTCGACATAACTGAAGAAATATTGTTCGATTTCCAATAAATTTATTGTGAGTCGATACTAGAAGCATGATACTTAGGATAATACCATGTAAGTAGCTCGAAAAGGTACGTTGTACGTTTTGCTCTTAATCTGACGTCATGGTACGTCATCGTGATTTTAAAAAAAGATGAACTACCATTATTTGTATTTTAAAGAGGTTCTTTACAGTAAGCATGGCTATTTGATGATTTTATCGCTATCAGTATATTTCAGTTTATGTAGTGATCATTTGGCATATGAATAACACCACGTCACACCATTACGTCACCATGATCTACAAATATGAAGATAGTTTCATTCTGGTGAGAAGTTATTCTCTCAGCATTCTGCGAGGGAGCTGGACTTTGAAATCGGGAGACAAACTTTGAGTCCAGTCATGGATACGTGCCGACAAGCACTTTTGTACTGTGAGAGATGTATTAAGGATCATCCATGTAGCTTCACACAGTATACACGTTCAGGGGAGTGTATTTGATTTTGGAAGTGGGGAAAATCTGGCCCTAAAACTTCTATCCTCTCCTGGTGAGGCGTTTAAGAGGAGGGGACCCAGATACTAAACGGTGCCAAATGTTTCAATATTTAGAGGTACTATGAAAATTGGGGGTATACTTCATTGCCCAAAGAAAAAATTGGATGCAGGCTCAGCCAGAGGTGGTGGTTGTATTCGCGGATATGGGGGCCAAGCGCCCTGAATGTGGGCCAGCTATGCTAAGCTCCGATAGATGCAATGGGTTACCGAAATGATGGCCAACCCAACATATAAGGAGCGCGAAGCGCGCCGCAAATATTGGTGTTTTAGTGAAAAACATTTCATATTTTTGTTTTTGTTAGAAAAAAGGTTGAAAAACTTTTGGTTTGTATTGAAGAACCTGCCCTTCTTAAGCAAACCAGAAAATTTGATGGGGCGACCACATGATCTTCGTCGTGGAGTAAATCCTTCATATTATCCATTAAGGCTCCTCGCTACGATGGCGAGATGAAGATTAGAAGTTTGCAACGTTGCATTTTCTTGTTTCTCTAAAATCACGACTACAATATTTGTGGAACCTTTAACGTTGTATAAATACCATATGTTTCAAATGACGGGTGTAACAGCTACATAGAACTGAAGATGAAAGCGCGCTTAACGAGCGAAAAATTTTGGAAGTTGTAGAAATAATTGGGCTGAACTTTCTGCTTGCGGACCTTATAATGGGCCATGTGGAATACTTTCTGAGCATATCTATGTCTCCCCCACTACTCGCCTAAATAGAATTCTTTGGTTCAATCACATTTTAGTTTCAGGTCACAAAAAGTGGGACACAAATGTGTTGACGTCTCCTCTGCTCAAAAAAGTGGGGAAAAATGTCCCCCTGCCCTCCCAAATCGACGCTCATGTACACTTTATTTCGAAATATATGACAAGATCAACATACTGAATAGGCAGGGTGGATAGTCAGCCTAATCAAGGCGAAACCTTTGGCTGCATCTATTGATGAAACTACACATTTGAAGCACCGTGTGTTATAATGTTCCATGTTGAACACATTATATCCAACACAGGCGACAGCTAGGGGAGAACTAGATATAAGAAGTTTGGGTATATGTCGGCAACTGATCTGTGAGCACAGAAGGCGTGTACGGCTGCGTTTAGGGAGTCTATCCGAATGCTGCCCCAGTACAGTGTAACATCTGGAGTTGACTTTGTCTCAGTCTGTACTGTACATAATTCGCCTTGAAATGGCCTTAAATTTTCAATTTGTAATTTCATTGGTTCACTCAGTTTGAAAATGGAGAGGTGCCAACTCCATGGTTTTTAAGGCGATGATAAATATTTATTGTATTTTGGGGGATCTGCAAGTGAAATGGAGCTATGAAGGGTAAAGGTTGGAAGCCATACTGGAAGATTTGTGTTGTACAAGTAAGGAATATTAAATGTAAAAGTACCTAGAACGAGTAATTTTGTGATAACAATGAATAAATATTCCCATACATAACGCATCCAATTTCACATTAAGTACTAGGGTACTTTTAACAATAGACGTACTTTTTATTCGTCTGAGGATATGTAACTCATTAGGAATGTAGGTAAAAAAACACTTTTCCTTTCAAAAGTCCCTTCACAAGCATGTTGCAGAGGGCGAAAATCAAATTTTACCCACGAAGGGATTCTGCTTCCCTGAGGAGGTATGTCCATTGATGGGACATTATGGTTTATCCTGACCATCCTTACTCTCTATCGTCATACACTTACATAACTACTCTGAGTCACACAATATGATGAACTTCCACAATATGCTGGTGATTCAAGAGTCATTCAAAAATGTAAATTAAGCAGTCCCGGGCTTAAAATGTATGAGAATGAATTCAGTACATGTAGGCGTGAGGACGCAATATCCCTGAAAAAAGGGGACTGTATCATTACCCTATGGGTGCCAGAATGCCGACTATGACAGCTATGGATAATTCCAAACTGTCAAGAGTGCTTATTTGTGGACACAAAAAGACCACTGGCAACTTACGCAACGCAGGGGTGAAGCCAGAATTTGCTCTACAGGGGACCAAGCTCCCCGTCTGGGGAGGGAAAGCAACATGAAGCCGCGACAAGGTTGTTGAAATCAAAATTATGGCCCACTTCGCGATCCAAAACTTTTGGATTCCTTTCGAAGAATATTTTAAAATTTGGGGCATTTATTAAAGAAAATTTTAAAAATTGGGTTGAGGGAAATTGGGATATTTGGGGTTATACTGAATATATGTCCCATCTTAAGAGCAAAGCCAAGTAAATCATTGGGGCGACTGGCCATCGTAGGGAGTACATACTTTATTGTACTTAACTTATTACGGCTCCCAGCAGAAACCGTAAAAAGTCACCAATGGGGACAGACTTCCCCGACGGGGTCATGGCATCTTGCCCCAACTACCCCTGACGAAATGTCTGAATTGTCTTCATGCTATTGTCACTGTAGGTCTACTTCCACGAAGGTAAACCCAATCTTTTGCAGCTAGAAGCCGGATTGTCATCCACGAAAAAAGCTATATAAATTGTTTATGACATGGATGACGTCATTGCAACTTCTAATGTCATAATGACGTCATGTTACAATTTAAATGAAGCTGATTTCTTTTTTATCATACGTCTGTAGTCTACTCACAATTAATATATGAAGGATAAAAACATTTTCCTTCAGTTATGTTGCCATTTCAAGTGCAGTGACGTAATACAAGGTCAAACTGGCCGTGTGACGTCATAAGTACGTCATGAGGCATTTTGAACCAGGTCATTCGATTCTCTGGTACCATATTTCTACACACTAGAAACAATTTGGTCAAATTGACCAATGACTGGGTCAATTGTGCACCGAACCAAATATGGCCAAATAGTTTGACTAAACTATGGTCAAATTTGACCACTTATTGGTCAAATTTGACCACTTATTGTCAAGACTTGAGAACAATTTGATATATTACAAAAATGATAAAAACATTTGTTGATCCATTTTTCATATTTGCTTTGATTAAAATTGGCTTTTTCCCGTCATTAATTAAGATTTCACAAAGGTACATGAATGAGGTAGCGGAATTACAACTTTTTGAAGAAATTATTCACGACAGGACCTTAACATTGCTGAGATACATTTAAATACAGTAAGGATTCTCAGACGACAACTTCACCAGGTCAATTTTTCTTGAGGTTATGAGCAGACGGACAAAGTATCCTCTTCAACCCTCGTGACTAGGGCTCTAAACAAAATATGCTCAAATTATTGCCTGCCCTGACAACAGTAGACGACGGCTCTAAGACACACAGGTACTCCGTACAATTTACTTCTGTGCATCTAATTTTTGAGAGATTTGGGGGAGCGGGGGTTTTCGTGATACTGAGAGGTTAGTTTGCACTCCTTGAGACAAAAGTTCAGTGACATGTGGCATGGCTGGGTTCTAAAATAATATTTTCTGTGTATTAATGAGATCAACTAAGTACCGGATCAAATGCTTTCTTAAAGCTGGAATCGAAAATGTATTTAAAACAAGTAAGTGCCAATACTCTACAAAACAATCTTAAACGTATAACGTGACGATATATTACAAAATAGTTTATACTATGGCTTTAAAAACAAAACAAGCATGTGCAAAGGCCAGACGTAAATATTTATAATCGGAAAGATTGCGTAAAGTTTGTTCTATCCAAAATTAAACAGAATGCATATGTACAAAATGAAGTTTTCAACTTTTCATGGATGTAAAGAAAACAGTTAAACTACCATATCGCCCTCTAGCAAGGAAGTTTTGTTCCCTTGTTCATTGTTGTTTGCATGAAAAGAAGATAACGACTTAGTTGTAAATCTACTCCGTACCAGGCGATAGCTAGTTATGATCATTATGGGGAGATAACAGTAGATGTGAAAACGACTGTGGTAAGTTGAGAGGACGACGTCGGACAAATAAGAGAGTACATTAAAAACTTTATCCCAGGGGCAGGGGACCCCCCAGACAGTCCCCCAGACCATTTGATCTCGCCATCGAGGCAAGTCATATATGTAAATTCAGAATCACTAGCCTTGTAATTGATACTTTTTAACCCACGGTTTGTCCTGCTTATACCATTTTCCGTATATTGTGCGTAAATATGCTACGAAATAACGCTAACAATAGACTATACTACTTAAGCGCTAGCGTGCTCCGTGCAACGTGCCTCCTGTTTCGTTAGACATAGAGCAGGTGCAGGGTCCTTGTACATCTGATGGTGACGAAAACTGCCAGAAGTGTGCCATCAAGTATATAGGCCTACCTTTTACGGTATGAAATTCAGTGAGCACTTTTTTGTACCAGTAGAAACAGTAACATTTGCCAATATGAAAAGACCGCTTAAATTGTTTAATTAGAAGTAGCCGCATGATTGGTAATGAACAGACATAGGTTGGTGATACATGTCATGCCCCTTTGCCACATAAATTTCACACAGTCTGGACTGACGTCAGCCAGTCTTTACTTGAAATCCTAGCGGATCAGGTAATTGTTCGTAGCGGCAGACTTAAACTTCCAAGCACCTGGCACCCCTTATCTTTCGTCCCACTGGCTATTCGCTGTCACAATAGTAGCTCCACACGTTTATTGTACTTTTCTGCATTTTTATTTTGAAGACGAGTGGTAAAATTTAGATACTTCTGGCCTATGTTGCCTTGCACGTTTAATGCCATTTAAAGATAGTTGGTAAACATTCTAATGCCTACAAATTTGTACAACCTCCAGAGCTTCAGGAATTTTGCCCCAGTCCTTTACCTGGACCCTAAACAACCCCAGGACCTCTGGGCCTGCGCCGTATAGGACACTTTTTACGCCCTCGCCGTCTGCGGCAACTTTGGCCAGCGAGTGTATTATGACTCTCAACCAGCGCAGATCTATTTATGCGCCCCGACAAAATTTATTACTTTCTCACACGTTGAAAGAATATGTCACAGGTCACATTTTTAGAAATGCACAACGTATACGCTCAACCCAATTAGTCAAGTATGTTTACTGTGCCAAATATGTTGTGACAGTGAATTATAGTATCCTAATGTGTAATAGAAAGTTCTCATTCCATCTTCGACTTCCTTCGTCCCCTTGAGCAACCCCTTCTACTTCCCCGGGATTGCCCTCCTTTTTGCCATTCAATTCCTGTGCCCTCAGTTCTTAAGATGATGATCAATTGTACTTTTAAATTGTGCCGGATCTTGCTATCCGGTTAAGATTAAGCACTTTATCCCAAATTTTAAAAGGAATTGGAAAACAAATGGCAATCATCAACATTTATGCAACAAATGATCTTCATATACCAAACTTAATCACGACGTAAAAGTTTGAATTTTGAAAAGCGGATGTCTACTATAGTGCCTTATACAGCTGTCTGTTTTTTTTTAAACTTACAAACAAATCATCCTTACGTTATTCATTATATTTTCTGAATTAAGACGACGAGAGACGTTTCCTTAGTGACTATATACTTACAGTTACAGCAAGCATTCGCGTAAATCATTTAGAAAGGTATTTTTCACAATCCAGTTAACACTTTACGTTACCGTGATCTCATTGCGACAACAAGGGTACGGGATAAAAGCGAACAGGATGAATCCAATTGTGTTTCCTATCATACCACCCAACACCCCAAATCCGATCTCGCAGCCAGTTTTCTGTCTCTCAGAAAAACTTCGATCTTCGTCCAACCGTCGGGTTATGTAGACACTGAACAGACTTGCAAACATAACCAACAGTGCAGATTGACAAACCGCCTTAATAGAAGCGCAGCGGCATGCACGCGTACACGAAGGTGGCTCTTTTTTCACGAACTCCTCTCTTCGAGTATCGACTCGATATGTTACGCACAACGCGATAATCAGGTAAATACTCTCCGTGACAAGGATCAGCAGTGCTCCTAGCCAGTCTTTCCGCTCACCCGCCAATCTCTCGATAGACTCCGAGAAGGACACGATAGCAACTATGTGGATGAAACTTGTGACAAACCGTCTTACCCAGGCTCGAAGACTGACCTTTAGCTGAAGGAGTTGACTGCACTGGTGCGAACCCGTCTTACAAAACGTTGCAAAGTGCTCGCAGTTATCGGAGAAGAGACTGTAACCAGTTGCGTCTACACGAGCTCGTGCTCTTAGCAAAACCAGCTCGGGTGGGTTCTGCTGTTGCACCTCTTCTGGATAAAACACCTTGTACATTGGACTGTAGCCGCAGTTACCGAACAGATCCCACTTGCTTCGAACGTTGCGGTGGATCCCTGAAAAGGACCACTCGATGACAGTAATTTCGTCGTCTTTTACCTCCTCAACAATAGCGTGGTGCCAGTAGGAGATGCACCTCAGCCATGCTACGTGATCTCCTGGTTGTAGTACCCCACCGGTCTCTTTGACGTCCTTCCACTGGACGAAGTTGCCAGTATCTGATACTTGAAGACAGCAGAACATGGACACGATGTGATGGTCGACCGGTTTGACAGTTCCATCTGGTGCCGGGTTCTTATTCAAGGCATCCGTCAACCATTCCTCTTTGCAACATGAGCAAAAGTAGCCTTTCACCTCACCATTTTCTGAAATGGAGAAAATGAATTCCAATAAAGTAATTATGAGACTTTTTCATGATTAAGTCATGTCCTCATTACTGAAACTCTGTTTGAAAGTTAGATGACATTTTAATTAATGGCAGCTTGGCAGAAGTCAAAATGTCGCCTATGGAGAAACTATTGCTAGTTTTTGTGATGGACTTGGAGATGAAGATATGATGGTAATCCCTCTGTTATTGCATCATATTGTGTAACTAACTTTAGTAGACAGACGTTCCTGGCCTGATTTCAAAGATGCAAACAGTTTTCCAATCACCAAACAGTATTGATTTTAGTCCCCTTTTTGATTCCTTCCTCAAATTCAAAAGGAATCTATTCGATAGCGTTTAAGTGTATGTACTATAGGAACATGCTTATGGTGTGTATGCATGTGTGTGGGTGGGTACATGTGTTAGTAACGTTACCTTATAAATGAATGAAAAAACTTTGCACAGACTACTTTTCGGCAAGGAATAAAACCAGACTTTCAGGTTAAATGGAGCACCCTAGAACATTGTTCATCTTGTGGAAGAAACTGATCAAAATAAAACAACTCCACCGACGAAAAAGAAGTTTGAAAGTATTATTACCTTGTCATTCCTAGGGACGCAAATTGTTTAGCTGTATTTCCAAAGTTGTGTATCTTTAATAATTGATAGCGATAAGACTGTTTAACTTTAATCGGTAACTTTATTGCTACGTTCTCAGTCGATGACGATGAACGACGACGACGATGATGATTATATTTCATTCATACAACACCTTTAGTTAATCATTCGTTATAAGGGCTTTACAATAGTTCATCGTAATGCATAACAAATACACAGTCCACTTATCCATTAATGATCCAGCTTATCTGTAGACTAGCAGAGCTAGCCGACGACTAGTCCCACTAGAGCATTCATAGTTCATATTTCTGTTTTACAATGAACAGCTATTGTCGTAGTAACACTAAAACAAAAACTTTGTCCATCGTCTTTGCGTAAAGGCGCCATTTAAAAGACGTAAGTCCTATCATTGCCTTCTCACACTTCATCCTACACCTTTCAGCCCAGGCCCCCTACCTTCGAAAAACTCTTTGTCTTGAAATTATTATGGAATAACCATTACCTGATTCAGTGTATTCCTTGATGTCACCACGGCATCCTGTTTTGTGGTGATGATTTTGTAACCTTTGTCTTTCACCCTCCATCACGAGAAGTCTGTAAATGTAAATTTGATTGACTGTGTTAACGGAAGATAACAGGAAAATTGTGTAAGTCGATAGAAAAGGATAACTGTTTTGAACAACAACAGTTGGAATACTGAAACTTATTCAACTCCACATAAGGCGATGAAAAACCATGCAGCAGAAGCGTAAGTGAAGGGGCGGGGCGGTCACTTGTCGTCCTGGGATGGTCTGTCGGTACATTTGCTGATCTTGTAGGTACATCCGTAAAAGTTATTTCACCGAATGAGGTAGCTGTATACCCATTGTTTTCAGTCAGCGAGGTCAGGATAGTCCAGGGTTGTCAACCCACGCATTCAGCGTGAGAGTCACGCATATCGGTGCAATCTCACGCTCTTACGATGAAGCATCAGTTTCTCACGCAATGGCTCAATATGGTGAAAAAATCCACTCATAATGCAAACGATGCGTCGAGTGTCGGTAAAACGCCAGCTATCACGCTAGCTGAGTTCCTTTAGCTGATCATAGTCTGCAGTGAGCTGACAGTAGTGGAGTATACAGTATAATTAATCTTGCCATCATCGAGCTAGCTCCTTTCAACCCAAATGTGAACAATTATGTTTGAGTCCACCGGATATATTTACATTCGATTTTGGGCTGTTAGCAATACATACCGGTAGGCCTCAGAATTCCAATTTTTCGTAGGCCTATTCATAATGTGAACAAAGAGTCTCTGTTAAAGTTTCTAGGAATATGAAAGATCTTAAAACTGGAAGTCGTGGGCATGCAGTAATGAGGTACGGGAAGTGCCATTCCCTGCAATCTACACTGTAAAAAAAAATTCTGTTTTATTACAGCAGAGTTTCCAGACTTTTTCTGTAATTTCAAATTGCAGAAATCCTCGGTAAAATTTACAAGAAAAAAGTGTTATTTTTACAGATTTTTTTCTAGCAGCAGTGTTTCCAAGATACTTCTGTAATTTCACATTGCATATAATCTCTGTAAAAAAACAGTCGGAAATTTTAATTTATAACGACTACAGTGTTTGTCAATAAAATTTCGATTGAAGCTGCCGTTTTATATACAAACCGTGGTATACAAGCATGTGCGAGACTTCATCGTCCACGCTGTATAACTACCCTTTGGAACATCCCCCTTTCTCTCTGACAAGAGAGCCGGGGGCAGTAGCGGTCCATAATTCAGAACATATGCAGTGTGCGATATGCGGAGTGTGTTATGTACCACGTCTACGACACGCTAGTTATAGTGAAAAATGTTACTACATATTTTTACAGAAATAAAGTTCATAAATCTTAATATTCTTTATCGGTATTAATAAACTACTTATCTTTCACCAAAAAGTGTCTTTTGGTACGGGTCTGATAAGTGTAGGCCTGCTATTAGTGTCAATTCACAAATTTTATTTCAAGTTTTGGCCACGCCCACTTTATTAACTAACTTTCCCTAAAAATGACTTTAATTTAGTCCACACTCAATTCAAGGTTACATAATGCTTTATTATGATATTTCTAATAAACTACACCCGCGGAGTGTTTACACTGTTATCTCTTAACCAGTTAGATCTATTTCTAATTTGCATTTGCAAAACAGATTTTTTTCAGTAAACTACTAGAAATACGTAAAACCTCTGTTAAATTTACAGAATATTCTCGTAAATATGAAAAACAGATATTTTCTGTAAAATTTAACTGAAATTATCTGTAAATTTTTATTCGTATAAAAATACAAACTTATTCCGCAAACCATATGACATACGGAAAACTTCTGTAAAAATCACAGAAAATTTATGTAAACTAAGAAATACAGAAAAAATCTTGAAAATTCTACAGAACTTTACTGTTAATTTACAGAAATTTTTTACAGTGTAGGGGTATTTTTGTCAAAAAGTCTCCCAGCGAACCTCACTCTCACCTGTCGCTAAAAGTTGACAGTCCCGGGATACAGTTTAACTTATTTAGTATTTAGGGTATGGTTATTTGAATGGCATACATGACTGTATACGAATTGTTTTCAATCAGGAGACAGTTTTATTATTTTTCAAATTACACTACTTCATACGGTGGCGGTTTTTGGTATTTTGCAGTTTTATGGATTACGAAGGTTTGGGAAAATAATGCAAGATTTGGGGTGGATGAACGGGGGTCATTGGTGCTGGGGTGACTTGTTAAGTGATAATCCTTTGGAAAAGTGTCGATGCATTGACTATATGCTGTCCGTACATTTGCTTTATTTCTTCCCTGCCACCCCCCCCCCCCCACACACACACACACACAAAACACACTTCTACCAGCCCAGTTACGCTACCGCTGAGCAGCATTAGAGTAAAACACCTCTTAAAGTACCAAAATAAAAAGAAAATCCCTTTCAAAATGCAATTGCACTGCATTAACATGGTATACACAACATGCCTTCATCAATGATAAGACCTTCAGTCTTACCATCAAAAATTCTCACTAGCTCTTCTCCTCCAAATATTGCATATATTACTAAAATTTAAGTTCGGAATGGATAATTTTTACATAGAACACAAACCAATAAATTCCTCCGTGAGTTGGAGCCTTAGTTGTTGGCAATAAAGTTACGCAGATATCTAATTTACTCTAAACACAAAAATCATTTTTTTTAAAAAAAGGATGGAAAGCTTTCCTTACCACAAAGTCGATAATGCCCTTTAATTACACAATTTTGTGTTATTTAAGTTGTAATATGTTAAAGTCTAAAATACCCACAAAACCGAAATGAACGTGACCTCTGATGTGTTACCATTGCTTCCAGTGTAAATATTAGGTGAAAAATAGTTGTTGCTCACCCCAGCAACTACAAACCCAACAAGTCTACAGAAATATAAAACTTTTGTAGTAGAAATCTGAATGTGCCACACTAGATTTTTTAGTCAAATCACTTCTGGGGGAACTTGACAGTTCGGGTGTAAGTTCTGTGGGAATGGCCATATCGTGTGCACTTGGGAGCACATGAAGTGTACGATAAGTGTTATCTTTAAGATGTTATGGGGGAGAATGTATCGGGTGTAAGTGGGCAGGAATGTATTTCGGTGTAATAAGAATGATATGTACCGCACACTTTGGGTGTAATTGGGATACAATTGGGATATGTTTCTGGTGTAATAACAACAAAATGGAAATTTTGAGTCTGATATGGTAAGCGCATAATGCCAACTTAACCCCAACCTTCTTTAGGAAACAATGAGTTCAATTAATGAAGGTATCAATTCAGCTTACATTTTAGGCGATACATGGTTACTTCTTGAATTAAAATTTACCCGGATGATATTTACTGTTAAATGAATAGAGAAATAATCAGATCTTGTCTATTTCTATAGAGTCAGATCTATAATTCTGTTCCTAGATTGGTCATTAAGTAAACGTGACCTTAACAGACTAAATAAGCGATTTTCATCATTCGTCTAATCCTCTGAACCGTCCGGATAAACGTTACACATCCGTACCTATAACACGTCTTCAAAACAGTTGAGTTTACTTGAGAAATTTGTCGAATCATCTTTTTTAACCATCGCAAATATAAAGAGTTTTTAGGTAACGAGTAGATTTGTGACATGGACTGCATATAAATTGCCTCTTTGGTGCCAAATTTTGTGTTTTAATATGACATAACTTAGTAGGATAGAGACCCCTATTTTCGTGCAGTTAAACTGGCCACACTTAGATTTAGGCTAAATAAAACTGGGGACACGGTACACACTGTTTTGAGCTCGGTTTGTTCATTTATCGACGTCGCTTATTGCCACGGGAGCAAAAACGTTGCCCTGGGAAGAAAACATTGTTTTCATGCTCAAAAAGCTTCTAAGGGTCCAAAGGTTAGTTTAAAAGGAGAGTCCTAATTAATTTGGATAACCTGGGAATATTTCACACTTATGTTCACAGCTATCATTTTTGTTTAGGGTTATTCTAGCATGAAATGTAACTTGTTCATTATGACCAACCAGTGTTGCATATACCAACTTTAGGAAAGAATGATCTGCTTCACATAAAAGAACCTATAGTTTGTGGAACGTATGAGTGCCGTCGTATTATTTACACTGACACCTTTCTGTGAATACGTACGGCCTACATACAAAGACGCCGCTAACTTTGCAGAACAGTATTTTGTAACGTCGTGGATATTTGGATGCCTTTTCAGGGTGGTCATGGCTATGATGCTGACATTGCTGTGTGTCTCTGTACAGGTTCAGTAGCATCCCAAAGGACATGCATTATTGCTACGTTTTATGTCAACCTTAATTGTGTATAAAGGCGCCTCAGGAGGCTGTCTCTCTGCAGCAAAAAAGGATCCTCCTTGCTCATCGCGGCAAACATGCAGTCAACCAGAGCTGGGTTTAGGGCAAACCCTCTCTTTACAGCAAACCCCACTGCACTAAGGCGAAACCCGCATCCATTGAAATTGGAACGTGCTTTTACAGGGATTACTTACTGTTGTCGTAGGTTAGTCCACTTAAGGGACTCTCATTATGAAGTACGCCAAAACATTGCATCACTGACAAGAAACTTCTTGTTTCAAAAAAGTGCATGAAAGTCCTTCATCAAGACACTTCAAATTTGCGTACACACACAGTTTAACGTACAAGAAGCAACGATGAAGAGCATATCGGTTACTGTATAACCCAGCCAACAATGATATGTGGGTCCTATGTGGGGCCAATGTGGTGCACTATATGGGGCCAACATGGGATTCCCATATGGGCCCCAGCTCTATGTGTCCGTGGGGGAAACGTGGGGCCTATATGAGATTCAATATGGGGTTCAGATGGGGCCCATGTGGGGCCAATATATGACAAAACAATGCTTATGCGGGTCATATATGGGGCCTATGTGGGTTTCATATGGGTTCTACATGGGGTATGTATGGTGTTTTTCTGATATTCATGTGGGGTCCAGATGGGGCAAATATGGGACTTCAATGGGGGTTATATGGGATTCGCATGTTGCTTATGGTGAGCATATGGGACGTGTCATGTCTGCATGTGAACAGTTTATACGTCTTCAGTCAGTAATTAAACAACCATAGTCTATTTGGTTCACAGTTCTCCCATACTCAGGCTGCCAGAGTGGCCGTGTAGGCCTATTCATCTCCTGCCTTGAAAAATGTAAAAGTATGCTGCAATAGTGCCAGCAGGATATGCTCCCGTACACTTCAGATGAAAAGTTTACTACATCCCATTTAGTTTCTCATTCCACTGATGTGGCAGTCCGATTACAAGGTGAATCATCATTGTGCTTAAAATTCCGATGTTAAAGCCGGAAATTTGAAACTCGATACTATTCCAGATGATATAACTTGGTTTTAAGATATTAAGGAAGTAGAGTCCAACTACGTATCCGTCCATGCATGCAAACTGTTTTCAAAATTATGGCAGCCATTCTAGCTTCCGAATTTAAGGCATCCCTGCAGGAAGTTCTCCCTCCTCCTGTAGCATACGAACCGCCATATCTTTCATTATAATTTAAAATCTTTAAAATATATGCTTCTTCAAGTCGGTCCGATCCAGGGACATGTAACTTATGACAGGCTACTTAAATCCAACTGCTGAGCATAGCCATCCTTTGTAAAATGAATGTCAACTTGAACTTTGCCATAAAATCGCTTTAGTCCAGGTTACACATGACAGGAATCTTCCATTACCTACTCTAACCCTATCTGCCAGTGGCAAGTCGGGGAAGTAACATTAGACCTCCTTATTGATTTGTTTGCTTTGTGGTTTCCTCCTCACAACTGTTGGGGAGGCTCTCCCATTCAGGCCCAGCACAGCTATTCAGTGTGTCATGCATGAGTGACTTTCAACAATACAAGTTCTCAGGAGTCAAGATGAGGTTCATGCCTGCCAGGAAGTTGAGCTGCACAGTTTATTTGCTAAGAGGATTAGTTGTGGTTAGAGTTTTTCTCAATCCTGGCTAATGGACATTCCCCCTAATGAGTTTAAGTAGCCTCATTGATCACTGCACTGTGGCTTGTGCACGAAATACTAAATAAACCATGTGGTTTCAGCACACAGTATACACTGCAAGTGCTTCACTCAACCTGATACTAGCCTACACAGTATGCATTTGAAAAGCTCTTTGTTGTACAAAGGGCGTCACTAGTCAGTCACAATGGACTTCCTGATTGTAAATTACGGGAGGGTCCCATGTATACAAAGACAACCACCTTGGTTTATATGCATCAATGATTCGCTTGGCAAGTCCAGTACATGATTAGTGTATGAGCCTTCCTTATATACTTTATATAGTATGAAATGCAATCCCACACACACTGAACCCATTCTTGTGTGCAAAAATTTATCATATTGCCTTCAATCTAAATTGAGTGAGGTGAATATCTGAAAATATGAAAAATTAATGGCATTCGGCCGATTAAAAAAATTGTTCTCCAACATGGGTAATATATGGGGCCTATATGGGAATCCCATGCCCATATTTGCCTATGAATCCCACGGTTATACCATGTGGGCCCCCATATTGTGTGTTGGCTGGGAAGGCTCTATCTTTATATAAAAAGCCATTTCTTACCAACATGAAGTAGGGGAAAGTGGAAAGAGCCCCCTTGCTGACTGCTTCGCAATATATTGTAATGTTCTGTTCCGCTACAGTCACTCATTTGCAAATGCAATTGCCCAATCAGATTATTTGAAAACCCTCACCGCTGAATAATGTGAAAACCCTTGATAACAACCATGTAATCGAAGCTGAAAGTGCGATGAGCGCACGAATATTTTCAAGGTTTGAGAAGGATTTAAGAAGTTCACATATTACTACTTTTACTACCCTATGTACAGTGCCCACAAACGAGATTCGGATATTAAATAAATGCACAAGCACACCCTTTATATATCGATATAATCAAGAGGACCCTCTGTCACTTTATCAGTCAATAATGCACAGCCTGCTAAAATTGAACAAAATGTTCTCGAAAGAACAGTTTTGCGGGACACTTCGCAGGCATCTATTTTTGGACTATGTGAAAGACTGCCTTATTGAGAGATGTAATCCACAGCTATCGTTTGAAAATCTATTTGCAAACAGCTTTGAGACCTCTGTGGCCGTGACACTTCGCCCTTTAATGTGTAACCAACATTAATTATCTTTTAGTCAGATTTTATGTTCGAAAATTGTAAAAATTGTTGCCAATTTTTTCACGTGTATCCAATTAATATGAGGATAATTAAATATGGTGGTTTCACTTTCATAGACTAATATCACTTCATTTTAATTACCAGAGCCTTAAAATTAGCAAAGGGTACCATGCTCTCCTGAATCGTCACCGAGGCGGAGCCATGCACTACACGAGGATCTGAAACTGGTAACACCTCCAAAAGGTGTAACAGTACTTGCACAAAATTTTCATAGACACTTTATATGCTACCAGAATTTTCTGCTCGCTTTGCGCGTGCACCAGGGGTGGTCTCAGCGGACACTAACCAACCTTTCTTTAATAATTAATTGCTGAAGGAAATGCAGGAAATATATTTGCCATGATTAAAACCCAATGGATCACTTCTAGGGCTTCATTTTCCAAATTTTCTCAGCCAGCCCAAATCTGCACCCGTAGATGCACCTTCGATGCTCTAATGTAGGCCTACGTAAAAACTTCCCCTCACATTTGTCATACATGAAAGACGTAGTTGTCTCAAAGAACATTAATTCCTATTCGGTATTATGAGTGAATTTACATTTAAAGCCCAAAGCAAACCTTAACATGATCCATCGTCCCCCCCCCCCCCCATTTCTCCGAATAATTGAATTACCTATTACGAGTTAGGCTAACAAAAATGTTCAAATTCTAATTTTGTGGTTGCTTAATGCCCATCAAAAGCCATTTGGAGATAAATGTTTCATTTGTATCTTTACAATTTTGTAAATACTCTAGAGACCACTGTTTCATAGGGTAGTTTAAAGGGGAATTTTCATGATCCCAGATAGTTCTGATTCTCCCAACTATGCATCTTCTAGCTCCTCCCATAACTGTATGAAGCTCTTCCTTGTGCAAGAATAAACCTGTTTCATTGCTTAAGGCCATGTCCTGGTGAGCATACAAGGCTATAAAATGTAATAACAGTACTCTCTCTGCCTTGTGTGGAATGTGAGCTACTCTGCATCTTTCAAATTTTCAAACTTTGATGTCAATCAAAGGGCAGTCACCAACTGAGAATTTTGATATACATACACTAAAAATATACTTTGGGGTGATGACTGTCTGTCTTTAAGTTCTTTGTAAACGATCAACAAACTTTAGGTGATTGTAAGCACTCTAGGGTAACTGTGAGGTCATTTGCATACACGCTCGTATTTAGGGGGCGTTGGGAGCCCGGTACCTCGGGTTGAAGAAAAGCGAAGGAAGTTTCTACACTCCCATAGGTCGCTACACTAGGCGCTTGTCGAGATTGAAGTCTTGCAGGTCCCCCGTGTGAAGAATTATTGCAAACGCGGCTGCAATATTACATATTTCGGTCATTTAGCCCACGTATTCCAACATTTACGCTTGACTAATGCCACACAAGGCATCCTCTCATCTGTTGTCCATTGAATCAAGAAGCTATCCTATCTTCCAGCCCTCTGACTGAACATGTCAGCTACTACAAAAGTTTTATTCGCTTTTTGACTAAAATATTGCAAACATTCCAAACATGATGGATAATGTTACTCACCAACTTACGCTCGAAATAACTTTCCGACTTCGAGTTCGTAACAATCAGAGACAACTGAGCGGTGTAGCCAACAGCCCCCTTTGAAATGCTCAGAGACACAGCGATGTAGTCCGGCAAGCCCTAGCGTTAGGAATCTGCAGACGGTTTCTTCGATAACTGATCAAATGGATAACACAATGCTATGTAAAGCTTACACTAAGCATAAGCAAACAAACGCCTTGTGCAATTACTTCAACCCCAGTACTATACTGTTGATCATTTCCACTTGGCCTTGAAGAGTAAATAATTTTAATCGTTTTCAGCTGGAAATTTGCCTTTCTATTTCTTGTTAGCGAACGTATCTAGGCTTTCTATCCCAGTTCGTTAATCATATAGCCTTTATCAAAACCCAGTCACCATGAGAAGCTGATCCCACAGAAGACACAGTCGTACAAACCAGTAAAATCATACCCGTCAGCCTAAAATGTAACTGAGTCATAAAGCAGAGCTCATAAACCAGGTGTTCTCTAGCTGCACCCACTCCCTCACTTGAGTTTTATTGACATAGCAGATCGTTTTTCAATATTCCGTTTTTTTTACCAAGTCGTTCCCAACTACAGAATTCTGTTATGCCAACTCTCTTGACGGTAGGGAGTAAGTTTAATAGCTGTCGAACAGGTATTAAGCTATTGTAATTCATTGCTTTCTTTTTTATCATTTATAACATTCTGGGGGCTTGAATTTGACAAAATTTAGATCAAGGAAGGTGTAAATTTTCCATAGAATCTGATTTTTTTCATAATATGGAAAAGGTGTTCTTTTGAAGGAACCCCTGCGTCGTAATAAACCCAGTGGAAGTCAACCTTGAAAAGTCCATAAAATAAAGGGGCAGGGAGGGGCATACCTCCCAATTCGTTGCCAGACGTTCCAAATACATTGCCAACTCTTACGACCCTCAGTTCTCTGAGATCATCTTGGCATGTGGACAGCCGAACTTTCAATTTGTGCAGCATAAAGACAGGGCTGAATGTTTGTACCATTCCAAGGATAAATAATAGACAACAACAGATATCTTTTCACAAGCGTTATGTTGTAAATAATGCCAATTTACATGTTGCTAGAGGGGAACGTCACTCTATTTTCAAAATGGGGTTTGGTCAGGGGTTTCAACTAAGGTTCGGTTGCGCTTGGGGTTCGGTCAAGGATAAGGTCAGGGTAAAGTCAGTTTAAGGTAAGGTTGGGGATAAGTGACCTCTAGAATAAGCAATCTCCGAATCCTAATGGCAAGATTCTGTTTCTTATCATACTTGGGATACATACTTTCTTTTATATTGAGATCAAAATTCTGGTGGAGATTAGATGTTATTCGAGCTCACTAGAGGCCAAAAACTGAAAACCTCTGAAACATCATATCTTAAGTTAGGAGTCATGAATGCTTTCCATATTTAAAATGTCTCTGCGGTTATGTGTAGGGAAATAACCCTTTGTTTGTGGTAGGGTTTTAAGGTCATCTAAAGCCTCCTTCAGTCAAACTTCGAATCCTTTCAAACTTAGTGTCTTACAAGAACACGTTTGTGTAATTACAAGAACACGTTTGTGGAGGTGAAAGTTCATTTAGGGTCACTAGAGTCGTATGGTGAAAAAACATAGGCTCGTAAACATGATAGATCAGAAGGATTATCTCGACGATTCTCATAGTTGGCATGTATATACATCATATTGAGTTGAATGCTTAACCTGTTTAATCGACGATCAAAGATCATTGGAGGTCAGGAGAGGTAAAACTGTGCTAAACTTGATTTGTAACTGTAAGGAAACTAATCTGCAGCAGTTGGACGACTCATGTGGTTTACAAGAACCGTATTTTTTTCGGGATGGGGGTCAATGGATATGTGAGGTAACTGGAGGCCAAATTGTGAAAACATCGTAAAACATAATATCTCAATAAGGATAACTTTGAGGGATAAACCTCAAGCGACAGAACATTTTTCGGCCAGAATCACTCAGCCTTTGTGTTTTGTGGTGTTTTATTTCTATTTGCCATTACCAAAACTACCTGGTTAGATAAAAATGCCGTCGCAAATAAAAGATATCTCATCTTTATTAACATAATAATGAAAGTAAGAAAATTCATCTTACCCTTGGAAAATATAAGGATTTGAGATTATGTGTATTTATTCCCATAACATGCAAGCAAATGTACATGTTGTGAGACCTTTCTACTGGAAAGTGTTGTGCAATCCTTTTTTCAACGTTTCCACATTTGGTAACTTCGCTCCTCTAAATTACAAATAGTTTAGCCAAAAATTCCAAGGCAATTTCCATGTCAATTACACGATTCCACTAAATGTTGGCAAGCGTTGAAAGCATGGTTTAGTTGGTAACTATATTTCTCGTTATGGTACAGTAAAATCAGAGACGCAACAGAACACGCGGTGCTTAAACAGGACCTAAATACCGCAAATATGGATTTGTTTACTTCATGAAAATCCATTAAACATAATATTTTCGACAAGAAGTGTTCAAAGTCCGACTGGTGCACACACCATTTACTTTGTGGCAGGGTATGCTTGTCATCTCTAACAGAGACTATTTGCATATAATTTTTTTGCTTCAAACATAATTTTGTCTAGGGGCCTGTCCCCTTATCCATAACGTTTTTCTTTCTAAATTCTGTTATTTTTGTGTTTCGTTCAAAATGGAAAGTAAATAGGCTCGGTAGCCTAACGGAGACAAGGTCTAGCAAGATTAAAGACTACTCACCACTTGCGTGTTTTCTCACAAACGAAGTGATAAACTTTTGATTAGGTGCCTAAGACAATGCACGTATAGGATATACATTCAATTTCATTACATTAGACTTGACTAAACTTTGCTAGGAGGTTGAAAACGATTTGCTCTAAAATGTACACAAAGAAAGGGTGGAATTGTGGGTTAAGAATGAGAAATAGTTGACCCCTTGATCCTCTTTTCTGCTGATCGGGAGAAACCCAGATTCTCACAAAAGGGAGAACCTCTCGAAGCGTTATTTGTACTTGAAGGAGTAAATAGTGCACCCAAAGATGCAACTATAACTGCGTGTTACTGTTTAACACATCTGGAAATACTTTGTCGTTTCTGGAAACTCACAAAACGTGAACTTTTATTAGAAAAGAAATAGAATTAGTACATCAATTTATTTGCAGTCTTGAATAAGTCATACACAAAGGTCGATGGTCAAACAAGATTTCAAATACTGTAGAAATAAAACAATTGTATTTTTCATGTTGAAAATAGAAATAGGATTAGCAATCACTTCTTGATGCCACAATTATACTGACAATTGTATTTGTAAAAGCTTCTGTGCGGTTATTTTTTGTTGAACCAATAGCTATATATTTAATTAAGTAAATAAAAATGGGTTTAATGTGTTTCATCTCTTTTGGGGCAGCAAAAAAGAGCTAGTAGAAATCAACTTTTAATTTCATCTAAAGTTTGTTATGTTTCTATTGCAAGGTGTTCACTGAGTTCATGCTTTTCGTTAGAGTGCAATAAAAACACAAGAATTTTTATTCAATTATTACAAATTTACCTTTCCGTCTTTAATTTGTTTGTGTATCTGCAAAGTGTGTCGAATTTGTTTTTTTTTCTTTAAAAGTAAACAAGTTAAAAATGACTAATTTTAAAATTATTCAGAAAATTCTTAAGTGAGATTTGAGCTTGATTTACACAAAATTCAGGTTTATCATAAAATTTGTTGAAACTGACAACCAATGTTTTGAAAGCTGTAATCATAAGAAAAATCATCTTTTCTGTTCCACTTAAGTAGAAAAACAACAGAATATTTTGCCAAAAAATAGAGGCATAAAGCAATTTCCGGAAATGACAAATTATTTTCAGGCACGTTGTTTCATGTGAGGAAAATATTCCTTTAGTCATCGCCCTTTTGCTAGTTGATCCTTTGGTTTTATTTTTCTTTCATAATTGAAACAGTGACTTGCGCAAAATTTTTGATGCCATTGGTGCCCCACCTCATGCCTTTTTGTCCTATTTCATCTGGCTAAGGCTACTTCAAAGTTTAATCAACCATGATTACAGGCTTGCTGAAGTAGAGCATATATATCTTTCAATACTAACTTATATCCAAAGAATCTTTAACTTTAATAACACCGAAAGTGTATCTCGATGAACCCTTGAATGAGTTTATTAATTTTCAAATATGGAGAAAGATGGGGATATTACAAATACATGCCTCATCCTGCTGATCTTGAGAAAAGATGAGGATAATACCATGCCACCACTATACAGAGGAAAGACGCTTAACGGACGCTTTTTCAATTGCGCTGTCCCTTCTAAGATACAAGTTTATTTCATTCTTACAATAGTGACGAAATTAATACTTATACACATATTTATATGAACGTCATGATTAACAGAAACAGTAACAAGAGACTAAAAAGAGGTCATTTGGAATAGACGAACATATGACGTTATGGAAGAATGAACGCGTAAACATGCAAAGAGATACGATTGTGACAATGAGGTGTAACAAAACACTTCAGAAATAATAGACCAGCATAAAATATCAATTAGGACTAAAATTTAAACAATCGAATGCATGGCGAGTGACTTAATATCTTTTGAGTGTGACTTTTTATGGCAGTATAGTGAAATTATTTCCTGGAAAAGGGGCATTACTTGGAGTTAGCCGCATCATCAACTCGAAAGCAGGATATAATGTCAATCACCTCCTTTTACCGCAACGAAATTAATTTGTAAACTATAATGATGCATTCCTTTTATGATGAACATACTTTTTAACATTACCACCTGAATTGAAACTACAAGCAATTCTCATGTATACGCCAGGCCTGTAGTCAAGGGGGGGCCAGGGGGCGAAGCCCCCTGAAATTTTTTGGGCCCCCTAGAGAGTTTGAATCTTACCATTGACTTAATACATTTGTACACATTTGGCCCCCCTGAAAAAATTTCGCCCCCTGGAAAAATTTTGGCCCCCCTACAATACCTTGTCTGGCTACGGGCCTGGTATACGCTCCACTGGAAGTTAAACTGTCTTAAGTCTCCCCAAGTAGAATAAAAGTAAAGCAAGTTAACAAGCCATGGAACCCTTTAACGTTGTTGTTCCCTTGTATATCACTGATTTGGAGGCAATAATACCCTTGCGTTTTTATTGAGATGCAGAACGTTTTCCCTGGAGGTCAGGCGCATAGCTACGCCCCCCCCCCCCTCGAAATTGTGTGTGTTCTAATAAAATTTGTAACAATTATGGACCGTGAGCAATGCCGTGACCCCCATGTGATTCCTAGGCCGCCTAAAAATTTCATCCTACCTACGCCCCTGCTGGAGGGATTAAGTGTTTGTTACTTTCTCTGATATCTTCTTTAGGGAGCCCTATTTTGAGTGTCACGGACATGCAAATGGTGCAATCTCTTGGTGAAATTAAAAAGTGAAAGATCAGAAAAAGACACTCAGGCTTATTGAGAGGCACTGATTTACAGACACACTGGTATTGCCCAAAATTTATCATTTGAAAGAGAACATGCAAGCACTCCAATTTGAATTGGTATACCCCGGTATCGTATTTTATGAAGGACTTTTAATCATGTGACAATAATTCGTTACATCATTGTGATATTCATGCTGAAGAACTCATTGATCTACATATCATATTAATTAAATTTGAAAGCATTGTAAAATATTGCATAAGAAATATTCGGGACATTTGTTAGACTAAGCTGATATTTCAAAATAATTGGGGGCGCTGTTCTCTTTTAACCTACTAGTTCAAGGATCCAAGATCTTTTGTACCATAGTTTCCTCCGTCATATTGATCAAAAATGACGGTCTTGCAAATAGAGACAACAATGAGTATAATCCCATTGTGGAACATGTAAAGAGCATGACCATACGACGTCTTGGCTTTTAAGGTAAAAGAAATTCTATTTTCTCCATAGGTATGAATTAATCGAATAGACATGAGTAATGGCAGTTCGTCTATTTTTACAAGAAACTCCTTTGGGAACTTTCAGTTCACCAAATCCGTACGTTTTGTTTTGTAAGGTGACCCGTTTGTGTCTCAAGACATGCATATATGCATGATATCATGTCTCCAGGTTAGGTTAGGGTTAAAGCAGTCAGGAGAGGTATAGGGTTAGAAGGCTCGAGAGTTCTTATTTGCCTGATATTATGTTACGGATTGGGTGTTCAGTTATACAACAAAATTATTATTCATAGTAAAACTTTTAAAGGGTATATTTACTGTAAATGGGGATTTTATTGAGTAAAGAATACTGTTCATTATCGTTTACCGACCCGCAAACATACATGAGTCATGCCAATAAACTTCTGATAACGAGGTAATTAATCCATGCTGCAAGGCAGCTTCAGGCTAACTGTGTAATTTCCAAAGAAAGTCTCCGAAGCAACAATGACGACAGGAGCAGCAGCCTGCTGAAAATGAGCTCGAAACCTTTAAGAAATATTTTTGATTTCGACTGACATTTGACAAGCATTTTGATCGCAGGAAAGCCATATCTGCCAGATATTGGGGGCGTGTCGATGGACTGTGCACCCTATTGTTAAGGCATATTTGAAAAAGGCGATTTTCCATAGGAGTACGTACACAGAAAGAAAATCACTGGATTCGGAACGCCAAATTGGAAGTTCATGTTGGTAAAATCTTGAACTTTGTAACGGACGAGCGGAGGAGTTTGGCATGCACCTGCTCTACAAGTGAGACGAAGATTTTTTGTCCCCACCCTTTACATCAGCTTCTTCATCACCCAGCCTGATGTTCTCAACAGGAATGTAATGGGCACATTAATGGTCTTTGGGAAATCCCGACGGTCTTTATCATAAAACATTGCCAGAGCTAGTGAATACATAGGTTGCCCACCAGGTCTATCGGTGAGGAAGGGAATTGTTACAGCAGACTCAAGGCCAGAAACCTCTAGACATGGATCAGATAAACTGTCAACTCGAGGGATTCATCGAAGTCATCAGCAGTCTCACGATCAAAATGGAAGTACATAACATGTTAATCGTTGTCTAAAAGGTCTAGAAATATTGTTTCCATTGGTAAATAAAGTATTTGTTCAGGGACGTTTTGGTTTGTTGGACTTTCTTTCTTTTTTGCTATATTTGATAAAACTTTGATAAGATGTAGAGTATATCTCTCAGGTCTAATCTAGGCTCGGATATCTCGGCACATGTGACATGCTGAGACTCGAAACAACTCGGCATCTAAATGAGAGATGTCGACCATTGCGACAACTCGGCACTAATGCCAACCCGGCGCGGAAGTCTACTTGTCCCTAAATGAATTTTTGGTATCGATTCATAAAATTTTCTTATTTTTTGCTTGCACCTAGTCAGTAAAGATTGTAATCGGATGTAAAGAAAAAAAGGCATATCCATGCATCCTTCTATGTAACAGAAGATTTGGGGATTTCCAGAGTTTTTATATTTTATGAGGATTTCGGGAATATTAGGAAAAGGGGCTTCTGAACCCGCACGGCTGAGATTTGTTGATTTACAGATTTATTGTAGTAACAGTTAGGGATCTGAAGTTGATAAATTGATAAAATGAACAGGGCAAGTTTGGAGATAAGTTGGATATATAGGTGTGGAAAAGTGAGTATCACAGCCTTATACTACAGCCTATACTTTACAGATGAGTAACCTTAGACTGGTAGAACTGCCACACTGGAAATAACAAAAGTATCTAGTCTGAATTTCATTGCTTTATTTTTGCTTTTTTATACTAAAAAGGAATACAAGGACATTTTTAAACCCTTTGCAGTGTGGCACTAAAACAGAAAAGGTTCCATTACTCAATCAGCTAATTGAGATCAATTGGTTTTGGGTATTACTTACAGTACAGCCTACAGTGAAAGGAAACGTCTAGAAAGAAGGCTCACTGAGGACACCATTTCTTTCCGCATTCTTTTTGGAGAGAATGTCAGAATTTATCATGGCAGCTCATATCCCACATGTGCATAATCACTGTGGCATCATGTTGCAAAAGTGAATGTTTCTTTCATGAACTACTTCATATAGTAAATATGGCAACATTTATACCTGAAAAGATTACTAGTACAGAGTATAAAGTACAGAAAGAAGCAACAAAATGTGTATCATAATATGCAACCTACTGAATGTTTATGCAGACAATGCTGATACTGCACATTCAAACCCTGAAAGCAACAGCTACTCTACAGCAGCGCTACCCTACCCATCAGGGAAGGTTGCCACTTTATATTTTCTGCCACCACCCCCCTCCTCCGAGCAATTTTCAATCTTGACAGAAAGGTCGCTAATAATATGATAAATTATGTAGTCTTCAACGGCGACTGACAGTTATTACTCCCTACAATTACTGCTTTGGTTCTTTTAATTTGCAATATTTACCAAGGTACAGTTGGTGATGCAAAATAACGTTCTTTCAAAATATCTCAACATTAAGAAGAACTGATAGTGGTCATTTCACTTTGCCTTTCATACTAATGTGGTGGATGACCTCAAACAACTTGTGGCAAAGAAGATACTGCATAAGGAAAGGCTTCATGCTCAGCAGCACTAAAACGTAACGTCTCTTGGGTGTATCACTGTTAAAACAGTTAAACACATAACCACATTCATAAACTGCTCAAGCAAAGCAAGTGAACTTGTAAAATATACTGTAACCAGACTCATCACGAAAAAGGAACGTAAAGGATCCCTACCTTTCCAAAGGAATCTGATCAAATCTAGGACTGAGCATCCTTATGAGAAGAAAGAATATCCTCAGGTCCCTTTTGAAAAGTAATGACTGTGCCACTGTTCATGGCTATACCACACATCATAGTCTGGTTTGCTATATATTTTGTTCACTTACTAGCAATGGTTGAAAAATTCTTATGAATGCTTCCAGAAGTTAGATTAGACCTAGCCTTATGAAAATGGAAAGCTATTGTCGTACATGCTTTATCATTATGCAAAGACCAGTAAGGGTAGTCTGGTGTTCTCTTGAAAAGTGACTGGGTATTAAACAGTACACAACATGACGGGAGGATAACCTCAGTAAGTCATCTACTTATCCCAGTATAGCCGTACACAGCTCTAAGTCTTATCGTAGATGTGTGAATTAATTCTAAACAGTAAAAATTGATTACCTGACAGTAATGAGCCTTTCCGTGTCATACTTGATAAGTGTCAGGTACTACTCTAAGCCAAACACAGTGCACGTTACGTGTGAAAGTAGCAAATAGTGAAAATATACCTTAATCTGCAGGGCGAACTTTCGTTCTTTTGCTTCGCTTCACCTTTTGTTACGTGTTTCTGTGACCAAGACGGCATGGATAGCTGCGCAGGCTGCTATCATCTGTGTTGCTGGCAGTGAAGTGCGATTGGGCCGGATCAGTCCCAATTTTCATTTTCTCACATTTTTTACTGTTCAGAATTAATATTATGCACAATGTTGCATCTGAAGAGGTGTTGGATATTCTGCTGGAACCAACACTTTACCTGCACTTCCACAAATTTGGTTTACATTTTAGTTTCGTGCTCAATTAAAGACTTGGCCGTCACCGCAGCCTTAATTTGCAGAGGTTCTGACCGTGATCAACTTCTTTGTTGTTCAGTTGCATTTCTTTGCCACCTGATGAAGAGTCTATTCTATGTATATTAAAACAGGGAACAAATAAATGCATCACTAGTTGACTTAAAAGAGTACAAAATAAAATAATCCAAGACTTAATTCGAAATTTTCGATTCCCCTGGAACCTTCGTCAGCCAGATCAGACAGTGAAGTGAGTCTGATCTCGCTGACGATGATTATTTTTTACTCTTTTAAGTCAACTAGTGATGCATTTATTTGTTTCCTGTTTTACGATTTATATTCTCGGAGTACACGTGTATATACGTGGATATGCTGCTGTAGTTCAGTGTGGCCTAATTAACATAATCTATGCAGATACGGTTATATGGAATGTAGCGGAAGAGTACCTTTAGGAATGAGGTCGCTACAACCTAAGTATCATTACTATAGATGAATGTAAGGTATTCTTTAAGCTTACCATTAAAAGTATTTAAGTATTTGATTGCACCCTCGCTCCCTCTCTCCCTCTCTTCCTCTCTCCCTCTCTCCCTCTCTCCCTCTCTCCCTCTCTCCCTCTCTCCCTCTCTCCCTCTCTCCCTCTCTCCCTCTCTCCCTCTCTCCCTCTCTCCCTCTCTCCCTCTCTCCCTCTCTCCCTCTCTCCCTCTCTCCCTCTCTCACTCTCTCTCTCTCTCTCTCCCTCTCTCCCTCTCTCCCTCTCTCCCTCTCTCCCTCTCTCCCTCTCTCCCTCTCTCCCTCTCTCCCTCTCTCCCTCTCTCCCTCTCTCCCTCTCTCCCTCTCTCCCTCTCTCCCTCTCTCCCTCTCTCCCTCTCTCCCTCTCTCCCTCTCTCCCTCTCTCCCTCTCTCCCTCCCACTATGCCAGTGCAATAACGATTAAGATTTTAAATAGACGAGAGTGTTAAGATGCAGACGGTGCTAATTGAAGATAATACGTAAACATTTAATTTGACGGAAGAATAAAGAGTGGCTATATCCTAGTAGGTAGAGCATCGCCCCAGACTTCATAGTACAATAGGACAAGTAAGGGAGGATCAGTGTGTTATACAACATGAAGAGAATATGTCTAGGTAGAAGATGACGTAAACGATTCAGCATACCAACACCCTTAGACACTTTATTGCTGATGTAAAGAATATGAGATCCAAGCGATGTTGGTCAATACCAACTCCAAGGAGCTTAGCGTTACTAGAAAACCTAACTTTAACGCCACCGAGTTCAATATGATCGAGATTAGTAGGAAATGGTTTAGAGTAGGATCTAAAAATTACGGAGGTGGGCTTCTTGACATTAAGTAATAACCTATTAACACAAAACGAATTGCAGACATTCACAAATTCATTCTGAAGTTTTAAACAACATACTTAGCTCAGGACTTGAAAAGATATGTGTCAGCAAAAGAAATTATGTGAAGTCTGTTACTGACTTTATACAGATCATTAACATAAATGATGGAGAGAAGTGGACCTAAAATCGAGTCTGTGGGATACCACAGGTAAAAGGCTTGGCATTGGGAAAAGGATTTAGGCTATTTCAGCTTCAACGAGACTTACATACAAAATTATCATAAGATTCTTACAGTTGAAATGATGTACAACTTCTTTGTCGTCTCTGGTAGATAAAGATTATATGCAAGGCAAGATTGTGGCATGTTTTTGAACACGAAAAATTGGTTTCATTTGTACGTGCTTCAGTGCAAATTCAACAGCGTACAGACGATGTTTGCCCTCTTCTAAAAAAGCGGCCGAGTCCCCATGCCATCACAGCTATTTCTAGGCCCTCTATACTCATATCCAGCTCTCTGGGCTGGCCACACTTAGATTTAGCCTAATAGACCTATATGTATGCAATGCACGAAAACTGGGGACACACGACAAAAGGGGGAAGCAGCACAATATGTGTTGAGCTCGGATTGCTCATTTGTTGAACTAGTTTATTGTCACGGGAGCAAAAAACGTTGCCCTGGGAAGGAGACAATGTTTGCGTGCTCAAAAAGCCAGAGTCTAAAGGTTAAGTTGAAAAGAAGAGTCACGTTTCATTTGGATAACCTTTACAGGGAATATTCCACACTTGTAACCACAGCTAACATTTTTGTTTAGGGTTATTCCAGCATGAAATGTAACTTGTTCATTATGACCAACCAGTGCTGCATATACCAACCTATACCTACATGCACAGCGGATCGCCATAGGGGCGCGGGGACACCCCCCCCCCCAAAAAAAAAGAAAGTTTGCAAAGCATGGTCTTCAATCTTCCAAAAAAATAAATAAACATGTAATTCGAGATGGTTTAAATAAAAAGTAGGCCTACTTCTAAATTTGGAAGAAATCATCCCTTATGTCTCACAAATGTCATATATTATTTATAAAGTTGTATAGACTATTGCAAAATTTCTCCGTAACCGTTAAGTATCTATATTGTGATTATTTCAAGATTCAGCGTAGGTTGGGTGTTTCGACAACTGGTCATATGAATTAGTAGTATTTGAGTCGTCATGATTTCAATTTATTTTCAAGGTCGTATGCAGCTCCCTCAGTGAGGGGATTCTAGTTTGTGATAAAGAAACTTGATAAAATGTCACTGTCTAGTAGGGGAGCCATCGTATCATCACTTGGCACGAGAGTACTAAGAAATTTCTTTTGCTAAATATGTCCCCTAAAACCACGGCCGGGAACGTAAGTTGTAAGTTGTTCCATGACATTTGTTTCATTGTACTGTTATGTGTCAAAAATTTTTAACTTCCCCAAAAGGGTGAATAAGGAAGGGTTTATTCAATAACTCACTGACCCCTTAACCACCGATGATCGCGAAAGTCGATTATTATAGCCTTCTAATGCCATACGTGCCCGGCGTGTGTGAGGATTAATGTTAAATGAGAGAAGTTTTGAATTCAAAGCTGTATCGGTGTCTGATCAAACATTATACTTGGCTGAAAGTTCTGAAGGCACACCTAGTCAATTTAATACCGTAGAAGAAGTGGATAGGAAAATTCGGAGGGATAAAAGTCGTGTTTTGCAAGAATTTTTAACCGAGTTTAACCGACAATGTTTTAAACCGGGGTGGGGAACTTCCGGTCTCCGGTAAAATTGGGTCCGACCCGCGAGTCAATTCATGAAAGTAATTTCAGTAACACCTGCAATTCAATTTACAATAAATTTATCTACCATTTATCCGTTATAGGCTAAATGCGCTACGTAATGCCGCTCCTGCATAGAATAGCACTTACCTCACAGATTGCACAATGTAGCATGTATTGTAAAGCATGTCTTCACACATAAACCAACTCATGGGAAACTATGTGAAATTTATTACGTTCGCACCGTGTCAGTCCCAGTAAATTCCATGAGTTAGACCCCTCGCTTTTCCTTGAGTGGATTTAAAATTAAAGAAGTGAGTAACTCGTCAGAGCAATGCGAAGCTTAAACATTAATAAAGCGCTTTCTTGGTTGACATCACAAATGGACCTACCATACCTACGATAAGTGCAAGCTGAGATAATTAAAACAAATGATCACGCTGTGATATTTGTTATCTGATTTAGCTTCGCGCATAAAGTCATTTACAGGGTGTAACGGTAATGCTGAAGTTAAATGCCCATAATTTTGCAGACATTTCAGAGTAAGTTCGGGGTCATTAGGTACACAACCCATTAGCTGTGATTATCATCCACAACTAAAAGCAGTTTTACCCGGGCGTCCCTTGGCCAGATTAGCTTAGGTAACACTCTGCAAAAAGTTGAAACGTGTATGTAGCCTAAACGTATTGTGTTTCTCGTAGGAGGAGAGCCGTTTCTTCCCTTGTCCAAATCTACAGCGCCAAATGGCCGTTACAAGCAAAAGGTTCTCCACCTCTGTACTAAAAGTATACCGTTTCAGTTGATTTAAAATAATGAGACCAAGCAGTCAATCAAAGCTTTTGAGAGACTTTTAACTAGTGGTCTACTTGTATATGGGATTAACTGTCGTTAGGAGTTACGAAATTGCCCTCCCCCTTTGAAAAATTACGTTTCGGAATAGTAATGAGATCCAAAATAGTGTTATCATTTTATCCTTTTCAAGTTTCATAATGCACGGAATTTGGGTTAGTTTGAGAAAACAATTCAGAAAACCAACATTTCATGGCTTCTTGGCAAAGCTGAAACATTGTGACACAACGAAAGAAACAACGCAATATTTAAAGGTGTAGCTCATTTTATACAAATGGATCAAACCTCGTTGTCTGTTTCCCCGGCCTCTTACTCTTCCCATATATATATATATATATATATATATATATATATATATATATATATATATATATATGTATATATATATATATATATATATATATATATATATATATATATATTTTGCTAATTTGGGATTATGGGGAAATATTGTTTGAAAAAACATGCCTAAAAAGGGAAATCGTCTATAAGTGGAAAAAATCAGGTCGACTTTGCGAAATCACACGCTTTTTATATAGGAATACGTAAACGGATGGTAACGTCCGTTTCACCACATGATTTACATGCTATTACTTCAATGTTGACCAAGTTACGTACCCGTATCTTTTAACACGTACGGATGGTGGGCCATTGAAAAAGCGTTGTTGTATATCTGGTTTCCAAAAGGGGAAATATTTTTTAATGTATTTTATTGTTTTTTTCTTCGCCTTAACGAAACCGCGATATATCGATTTCCCCGTACAGTAGGAATTAGCGTTATATATATATATATATATATATATATATATATATATATATATGGCGTAGCGATTGCCTGATATGGTTGTATTTATTTTTAAAGTAGTCAGCTCATGACTGACTGCCTGAGATGGTTTTGAAGAGCTTCTGAAAACTATATATATATATATATATATATATATATATATATATATATATATATATATATATATAATATATATATATATATATATATATATATATATATATATATATATATATATATATATATATATATATATATATATATATAACGCTAATTCCCACCTTAAGGGGAAATTGTTATATCTGCTTGTACATAGGGCGAAAAAAAGATAATAAAATACATAAGAAATAAATTCGCCCTAACGTCTAAAAATATAATTAACGTTATTTCAATGGGCAGCCATCCGTTCGTGTTAACAGCTAGGTGTCCGTAAATTTGACAACTTTGAAGTAATGGCATCTAGTTTGTAAATCTAAGAGGGCGCCCTTGTAAGTTTACGTATTCCTATAGAAAAAGTGTGTGGAAACGTTAAGGCGAAACTTATATTTCACCCGAATTTTTTTTCCCCTTAAGGTCGACTTTTCAACAACAACTTTCCCCCTAAGTGCCGAATTAGAGAAATATATATATATATATATATATATATATATATATATATATATTTATATTTATATTTATATGGGGCATCACTGTAATACATAATTATAATATCCATACTTCTGTTGTACTTTCCGGAGCGGACCATTAATATTGCCGGGGAGGGGGAGCTCGTCCGAACCTCCCTGAATACAATCTGAAGCTTGCCCCAAAAACAAAAATTTCCTAGAGCCGCTCATGTAAACGCACGAGTAGTGGGGTACTGGGTTAAAGGCGAAACCCCTCATTACAGAGAATTCCATTACATTCAGGCGAAACCCCCGTCCATCGGCACTGGAGCCTTCTTTTACTGAGATTACTGATGTCAAAGGTTAGTCCACCTAGAGGATCCTCACGTTAGGAAGTACGCTAAAACGTTGCATCAAAAAAAAATCACGTCCCATTTCAAAAAAAAAACTGAATTAAAGTCCTTGATCGAGTCACTTCAAATTTGCGTACACACACAGTTTGACAGGCAAAAAGACAGTGATGAAGAGTCACCTAAGGCTTTAATTTTTCATGTAAAAGACTATTTCTTACTAAGAGCAGGTGAAGGCGTAAAAAGCTCCCTTAGCTGCCTGCTTCACTTTCTTGTAATGCTATGTTTCTCCACAGTCACGCATTTGCCCGATAGGATTATTTGAAACCCCTTACCACTGATTATTGAGAAAACTCTTGATAACAAGCATGCATTCGAAGCTGAAAGCGCGATGAGCACGCGAATAATATTTTCATGGTTTGAGAAGGATTTAAGAAGTTCACATTTAACTACTTCGAGAAGATTGTGATAAAAACCTGCTAAACCAGCTCTATTACCACTTATAAAGGACACGACCAGTCACCCTAAAAACCTGTGCAGATATTTACAGCTTTACAGCCTCTTGGCGTGATTAGAGTAGGTGGTTTCAATCTTTCGGTCAAAGGTCGATTGGGGTGGAGCCACACCCCCTATGTTCCGCCCCTCCTGCAGGTGTTACTACCGAGTGGAGTACTTACAGCAGGTTTGTAGCTGAGTGTGACATGAATTTTGTACCATAAAATTATCCAAAACAGAAATGCAAGCTTTCTTTACATACATTTAAGATTGCAGTGTGTCACCCGTAGAACGGCTATGGTCTTTTTCTAAGATAACGTGTAGTATCTGTTCTTTTCCAGTTGAGAATAAAGCCACATGTGACAGACCCATGATGTATAGGTGTGAAGGTCAAGAGGTTGATCACATTGAAGGTCATGTGACATGCAACCAAAAAGAGCTGTTTCACTTGTCACTTAAAGAATTAAGTCCTCCAATCAAAGATCCGCTAGAATTATTTCAATATCTTTTACCGTTCTCAAAATATACGTCTTCAAAGTTTGACGGTTTCTGAAGAAACTAATTGCCTAAGCAGTGGAGTGTTGCACAGTGTTGTGATTTCTTTTGTTAACCCTATATCAATTATCTCTTTATTACTTATCATATAGATTACAGATTGGTGAGTGATATCAATATTTTTCAAGAAAAAATTTAAGTTTTTTAATAAACCCCTCAGGTAATAACAATGCTACCAGTGTCCTTGAAATTAAGGTTGAAAAAACAAAGACTAACATGTGCCATATATGGTATGTACCTCTTTGGATGTCACATATTTGCATATTTAGCTCATGTTTATTCATGATACAAGTGTGAAACAGAAATTTCCCTGTAAAACGGTCAATATTTGATGGATTTTAATGAAAATTACGGCTATTTTCTAGATTTTTAATGCTTTTTACATCAAATATCCAACTATGTTATTTTCATGTCACACGACCTTTAAGTATTGTGTCATTTCGGGACGTAGCTCCTTTGGGGAGCAGAATTCCTTCGGGACTAACGTCTGGTTTTGCCCTCGGCTCTTCGCCGGAGAGTCAATGGGATTAAGATAAAGTAGAACGGCTATAGCCTAAAGACAGGGTCACAGGGGTCGAGAAAAAGTATAGTGTAGCAGCGATTTAATCAGCCATTAAACTCCTATTACCTATAACTACAAGCGCCATTACGTTTGATTAGTGTACATCGATCAGTGATTTCAAACCGTTTTCGGCTCATCGCGGCCTCTTGCACCGCACGGTGTGTTGAGCAAGCGCACTCCGCCCATGTCCTCAAAAAATGAATGAAAATAAAAGAACGCAGAATATGTCTATAAAATATGAGTGAAAAGAAATTCAAACCACGTGGAAAGATTTAGGTTATGATTAAATAGCCTACGGTCCTTTTTATGTGTGGATACAGGAAATAATAAACCCATGAGGGGAGGGAGGCCCATGGCAGGGGCGCGGCACAGGGGCATGGGAGCACATGCCCGCCGAATCGATTTCTGAAAATTTTCGAACATTTTTTTAAATGAACCTAAAAGGCTTTTAAAGCTGTAGACCTCTGTAGGGGGTGGGGTGAGGTGTTTCGACTGAGTAATGGATCTATTTTAATCAATTTCTATTACAAGTCGTTTTGTGGTTGTTATCAATACCGTCTCAGACATATTCGCACTATTCATCAGTGAGGGTTTTTAGGCCCATTGTTCGTGTCCGTTGGAGTGATTACAGAGGAGCACAACATTGCAAGAATGCGAAACAGGGAAATTCAAGAGAAGACATATTTCGTGAAAACTGAAAACTTTTACGAATTTCCAAGCAAAAGACTCCCCGTCTTATTGGCAGATGAATTTTATTAGAGAACTGATAGCTTTCGGTGATTAGTCTGTATGGAAGTTTTGTCCTGAAAAGATTTCTAATGCAAACTTTTTCATCCCTTCCACTAAGACAACACACCCTACCCTTACATCCAACCAAAAATAAAAATGTACTGAATAAAGAGAATCTTCAACATATGATCAGTTCTAAAATTTGCTAAAAATAGTACCACTTTGCATCTAAGCCACTTTTAACGAACAAAAATCTCTAAACGGGGAGGGGGATGTCTCTCCCCTTAAAGCCCCTCCCTCGGGACGGCGCCTGCAGGAGGGGACAAGGAAGAATCCTCCGCGGGTGCAACCTATGGCAAGTTCGCATATGCACAACTTACACTGACTGTGGGGTTATCTTGGGTGGGATTAAAATTTATTGTGCCCCCTACTCACCAACTCTTGACGGCGCCACTGGTTCACAGTATATGGTGGCCAAGCCCGAACTCGCCATCGCCGCAGGTATGGTGACTCGAAAGGGTATATGAAGGTCATCCTTAGGACAAAACCTCAATTAAACGCTGTTAAACACAGATTCCTAGCTGGCATCTGACAAACAAAAGTAGCACTCAAATGGCGAACCTTTTGGATAAAATCTTGTTATATAATGCAGTGAGAGCCCTGCAATTCCGGAATAGGGAACCCAGCAATGATCATTCATCAGTCAAGTGGTCAAGACACAAGGCCTTTTTACACACATTTAGAGAGTACTCATTACCACATGAAAAAAGTTTGACACGTATGCAGGCAGGCTACCCATAAAACTACAAAATGTTGAGCGGCGTCATGTATGGGGAATATCCTTCTTAGTGTAAAACGATCCCATTTTCAAAAGAACTTACCTTTTCTTATTTACGATATTGTAAGCTGCTCAGCCTACAGTAAGTGCTTATAAGCTTAAGTGATCCAGTGATTGTCCTGAAAAGTTGACTGGATTTTCTTCAGTATAGACATAAAATGTTTTGTAAATCTTCCAAAAAGAAAAAAAAATACCGTGATAAAAATTTATCAAGGCCTAGCTCCCGGTCTCCGTATTGAGACTGTATAGGACTATATCTGGTTTATAGGTTTATTGTACTTTTTATTTAAATATTACAACTGGTCACTTGACTTGACTTTACTTGACTTGACTTGAACGAAATTGACTTGTAACTCGACTTGACTTGAAGGAAAATGACTTGCGACTTGACTTGAAGGAAAATGACTTGCGACTTGACTTGAAGGAAAATGACTTGAGACTTGCCTTGAAGGTAAATGAATTGAGACTTGACTTGAGAAAAAATGACTTGAATACAACTCTGCCATATATACAACATTTCACCAATCAAGACCCTATATCTGTGAGAGGTCATAGCGTGGCTGCCACTGCATATTATGCACAACATATCAACAGGCTGTACCGAGTTTAGAGCTGATGCAGTGTCCTGTTGGTAAACCCTACTTGAAAAGTTGCATAGCGCGGGAAGTGCCCTCTAATTGTTGCGGGATACACTGAAGAATTTGTCCTCACTGAGAGCCAAAACAAATGAACCACATGTCACATATCATAAGCAAGTAATCTCTACAGCCCAAGAAACGCTCGCGAAATTTTTCATGGTTGTACTTTTGGGGTCGTTTTGTACATTTGTAGGCACAGATAGAAGAATCTAATATATAACCATTATCGGATACTTGTATTGTATCCGTATATCATAGGCGTTTGAAGCTCTTCTCAACTGGGGGGTTGGGGCTGAACGTTGTTTCAGACCGCCGTCCTGAGGAGTGGTCTACGGGGGTGTCCCCCTCCCCTTTTGAATATTTTTGGATATTTTGGGCCTTTAGATGCAATTTGGTGCGGACTAGTGTGCAAATTTAGAGGGAAATTACTAGAAATTTTTGACATTCTTAACAGAGGGAACAAATAAGGCGTTTTTGTCCTCGGATAGAGGGGGCGGAAGCAAACTTCGCCCCAACACACTTTTTATTGGGCGCTAACATAGGCGTAGGAGACGAGGGACTGGGGACTGCAGCCCCCCCCCCCCCCGTCCAAAAATTTTTGTGAAAATTCGGGCAAAATGCTGAGAATTTTTCGGGCACCTACTGAGAGGAAAATAGTGCAAAGATGTAGCTAAAGGGTATTAATAATTTAAAAAACTTCCTTGGTAATTAATATAAGTTCTGATTTTAATTGCACCAGCACCTGTATATTCCGCATTAATTCATCAGTGTGTTTTTAAATGGTTGAACTTATATTATGATTATCGGTGGTGCATTTGAGAGGCCATTAGGCCATGTCCCATCCTCACTGATGCTGATTTTTTTCTACCTAAAATACGGAAATTTTTTAACACAAATTTTACTTCAAAGGTAGCATATGTGGCACCACATTGCATGTAAGGACACCTAATTTTCAAAAAATTTTCAAAGAGGAGGGGGTAATTTCAATTTTTTTTTAGTACCTAAAATACGTAAATGTTTTAACACAAATTTTACTTCAAAGGTAGCATATGTGGCACCAGATTGCATTTTCAAAGGGGAGGGGGAAACCCCCTCCCCTTCGACTCCTCCCCCAGGCCGGCTATCACCGACTTCGGCCAAAATTAAAACCAATAAAGAAGGTAGTAACACGGCAAATTATTGTATGTAATTGGCATGCGGTGTGCTAACCTATGGATGCCTATATGATATGTACATTAACATGTCGAACGTGCGTGGAGCGCGCGGAAATTTTTGGTTATACTGTATTTTTCGGGCAATTCGTTCCAGCCCCCCCCCCCCCCATCAACATGGGCTCCTACGACTATGGGCGCTAAAGCCCCCTGCTCCCCTCCGCTTCTTACGCCTATGCCGTATACCATACAAGAAATTCAAGGAACAACTATATGGGAATAGCGATGAAGTTCCCAATCTTTTATAGAAAACGGTGTAGGCTATACCTTAAGGGTACTTGGCAACTTGCGAGGGGGGAAGTTGCACTATTTAGGTTATATGGAACGGAACTATGGAAGAAACTGAAGCAACATGAAACTCTACAGGACGCGAAGCGCCGAAAAGTTTTGGGTTCCATTCAGTGAATCTGCCCTCCTTGAGAGGAAAAACAGGTACGTCCGGGTGACTGATGGCACGTCAGGGATTACATACTTCGTTAAGGATCCCCGAGGGGGCTGGGAAATTTTGCGACTCGGAGGCCATGATCTCCTGTTCCAACCTTGCCCCACCCAACGAATAACGTGCCTTGCATCGTGCCCACACATATGTCCCGAGAGATGGTTCCCGGGTAGACTAATATAGGCTACCGTTCGACAATTACAAGAGAACAGCTCGTCCCCCTTTTTGGTGTACTGACGAATTGCCAAAACCGATTTTGGTGTAGTGACGAATCTGTTTCTGTATCCAAGTTTACATAGTGAAGAATGTTCCCTTAGTTGGAGATCCTTAGCCAGGTAAATCGTTTCTTAGTTTTCAATTGCAGAAAATAAAATATATCACACTGTCATTCCAATTTTTAATGTTGAGATAAACAGGTTCGGACTAAAATTGCACTAACCACCACGCCAAAATGACCAAACAATCACATTTGTCACCATGCAAATTTCAAAGTATTGCGTGTTCCTCAGTACGCCAAGATGGGAACGAGCTATGCGACTGAGGATGGAATTCCCGCCCTTTTCAGGAAAATGTGTTACCTACACATGACTAGGTACGGTATTACTATTTATGTCTGCCAAACTAAAGTATAAAAAACCGCCATGAAACTAGAGCGCGCGAACCGCGCCACAATTTTTTTTTTCTTTTGTAGCAATAATGAAAGGTTACCACGAATGCAGTGAAAGGGTGTTTGCGAAGCGCGCCAGAAAATAGCCTTTTGTTTCCGTTAAGTGTTGGTAAAGTCGTCTTATACTCTCAGTTGTAGGCCTATAAACTTAAACTACCAGTTTTATTAACAGGAAATTCATGAACAAAATACAAAGTGCTATTTTCCTTTGTATGGTACAGCGTGATACTCTCACATTTCTCCATTTTGGCCGGCAAAAAAAGGGGGGATACGTGCCTGTCTATGCCCCTTGGATCCTCGCCTGAAATACAGAAGTTATGTTACACTCACCCCACCCAACCAAGAAAACGCTGGCTGCCCCCCATGCATAGCTCTGTGGAATGTGCACCTTCTGTTTTGCCACAAAGAAGACTTTTAGTAACACTAAATATGAACGTTTTTATTTGCAGAATTTATAGCAGTTTTGCAGAAACCACACAATCTTAAACATATAATGAACATCAAAACGGACCTCCATAAATCCATTTATCACGGTACAGGCAAATGATCGTCCATTGATGATTGCGTGCCAAGCTACTTGCCGTTTAGATAGTCAAATCTTAAAGGACCCGACTGATTCGTATCTACAGCATGTTTCCCCATTGCTCGATATTTGCTTAATAAAGAATGCATAAAATGCATTCTTCTCAATTGGCTCCAATAGCTCTTTTAAAATCACTTTACAAAAACTTCTCAAGGAGTTAGTAATATTTTTATGTCATTAACTATCATTTGTAATATGATAAACACTAAACTCTGGGAAGTTTTCATGTAAATAGTATAAATTCCACATACAACGGTTTGTTTATAAGTTAGGAATAGACAGTTTCAAAGTTGGTCTTCTATGTCGAACCTTTACAAACTTTTATTGAGGAAGCAATCATGGTAAATAAACATAAATTGTCCCTAAGTTTGTTTTTTTCGTTTTACATCGTCGACCTCAATTCTTATTCCTAACAGACAAGTAGAACATAGATAATAAACCTCTTTCCTCCTTCAAAAATGCAAGTTTTATTGCAACGTTCGAAGTAGGTTTAGTGTTCGGCAACTGGTACTTCCTCGTGGGTTATGTTATAGTCGCTCTGACTAATCTGGAAAACGTCCTACTTTTACAGAGTCATACCTGTCATTCGTTTGTCCACTTTTTTTCTCCCTATTCTCATAATAATTTCATCTGCTGAAAGGTTTCTTACTAGATCGATGAACTAAACGGGACTCAACAGATCCATGCTTTACTTTCTGTTTTCGGCAAACATGTTTTTAAGCATGACTCTAGATAATATATTTAATTTACCAACATATTGGTGTGCACATTGGACATTCTACGAATAGACCTTTCTCCACAGATCAGGAGCGGACCTAGAGTAGGATGGGCTTTTCCGGTTCCAGCCCCCATTTTTCGACACAACTTTCGTATTTTACATAGTGACGAATGTTCTCTCAATTGGAGATACTTTTCCTAATTAAACATTTCTTACTTTTCCTAATTAAACATTTCTTAGTTTTCCATTGTAGAAAGCAAATTATATTACATTGTCATTTCTACTTTAATGTTGAGATTCTGGCTAAAATTACATTTGTCACAAGCCAAGATGACCAAACAATCACATTCGCCACTGTGCAAATTTTAAGTTTTGCCTATTCGTCAGTACGCCAAAACGGGGACGAGCTGTCCCACTGAGGATGAAATTTTCGACCTTTACTGTAAAATGTGTTACCTATGCATGTCTTCGTATGCCACTTGGTCAGGGGTTTCTATTTATGTATATGAAACCAAAGTCCGAAAGAAACACGATGAAACTCCACAATCGTCGCCCAGAATTGTTGCAGCAGAATTAGAAATAATAAATCTTGCCACGAATACATTGAAAGGCGCGCGTGACCATTAAGTGTCGGCAAAGCCGTCTCATACAACCAGTTGTAGTCTAGATCTATGGGCTTAAATTACCAGTCATAAGTAGGAAATTCCTGAACAAAGTACAAAGTATTATCTTACTTTTGTATGGTACAGCGTGATACGTTTACATTTAACCATTTTTATCCCGAGGAAAAAGGAGATATGTCCCCCTCTGTGCCCTCGACCCCTTTGGATCCGTGCCTGCAAAATTTGTGATAGTTGTGTGTGTTTGTGGGGAGGGGGGATCCTGACACACAGTTTACATGATAGAGGGCGCAAGGCGCCAAATGTTTAAGGAAGTCGTTTAAGTTGTCTTGAAAGAAAATACACGTCTTTTCAGAACCACCGTAGATAAATTGATCAGTGACGACATCTGGTAGTCCCATTACACTCCTAGAGAGAGTCAGCAATTAACCATTTTGCAAAAAAAAGTTGTGGCAAAAACAAGATCTGTGAAACAGTCAGTTCATCAATTTTAAGCAAATTGTTTAATTACTCACTTGGAAAGTAATTAAATAATTCTACATTTTGCACAAAATTGTTTATATCACGGGATGTTATAAATCGTCATTTCATCATTTGTCAGAAAATTGTTGAAATTACGACATCCTATAAGTTATAATTCAATTATTTTGCAGAAAAAATCGTTGGATTGTTCAGTTTAAAAGAAATTAGGAATAAAGGAATAAAACATTTTGCAGAAAATTGTTGAAATCACGAGATTGCGGAAATGCAATTAATCAGTTTGAAGAAATTTTTGAAATCACAAGATCTCTTGAAGTAGGCAGTTCATCAATATCTGTTCTTGTGGAGATATTATCTTGTCATCTGAAAATTTTTCTGAGAAATGTCAACATAAAATGGGAAAAGATCGTGTGATGTTGATGCCACTTTTAAGTTTCCGTAGCAGACACCGTTTCACAGGGTAGTTAAAGTTCTTTGTAAATGATAAACAAACTTTATGTCATTGTACAGCACTTGTAGGGCAACTGCGAGGTCATTTGCAATACACGCCCGTATCCAGGGGAGGTTGGAGGCGCGCAAACTCGGGCTGAAGAAAAAAATGTTGGAAGTTTTTACACTCCCACAGGTCGCAACACAAGGCGCTTGTCAAATTGAAGTTCTGCAGGCCCCTCGGGTTAGGAAATCTTACTTACGGCTGCAATATTACATAAATTGTTGCTGTTAAATATTACGGTCAATCAGCTCACGTGTTCCAACGTTTGAGTATACAAGACATCCTCTCATCTGCTGCCCATAGACTCTTTTCCCAATAGGAATTACAAAGGATTGTGGGATAGAGTTTTGGTGTGCATCGTTTTTTTCCACAGCAAAATGCCATTGACAACAACATCGCCTACCAGAACTCCATCCCACAATCCATTGCAATTGCTATTTGGAAAAGGGTCTATTGAATCAAGAAGCTGCCCTATCTTCCAGTCCCCTGATTGAACATGTCAGATACCACAAAAGTTTTATTCACTTTTTGACTTGAATTTTGCAAACATTCCAAAACGAGATGAATAATGTTACTCACCAACTTACGCTCAAAATAACTTTCAGACTTCGAATTCGTTACAATCAGAGACAGCTGAGCGGTGAAGTCAACAACCCCCTTTGCAATGCTCAGAGACACAGCGCGGCGGTGTAGTTAGTCCCTAGCGCCAGGAATCTGCAGATGTCTTTGCTAACTGATCGAATAGATAGCATAACAATGTCATGTAAAGCTTAAACTTAGCATAAGCACACCGTTTACAGTTGCTTCATAACACGTAATGCACACAATTACTACGTCCCCTGTAGTCAATCTGTAGGTTACTAAACTGTTGATATAGACTTGACCTTGGAGAGTTAATAGTTTGTTTCGTTTACAGCTGGGAATTCCCGTTTCTGTTTCCTGTTTGCGGACCGATCTAGGATTTCCATCTCAGTTCGGTAATCGTATGCAGCCTTGATCGAACTGCAGTGACTTAAACTTTGCTCCAATTTTACACTTTTATAAAGTTTGAAACAGTTCAAATTCACCGCCTTTAAACTTACAAACTGACTCATTACAAGTACCGACCTGATAACAGGCAGAGAAGGACAAGCCCGAGGATTAAGGGGATGTGTTGATTGATATGTTTATGTTACTGGATATGTTTTAAAAGGAGAAAATTTCGACCACTCTGTATCATATACATAATACCGTCAGTTTGACGAATATAGCCTATGGTAAGATATCTTACTTCTAGTGATCTCCACGTTAACACTCGCTATTAATGTCCGCCGAAACGATTTGTCCTTATACTTTCTGTACTCCCTAGCTCGCTCTTTACAAACTTACTCTTTTCCCTGGCTTGTGGTGCAGATGATCTGCAGCAAATCCCAGAATTGACCGTTCATGCACCACGTGACTCCTTCGTGCAATTTTTCTCGACTTCATATCATATTTATTCCCGAAGTTGAGATCATTACGTCCTGTAATGATGGAGACAGGATCGAAACTTGGTGACCAAGTTTTGTTGAAATTTGGCTCTAAATTACTACCAGATTTATAATCGTTTATATCAGTGGTTCCCAACCGAGGGTGTTTTCGCCCCCGTGGTGCGTTTGCACAAATCAGGGGGTGATGAGCGCTAAGGGGGCGACAGGGGGCGTTTTGAAAAAATGGGATACTCAATTTAAACCAAGGCTTTACAAGATTCCAAAAGCTTTTCTCTAGCTGAACTCTCAAATTGGTTCGCACAAAGAGGAGATGAAGAGAGTCAACAAGTTGAGTATTCCCTTCCTAGATGCCACAAAATCGCATCTACCGTAACAGTGTTTAATTTCAATTTTTCCTGAAAGGACCCTCATATTCCCATCAGTGACAGTAAAAGCGGTGACCGAAGGAGTCATAGATAAAAATCGCCCTGCAAATTTAACCTTGAATGTAGTTTTCTTCCAAGTTGCAGTGCAAGCCTGACATACTGACACAAGTGACAATTGTAGGTAACTGTAATAAAATAGATAACTTTGGCAATGTACTATGAAGTAAAACTTTAAAATATTTTCAAAAATGCAGTTTTTCGGTGCGTCAGTTTCTGCTTTCTCATTTTTTCTACCTGTTGGACAGCTTGATTGGCACAAGTCTTTCATTTCTCCATGCCACCCCTACCATCCTTCTTCCTCCCGTGACAGGACAAGCCCCTTTCAGCATCGAAGGGAACTCCCGTTATTTATTACTGAAATACAAACTGGGCTAAGGCTGATTTTGCAATCATTTTAGTTTGTATTTAAGGTTGTTAGGTATCAATTTCTTAAGTCCCACATTGCTGTTTTGCTACCCTGGGTCGAACCCACACGTAAAAACGATGTACCGGTATGTCACGGCATAGGTGTACCCTTTTTTCAGCATGTACAGTTTTATTATCGTCGTTTCATCCATAGCAATAGTAAGCTATAGACAAGGGGGTGGGGGCGTTTGCCCATCCTCATTTGGTGAAAGGGGGCGTTTAGCCGGAAAAGGTTGGGATCCACTGGTTTATATGTTCAGATATCAGATTTCGAAGTGGAGTGGGGTACCCTGGGGAGCACATCGTTTCACAAGGGAGGGCACGCCGACGTGAAGGTTAGGTTAGGTTAGATGAGGTTTAACGTCCCAGTTTCCAACCAATTGGTTCAAGTCGAGACGACCACGGCCTTTTTTCCAGTTATGGCTCACTGGCTTATTTTCCCTACTCCATTGTTCATGCTGAGCACCAAGCACAAAGGCAGTAGGTTCCATTTTTAAAGTCTTTGGTATGACCCGGCCAGGATTTGAACCCTCGCCGACGTGGACTCGAAGGCGCCCATGGCGCGAAAGATCGTTAGGAGCTCCCCTCCGTGCGCAGGTTTCAGATGCAAGTTGACCCACATGAGACTAACGATTTGAGGATGCAGGGGAATCGTGGTTTGGGAGGATGCATGTATTTAATCACAGGATACATTTTATTTGACGCAAAAAGGATTACACAGTGAAAACTTGATACAGTTCCCGTTGCAAACCGTCAAATTTTGACCTTCATTAACAAACCATTTTTCATATCTACATCCTGAATAACTGTGGAATAAATAGGCTGTTTAAGTAATTAAGTCGATGGAGGTATTCACCATATACAGGTTACTCTTTATTCAAACTTCAGTCCTAGTACATTTGAAACATTGACCCTGCCCTTATCTTGTAACGATATAAATCAGCTAAGTGTTTACGTTATTTATCAAACAGCGGAATAGTTGGCGAGTACCTAAGATATGATTTATTTAGGCCTAGGTTTCAACACTTGAGAATCTACCGTCCACACGGACTTCCGTGACATCGGTGGCAATAGATTTGAGATACGTTTGAAGGTTACTTGTTTCGCACGTACGCATGTTACTTCAGTACTACTCCAGCAAAGCAAAGGAATGTAACGAGGATAAAAATCATCATTTTTGCATAGCCCCGAGCTAAGTAGAAAAAAATGTCAAACTTTAGAGGGGTATACATCTTGGCAACAGTCAACTCAAACGGATTGTTCCCTAGAGTACTTCAAAGAAGGGTCTAAGATCAAATCAGGTTTTGATATGTTAGAGGGGTACTTATTCTAAGCATTCTGGTGAAATCTGCATTGAAATTCGATGTGTGGTTCTAAAGATAGCAGCAGTTAATATTGTCACATTTCCAACAAAAAGTGAACTTGAAGCAAGCACATAGCCTATGATGTCCTAGTCTCACACTGATAAGCAGTCTTATGTTTTTCTTTAAACTATACAACCAATTTTCTCCTCCACAATCTCATGTTATCGGAATGTCATTGCAAGAGTAGCACGGAAATTTTACTAATTTCACATTCTCCATGGAGAGTTCCTTTAATTTCAAGGTCAGCATAACAGACTGAAAAACCCAAGTAAACAAAGCATTTCTCATCAAAGTGAGGAAGTGAAATAATCCCTGCTGGCTTCGAGCTCACTCTTGGTAACTAGTGTAGTAACTTCATTTGCTGATATCTCGAGTACTACATGTCCGACTTGAATGGAAATTTCACCAAATTGTGTACATTTAGTGCCTCTTTCACATATGAGAAATAATTTTTGCTTAAACCCTTCTTTAAACTGAGTTGTACCCCTGCTTTGGTTACATATCCATGGTTAAACATTGAAAACGAAAGTTCACCATTTCATGCTCTCGGCATTTTGCATGGAAAATGGCGAACAACGACCTTGAATCAAAAGAGGCTACAAAACGATTACAAGCTGTATTCGCTGTTATGGCGTATACATATAACATACATATTTAGCATACGTGCCTTTCATAAGCAGAGTAAACAAGCAGCAAATCATTTCCGACAAGTATGGTAACAGGGTCTTTCGAAAGCTCAGGATTTCATCCACATATCATATGATATGAAGGGTTTCTCCTGCTTTTTTGGCAACACTCATACTTAAAGGAGCTATGGCATCCCCCAAATATATTCAGACATATCCCCATAGTTTTAAATCCAGTTGGTGACTGTACTTTGATTGGCATTCATTCAAACAATAGTAGCACCACTCTGGTTGGTAATGACTTGGACAGTCAGTTATTATGTTCCTAATTAGGCCAACAGTCAGTAACACACAGTTTGTTTTTCAATATTGCCTCGAGCAATTGAAACTCAGTGCAGGCTACTGTGGCTCTGTCTTGGAAGTGTTCTACTACTATACAGTTGTTTGTGTTTAAACTGGAGGTGGGGATAGAAGCTGGGTTAGCTGGGAGAATTGTTACTGTCTAGGGTGAGCTTAGAGGGCCTTTAATGCTCTGTTCCCATAAGTCTCGCATAGAACTGTCACATGTTCTAATGGGTAATAATTTCACCATGTGTGAAAGCGGCCATGCCCCCTCCCCTCCCCCTCCCCTTTGATTACTTTTCCTTTTCTCAATTAATATTATTAAGACTGAAAATGAGTACACGAGTAACGTGAGTTGAACTACGGTTAATATCAAATCATCACAAATTCTGACACCTAGTAGCTAGTTGAAATCTCACACGCAAACAGATTAGAGTAAGACAATAGCTCTTTCCTAACCCCCTTTCCATTTTACCAACTCTATTGGTCAATGTGGGCCGTCCACTTAATTACGTGGTGAAATGTAAGAATAAACTCCAACTTGGGTAGATGTGAGTGCGTATTATACGATGAAAAGTGATTTTTAATTGCCTCAATAGCTTAAGGAAAGGCAACATACGTAGGTAGGTAGCCAATAAGTTGTTGAAAATCACCAAGCTATACAAATTTGTCTTCATGGTGCTTTTCTTTATCTTAAACAATTCAAACAAAACAGCACAATAAATATTTCGGGTTTTGTAAGAAGTTTAGTAGTACCGTTGGTAATCACATTATATATGGTTTGAAACCTGAGAGAGAACTTAAGGTAAAACAAGATGTAACAATCAAATTTGACAAAAAATACGCAAAAAGCGCGGTCATTGCTCAATACATAAGTAAACGTTACATGAGGTGTGGACTTTTAGAACTACAAGAATTCTTACAGTCTTAGACAATCAATTAATTTACAAAGTATCAAAGCGATCAATGTGCTCGGCAGCCCCGAGCACACCTTATACCCCTTTTGTAAGCTGATTGCCACCACTATATAACGCCAAGGGTACGGTAGGTAACGAATCCTTCTACCTTCAACAGGCTAAATCGTCATCCTCGTAGGTGTAAGAGGCGGGGGAGGGGGTTGTAAGAGGCGGGGAGGTTCACCAGAAGGTATCCTCCCTATTTGGCTTGACTGAGAAATTAAAATACTGTTTACGGGCTAACATGACTTAATATTTCGGGCAACGTGTGAAACTCACCCTCTAAAATGAAAGCAGTCCCGAGGTTTATGTTCATCCACCCTCTTAGGCAGTGAAATCTCAGAGCCCCCAGCACCCCCCCCCCCCACTAGTGATCGGAGATATGTTGAAAAAATATCAGTAGAGCATGCACCCAGTCCTCCCATTTGGATATCCAACACCCCTCCAGCCCCCCCCCCCCACAAACAAGACTTTGACTACGCCACTGCTCTTAGGATCCACCCTGCCATGTTTGCAAGTGAAATCTGCTTGAACACAAAGTATTTCCCAAGTAAGTCATGTATTGGAGTTGTACCGATCAATACAAACATACCGAGCTCAAATACCAGCTCCACCCTCGTAATATTACTTCATATGCCTCACATGAAACAAGACACCAGACTTGAAGTACTCTTCTACTTTTTTGCACTCGCAATCATGGCTACGTATTTGTACTTTCTAGTACTCAGATTTAAAAGTTCAAGTATTTGCACTCGTTTACTTGTACTCGTTCTCGGGAATGTACTCTTACCCGTACTCTTATGGGCGGGTCACACTACAGCGATTTTCAATCCGAAATCCGATCCGAATTTTTGTAAATCGGACCAATAGTTTTTTATTCAGACTTTGTTCCAAGGATGGTCACGCTATATCGATAACTGATCCTAGTTTGTTCACGATAAACTGTTCTGCTACCATTATATAACTTATACCGCTCAACAGGACGGTATTTGTTCGAAAATCAATCCGATTTTTGCACACGTGTCCGATAAAAGCTGTCTGCCGATCTGACGTCACGAAATAATTAGTTTACATTTCATTTTCGTAGTTCTCTGATGCAAATCATATATTTACACAGGTTGGAAAATTTTTTGGCTCTTTCCGATCAGAGATGGAGTAGATTTTAACTAAAACTCACAAACATCGGACTGTAATCCTATCCGAAATCGCTCTAGTGTGGCCTGGGCTTTACTCAAGACACTGCACCGAGTACTAGAATTAGTAAAGGTGCACTCCGATCAGTACAGACATCTTCAGCAAGTTAAGGCTTAAAAGTTTGCTTTGCCCACTAAACTTTCTCCACTTTAATATAAGTCATTTCAAGTTATCTTGAGCATGAAATGGGAAGTCTATAATACAAAACGGATTGATGCTAATAATACCATGTGCTTTCTTAGCATAATCAAACACCAACTGTACTTAATGACAAAACTATGTTTCATGCATTTTTGAGATTAGGAAATGCAGTCTTTCAGAATTCTGAGAGATCTACTTGTCAAGTAAGAGAGTACTGAGTAACTTGTGGCGTTCTTTCTGTTATTCAAATGTTAGTAACAGTAATGCACTATTGCAGTCTACACAATAAGTAATCCTGGGAAATTATCCTGTTCACCAGATATCATAATCATGAGATGTACATTCTGGATGCAACTCATTAGTTCACAAACACGAAGTTGCGTGTATTCCTGCACTATCAATGGACCACGAAAGTGGTACAAAGTCATGGGGGATATCTGTTTCAACTTCACGCCGGCTGGCTTCCAACTGAGTATGTTAACTCAAAATTTGGAAAGTTTTGACATGCTATATCACATACTATGCACCAGCATGGTATTTCGATTCAAGCCCACGTTTTTGTACTGATATCGTCAGCATGACCCACTTACATAAGTTTTATAGGGTTAATATCTTGATGCAAAGGCCTACACCTTAAACAATACAACCAGAAAATGTAATTCGGTCTCGTACTTTGACACAATTGTCTGTTCTCAACTAATAAGTACAAAACCTTACACGGAAAGTTTGAAACTTATCTCTGCTGTTATATTTTTGTTGCCGAGTCATAGCCGCAGCCACACCCATTTGCTGGTAAAATCATTCAAATGTAAATGACAAGCACAATCAAACAAGTCTCAAGTAATATATCCCTAAGTCATGGACACTTCATTTTGCGCCAACAGTTACGTCAAATTTGTTTCGTTGCCAAATTTATGCCAGACGAGATATTCATCTGCATTCAAGTAAGCAACATGTAGGCCTATGTTCTCAAATATGCCGCGATATACCTGCAAGGGATAAAAGTTGGGATATGGTAGATGTCGCCTTTTCAAAAGTGAGTAAAGACGCGACTGCCATGCCTTCTATGCCTTTATACCGGGTATGTTAATAGCCAATGAAATTCTTTACTCAGACAAATGAACAGTCAAACTTAATGCACCTTACTTAGCGTGTACTGTACAGGTACTCAAATTATTTAAATAACCATTATTTCAAGTTTTGAGTCAGCATAATGGCTGTGAATACGTTACACATCCTTTCTTATACAATGTCATAACCTTTTGGTCATGTACACACGTTCCTACTTCCTTAGTTTTAACGTTTCAAGTAGGCGATATTAATTTGCAAAAAAGGTTCAGTCGGGAATCATGGTTCATTCACAGTTCACTTCCCCACCAAACGATCATTGTAGAAGACGTAGATGTTTGAACTATAAATTGTTAACACAGAAAAATACACATTTCTTTTCTATAACACTCGAAAGAATATAAAATTTACGCAAAACGTTTTTAATTGACACCAGAACTTCCCAATGATTACCCTTACGTGCTACCAAACGCACTGAAACGTCGGCATGATTCAAGGGAAATAGCAGAAAATATACCTCCAAATGAGACTCAAAAAGACTCAAAAAAAAAAAAAAATACATAAACTGTAAGTAGCTGAGACGCCGGAGGCAAATTTAAGGCAGGGTAGGCATTAGCTAAGGGTACATATAGTCGCTTTAGTATTGGTCACGATATCGGTGTGTACTTTGGGATGCTACAAAGCATGAAGGGGAAGTCATTTTAGAGCAGCTCTGTGCACTTACGTTCTTCGCAGTACCGCTAATTGAGATACGTCTGGGCGTTTTTGCGTTTTTTTTTTTTAAGCTTTTGATTTGTTTTCCTTTACTAAGAAAACAAAGGCTGTGCTCCTACTTCCACTACTAGCCAAATAAAACCAGTCGTCAAGTCGTCAATGTCACTTGAACGCCAAGCTGAAAGACTTTGGAGCGGGGACGCTCTAAAGGTTTGCTTCGATATCTTTTTTTTTCGGGAAGGGATACAACAGAAACATGATGCATGTATTGCTCCCAACCCCACGACGCGTAATCTATCCCGAAACCCTCACCGACACCCCACAACCTCCACAAGGTCTAGTGCTCCCAACGCCCTGCTGATTCTTAGAGGTACGTAAGTCACATACGTTGCAAGCATTAAAGAAACAAACTCAACACTTTTGGGATTTGAAAATAGCCAATGGATTTTAAAATATCAAACAAATTGGTCTAAGTTAATTTAAACAGTAAATGTATATAAACACTGAAGTATAAGCTTAGGCTCTATATCCTATTCTCCTGATTGGATGAATGTAGTATATGGAAATCGGTGGATAAATATGTTGTAAATCAACGAATGAGAGGTATAAAACTTGCATCATCTTTTTTTCTACAGTTTCTTTCACTAGCAGCAAAGATTGACACAAGCCATCTTTGAACACATCCATCATCTGCGAATCCAAAACAATTTCAATATTTTTTTTTTTTTTTTGCTGATGATGATTTAATGAAAACTGATCATTCATCTACAAACTTTCTTTGCTGAATTCCCCTGACAACCATCCCAACATTCCATTCTTTCGCTACGACTCCTAAATCAAGTGTACGAGATAATGTAGGAAAAGTTTCAATGTTTCAAAAACATATACCTTTTTGAACATTTCAAAGTTTTCTTCCTTTCGAAGGGTGGGGGAGTTGTTCGTCACTTCTTTTGTAATCAGTACTTTGCAACACTACTAGCGTGAGGAATGTCTTCTCTACCAAACACTGACCAAAAACGTAGAAGACACTGTCGTGTCAAACAGGTGATTGTCATAGAACAATATATAAGATACCAATTAACAAATAAAATGAAATACTGTACATCATGTTACATTGCACCTTCATATCCACATCCATTCCATCCCCCAACCCTTCTCACGTTCACAATACTCTTATCATACTCTGCTCCAGTGAAGACAACACACAAGAATTATCTATGCACATTTTCCTGGCAGAAATGGCCCCTGTGGGCTGGGGTTGTAGAATATGCCCACGGTATTCCCCGCCTGTCGTAAGAGGCGACTACAGGGGAGGACTTGCACCTTTAATTGTACTTTAAACCTAAGTTGAACTTGAACCGTATTTGCAACCGTATTTTACTTTTTTATCTGGTTGACACTGTATAACACATTTGTATTGGTGTGTCGTTAAATCTTATCTAACTAACCTTGCAGAAATGATCTTATGAGTGTTTGGTCGAAACATGTGCCCAAAGCATTTTTTTCACAAGCATAGGTTGTTTGGTTGTCCCTTACTCCTTTTAGCATCAAGTTAATACCCCTAAAGACAACGAATGGAAATGGGTTCCCCCTTAACAAAAGGAAAGAAAACATACGGTAGCTGCTCTCTTATGTCATCCTGTACTTGTAGTTCTAAACAAAGTTTTAAGAACGGACAATGCTTATAGCTTTCCTGCTTGGAAGTCCACGCTGATCATCTGTCATTATTCACTTTATTTTCATACCACTCACACTGTCTACCCCTCCCCCTTTCCTGCTAAGGTAAATACGTCAAATTTAGTGACGGAATGGTCGTGGAAGACAAACACCCTCAGGACAATACAACCCCGTTTGCACACAGAGCACAACACATTACATACTGCACTGTACAGGCACGGATCCAGACATTTCGAAAAGGGGGGGGGGGGGCTGAAAGCCCCCTTGAATATTCTCCTAGAATTCTCCTTGAATATTCTCCCCCTTTCCTGCTAAGGTAAATATATACGTCAAATTTAATGACGGAATGGTCATGGAGGACAAACACCCTCAAGACAATACTTCCCCGTTTGCACACAGAGCACAACACATTACATACTGCACCGTACAGGCGCGGATCCAGACATTTCGAAAAGGGGAAGGGGGGCAGAAAGCCCCCTTGAATATTCTCCTAGATTAACATTATGCTACTTTTCGCATATTCGTTATTGACGTGGCGAAAAAGGAGGGGTTGAGCCCAAGGAAGCCCCCCCCCCCCCCCTTGGATCCGCGCCTGCTGTACACAAAAACGCAACAAGTAAATGTTGCGTAGGTAAGGCATACAAGTTGTCCATGTTTGGGTTTGCTCATCTCCAGCACTGCTTGTCTAGCAACAGCTAGCTAACCTTCGTGATCGGGCAAGACCTCCATATTGTTTTAAAGCTACATTGAAAAAGTATCTTTAGAACCTTCATCTCAAAGCTGCACCGTTAACCTCAAGCACCTGCTGTTACCCCTAGCACATGCAGTTACCCCCGGTATTACGATCATGATAAATTCCCGTATAATTAACTTTTAATTTCAACATACAGTAATGACACGGGTAGAGCTACACAGAATTCGAGACAGCACACTGCTTTACCATTACACCCAACAAAAGTCTCACATGTGATACAATACTCTGAATGAGGTGATCTGTGTAGTTTTAATCGTCTGATTGTTTTAGTTAAACATTATAAAAGGATGTGGAAGCTACCGTAACGGATATATTTGTTTGTTGGTTGGGCGGGAAGAGATAAGTTTCACTGTACAGCGTTAGCGGTAACATGATCACTTAATTCCTGTACTGTATGTACAGATATGTATATATGTAGGCACTGATACAAGGGACAGTGGTTGTAAAATTCTGGGCTTGCGTTGTCGTACAGATGTCTTTCAACATGTTTTGGTAAACACAACTGATAATGCAACTGCACATCATGTATTACTGTAAGCTAGTTGAAATTGTTGTATGCTTACTGAAATTGTTCTGTTGCTTACACTACTGTATTCCAAAATTTGTTTAGAGAGCCCCACTGATAAACCTCTTTCATGTTAGAAACAACAGGCCTACACTGAATAGTATACTCTACCCTGCACCACCCATTACACTGGTTATTTCTCAGATCGGTATTTCCTTGTGACAAAAATGTTCCCCGTAACAGCATCTGGGATGACGTTTTGTAAAGTAATCATATTTGATGAGAAACAACAGTCTCAAAAACAAAATCAAATCCAAATTCTACTTCATGTCAGCAATATCCATGATTTAAGACAGAGAAATACTGTTATATTTTCCCCTGGTAATAATATGTCACTTAAAGGGAAACATTCTCTCTCAGTAACACTTCTGATAAATCACTTTGGATGAGCGAGGGAAATGGGGAGTATAACCTAAGTTGTGTGGTGCATTATTTTCATTGCATCTACAAAACAGTGTAATATATGTATACATACTGTATGTGCAATAAGGTCTGACAGCAACCTAAGATCATACACAAAGCAATAGATTGCAAAAGAGTGTTGAAATAACAATTGAACAAATATTTACAAAATCCAACAGAATGTCCATCATGTCTTGAACCCAAGAATGCAAAATGTATCTAATAAAGCAACTTAAGGTTAAGTGTTATTTAAGATAAAGGCACACTGAAGACTCACTAACCATCATGACTGGTAAAAGATCAAATTACAAATGCTTCTGTATCAAACAATAGTAATTGTCATATCCTTTACGAGGTACTCTGATATTTCTGATTCATCACTCACCAAAGTAAAATCACTTTTTTCATTGTGAGCACAGAATTCTTCTTACATCTTGATGACTGTACTGCACCATATGGACTATTACTGCAATGTGATACTGCTAGAGGTGTTAGTGTCTCATATTATTTCCCATGGAGAACAAAACCTACATACAGTTATCCCTTGCTAGGACACAATATTCCCTGATAACTGCAACCTAATCTCACCGTTATGAGTACGTAACACTAAAATTCACAAATACCCCGTTATGAGTACGTAACACTAAAATTCACAAATACCCCTGAGTTCTCTAAAACATTGTGACCGAAAACATGATGTTACTGTTGATGTTTTTTTTTTGTCAAAATTTCTTACACAATACTAACATATTCCATCCTGAAACATCTCATACTTCTTCAGCACTGTTACTCACACAACTGTTGTCCACTTTAGTAAAACAATGAAGTGTATCATTATTTCCCTACATGAACATAGTACTGCCTTGTTCCTTGGAACAAAGGCCAAATATCTGGTCAGAAAAATCGGCATACAGCAACCAGTTTCTAAGAACAATTTGTATTTTCATTTAAAGCTCTGTGTTCCAACTTAAGCATTGATGAGGTCCTCAAGCTCATTGAGAAGAGCATCATCATCATCTTCATATTGGTCCGGCCCTTCACTGCCATCTACATCATCTAGAAGGCCATCCAGGTCATCATCAGTAACGCTCATTCTTGGTTTGCTAATTCGACCACTGGACTCTTTCTGAGCCTTACCATCCATGTTCCCAGGCTCACTTGTATTAGGCCCCAATGGTTGACTTGGTACAATGATGTTTGGCTGACCTATTACAGCTGATGGAATGCTTTGATTGGTTGAATCTGCAGGATGAAATCACAAAAAGAGCAATTCATATACTCCTTAAACTGACAGGAAATGTCTCTTTCCCAAAAGCGATACTAAGTTGAGTCAATATGTTACAGTAGTTACTCTGTCTGCTTCAAATACTGAAACTATATCAAGGGATGAACTAGCCAAGCAAGTTTCAAGACTGGTTCGAGAATCTGTGGTAACACAACGTTCCAAGTGTTCACGAGTTTTGAAAGATATTAAGATATTTTTTAACTTTCTTCCAGTCAGAAACATCTTCAAGCTGTTTGGATTTAACACGAAGTATAACAGGAAGACCAAGTGACTTCCCCTTTTCACCCCATACACTTCCCCGTTTCCTTTGTTTTAAGCTTGCCCTCCACTTCCTTAAAGTGCAAAAAAGGAAAATCATGTTCCCCAGGATTTTCCCTAATCTCCTAAATGACTAAGAACACCATATTACTCTACCATAAAGATGTTTATCAAAGCTCAACTGATGGTGTTTTTTTTCTTTTGTTTTGAGTAATGAAGCTTAGCAATCAGGGATGTAGCTACGGTGGGCGGCGCTGGGCGGTGACACCCAGCACTCGATATTCCCGCCCGGCACTCCAGACAAGCACACGTCTCCCCGCCCACCACAAATCTGTCTACCGAAACCTAAAACTAGCCCTAAATTTACTCCCTAAAGTAAAATGAGGGAAAAAAGAAAAATTAACAGCAAATGATGGGGTAGATGCCATAGGGGTGGGGTGAGGTGCTTTCCCCAGAACAGACAATTACCTAGCACTCAAATTTGGCTAGCTACATCCCTGTTAGCAATTGTTGCAGTTCGATCCCTCGTGGGGTTCTAAGAAGTAGGGTTTTTCACTCAAAAGTAATCTACAATTTTCAGATGACCTGAAATGACCTTCACTGAAAGTATTCCAAATATGAGTTCAAATTTTACATGGGAAGCCACCCAAAGTGCATTTCTATTTAGTACACCTGTGGTCTTCTCCCTCATTCTAATCACCTAGTGTCCTATAATTACTGGCTTAAGACTACACACCAAACTGCAATGAAAACCCTAACATTTCTTTAAATATTACCTAGTTTCCATTTACACTCACAACAACTTCATAAACATTTTTAACGTATCATGTACACAGAGGTACAGTATCATTGTCCAACCAAAGCTTTTCTTCGATGGATTCCTACAATGAGAACATACAGCACTATGAGCAAGGCAATCCACTCCTTGCCACACACCTCCTCTAGTAAAAACAATATCCTAAAATAAAAATAGTCACTTCTCATTAACCTACCTCACCTTAAAAAGTTTTTTTTCAATATCCAAAAGCAGACATATTTTGAACTCACTTTACTGATGTACTAACCTGGTAATATGCTGCTACTTGGACTTAATGACTTCTGTTCTGAGGTAAAAGGTAATGCACGTTTGTTTGGTATAATGTCTACACTTCCCACATCTTGAATTCCTTTATCAGTGGCTCCACGATTTCCACCACTCATGTCACTACTCCCAGAGGAAGATACCACTGTTTGTTCTCCCTCTGCCAGTCCTAAATCTGTTCTTAGATCATCTGTTTCCTCACTCTTTCTCCCACCTATACTTGCTTCAGTAGGCTCAACATTTACTCTTCCACTACTTGATCCCCTATCTGTATCTCTACCTCCATCTTTTGCAGGAGTGATAAGTCTCCAGACATTTTTCACTTCATCAGTGGCTTCAGGTTTCTCACTTGTTGAATCAAGCTTCCCACCAGCGACACCAACTGTAAACTTTTCTGACTGTTTCAATAACCTCTCCCTGAGGCCACCTCCCCTTTTCTTTTTGGGAGGTTGAGGTTCTGAATGTTCTGATTCTGATACAGTGCTTTCTGAAATAGGCTTTATCCTAACAATTCCAGACTTAATAGTTCTTCCTCCTAATGTTTCCATGTTTGAAAGTCTAATTTTAGCATGTTTCTGAGAATTTTCTGAATCAGTATGGTCACTGGTGGCATCAGTGTGGAATGTAATCCTTGGTCTCTTCCTGACAGAGACTTCTTTGTCTTTCTCATCCTTTCCATCCTTGAAAAGAGATGAAAGAAACATTAATAAGCATAGCTGAATACTTCTTCATTAAACTCAAACCTTATGACATACTGTACATTTTTTCTTCTTTCTACTGTATTTCTCATTAATCATTTCCAATGAAACCAGTACATTCCCAATGGATAAAATGAAACAGTGTGATTTGAGTATGCCCACATTCCCTCTAGTAGTTATACAAAATAATCTTACAGTCTCTGAGGCCAGTACTAAAGTAGTGAATGATGTTGCCTCACACTTAACATCAAGACTGAAATCAATGAAATATCACAAGGGTTGTAACTAATTTGTATCGATGTCATCTTTATTACTGATGACTCTAGAAACTAAGGTGAAGTGAAAATCATTCTGATCAATGCATGAATATGGTCATTTCACCGATTCAGAGAGTGGAACCAGATGAAGAGTACTTCAGGGCAGACTATTTCATGCCATAAATTTGATCAATACCACCATTTTTAACCAAAAGAGTGGTAAATTTATGTACTTGAAACCAAACAGACCTTTTTATATTTGCCAAGATATGTAAAACAGGACAATGAGTCATTTTATGAAATCAATGACCATTATATTGACAACTAATCACATAGCAACAATAGATCAATGGATTCTATGAAGGCCTCAGGTCAAACTTTCTTTTCCCTGCTCTTGAGGGAAAAAATTAGCAAATATAAACATTAACATTTGTCATACTAGATCTAAACAGCATCACATCAATTTTTAAGTTCCTTTTTTTCTTTCTGGAGCAAACTAACACAAAGCCATATCATGTTGGTGACAAAGAAAGCTCTCGTTTGAATAGAAAGCCTATTCTACAAGGTTTTACATCTTTTTACATTTTTGAAGGGTTGTTCTCAGGTCTTAACTGCCTTATATTCTTTTTTGCTAGAATACAGTCTCTATTAAACAATTTTGTTCTTACCCTCTTTTCCTCATCAACCTTCTCTGTATCTGAAGTAGCTTTTTGGCCAAGTCTGGTTTTAATGTCACTCACTCCCTCTGAAAATGAACATAAATTATACCTTCAAATTATTAAAGCACCATGAAAGATAATTTCAGCACATCTCAGAACAGTATGTCCCCCACCTTTTGGTGGTCCTCTTACCCCACCAAAAGTAGGTTTATAAAACCTGAAATTGACTACCATAATCTGACAACTTCATGGTCCACAACACCATGTGCTGCCTGAGCTTGACATACACCTCAAACAGGGCACAGCAACATAGTCTGATATGAGGCAAAGCATTCTGTGGTGCAACTCTGCAAAGATCAAAGCCATGATGAAACTTTGCCATTAGTGGTAATCTATTGTTTCATTGACTGTCATGTTGATTATCACTGCTTGCCTTTGATAAGAAACAATAAAAATAAAAAATAGTTATGTCTGATATGTAATTAAAAAGCACTTTGACTGTAAGCAATGTAAATTTATGTAGTTATTGTGAAAGCAGAAACACGAATACAGTACGTCATCATGAAACCACTTCACTTTGCACACTAACAAATCTTTGACATCTCAACATACTGTAACTATTTTCTTCCATATTACTTCAAGCTCAGGCATTTCAAAGTAGATACAAAACTGAAAGACTTGATTGGCAGCATTTTCTAATCAATGTTTTCATTAAATAAGAAATGACTTGATCTTGAGAAATGTTAATTTGCAGCTTTTGTACACTTAAATTAAAACTGACATGACACTTTTCTTTTTTAGGTCACAAATTGCCATGAGAGCTCAACTATATTGTCTCCTGCACTTCTTATCATGACGAATCTTAGTGTAATCTTTGCTTGTTAAAATAAGAGGAGAGTGATGATTTCCCTACCTTTTGACTTAGCTGCTGGTGGTTGGTATATCTGTCGGTCTGCACGGCGCTTCAAAGGGCTTTTCAACTTGCCTTCATTTCTTTTAATCAAAATCCTCTTCCTCTGATGTTCTTCCTTCACATCAAGCTTTTCTAATTCTCCTGAATCTTCTAAAGCCCTTAAACTTCTGTTTCTCTCTTCAGCACCATCCATAGCTAGCCTTCCAACTCTTATTCTACTCTTTGAAAGACTTGATTTGACCTCATCATCCTCCTTCTCATCCTCTGCTTTTGTGACCTGTCCATCCTTCTCACCAACAGCTCCCATCAGGAAGACTCTTCTCTTTTTTGGCTTCACAACAGACTCCTCCTGAGTATTGGAAACAGCTGGCCTAACTGTAACAATTTTTCGACTCAGAACTTGACCAGCACTTTGTAAGGACTGAATTTCACTACCTTCTTTTATCTGAATCTTTCTCCCACTTTCAGAGAGATTATCATGTTTGACAGATGGAGCTACTCTTGTATGGATGGTATTTTGACTACCAATGGCATCTTTTCCTAATCTACTAACAATGGAAGATCTCAAAGTTTGATTTTTTGTACTTTGTATAGAATCCAGTTCACCAGTAGCACTTACAACAGTATTCTCTTTGTCAGTTCTAAGCCCTAATCGATTTGCAATCCTCTCTCTCCGAATTTGCTCCAAACTCTTCACCCCAGGTACGTCTGCCTCATCATCTCCTGAAGCAAATTTTTGTAATCTTTCCTTTTTGATTTCATCCAAACTCTTAATGCCATAGTCATCACCATCACTAATTCCAGACTCCTCTTTACAGGACTTTTCTGATTCCATATTTTCTATGCTACCAATGACTGGTGCATCACCCTGCTCTGTCATCTTCATCTCAGCTCTAGCTTTTCTCTCTCTCCGAATCTGTTCCAGTGTCTTGATGCCACCATCCCCTTGTTCAGATACCCGAGATTTATTTAAGTGAATACTCTTCTGAAATCTTTCCTGCCTTATTTGAGCCAAAGTTTTAATTCCTGATGATGAAGTTTCTTCCACTTTCTCAGCACCATCACTACCAGAATAAAGGGAGATTACTGTTGGCTTCTCTTCCTTTTCTAAGGTGATCAGTTTTCTCATTGTGGTCAAAGGGGTCTCATCTCCAGTCCTTAAAGAGATTCTTTTTTGCATATTCACCATAACTGCTGCACCAGCTTTCTGTGCACCTACTCCACTTTGCACCACACTGCTTAGTTTGTCGCCCTCAAGTTGTGTTGAAGATGCTGTGAAGGATGACAAAAGAATGTTAAAATTATGTGACTGATGATAAAAGGTATACCAACCATACAAAGCTTCTGACTGAAGAGATGTTGTACTCAAGATGTAATTACCATAAGAAGTATGATTATAGCCAAAATGGAAAAATAACATTTATACCACCCATTCTCTCAGATGACATTGTTTTCCCTTTTCCAAAGCTAATAATTTTGCCATAATTATCAAAGCTGCTTGGATCACTCCTTTAACACTAGAAAACCAAAATACTTTTAAAAACAGTAATTTGAGAACCCTCCTAAGTTCCCCCCCCCCCCCAAGAACAATGAATAAAGGACTACCTCACATGTCATTCCCAAATTTCCTGCAAAAATTCCCCATAGAGCTGGAATTTGAATGAGATGTGGCCAGCAAGGCATTCATTCTACCAACTCGCTACATCTTCAGTCTACTTACAGATCTGAGGGGGTATGATACTTAAAGAGAAAGAACAGCACCTGCATATTCTTACAAAGCACTGGCAGCTTAAAGGAGAGGGGAATGAGTCACTTTTTCCCCCAGTAAAATGTCCTCCCTCCACCCATCCCTGTACTACACCGTTATTTACAATGAAAAATAAGGGACCTGACACTCTGTTGCTCCCAAATAATTTCCTTTCCCCCACTTTCTCTCTCCTCTATCCCCAAATTCATGACCCTGGGTGCTCCCAATGTTCCAAAGTGTTCAGTTCCCTGACAAGTATGCAAACACCCTTGGACATCCAAGGGACCCCCAAAAAACCAATTCCACAGTAATGTATCACTACACAGAAAGAAAGACCTCTTTCTACATTTTTGAAAGGCATACAACATGTATGTAGGCTCGCTAGAGTCAAAGATCTACGTACCAGTTTAAGTAAATTTAAATGACATAGTTTTTCCCACATACCATTTTGCCCAACACACATTATATTAACATACACTATGGAAATGGGGGAAAGGGGAGGAAGGGGAAGGGTGCCAAAGAAACGCTGTGCTGTATACCCTTCCGAAATGATGAAAATATACGTGACCCCACAAGCCAACGACATGTTCCCTATAAGAGATCACTGATCTGGAGCTTTGCTCTTTAAGTATCTTAATGAACTTTATGTTACAGTTCAGCACAGTCAGCCACCATAAAACCACAGGATTTTTATGCAGTCAGGAAATGACACTCCTCAGCACAGAAACAGCAATGAAGCACTTGTAACATCTTGCCTTTCTTAATAAAAATTTTATTTTCAATTCACCATTTCTACTGTATTCTCTTTTCATGATTCAAATTCTGTCTGGCAGTATAATTTCCAAGTGTATAAATTTGACAAAACACTTTGGTAGCATTTTGGAAATTACAATTAGGCTGTTCTACAAGACTTGTAATACTTTTTTAAGTCATTGAACTGGCATTTCCAACTTTCAAGGAATTTTAAAGCTACTTAGGCAGCTAAAAAAGGAAAACATTCATGCAATGCTTTGCCTTGCCTCCTACAGCATGCCTTAAAGTGTACCTTAAGTGTAGAATTATTGAAAAATAATAAGTGATGTCATCCTTGTACTACTTAAATTACTGTCTTTGTTTTTCTTTGTTTTTTTTTGAAGGTGGAAGCTATTTACCCGACAGTCGGGAAAATAACACGACTTCTCTTCCTTATTTTCCGGACGATTGGCCAAAGTGATAGCGCTATCCTAAATTTAGCCTCTAAAAGTACTTGAATAGTATGTCGGGAAAATAAGGTTAACTTTATTTTCCCGACAATCAGGAAAATTATTGGACATACTTCCTTATTTTCCCGACTGTGGACGAAAGTAACGGGGCTATTCTAAGTCTGTAGCCTCAAAAAATATTTGAATTGTTTGTCGGGAAACTAATGGTCCTTATTTGTCCTTCCGGCGAGCCTAGGGAGCAGTGGCGTGCGCAAGTTTTCTTTTTTTTTTTGAAAATGAGAAGTTTGCTAGCAGAAAAATGGTGCCACCAAATAACAGTTTGAAGCCTTTTACAGATGGACTTCAGAATTTTGTTAAATTTGCAACATGCAGACAACTATTGAGTGCAAAACTCCTTCAGATTGCATTTCTTGTTTCCTTCCTTTATATTCTTGTTTGCTGTTTCTACTGTTCTACAAACAACTATGCTTAACACAGAAAACGTTTCTTCTGATAGTTTTTAAAATAATCCGATGCGACTCAATGGGAATTGTCTGGAATTTTGTCCTGAGTACTGTACTCTGATAAGTCATTGAAGCTATGGAAGTCCAGTGTGCTGATCTGTAAGTAGTAACCACACGTACGTACGTACACACCACAGAATTATATTGTTCTGTGGTAGGCCTACACACGCACACCGCACCGCGCCAACTAACATTTCTTACGTCACAAGCTCGTACGCGCTGGGGTGATATGATTGGTTGATTGCTGTCGGGAAAATAAGAAAACTACATTTCCAATTTGCCCGACTGTCGGGCAAATAGCCACAACGTTTTTTGAAACCCACTGCACCTTGTGCCCAAATGTTATCACTGTCTTGCTGTTATAGGGTGACTTGGCTATATAAGCCCTCCCCATACTGTACAACATGCTGTGCAAGGGAACAGTAATGTTTCAAGGTCGCATAAACATTTTAATTTCCAAAGGAAGCAGAAGCAGATAATGTGAGTTTTACAAGAAGGGCATCACAAATAATTGTGCAGTCAATTATTTTATAATGAGTGAATAAATTTCAACACTTTGTATCTCAGCAATGGAGTAAGCTATGAAAATGGGAGTTAGATGAATGAAATTCATTTTCCAACCTCTAAAATACAGATTCTTGTAATTCTAGACTTTAGGTCCACTTTAAGCTGTACCTATCTACAATACACTTACTTCCTTTCAAAGACACTATCTTTCTCAGGTCACCTGGTTGTACACCAGTGACAATGGCAGTATTCTGTGAAGACTTTGTTTCTCTTGGATTCTTCTGTCTTATTTGGGACAGTGTCTTGATGCCAAAATTTAGTTGTCCAGCATCTGAAATACAAGCCATGTAAAAATTTCATCCCTTAACATACAAAAACAAATCCATTTGAATACAACTCCATGTGACTTTGTGGACTCTACGTTTACAATGTCATGCTGAATTATATCGTACTGAATTATTCATTTCAAGCTTTCGAAAAACTGCAAAAAGCTTACTAAGAGTCTTCACACATGCCCTATGAATATTTAAAGATATGTAAGCCAGCTTGATAATTTTGGTTACCTTTGATTTTGACAATAATTCATGCACCCCTTGGTCATGTGCAGGGGCCTAACTTAGACAGAACTTATGCAGAATTACAGCAATGTAGCCTTGTTGATCAATCACACCTTTGACTTTTGGGAGTGAAATCCATGCATGTCAAAATATATTGAAGTGTTGATAATATCATCCATTTCTGCCTGATATAGAATATGGCTTAAAAGAAGTAAATTACCTACCACAGACAAAGGAGTAAGCCTGCCCTATACATTAACCTATAAAAGGCAATATATTGCCAACATTCAGCAATATAACCATATGACTTCTTTCAATTTGCACAATTCAGTACAACATATTATTCTGATTTTAAATAGGGTGACTGCACTTTATGCTTCCACTCATTCCAAGCCCCCCTCCCTGGATTTTCCTCCTCCCCCCCTCCCCCCACCCCCAACCTTGGTTAACCACCACCCATTAAGGTTTCATCAATGCTGGGTTTTATGAAAAAACAAGGAGCAAAGGTCACAACATCAGTATGTGAAATGATTTATGAATTTAACACTAAGACATACCACTGGACTTTGTATCTTCTTCTTTGACTGCACTAAGGAGACTTGACGATGGAAATTTTATTTTTTTCACTGGTGAAACTTCAACACTACTGGTTTCATCTGTAAAAAAAAATAATTACAACTTTGTCTCAAAGATTACATGGCATGCCGCAAACATTTAGTCCTAAAGTAATATGCAGCTTTGTTGAATTTTTTGACTCAACACTGTACTCGTTTGTACTCGACACTGCTCTAGGCGTGTGTGATACTGTATCGCTGTAGCCGGAGAAGTGTGTCTTGAACTGCGATAATGCCAGTGATATCCATAGGCTTTTCATCTTACGGTGCTATGTTAGACCGCAAAAATCTCGAAAACTGTAATCAGTGGCATAACAAAAAATATGCATGTTTGTGATATGTTTGAATAAATGCGTGATTCGCCCATGCATACGGACTGCTTGCCAAAACATCGCAAACAATGCAAACGTTTTAACTTGCACGCTACTTCGACGATCATCACTACAGGCGCCATTTTAAGTGTAGAAACTGTGGTATTTAATGTGGTGGCACTCTTCCGAAATGTTTATTTTGTTTATATTCCTTGACTTGTTTTTATTTTCAGTTAACCGTTAACTGTTCGGTTAATAAAAACGGTTAAACGGATAGTGAATTAACCGTAAATGTACAGCCCTATTTATAATATTGGAGAGGGAATGCTTGACATCACAGTAGCATTCTTCTAGAGACAAACAGTAGCTCTTATAAGACTGTCAGTTCTTTTTACTTCATAGCACATTCCCAGTACACTGTCCTTACCTCAGACAAACATGGCATAAATATGAAATGCAAACATTCCAACTAAGACTACAGGCAACAATATAGCTGCTCTTGAGCTTGCATAGTGCACACAGGAATAGAAAGCATGCTATCACAAGCTGACCCAAAACTGCCCCCTGCAAAGGGCTCCCCCCCCCCTCTTCCCCAAAAAAAGAAAAAGAAAAAAGAAAAAATTCTGAAGAGAAAATTGGACTGCCTAATTCTGAACTACTTAAGAGTTCAAAACTTCCAAAGACAGAGATTTTGCCCATAAGCCACCTTACCCAAACAAAATTTCCAATAGGGGAGGTTGCCCCTCCCAAGGACAGTGTATGATATCCCCACCCAAAAAGGATACACCACTTTGACATCCACAGAGCACAGATCATACTAGTCCTAAGTAAAGGACTGTCTATGTTTGTTTGTCTACAGCTCACTTCAAGCAGTCCTTGCAAAGACCTATGGAAATAGCAGGGTGATCGGCCATCTTCATGTTGGTTGAAATTTGCTTCCATCTTGCAGCAAATTGTGCACCTAAAATCTTAAATCTTAATTTAGTACAATGACTTTTCTTTGCTAAATCTTGCAGGAGTATTGCAGATGTTTTTGATCACTGAGATGTTCTGGGAAGGTTCAAAAATTTTAAAGTGGAATCAGCAACTTTTTTGCTCTGCAGAGTTTACTGTGTGGATAAGAAACTTTGTTTACATCAGTATGCTAATGAGCTACATTGTTACATCATTATGGCATATTTGCGGAGGTAACTTGCCATTTGCCATTTGAATGTATCAGAACTACAGTAATCAAATGTTATGCATGACATCATAATGTTACACGCCGCATTCTGGTATATCAACAAATATTTAGAATACTACAGTAAAGTTTACGAAGCGACCAAAGCTAATGGTTTTATTTCAAATTTCAGGACCTTTAAAGAAGTTTCAAGTGATCAAAAATAACTGTAATGCTTCTGTAAGATTTGGATAGGGTAACTTTTGGTAGTAAATTAAGACTTCAGGCACTATCTTTTCAATAAGAAGAAAATCGATTTCGACCAGTGCTTTGCTGGTGGAAGACTCCGGATTTTTTAATGGGTCTTTGTAATGACTGTGTATAGGGTGAGAGCTATCGGTGACCGCCTACTCACATGCCTTTACTGAAGAATAAGATGGTACACCATACTAGGGAGTTCCTGCAGACTGCAAACTACTTTGGGAGGGGGGAGAGACGTTCTGCGACTCAGACCTAAAGAACAACAAAAATTGGTCCCTTTCACCTGCTGTCAGTCACACCTTGATAAACCCAATTATATGCTTCTATTATTACAATATTTTTTCTTTCCTTTTTTTTTTTTTTTGTCTCTCATTTAATTCAACAGGAAATAATTGTACTGTCAAGAGCAGCAAGGAAGTTAGCCTGAAGGGAAGATTATCGTACAACCCTATTAAAGCCACAAGGAAATGTGAGGAGAGTCAGCCAGGGCTTGTTTATTTCACTATACAAAAGAAACTAAACTAGTGATCAATGGCTGTGTCACGGCCCACATCACAGAACATATGACACACTTAATACATGTACTAAAACTTACCAGATTCTTCCCCTGGCGTAACCACAACTGGTTCCACTACAGGGGCAGGGATTGCTTTCTTGACTGGAACACTACCACTTGATGAAAGGGTATTCTGCACATCTGTAGAAGCAAAAAGAACTATATTACTCTTACAAGAAAAGAAGTTCACTTCCTTTAATCGAAGGAATTCAGTGGCTCTGTACAGTCACATCATTCATCAAAATGCCAGAAAGACATCCACACTGGAATAAATCCATGGGCAACAACTGATCCCACTTTTTAAAAATTTCTCTTTCTTCCCTATGTTTGACCAGATCAAAACCTTGCTATACATCCCAAATTTTACAAAATATTACCGCCCCCCATTTCCTTTAAACCCCACCCCCACTGAGATGAAACCTCTTTAAACATCTTACAGTACAGGTAGGTCTACATGTGCAGTAGTTTCTTACAGTACCTGCAGTTAGTTTTGTAGGTGAATTTGTCCACGGAGCATCAACACCCCTAGGTTTCATGTGCTTGAAAGGACAATGTTGTTTCAAGCATCCGCTTGGCTGGCTCTCCCAAAAGCATGGAATGACAGAGCGATTTTTCTGAAAACAGGAGACAAGATAGGGAAAGACATAATAAATATGTCAACACTCTACAATGATCACTGTGAGGGGGAAGTGGGCAGAGGGTCTGATGAAAAATATGTAACAGAAGAAAGTAACTGCCCCTTCCTTAAATGCCAGAATTTGTTCAAATACTTCTGAAGGGAAGTTTTTTGGAAAGGAGTAACTTTAAGAATGTAAACTTAAACTTAACAGTTGCTATTAGGCTTTTGTACTGTAGTAAATAATACAGTCATGTAGACAAGCAACTAGTGTGGGGCGATATATAGAAAATTAAGGTTATCGCGATAATTTCTTTTTATCGCAATACGATAACAAGAACTCAAAAACGACGATACATTCTTAAAAAAAGGAAAAATTTTCCTCGTAATGCTTTATTTGTTCTCATTGCTGTCTCCAAAATGTTGTTTGAATTGAAGACACTCTTTTTTTTACATTGAACTGATGAAAAATCGATGAAAGTTCATCACTAAATATTCTAACATGCATGAGCATGGAAGCGAACTCCAAGGGAAATTATCTACATAAAAAATTATCGTGGATATCGAATTATCGCAATAAATTTTGTTCTGTTATCGTGATGGTAAAAATGTCAATATCGCCCAACACTACTTAAAATAACACACCTAGTGGAAAAGGCAGTGAGAGTAACAAAAGTTAAAAGTACTGTATAATCAGCAACCAAAACAGAGAAGTGACATGCAATTCACTGTCAACCCCCCCCCCCCCCCGGCCCCAAAAAAAATCAGAATATTTTACACTGCCACAAAAAAAAAAAATTCAGAATGTTACACATATTGCCTTTCTCTCCTCCTACATAACTGTCCCCCTGTGGGCTGGGGGTTGTAGAATATGCCCATGGTATTTCCCGCCTGTCGTAAGAGGCGACTAAAGGGAAGGACTTGCACCGTACAGTATCTTAACTTTGCTTGACACTATATAACACATTTGTGTTGGTGTGTCATTAAATTTTATCTAACTAACTAACCTACATAACTGTCAACAGAAACAATACAAACCCCCCTTTTTTTTGTCATTTTCTTCTTTGTGGGGGAGGGGGTATCTTTTCTCAGAACATTTGTAAAAGCTCCCCTGATCAGAAAGAGAGGAACTGCAGACTGTTTACAGTGTAAATATACCTTCTGTAATTAAAAAATTTTAACAGCATAGTACTGTGTATCAATATTAATCAAAAGAGGAGGACGGGGTGGAGACAGGGGTACAAGCTAATCCATTTCCCCTAAACAACTCTCACCCAACATACAGTACTGTACTCACAAACATGCACACATACTATAGTTTACATCATAAAACAGCTTGCAGTAACAGTACACTAAGAAACACACCACTTCAGATGGATGTATGGGACTATCAAAGATAACTAACTCACATCTATTTCCATATGTCTGTAGTAACAAATGGTTCTCTGGCACCTTCCCTCTCTCCACAATGAGCAAACAACCTCATTCCCCAAAGCTTCGGGACAATGTCGAAATTGACAAGAATCTCCCTGGAAATAAAGAAGTACTGAAATGTCAGCAAGTGTATTTACATGACAAATGTGCTATATTCCATTGCTACTGTATAGTGAAATTCTAGCTGCACAAGCTGACAGTTATCCAAAAGGTTTCTATCTTTGGGGGATTTATCTTATTCATTTTCAATAAAATTTCAGTCCTTATTGTAGGGTGTGTGAATTTCTATCCATCCATGCTACTGATATCTTGTGTATTGTACATAAGCTATGAAAATTATTCATGTGTGCATTCAAAAAGTGCAGCATGGCATTCCTTTTTTCTTTCTCCAGCAGTCATTGCAAGATTTTCCTAAATTGTACATTGATTTTTTTTTTTAATTGTTATTAAGGTTTGAAATTGGAAAACTGGGACATTCTGATTCTTTTTAGGAATGAAAACAAAGAAAACAAAATAGTTCCTCCTAAAACAAGCCAGTTGACATGGATAGAGTACATTACAGTACTATGTCAAGCCTTCAGAGTTAAGGCCTGACTATCCTTCCAGATTTCTACATGCTATAAAGCTATAACAACCATATGGCCATCCCTTGCTCTTCTGGGCCAATCATGGACATAGCTCAGAGGTGAACAATGTTCAACTTTCATACCTTTACAGTGCTCTAGTGCTTTACTGAAGTATGAAAAAGTCTTAAGACACATAAGAATATCTCACCTTTGTGCATGTTGAATAGTAGAAGAAGTAACAATCATCACCCTGGGCAGCCATCTTGGATGTTCAAGTAAATCCCAAAGTATCCTTTGTAACAAGATTAAAGCAATTTCTTGGAAGCATCCAAAAGGATCCTAACAGCCAACAGGAACTTGACAGTTGACTCCTGCAATTTCTATAGGCCTTGATACAATACTCAGCAGTCACAGATCCATTGTAATGATAATAAGCTGGTATCCTCAGTTAGTCAAACCTGTTGCACTTGTGAAAATCATGAATCTCTTCTGTCTTTCCTTCTTCTTTCTTGACCAACAGAGGAATCTTGTAAAGAATATGTCTGAACCAATACACTTCCCTATTTTAAACCCCTGAAATGTTCAGGTTTCTTTTTTTTTTTGTTGTTTCTTTTTTTTTTACAAAACTCACTGCCTGATCCATAAAACTTCTCCAGTTCACATGAAATTATTTTTTTTTTTACTGAAAATGTCTGAAAATGTTTTCCTTTCCCCTGAAAATGGCACCCATATAAAGATTAATAAAACCCTTGACTTTCTGTTCTTTAATGTGTTCTGGTATTCCTGTAGGTGGTATTCATCACATACAAACAGAACTTATAACAGTTTGGACATCAAATCATGCAGGTATGAATGAAATCTCCACACCCTCCCAACCATCTACACAATCCAAGAGTTCAAGATACCGGGTTTAAGTTCTTTTCTATATTCTTTTCAGCAACAACCTTTCTTCTTCTGTTCAGTATGTTGGCAAAACACTGTGTCCTTTGTTGAACCCTCCCTCATCTTTCGTTTCCTTTTCCACGTTTGTTTCCCAAATGAAAGTAGGTTTCTATATTTTTCTTTTTATAGTCTTCAACTTTACCAAATGTGAAGAAATTTGAAATTCATTGATGACTATACTGTTATCCCCTCAACAGCACTAGTTGATGCCTATTCCATTTTTTTTTTTTTTTTTTAATTTTTAATTTTTCTATAATGTACAGGGTGGTCTGTACATAACAATCTCTATAATGTGATTCTTGGTCCGGTCGTAGTTGATAAATTCCCTCCGATTCCTAGATAATATTTCATGTTGATGACTTCTTGAATACAAAGGCTGGTGAAGAGATGAAAAGTTGCATTCACTGACTGGCCAATGCTGTACACAGTACCTAGCCTTCTGATTCTGCTTTCAGTGGACCACAAATTCCTGACTATGTAATGTTATACTTCATTTCTGTATAAACAAAAGAAAAATTAAAATGTACTGTAGAATAATTTTAAAATACATACTTGTAGTAACTATTAAGTATGACAGTAGTACTGTACAGTATTAATCATATGTAGAGATTACTATATATGGCAAAATGAAAACATTCTATATAACTTTAAATTAGAGGCAAATGACTGAAAATCACTACACATTTATGTATTGAATTTTACAAATTACACTGCACATTCACTTCAAAACACCAACCTCGCTTTCTCACAACATCTCAATTCATCCAACTTTAATATTTCAAAAGATCACTTGACCTATCATCTCGAACCTCAGCCCTCATACAATCCTCTCCTGTAAGGAAAATTGTACCTTACTGTACAGTCGGTGGAAAGAAAAACACAAAGGAAACACTTGTTATTACTGTAAGTCCAAGTCTGGCCTGTTGCCAAACAAATCATGCCTGGCACCTGAAGTAGTATTAAACATTAAGGAGGTTTGTGCTTAAACTGTTGCTTTTGCCATGAAGTTGAATTTTTATTTACAGCTATAGCTAACATTGCATTAGTTTTATGAAGGCACCATATTTTTGGTCATGTGTAATCTGTGATCATGACAACAGACATTTCTGCATATATACCAACCCTGCACTAGCCCACCACCTTTGAATATCTCAGCCCTACCATTTTGTCCTCAAGCAAACACATGGCAGTGGTAAAACTGTCACACAACTTGCCCAGGAGGCTGTTCTCCATTTGTTTTTCTTTTTCTTTGAAACTACAGTAATGATATAGTACTACTCACCTTCATACATTTCCCAACATGGTCCAAGTCCTGAAGAGAAATTTGAAGAAATCATAGGTGGTCCAGCCGAGACTTTTCATCTCCTCCAAGATAACTTGTCTTTAGAAGGTACACTGATGATTGATCCATGGACACAAGTGATCCACCAACCAATGTAAGATATGTCTCAACAATTCTGAATATTTTTCCTTTCAACACTAAATTTCCATACAAAGATTCCCACTTGAAATTGGTCTCAGCTTTTTTATTTAAACAAAAACTTATACACATTGAAAAAAGGTGAAGATTTCCACCAGAAAATGTTTCTTTGTTAATTGTTTTTCTTTTCCCAATTTCCCCTCATATTTTATCCTTTTCCTGAAAGCATGTCAAGTTTATGGATTTTCCCTAGAATACACAGGTCTGTGCTCTTGAAGTTGTCTGATGAGACTACTGTACACGGATCATAAATTTCCATGAACATGAACATACTGTAAGTCACATCATGAAACTGTCTCTTTGCCAAGATTTTTGCACAGCCCCAAATATTTAAGTCCATGGCTGTCAGTGCTACTGTACACTGATTCTGACAGTACAGTACAGTATATATGTGGCAAAATTTTGAATTCATTTTGGAAACAGTTCACACAGTAAATCCCTCCCTCCTCTCTCCACTTTAAACTTGCCAGAATAATTTGGGATGAGTAAAAGTGACTACAAAGCCTTTGGATATACACTAATAATACCATCCCTGTTTTAGATAAGCCTTTTCCAGGCTCAAGCCCCCCCCCCCTCCCTCCCCCAACATAATTACTGACTTTAATAATTTTGCTCAACTGGTCAGGTACAGCATCAAGCAACAAGAATAATTTGTCTCCCATCACCCAATATTTTGATTCCTTTTTCACATACAAGTATCACCTCCTCACCAAGACAAGGTTCAAATTTTCAAAATTGGCATTTTGGGGAATTTTGGAATCAAGGATCAACCAAAATGCTGCTCACCACAAAGAGGTCAAATGCAGGTACAGATACCTCATGTATCCAAGTCATTAACAATGGGTGGAAAAAGTCAGTAAAGTGGGAACTCTTTGCAGGGAATTTTAGTTTTTTTCAGAGGGAATACAGACAGGGAAATTTGGCTAGATTTATACAAGAAAACATGTAAATATGCAAAAATTTGATTTGTGTGCCAGGAAATAGTTTTTTTTTTTTTCTTTTTTCCAGCCCTGGTCACTAATATTGCTGACACTGCAAATTTGTGAAATAAAACTGGTTTCCAAATAATTCTTTTGACAGACCAGTACAGTATATGGAAAAAGTTTTTAAGCCATACACTAAGATTTCAGTATGTATCATTACATGCAAACATGCAGTCTCTGCTAGTTTCACGCTTGAAGATACAGTATAGACTGCCTGAAATGCCTTTGGGATAACCAAAAAGTACAGTACTGTAAGCCACTACACTATAATGTACAAGTTCCATGGTTCCAGAAAGCCAATAAACACTCAGCAAACATCATGCTTGAATTTCATATTTGGCTTATATAGAGCATGCATCTGCTGGGCTACAATTATGTCTCAACATGGCCCCTCTTTCAGATTTTCAGCCAAATTTAGTGAGCAAGATGGTGTACTCAAATTCCTTTTGAGAATGGAAGGTTTAATGAATGTATACTAAGAACATATGATGACCTTATTTGACCCTACCACACATCAGTTTCAAATAATGTATCTTTCCAATCTTTCAACATGTCCTTCAAAATTTTAAAAAGGGGGGAACAGGCCAAGCAAGAGAATGTTCAAATCAGGGGTGTATGAAGCAAGGAGTTGTTAATCATGACAGATGTAAAACCCATTGGGTTAGCTTCATGACCAGAGGCCCAAACTCATTCAGTACTTACTTCAGTATATAAAAGCAATTGATGTAGCCATTTCACATGTTGTGCAAAGGTTAGAAGGAATCAAGCATTTACAGCATGGAAAAGCAGTATTACAAATCACAATAAGAATACAATATATGCATGAGGAATGGGGAAAGGCCAGATTAGACAAAGCCCTTAGCATGCAGAAAGCAAACCCATGAAAAATGATAACTCTATCACATACAAACCTTATCTCCTATACTTTCACTACAGTTATTAAGGATAAAAGGGGAATCCCCCAAGAACAAATTCAGTTTCTTTGGGTTTGTAAGATTCTCATATAATACCTTGACACACCCTGGATTCACATCTCCTAATGTCCCCACTGCCTAAAATAAAGACAGGAAAATTCCATACTCTCAAGTGTACTTTTCAAAAAAGATGGCTTTCTGTGTCTCCCCTTACAAGCAGTACACTACTGTAGCTGGGATGCACACTGGACATAACTCTAAGCTAAAGCCATACTATAACACATAGTGCAATGGTACTTGTTAACAAAAGCTCTGCATTTAGAAAATTTTCATTTTCATAAATTTGGATAAAATGTTTGTGGAAACATACTGTAAAATGAAATACCAGAGTATACATTACTGTGAGAATAATTTGGTGCTAAAAGTTTGCCTTACAGTTACAAGGTTTCTTTCAATTATTTTGTCACATTTGCCCAAAATCCTAATGCTATATAACCAGTCTGTTCAGTGAAATAATAGTCATGATGATGTTGCACATTTCTATATTCCAACATAATTTACGCTTTTCTCTTTAGTCTTTACTGTGTTATCCATTCACAGACTAACTGCACAGTATGCCCCCTTCTTTGTACAGAAAGTTTACCACTATGTAAATACAAGGCTTAACAATTGCACCCTCCCACTCTGAGGATGCCCACTAGACCAAAGGTCCCCTTAGATGAAAATCTACTTCAGGTTAGATGCAGGGTTAAGATTCTGGTTAGAAACAGGAAAAGATTTTGGATTAAACTCAGGATAGTCCTCAGGAAGGATCAGGATTTGGGTAAGGATTACAATCTTCTTTCTAATGAACCTTCTACAGTATCTAGTGCTCAAACCTCCAATCTAGTGAACCCTGTCCCTTCCGCTCAATTCAAGACAACTAGTCATATGGATACAGTAGGTTACAAAATTTACCAGATATTGTGGCACACAGTGGAAACAAACACTGCAGCACACTCCTAGCACAAAACTACCCCAGGAATAAACATGTGCTTATTCCATATTATGTGGTCTATGTCTATAATCTTTTGGTAAACAATTAAAACTTGCTAAATGTCATTGCCATCAGGTTTATGGAAATGGGAGGCTGAAAAATTCAACTCTGGAGTTTTTAGCATGTTCTGAGGTAATTATGGACATTTTAAGGCAAAAAACTCTTTCAAACTGAAAAATACTTGAGGGGAGCAGTAAGTCCCTTGACAACACCCACCCCCCCCCCCCTTCACAGGTCCAACAACCCTATTGTTTTGTCACACTATCAAACATACTGTAGCAGAACACAAAATACTGAAATTTTCATATTTCAGCCCACAAGCTTGATAACTGCTTAAATTACAAGTCTAAAAGCTTAAATTGCCTCTGTCCTGTTCTATTCTAGCAAGCCTTATAGTGACCATGATGTGTTGAGCCTAATAGCATTCTTAGCATGCATAATGGCTGTCCACTGTGACAGTTACAGTACTCCAGGAAATAAATAAAATATAAGGACATACCTAATCATCCCATGCTGAAAAATATTCTTCACAGCATTTGAACCACAATTGAGGAAGTATTTCATCCATTTACTGTGTCTTTGAAGAGCTTATTTTCCTCTACAACATTGTATATATACCAAGAGTACTGTACTTTGCAATCTGAATTACTTTTACCACTATCAAATTCCTACTAATTAATACAGGCTAATTAGGATGGCCATTTGTGCTACACAAAAACTAAGATTTCAGCCATATAAATGCTTTCTGGGCGAATTCGTGCAAATTTTTATCACAAAATAGATTGCTCACCATTCAAAATGGGAAGTTAGATCAAAGTAATGAATATTTACGACATTTCATCATTTATTTAATTAATGCCTTATGTCCCATGAGGGAGTTTGTTAACCCTTTTTGTATGGAAAATCATTAGACATACCGTAACAAAATGTTGACAAGTCAACTTTTATTGAATACTGCCAACTTCACATCATGCTCACAAAGGCTGTTATTTATTACTGTAAGGTAATTTTTGCTGCATATTGTACTGTACTATGCAAAATGCAAAGTAAGAAAAACCTGGTCGCACAGGTGACATTAATAAGGGCAATCAATTAATGATATAGTAAAGGTGACACAGTGAATAAAGAAGCAATAACAATTAACATTTGGTTAACAGGTGCTGAACATTAGTTCAGAGACATTACCTTTACAGGCCTGTTCAGTGAGTGTTCCTTTGTTGTTGGGAGGCTTCTTGCAGTTGTCTCAGGTTGATGTTGTTGTGTTTAAGTAAAGTGATATGTTGGTTCAGTGAATCTATCTGTAATGAAGCCTCCTCATATTTTGTTTTTGCATATTTTAGATATTTTGCACGAGAAGCCCTTTTCATGGCCAACTTAAGTCTCTTCATTTTGCGTGCTAGCTCATGATCTGAATAAACTCCTTCCCCATTCCCCCCTCTGACCCCGAAAAAAACCGAAATAAAACCCTCCCAAAAGTCTACCCCACTTGGTATTCATTTTTCCAGTTAGAAACTGAAATTAAATACTCCCACAGCTCCATCACCACACCCTTCACACACTCATGCAAGCCATGTCCTGTATGCTCTTGAGGACATGGAGCCTCTTGGCACAGCTTGCCTACTACAGTACTTTTTTATCAAGGCCCACCGCCTGAGAAAATGGCCCAATGACATCGTCAACATGAGCAGAGCTGCTGGAAGGTGTGATAATATGAGTGGTTGCCATTTTAAAGGCTTAAAAAATTGAATTATTAAATGTGCACAGAAACTTCAGATCTAAGTGAAGATGGCTTACTTGTGGAAGTTGTGGTAAGTACAAGTTAGACCTAGACCTAGTACAAGTAGTAGTAGTAATTACTAAGTATTACTTAGATGCACAGCTAACCAGTAACTGAGCAAAAAAAAGTATTGGTAGTAGAAGCACGAAAACAGGTAGTGCTAATACTTGGCTGGCAATAAATTAGGCTTTATCCCAGTTAAAAGAGTACTGAAGCGGGTTGTGTAGTAACTTAACTCAGACAATCTTAGTCTAGGTAAAAGTAACCAATTTAGCTATTTTCATTTAGTGTGTACCACAGTGGCATTGAAATTTGAAAGGACTTGGATGATCGGTGGCTTGAACTTTTGGGACCACAATCACAATGTCAGAATTTTAGATGCATGTTAAACTGGCGAAACCTTATAATCAACCTTAAAAAAAGAGTTGAATAACTTAAAGATTGTGTAAAATTTTAGCTGTAGCTTTTAAAGGATTAGGCCTACTTGGTAATAGTTGATACGAACTCCAGGCTTGGGACCTCAAGTAAAGTATATATATAGCCTAGGCTTATTTGGGTAAAGTTCACTTGATGCCTTGTGTCTGCCCAATGTATCTTCAAGTTCAGCTGCTAAATACAGCCTATGCAGAAAACATGAGCTTTCCTTAAGAATCAATGCTGATAGACAAGGTCTGGTTGTGATGATTACTAGTAAATGGTCAAAAGGTCAAACTGGCTAACTTGGAATTGTACATGCAGTAGGAAGAGGTGGGGGAGGGGTGGGGGTATGCATGGGTTACAACACTTCTGGTTTATACCCTGGAAGGCATGTGTCATTTTTTTCCAAGATTTGACTTTGCTCGAGTCTCCCCACCCCCCCCCAAGATTCTCAGATCCCCCTCAAAATTTTATACCAAGGGGGAATTCCCCCCTGAAATTTTTGAGCTGGTGCTAACCCTGATTGGAATCCTGCTCCCTCCCAAAATTTTCAATTCCCTCCCAAAAAATTAAACAAAGGAGGGAATTCCCTCCCTGAATTTTAAAGCTGGCGCTAACCCTGCCGTTAGCTCAACCGTCTGCGTCAATGGGTCAAAGTGATTTTTTTGTATGAAGCTTTTGCAGCATGCTTTATAAAGATTCTTCGCATACGCAGTCGAGTAGAGTATGGCGGAAAGCCGAGTAGGATCATGGGATATTATCCGGATCAATGGGCCGAGGTGGTTCTTACAATAAGGCACTTTTCAACGTATGATATAAAGATCATTCGCATACGCAGTTGGGTATGGTTGTGGAGTGGAATGCCAAGGAGGATTATGGGATTACGAAGTCATTTCGTCTGCAGAAGAGTTAGGCCTCGCATCGCAGGTGAAAATAAGAACAATTTTCTTGAAAATTTCATGCAGAATAACCGAATGACGCTCTATAAGTTGCCAAAAAAGGAAGGTATAAAAGTAACTGATTGTTTTTAGTGCTCGTTAGTGTCATATGTGATCGCAAGGCCAGGGTGCACTCCATGTAAAGCGTACGCCGAAGGTACGCCGAGGTTTTCATGACCGTACGCCGGGATGTACGCCGGGATTTTCTGTACAGTGCACATACAATGCATGTACATAGCAATCCATAGGCGTGCGTACATGCGTACAGTATACATGTACGTGATACGTACACAGTCACCATACATTGGCAATGCACGTACAGGTATATAGTATACACACATTATAGCTAAGTCAGAGGCAATCCGTAAGTGATTGTACGTACGTATGTATACATGTACGTAATGCATACACCATTCATTGGCAATACAAGTAGGCCTACAGGTATATATAGCACAGTACTGTGCGTGAACATACTAGCGGGAGTTGACTGAATCGGCCCGCCGGTATGCCGGGAGTACCGTTTGCCCGCCAACTACGCCGGCAATCCTCAACTTACTGCATTTTGCACGCCGACAAAGGCTAGTTTCTAAGCCTCCACGCCGACCGAAATCGTATGGCCACGCCGAACATCTTCGGCGTATAGTGCACTAAATGCACACTGGTCGCAAGGTACGGGAAATTTGTGATATATCATTATTATCCTATTTACTGGAAATGCCTATGCAGAGAATAAGGGCCTTGTATTCGGAATGTAGTCTTACGGAGCGTAGTATACTTGGCCCTGACTGAGGGCTAATATCACACCTGTTTCACTAGTGTGAAAAGGCTGACACCCATAGGCCTACTGGAAAGTTCGTTTTTTCGCCGCCGAAGATTTACGCCAAAGGAAAGGCCAGATAAAAATCACGCCAGCCTCTGCTGTAGGCTAGGTGCACCAAATAGAAATCAGGATGACAAGGTACGTCAGAAAGTTGGCGTGACCGCTTGAGTGTCACGCCGAAGATCTTCAGCGTAACCTAGGCCTAGGCCTACATGTTTTCCAGATGGGGCTGACACCCTTGCCTAACTTCAGCATTGTCTGTAACAGTTAAGCCTGAGCAGTACTGTATATTGAATGAACCTTAGGTCTAGGTTTAGGCAGAAAGGCCTGGGTTTAGGTCTTGGGTTATGACCAACCTCCTTCCTAGTACTCTAACTTAGTAGGCCTACTGGGACTCCAAACTGGCATTGGTCTTCTGCCTGTGCCTAATGTTATACAAAACGCTATAGACTTCACGTTAGGATGTCGAGTACCGTTAATGCACGCCATCAATATTAAGGTTCCAACAAATAATATGTTACGTTTCATTTCACGGATAAAACTTCATATGATACGGTACTTTCGCCCCTTCCACGACTTTTGATAAGCCTTGCGAATCAATTTATGAGACACAGAAGACAAGGAAAAGTAGAATCATATCGTTTCTTTTCTATGAAGTTTAGCGTCGTACCACGGCTTAAATAGTGCACACAGTGTAACGTTATATACAGTACATATATGCATACAGGCTAGGCTAGGCCGGCTAGGCCAGGCTAGGCTAGGCACATAGGACGTATAATATACGTATACGATCCTGTGACGTCATGGGGACCATAGCCTGCGCTACTTGAGCGTACAACTAGAAACAGGACAACTCGGCAACGAACCAGCTCGACCCATACCAACTCGGCCTCAGGCTCACTAGGCCCCACGCAACTTGGTCGCACACCAGGCGTCCCCGAGCCAACTCGTCCCAAAGCCAACTCGGTCCCGATAATGAAAATCATGATAAAATCGTTACTTTTTTGTTTGATCAAGTTCTATTTTATTGAAAAGATGACTGAGACGCAGATTTTTAATGGACACTAGTTCTTGGTTAGCCTGCGTAAGCGCCTCTGTGGCTGCCGTCCCCCCCCCCCTCCCCTTGGCTGCCGCCCTTAGTTTTTTCGTAGCGATGAGCTGGACGAAAAAAAGTTCGTCCGCTCCGCGAGGTAGTTCTTCGTAAGCAGTGTGAATGAATCGAAGCATCAAACCGGCAATTCATAAACTATGACATGGATAGTCAGGGTAATCGTTCTGGTGGCAACCACTGATACTCGACGTACGGAAGCCGAGAACATCGCGGTGGTATGAAATCTAACATGCCAGTTTCCCCACCCCTTTCTTCGGTAACTATGGGAAGGAGAAATCAAGATACGATTTCTTCTTACCATTATCCACCGATGTGGACTGGAGAAAACCAAAGTTAGTGAGGGGGTACTTTAATTCAAGAAAGGACCATTACACAGTGTATATTTTCGAACATGTCCATCGCTCCTCTTTTCAATTTAAGTAACATAGCTAGCTCGCTCGTCTGTACCAATGGGATCATCATCCCACGCTGGTAATAATATAACCAAAGTTATACAGCGCTAGTCCGTGTCATGTGCTTCCATTTATGGACAGGGTGTTCAAAAATAGATACACAATGGAAGAAAATTACTCGAAAACCCCTTTTTGAAATCAACGTTACTTTTTCTTCACTTTCAATTGCCCAAAAAAAAAAAAATAACAACTTTGAATTCACTCTTCGGAGGGACAGTCCTACCACCCCCCCCCCCCCAAAAAAAAATCTACCGGAATAAGCACAGTGCCCTCTGTCTGAGTTTCGTACTGTAATAGACTTATACGTGTGATAATGCAATTCTGTTTAATGGTATGCAGTCTCACACAAAAGCATCCGTTACCACCAGAAGTACAAGGATTCTGTATGCACCTTGTTATGTCAAAGGGAACAGTGGGCATGTTATGTTGTGCATACTAGGGTTTTAGTATCACACTGGTTGTGTTTCGTAGCAGTTAATTAAACAGAAATATCCGGTAAGTGGTATGACAGAATAAACGTTCGGCACCTTGGGCTTAAAGATTATTATCAATTACTTTTCAAGTGATTCTGAATTTGCATTTATGAATTGTCTTGCGGGCCGGATAAATTTCTCGGTGGCCGCATACGGCCCGAGGGCCGGGGGTTCCCCACCCCTGTACACAGTTCTGTACATAAAGTTGACCGTTTCAGTCAGTCACAGTTGGTGTTAAGTGATTATATGGACTGGGAAGTCCAAATGTCATTCACGAAGTATCTTGTAACGAAACTTACTACATTCTCCGATGTTTATTCCATTTGTTTCCTCAAGCTGGTAACTAATTTTCATTTTGTCATATTTTTGCGGTAATTTTTGTGAATTGTTCACTTACGTTGTCCATTTGAAGTCGGCTATTAAAAAGAGATTTAAAATGGACGCTTCACTAACTTTTGGGGTCATTTCCACTGGATGACGGGCGCTATACTTTCGGTAAAAAGAGGCGCCTGGTAGGATTTTTTAGGGGTCAACGGGAGCTGTTTGGCTGGAACTACCAGGGCCAAACAGCGCCTGGCGCCAGGTTAATTTCACTCTTGCACCAGACCCATTCCGATCATTATGTGTGTAAAGCCAGGCCCGTAGCCATGCGGACAAAGGTACTGAAGGAGGGCGAGAGAGTGCCTTCCAGAGCGGGCCATAATATTTTTAGCATGCTAGATATGCCTAAAATGCATTAAGAAAATTGTACATTTCAATTTATTAGGGGGAATTTTTCAAGAGCTTTCACCCCCTTCCCCTTGACTACGGACGTCTGCGGTAAGCAGATAATTAATCGAAAAATAACACTCCTTCGGGGATCGGGTAGCGGAGAAGCCCAATACTGGTTCAGCAAATCAGTATTTCCACGGATGTTAAGTCATCTTGTCACATTATTTTTCATGAAAAGGGATCTTGAGTCCCAGATCCGTAGGGTATACAGGTACCAATGGGCGTAACAAACTAGGGGCTTCGAAAAACAATGGTGCCGGACTATGCCTAGCCGTGATCTCAGTCTACGTTTTCATTCATTCATTCATTCATTCATTCATTCATTCATTCATTCATTCATTCATTCATTCATTCATTCATTCATTCATTCATTCATTCATTCATTCATTCATTCATTCATTCATTCATCTTCATTCATTCATTCATTCGTTCATTCATTCATTCATCTTCATTCAGTCATTCACTCATTCATTCATCTATTAGTACATTCATTCATTCATTAGGTCATTCATTCATTTATTTCTGAGATAAAATGGTGCTATATTCAATCATTCATTCATTCATCTTCATTCATTCATTCATTCGTTCATTCATTCATCTTCATTCAGTCATTCATTCATTCATTCATCTATTAGTACATTCATTCATTCATTAGGTCATTCATTCATTTATTTCTGAGATAAAATGGTGTTAGAAGCTAGAAGTTACAGCAGGAAGCTGTTACAGCTCAGCATATGATGAACATTCAAAACATTTACAACGCTGACTATAAATTATTATAAGATGGTAGGTATGGGTTCGTTCGAACCCATGGAACTCCCGTAGCATAGTTATAGAAGAAAAGTGTTTTGAAGTCGGGAATTTAGGAATAATTATTCCAGACTAGCATTCCATGAAAATCAAGAGTTCCTTTGGGAAGGAATGCAATTCGGTATCAATAATGACAGGGTTCCCGGCTACATAGGTAGCCGGGAGCCCTGACATTATTGACATCTTTCGTATCAAATGACCGACTTTCTCAAAGAGGGTCACAGCTCCTACACCCACCTAGTGTCACGTACCACGTACTGTCCCGACGACGATCAGCTTAGGTGACTTCCTCACCTTCCTTGGTCTCAAGAGCACAAATACTCCACCTTTACTTACTTATAACATGCTACAATTAACATGCTACAATTGACATGCTACAATTGACATGCTACAATTGACATGCTACAATTGACATGCTACAATTTTGTAAAAAGACCTTCAAACCGCATTCCAAAATAAAGTACGCAAATCAATGGAAAAATGATTGCTGGTATACGCGCCTTCTAAAGTTAAAATAAATATTGACTTCTTTGCAAAATTTTGACCGTCATGATATGGTAACTTAAATATCTACTGATGGCCAACTTATCGGCTGTTCTGTGATTGGAAGCTTTAACCACACGAAACTTTTCTCATTCAAGCGCGAATCAAGGGAGAGAGGTAGGAGGGTGGGTGGGGAGGCGTTGCCGACGCCCTGGGTTGAATATACTTTACTTCACTCTTGCAAGGGCTGTTGTAATCTGCATTTGTCAACCTTGAAGTCACGCCCCCCCCCCCTCCTCAAGGTAACGTACCACTAATTATAGCCCCGTTGACTGACACACTAAATCGTTCTACTTCAATGCCCCGGCCCTAAATCCTTGTAGAAGTTTTCAACCAGGACATGCCCCACTCTCGTTAAAATTCAAAATGTGGGCTCTTATGGTACTTTCAAATATCTATACCATGATCATAGAAATTTTGAGTTGGAAGGGTCTGAATGATAGGTATGATGTTTCCGGCCCTGATCTCAACTCAAAGACGGCACTTCACAAAGCGGAGTAATACAATCAAAAATGGCACAAAATTAAATTAGAAAAATTGCCTGGGATTTTGCACAGACTGTTTATCAACTCAATGCCTAGAAACGCCACATGAAAAATTGATCACATGAATGTTATAAGTAAGACAGTCAGAAACAAGCTCCCATAAAAATTTTTTAAGGGACTAAATTTTTCTGTCAATATTTTTCAGCCTATGATCTTTTGGATTACTTGTTCGCTGCCTATATTAAAAGATCCTGCATACGCAGGTGTAAAAGGCTGCATTCAACGAATCCGAAGAAATTCCTTTATTATTAACTTAAACACATGTAACATGCCCCATTTCGTGGCGTCTGGATCTTTGTAGAAGTTTTTAACGGGCACAAGCTCCCTTGCCGTCATACCAAAGCTTCCGAGTCCGCTATCCATAGTATTTCTTTTTTCAAATGTGTGTAACATCATGACTATTGGAATATTGAGAATCAAGAGCGTCTGTAATAAGAAAGGGGCTAACCGTTTGACACTTCATTGATCAAATGCATTTTTTCATAGCGGAAGGATGTAAGGCAAAACGTTGCCTAAAATATCTTCAGTTTGCACCATTTTTGCGCAATGAGTACTTGAATTCATTTGCTACAATATTCATATCACAGGTTGAGCTGATCTCTTCAACAACATGGTATACACTGTACCCCACTAAAATGTTAGGGACTTGACTTGTCAGTCAATACTTCGACGCGGAGGAAATTTCTTCAATGAATGCCTTGACTATAACACACTAATTTTTTTCCGTTTCGTGGCCTCTGGACCCTTGTAGAAGTTTTCAACGGGCTACCCCTCATATGAAGGCTCACGAGTAGGCCTTTTACAATGATTCCAAATTTGTAGAACATGACCGTTGAGATTTTTCAGCTAGGAGAGCTTGTGGTTCCTGCTTTTTTACTTCGTTCAAAATGCCATTTTGCATCGAGGAAGGATATATTGCAAAACGGTGCCTGAAATACCAACAAGTTTCTTCATTTTTGCATGATGAGTACTTCACATCCTCTTCTACCGCATACACATCACAGATTGAACACATCATTTCAGCAAAATGGTCTATACTGTCCCCCAAACCTTTTTCTGAGGTGTTAAATTCGTAGGTTAATATCCTCCGCGGGGATTCCCCTTGCATTAGTGGTGTCAGATGGCAGGGAAAAAGCGGAAGAAGACTTGGTCAAGTTTAGGGGAACTGCTTTCTTCCTTTGACATATAAGCTCATGCACAATCAAACAAGGACAATGGTCACCTATTGTTAACAGATGCTACACCTACCCCCTAAGAGGCTTAATCCATAGTTACACAGGAGAAAAGTATTTTGAAGTCGGTAATTTATGAATATTCATGTTCCAAACTAGCTTTCTAATAAAAACAAGAGTTCCTTTGGGAAGGTAGGCAAATTCGGTATCAATAATGACAGGGCTCCCGGCTACATACGTAGCCGGGAGCCCTGTCATTATTGATACCTTTCGTATCAAATGCTATTTACATGAAATATGGAATCGGTTTCATCTTATAATGGGAAAATATTCATAAAACTATTGCCAACTGCAACCGATAAAACGCTTTGTGATGGGGGGGGGGGGGGTGTTACTTACACGACTTGATAATGTAGGCTACGTGCAACAGTGTGTAGTGACCTGATCTGGAAATTTACAGTAAGATATGATTAACTAAACGAAGCCTAATTAAAAAAAAAGAAAAAGTGGCAACACGTAGGAGTCGATAAAAACTAGAACAAGGAAGATACAAAAGAGAAAACAACTGCTAAATCTCAAAAGTTCCACAACTATAAAACTGAAAACGAGAAAAGAATCACTGCCAAGCCTCCGGAAGGACTCGAACTCACGTACTTAGTTGTCGGAGTCGAGCGCCTTTTTTTTTTTTTTTTTTCTTTTATTGGTAGGCGAACCCACTGGTTCACCCATAAAAACTCAGGCAATATGTACAATATTTACAATAATAACAATTTTATTTAATTGATGAAACACTGAGTCATTTGATTCCTTTGTAAACGCACTTGAGTAACTATGGTGTGAGGATTGGCCCAAAAATACATACAAACAAATACATACAAACTCATAAGGACCCAAATCAGAATTTCACATAGGACACGAACTTAAACCGTACTCCTTTTGGTTAGTGGACTCATATAAACAATGTACAAACAAAGCACCTTTGGAATTTGTAGCCAGAAAGACTCATTAGTAAAAGTTATGAGAAACCATAGCCAACCAAATTACCAGTCAAATACATAAGTATAATTGCCCCCATCGTGGCGTAAAAGAATAATCGGGGATTCCCCTTGGTCAAAAATACCCCAGAATTTGCTAAGTTCGTGGCGCTTACTGTAGTAATGATAAATTAGATTAATTTTCTTCTTTAAACTAGTATGGTAATACAAGGGGATATCAATATTGTAGTGGCGGTTGACGCTCTTGGCAATAGCAATACGTGTGCTCCAAATTACAGTCTTGTAGGAATTAAGTAGAAAGTCAATTAGGACACGTTCGTCATTTTTCCTTGGGAGGTCAAGCCCGAGCAGCGTAGTTTCCTCCCAGCAGTGAACATTAGAAATTGGTCTAATCTTGGAAGTCAACCAAATCCATAAATCGTGGATCAGTGGACAATGAATAAAAAGGTGATGGACAGTTTCAACTTCAAGGTTACATAGGGAACACAAAGGAGAATTAATCATTTTATACTTGTAAAGTCGATCGTTGGTGTAGAGAATATTGTGGAGAATTTTAAAATCAAGATCTGCATCGATATTGGCCTTAATACCACCGTACACGCCGTTCCATCTGTTCTTGAAACTAATTTTGGGGTACATATTCTGCCAGTACTGCTGACCTGAGTCGAGCGCCTTACCACCAGAGCTACGACAATGCTGGGAATTAGAAGCATTTTAATTAATAGTAATACTTTCGTGTGAAGCTGTATGACATACAAGTACAAGTGCTGGGTCGGAGGGTGGGGTTGTAATGGAACGAACACTCTTCGCCCGAAGTATTAGTATCGTACTTTATGTGTTAGATGGAGTTTTACGGTCCAGTTTCCAACCTATTGGTTCAAGTCGAGCCGGCCACGGCCTTTTTTCCAGTTGTGGCTCACTGGCTTGTTTTCCCTACTCCATTGCTTATGCCGAGCATCACGCACAACGGCAGTAGGTTCCATTTTTAGAGTCTTTGGTATGACTCGACCTGGGAATCGAACCCGGGGCCTTCCGCGTAAGAGGCGGATGCTCTACCGCTAGACCAAACACGCGGTGCGTACTTTATGTGGATGGGTGGGGAGGCGTTGAGGACGCCCCAGGCTGAATATACTTTACTTCACTCTTCCAAGGGCCGTTGCAATCCACATTTGTCAATCTTGAAGTCACGCCCCTCCTCACTCAAGGTGACGTACCACTAATTATAGCCCCATTGACTGATACACTAAATCGTTCTACTTCCCTGCCAGGGACGGATCCAAGGGAGGGGGACTTTCCAGGGCTCAGCCTCCCCCCCTTTTCGCCACATCAACAATAACAAATACATGAAAATTAGCATAATGTTAATCTAGGAGAATACTCGAGGGGGCTTTCAGCCCCCCTTCTTTTCGAAACTTCTGGACCGGCGCCTGCCTGCCCCCTAAATCCTTGTGGAAGTTTCAACCAGGACATGCCATCACTCTCGTTAAAACTCACAATGTGGGCTCTTATGGCACTTTCAGATTTCTATACCATGATAATTGAAATTTTGAGTTGAAAGGGTCTGAATGATAGGAACATATTTCCAGCCCTCATCTCTACTCAAAGACGGTACTTCACAGAGTGGAGTAATACAATCAAAAATAGCACAAAATTAAATCAGAAAAATTGCCTTGAATTTTTCACAGACTGTATATCAACTCAATACCTAGAAAAACCACATGAAAAGTTGTTGGTCACATTTTATAAATAAGACAGTCAAAAACAAGCTCCCATAAAAAATTTTAAGGGACTGATTTGTCAGTCAATATTTTCCAGCCTAAGATCATTTGAATTAGTTGTTCGCTACCAATATTAAAAGATCCTGCATACGCAGGTGTAAAAGGCCGCATTCAACGAATCCGAAGCAATTCCTTTATTATTAACTTAAACACACAAAACATGTCCCATTTCGTGGCGTCTGGATCTTTGTAGAAGTTTTTAACGGGCACACGCTTCCTTACGGTCATACCAAAGCTTCCGAGTCCGCTATCCATAGTGTTTCTTTTTCAAATGTGTGTAACATCATGACCATTGGAATATTGAGAATCAAGAGCGTCTGTAATAAGAAAGGGGCTAACCGTTTGACACTTCATTGATCAAATGCATTTTTTCATAGCGGAAGGATGTAAGGCAAAACGTTGCCTAAAACAACTTCAGTTTACATCATTTTTGCGCAATGAGTACTTCAATTCATTTGCTACATTATTCACATTACAGGTTGAGGTGATCTCTTCAACAACATGGTATTCACTGTTCCCAGTAAAATGTTTGGGACTAGACTTGTCAGTCAATACTTCGACGCGGAGGAAATTTCTTCAATGAATGCCTTGACTAACACACACTAATTTTTTTTTTCCGTTTCGTGGCCTCTGGACCCTTGTAGAAGTTTTCAACGGGTACAGTTAAGCTACCCCTCATATGAAGGCTCTCGAGTAGGCCTTTTACAATGATTCCAAATTTGTAGAACATGACCGTTGAGATTTTTCAGCTAGGAGAGCTTGTTCAGTTCAGTTCAGTTCAGTTTATTCTCTGCATCTCCCCAATATGGGGTATAAGAGACTAGTAAAATTATATAACATTCAAAGAGTACACAATAATTACTTACTTACTTGGTTCCTGCTTTTTTACTTCGTTCAAAATGCCATTTTGCATCGAGGAAGGATATATTGCAAAACGGTGCCTGAATACCAACAAGTTTCTTCTTTTTTGCATGATGAGTACTTCACCTCCTCTTCTACCGCATACACATCACAGATTGAACACATCATTTTCAGCAAAATGGTCTTTACTGTCCCCAAAACCTTTTTCCAAGGTGTTAAATTCGTAGGTCAATATCCTCGGCGGAGATTCCCCTTGCATTAGTGGTGTCAGATGGCAGGGAAAAAGCGGAAGAAGACTTGGTCAAGTTTAGGGGAACTGCTTTCTTCCTTTGACATATAAGCTCATGCACAATCAAACAAGGACAATGGTCACCTATTGTTAACAGATGCTACACCTACCCCCTAAGAGGCTTAATCCATAGTTGCACAGGAGAAAAGTATTTTGAAGTCGGTAATTTATGAATATTCATGTTCCAAACTAGCTTTCTAATAAAAACAAGAGTTCCTTTGGGAAGGTAGGCAAATTCGTTATCAATAATGACAGGGCTCCCGGCTACATACGTAGCCGGGAGCCCTGTCATTATTGATACCTTTCGTATCAAATGCTATTTACATGAAATATGGAATCGGTTTCATCTTATAATGGGAAAATATTCATAAACTATTGCCAACTGCAACCGATAAAACACTTTGGGATGGGGGGGGGGGGTACTTTCACGACTTGATAATGTAGGCTACGTGCAACAGTGTGTAGTGACCTGATCTAGAAATTAACAGTAAGATATGATTAACTAAACGAAGCCTAATTAAAAAAAAAGAAAAAGTGGCAACACGTAGGAGTCGATAAAAACTAGAACAAGGAAGATACAAAAGAGAAAACAACTGCTAAATCTCAAAAGTTCCACAACTATAAAACTGAAAACGAGAAAAGAATCACTGCCAAGCCTCCGGAAGGACTCGAACTCACGTACTTAGTTGTCGGAGTCGAGCGCCTTACCAACAGAGCTACGACAATGCTGGGAATTAGAAGCATTTTAATTAATAGTAATACTTTCGTGTGAAGCTGTATGACATACAAGTACAAGTGCTGGGTCGGGGAGTGGGGTTGTAATCAGGGGCGGCGCTTGGGTATTTCGAAAGGGGGCAAAGCATGAGATGAGTGATCGCCGTCCTGGGGGAGGGGTCTAAGGGGAGGGGGTGTCCCCCATTATGTTGGGAAATTTTTCGTTAATTTAAGGTTGCTTAGATGCAAAATGATGATGTCTTTGGTACATATTTTGAACTGTACATATATGGCTGGAAAGTTTATAATTTAGTAATTTTTATTTTTGTTTTTGGAAAGATGCTTTTCTGGGGAGGGTTGTCCCCTCCCCTTTGAAAATTTTTTTTATTAATTTAAGATTACTTAGATGCAAAATGCTTATGTCTTTTGTATATTTTTTGAACTGATCATATATAGAAGAAAGTGTTCATAATTTATTGAATTTTAATTTTTGCTTGGGGGGAAAGATGCTTTTCTGGGGAGGGGTCTAAGGAGAGGGGTGTCCCCTTCCCTTTGAGAAATTTTTATCAATTTAAGATTGCTTAGACGCAAAATGGTGATGTCTTTGGTATTTTTTGAGCTGATTTTATATTGCTGAAAAGTGTTAATAATTTATTGAGATCCTGCATACGCAGGTGTAAAATGCTGCATTCAACGAATCCGAAGCAATTCCTTTATTATTAACCTAAACACATAAAACATGTCCCATTTCGTGGCGTCTGGATCTTTGTAGAAGTTTTTAACACTCACAAGCTCCCTTGCCGTCATACCAAAGCTTCCGAGTCCGCTATCCATAGTGTTTTTTTTTCAAATGTGTGTAACATCATGACCATTGGAATATTGAGAATCAAGAGCGTCTGTAATAAGAAAGGGGCTTACCGTTTGACACTTCATTGTTCAAATGCATTTTTTCATAGCGGAAGGATGTAAGGCAAAACGTTGCCTAAAACAACTTCAGTTTGCACCATTTTTGCGCAATGAGCACTTGAATTCATTTGCTACAATATCCATATCACAGGTTGAGCTGATCTCTTCAACAACATGGTATTCACTGCACCTTACTAAAATGTTTGGGACTTGACTTGTCAGTTAATACTTCGACGCGGAGGAAATTTCTTCAATGAATGTCTTGGCTATAACACACTAATTTTGTTCCGTTTCGTGGCCTCTGGACCCTTGTAGAAGTTTTCAACGGACACAATTAAGCTATCCCTCATATGAAGGCTCGCGAGTAGGCCTTTTACAATGATTTCAGATTTGTAGACCATGATCGTTGAGATTTTTCAGCTAGGAGGGCTTGTGGTTCCTGTTTTTTTCACTTCGTTCAAAATGCCATTTTACATCGCGGAAGGATATATTGCAAAACGGTGCCTGAAATACCAAGTTTCTTCATTTTTGCATGATGAGTTTTTCACCTCCTCTCCTACCGCATACACATCACAGATTGAACACATCGTTTCAGCAAAATGGTCTTTTCTGTCCCCCAAACCTTTTTCCAAGGTGTTAAATTCGTAGGTTAATATCTTCCGGGGGATTCCCCTTGCATTAGTGGTGTCAGATGGCAGGGGAAAAGAGGAAGGAGACTTGGTCAAGTTTAAGGAAACCGATGTCTTCCTTTGACAAAAAAGCGCACAATCAAACAATATTATGCTAGGCCTATGATTATAATATACCCAAATTATATAAAGTCAGCATTTGAGAAAGGCACCCTTTTAGGGCAATTTTACACATTAACGAGGTTTGTTGTAGTAAATCACGATACCCATTTGCCAATGGAAGCTTCCCTTTTCCGTCTTATTGAAATTTTTCAACCGTGGCTCACTGACTTTTTAAGAAAAAAATACATACGGTACAGGTAACCTAGTGCGAAAAATAACTCGCAACATGAACGGAGGGAGTAGCGAAAATTGCTTGTATTGATCGATGGATTAAAAAGCAAATATACATTATCCTTCACCTACAGGGTGCTCTTTACAAAGCTTTGTCAGTTAATATTATTATCAATTCGAGATTAAGTGCATTCATTGTTACGCTAATCCGTATGTCTATATGACTTGTGTTCTGTGGAGAAAACTTTCCCCAGAAAGATTCAGTCAGGTTGATATCATGGAAAGACAGCTACAAATCTACTATACAGACTACACTGTGGAGAAGAGAATTGACGGACGCAAACGCAAGGGAGTTGCAAATTTTCGCATTCAGCATCTGGAGTTTAGGACATCTTTTCAGCGAAGACACTTTGCTGTTTTAGAGTAGTCTGAACATACTAAAGGTAAACGATTAGTAAATTAAATTTTCTTTTTTTCCATTTGCTGCTTGTTATTTAAGTAAAGGGTAATTCATTCCCCTGTAGTACCTATAAATGGTCCTCCCTTTAGGCGGCAAACTTTTATTAAGATCAGCATTATATACAGAATAGGCTATCAGTTTTGCTCTTTAAATTTCCGGACAGCCGTCACTGCTATTTTTGCTTTTTTGAGAATGTGCTTGTTTTTTGGACGTTAGGTTAGGAAGATCATTACCGTAGCCAAAGGAGGAAGTAGGGGTGGGGGCGAACTATTTTCAGTCGGCTGATCGCTACAAAAATTCGGAGGCGGCGGCACCTCAAGGGGGGCGGCAGCCACAGAGCCACTATGCGGTCTAAGGGGAAGGGGTAAATATGCCCCCACTTGTAGTCACCAGGTGCTTTTTCGGAATATATATGCTGGCTTTGTCGATATTTACTGTTGCAAATATTTTGTCTAATTTTGTCATTGCTCTGTATATATATATTATATATATATATATATATATATATATATATATATATATATATATATATATATATATATATATATATATATATATATGTATATATATATATATATATATAAGAAGTCAGTGGTTGGAATACAGAGGGTCAAATGGCTCAATCCACCTTGTTAAAAATGGTGGATAGATCTTTAACCTTTGCTGGATGCGTTTATGCCATTTTGGTAATCTCTTGGGTAAAAGAAACCACCAAGGTGGTTGAAAAGTACCTCAGCTGAGGACGACCATAGTCCTTTTAACCATGAGTTGGAGTACGAGGCTCAGCAATTACTTTTAAAGTATGAGAAAATAATTACCTACGCTCCTCCTATTCCAGAGACGAAAAGGGGAGAGGTTGGAATGGAGGTAGCCTCCTCCCCCTACCCCCTTTTCCATCTGATAGTTCAATGTTTTCTTGGGAATGCCAAACTGAAGGACGTCCTAGGAAACTGTCAATGGTGTACGTGACCATTATTGAATCCCCGGCAAGACTACTTTTGGCGCCCCGTCCCTGCATTATCAACCTTAAACAAGATATCAACAGTACAAACAACTACAATCCGGTGCCCCTAAACCTTTGCCCCCAAAGGAAGTCCCCCTCCTCATTTCCCTTTACTACTTCAGTTTAAAGACAGACAGTCATCACCCCAAAGTATATTTTTAGTGTATGTATATCAAAATTCTCAGTTGGTGACTGCTCTTTGATTGACATCAAAGTTTGAAAATTTGAAAGATGCAGAGTAGCTCACATTCCACACAAGGCAGAGAGAGTACTTTTATTACATTTTATAGCCTTGTATGCTCACCAGGACATGGCCTTAAGGAATAAAACAGGTTTATTCCTGCACAAGGAAGAGCTTCATACAGTTATGGGAGGAGCTAGAAGATGCATAGTTGGGAGAATTGGAACTGTCTGGGATCATGAAAATTCCCCTTTAAGTTGTTCTTCATCGGTATTGTCGGGTGCAAAGATCACGCGACACAGGTTGGTTAGGCTGACAGCGTTATAGGCTTTCAATCTGTTTCGCGGAGAAGTGACTTATTGATCTATCTGATAAAAAAGACATCTATCGATCAGGTTTACCTGGGGCAATGAAAACTAAGGTCAAGGATACAGTACTGTAAGTAACAACAACAACAAGACAAGCGAGAACTTTCACGAGTAATCTTTAAGTCGTAAGAGCAGCTAGACATAGTTTTACAAACACGTTGAAAGCAACAGTCGTTATTTGTTGCACACAAAAAAGGGAAAAATATCGCTGTTTAGTACGGTAACTAAACGTACTTGTCAGGCCCATAGTCAGACAAGGTGATGAAGGTGGCGGAGATAGCTTCCGGGTGCGGAATATTTTTAGGAGGGCGAGATCTACTATGCTGCATTAATGACATACGGTAGTTATTTTTAATATTCTGGGAAGAAAATACTTCTAGAGAGATGCCGCAGGTCCCCCTCCCCTCTAATCCTCTCCTGTTGGCTTATGGCTGGGAACTAGAAATATACAGTTTTGGTCCATACAAAATCAACGATAGAATATTTTCCTGGCCAAAAAAGTATGAATTACGTGTTATATTGATAATTTGGGTATTGTCCGAGGAAGAAAACGCCCCGCTCCTACAGTCATTCTTTCTTCCAAAGTGCTGCTGTAGTACTAGGCCCCATTGACTGCACGAGAATAGGCAGCATGCCTACGTAGCAGACTGACACATGCAATGAATAAAATTAAGGCGGCCTATTGATTTTGTCAAGACAAAGGCAAAGGTTGAAGGAGGTTGAAGGATCTAGGGGTCTTGCACTGACGTCACTGACCATGGACGGCAACATACAGTGTACGGTTACGTAACGTCCATATACAAACGAGTACACGTATATACCTGTACGTACGGGAGCTCGTTCTGTCGTATTCGCACAGATTCTTTTTTTTTTTTTTTGGCCGTCCAGCGGGCAATTATGACGTCACGTGAAAGACCCCCATATACGGTAGGGTACAAATCGGACATAACTTGACACAATAGAACTGCAGTTTATGACGTTAAGGGCTCAGTTTGCAATGGACTGATTAATATGTATGAATACTAAAGATAGCATGGATTATTTCTAAACTCTTGCATAGTTCATCTTCCTGAACTTGTGATGGCGCTACTGACATGGCACTTGCTTAAAAGATTTTGCTTTCAGTTTAGAGAGGTCCTATTTATGCTTCAATGTTAAATTATTTACTCTCCATGAACGGATTAAGTGTGGTCCAAAGGGATTGCAACCAAGCCCAAGGGGGCAGGGGGCATCTCCCCTAGAAACATATTTCGCTCCTGAATCCTTTTCGCGACCCCTAGTTTGCCGACCCCTGCTTTATGCCATAGAACAAAGACGAAGGAGGGGGGGGGGCTTACATCTCTCACCCCCAAAAAAGTTACTTCTGTAAAATTAAGATTAACATACTAATATTGTTTCAGACTATGCAAAATACAAATCTGTAATGACTTTTTATGAGGTGAGGCAGTAGTTCCTTCATAAAACAGACTCAGTCTCATCATATAAGAATAAAGGTCCAAGCTTGCTCGACTTACCTGGTAGTTTGTAGTATGCAACCTACACTGGGGTGGCTTGGTCGAGTGGTCCCCACTTTTAAGGCAAGTAGTATTCATTATTCAAACGTATTGGTAGACTCCGCTTTTTCCATAGAAACTCCAGAACCACCATCTTAAATGCGCCTTCGGCGATTTTTCTGTCTGCATTCCACCCTCATAGATGAGGCCCTTTCTCAAAATCCCTGACCCCCCCCCCCTTGATATTCGTTCCATTTTAGTGCAAAGTGTTACAGTACAAGTCAGGACCTCACAACATGCGTGATGCAGGGTTATTTTAGCGTAAAAAATGAGAAATGGAATTCGTTTAGACTTGAGCAAGTCTTCTCTAAGCTAACATGTTATGTGTTTGTCTTACACGGTAAAGAAGGGCAGTGCTTGTAAATCATGCTTCGAAAAATGCTCGTTAACAGTTGAAGATACCGACACTAAATTAGAATGTAGAAGAGGGCGTCAGATACATGTCTTTCACATCCTTTCAGAGCCATGGGTGATGACGTCTCGTTCAACATCTATTTCACCGGAAGTACATTCATGGGTATTTACGATATGGGAGCAGCGCAGAGTATCGTCGACCATGCCAAGCGGACTCTTCAGAAGGTCAAAGGTTATGCAGGTACCTCCGCTGGAGCCATTGTGGCTTGCATCCTCTTAACGACCCCGGACAAAGTTTTGGTAAGAAAGCGACTAATTTGTTATACTTTGTATGTTGCGTCAGCCCTGCCCAAGTGACGTAATCAAGCGGGGCTTACTTTTGCATTAGAAAACAAACACAGTCAAGACTGACGGTCCGTTCAGACTCAACAGCTTATCACGGCTATGAAATATGAGTGAACCATATATGGTTGCGTTCATGTCATAAATAGTTTATGTGCATTTTACAGCGACAACGAACGGCAGGTATGAACTATAGCCTTGAAGGAAAAGATAACATAGTCACACGTCACTAAAGATTTTGGAGGGTATCTTTGTCGAATTCACTCCCCGTTTCTGTCCCCCCCCCCCTTGAGCAAAACTTTGGTATTTTTTATGTCTTTTTTTACAATATTACTAGTGTGTCCCCATTTATATGCCGTAAATAGGCATAGGAAGTGCCATTTCCAGCGATCTGGGAGGCATTTGGGGCCACAATTTTCTCGCGCTCCCCGCCAACCCATGGGTTGGTGCGGAACACTGGCAGCTAGCATACTTGCCAACTCTACCGATACCGTAAGGGGACAAATTGTAGGCCTACCATATGCGGAACACATTGTATCCAATGTTAGGCCTATGTACAAAAGCAACACCTTACACTTGTTTGAAGATGTTATGTGATTCTGCATACTTGTAGAATGATAAATTATTTGCCAGAAATATGTGTGTATTTGATTACTATATGGTTATTCCTACAAAATATTTCATAAAATACATAAAAATATGTCTCCTTATGCATACAAAATACCGTATAAAGTTTGTACCAAATCACATACTTTCACATCAAAAAACACAAAAGCTTCTCACCGTGGGAGGGGGAACACCTCATCCCACACCATCATCCCCCCCTCGCGCGAAAGCGCGCTCGGGCTCGGTTGCTTCGCTCCCTCGCAAAATCTACCACTACGCCCCCTTGACAAATTTCTGGCTACGCGTCTGTTGATTTATCTAGAGAAAATGCCAGTTGAAGGGATAGGAGGGGAGGCTCACAAAACTATTAATGCCAAATTAATAACTTTACAAACAAGAAAATGTAGGTTGCAGGACAGTCCCATGGCCAAGGGAGGTGGCGCCCCTTAATTTCGCCTCATAGAGAATTAAACTGTACTGTTGCCTGCATTTTAGTAAATCTCGCTCTCTGCAAAATATTTCTTTCTGGCGGAGCTATTTCATAGGCGCAGGAAGCGGGTGGGCTGGTTGCAAAAATGTGGTGGGCGGGAAAAAGCTTCTGCCTCCCCTCAACTCAAAAATGAAAGCCCCCTATTTGTTTCCTCTGCAGAAAATGTCAAAATTTTGCAGTAATCTTCTTTAACATTTGCACAATATGTTGCACAAAATTGCATCTAAGAACCCTCGAATATTCATAAATTGTCCAAAGGGGAGGGGTCAGGAATTGCCCGACTGGGAAGGAAAGCTCCTTGAAAGGGGGACAGCAATACGAAGCCTCCGAAAAACACAGTTTAATTCTTAATTTTCCATCACATAGCAATCACGTAAAGTTCTAGTTGGGGAGTGGGAATCGTCGGACGAATCATTTTCTGTCGTCGCTGACTGCCATGTTTGATGATCTTGTGAGACAAATAAGAGAAATTCACCATGGTCTGACGTTAGCGACAATCTACATATACCATAAGACGCAGTGTAAGATCATCCGTGTCGACATGTACAGGAAACCTGCTAGGTGTCCGCTTAAGAAACGGTCCGCCCATGACCTGTCATGGCCAAGAAGGCATTCAGTAACGCAGGGCTTGCGCAAGTAAGGGGAATGACACATGTCCGCTCCCTTCTGTCATGGAAGGCTGAAAACCGTTTGAACAATTTTCCAATTTCACCGGGGGCATAATGGGTACGTTGAGTACAAATGCAATCCCCGACAGGATGGTTTACTTGTTTTTTGCTATTAAGGAGATCACATTATTAAATGAAAAGCAACATTTTCAAAATTTTCTCAATAAAAAACCAAGATCGTCATAACTTGTTCCGAAACTCCAAATTTTATTTTTTTTCCATAAACTCTCAAATTTTCAAAGTTTTCTGAAAGCCCCAAATTTCCAGGTTTGGCGTAGGCCATCATTCCGGGCACTCGTCGCCTTGACATGGGATTCAAATTTCCACCCCGCCCGCCTCCTTCGGGCAAACGCTGGCACCCTCACTCTGACGTCATGTAATGAACATTTGTTATTGAGGACAGTGTTTAATATGGCCCCACCAGTGGTAACGTTTCAGAGCTTTGCAGAGCGTAACGATTTTCTTCACTTTTGTTTAAATGTCGTTTGAAGATACCAAAACCTTTTTCATCGTTTTGGCAGGATTTGCGAGAAGCTGCGTTGAGCTTATCAGATAAGATAAACAGACTTCCACAGGGAGCTTTGTCTTCAGAGTATGACTGCATTGCTGACGTGAGGCGAATTCTAGAGTCACATCTGACGCAGAATGCTCACGAATTGTGCAATGGTCGTCTGTATGTGCCAATCACAGAGCTGGTACCTATCGGGGACGACGCTGATTGGATGAAGTTGTCACATCGTGTGCGCATGGAGGAAGAACTGTCCCCACGACTACCGAAGCAAAGAAACGACATATTTGAACTTGGCGATCAAACATTTAGACCAGGAGAAACAGTGGTTGTGTCAGAATTCCATTCTCGAAACAACTTGATAGAGGTATGGGCGTCAAAGAATTCGGATTAATTGTGTGTAAAAAAGTAAAATTCAAAAGGATACAGAATATTGTTTCGTACTTGTTTACCTTTGAATGTTTCAAAATGGTTTCACTAACGTAAATAAAATTTAACGGAAATGCGGTCTCTTATTTGAATTGCCTTACACGGCTATATGTTTAATTAAATTTGTGATTCTTTAAGCCATGTGACAAGTTTTGTCAACCGAATTGTTAAATTTAAAAGGAAGTACTACTACTAAATTGTCCTCTTGTTTCATCTGTGATATGCAATACTAATGCGATGTAACATTACGTTAGTTATTGAGCAAGACGGAGATCGGGGTGGGGAATGCAGTCTCCTCCCTTTTCATGGGGATACCCCCATTGACTTTCTCATTTTTACACGGTAAATTTTCCTTCCAGAGCTCGTAAATTTCCCCATCCCCGCCCCTGCCCCACCCCCTGCCCCTCGCACACGCATCTTTTCACACTAATCCCGCTACTTACATTGACTTAATGAAGAGCAAACTCTTAAGACAATTGGGTCACGGGGGAACTGAACCAACATTTTGGGTCAAATTTCAACCCAATGTTGGTCAAATGTAGCTTTCTTTGGGTTATTATTTGACCCAATAAATTTAGTCAGTTCCCTTCTGACCCGCTTTTGGGTCAACGTAACCCAAGTTTTTTTTTTTTTTTACAGTGTACCTGTATATTTTGACAGGTCCAACTGATGTGCTTAATTTATGTAAGTTCTAAAAAAGGGAAGTCGGCTAATAAACTGGTCAGCCCAAAGACGCAGTCCGGTTCGCAACCGACTTCGTCGTCTGGGCAACCGATTTTGATGGCAAAGCCCTTGCCAAGTGAGATTACCGCCGGATTACCTGGAGAAAGTACCTCGGACGGGATTGAGCAGGAGGACTCCTATATTTAGTTGAATAGCTCAAACTATTTATAACCTGGTTCTCATTCCCCTATATAGTTTTAATTCTCTCAACAAAGTTTTCGCCCACCCCATTTTATCTAACTGCCTTATCATTGTATCGATACGTTGCTCATCTTCTTTTCTAACATTACCACCCAACGATACTAGATTATATTACCAGACCCCACAAATAACAGATTTATAAAACATGGCAAGAATTTTGCTTTTAACATTAAAACTGTACATTGCACGCAGACATTACATCCTAGAATTAAGTTTTTTCATTACCATATCAATGTGATCGTGCCATGAAAGCCGACTATCTATAACAACACCGAGATATTTATAATTATCTACTCTTTCCACAACACTTCCCTTAATAATAACATCTTTTGGAACAATATGGGACTTGCGAAAATCAATTACCATTTCTTTTGTCTTCGTAACATTAAGTTCAAAAAAGTTTTGTTCACAATAGTTTGTAAAAGCATTTTGGGATGATAAGAGTTTGCCTGTAAGAAGTTTTCACAGTTTCTATGGATGCTTATATAAACCTTGTTTTTATTCATTTAATGTTAAGGTGCTTACAGCGGCAATATACCAACCGTATTGTGGACATTGGACTTTACCATGCTACAAAGGGAAGGTAAGATAAGTTCACGTACTTTTGCCAACTCGGGGAGGGACAGGGAAAGGGAAAGGGTGGAAGAACTTATACAGTACCATCACAAACAGTTGATAACGCTGTAAGCCTAGATTCCGTCAGGGATCTCGGTCAATGAACTGTTTTGCATAACAATTTCAGCACAGTACAAAGATAACGTACGACGGATCTCCGACCGGATGGAGAATTAAGAAAAAGTTTTTGGGCGCAAAAATTGGGTGGGGGCGGTTTCTACTAAAGAAATTTGGTGTTTTCATGGAGGAAAAGTGGAAAAAGTTCCTTTTTGTTGAAGAATGTACCATCTTTAAGAGCAAAATCAAAGACGTCGCCTAGGCGACTGGTCGTAGTATGGAATTAAGCTGTATTTATAATCGTTCCTAATAAGGCTCCCCAACGATACTGGAAAATTTCGCTGACGGGGCCAGCCTTGCCAGACGGACGACATGGCCCCAGCCACCCATGACTCCACCACTGCTTAGACAGCTTTTTTCGGTCGTTTGCGACTGATGATAGGAATTCTCGTTCAGCCTCGTGTTCCTTCCCCGTCTAGCTCCTTTTGGGAGTACTTTAAGGTTTTCGTCTAGTTAGCAGGAGGACATTTGTTGAAGTGGTGTTAGTTGAAGTCATTCTTGCACTACTGATTCCGGCTGTCGGAGAAATGCATGGGCTTCTCCTCCATGTAAAATCATGTCCCTTTTGAGTTGCAACTGCATCTGGGAATACCGCTGGGGTTTCCCCTGTAGTGGGTGATAGTCCGAACCCGTGGGACTCTTCTTGCAAAGAGTTCTCTAAGGAGAAGGAAGAATTTGTTGCTTGGGGAAAGACTTTTTACTGTTACACTTTATTAGAATAATAATATATGAGTGGTTTTAAATTTTGTGTTTATTATTTTACAATCACTATGGTAACTGACGTTTTCTTCTCTTTGATTTACAGATGTGGATGGATCCTTCTCCTCTTTGCAAAAATCCGGAGGGCCTCCAAGATATTCCATTTACACAGAAGGGTAGATTGATTACGATTGCGCCCAATAAACTGGGAAATCATGTGAGGCCGTTGGACGCATTTTTCCCTGGATCAATGGAAGAGTCCGTTGGACCAAGTCCTCTCGCTCAGCCCTTGCATATGTTTAAAATAGGCTGCACCCTCTTCCCACCACCCCGCGATAAAATGTTACAGTCTTTCAGTGACGGCGCAGAAGACGGTAAAGAATTTTTGAAACGTTGGGATGTATTTGAACGTGGGCTAGACAGCTATGAGACACAGAATCCCTATCACTAACATTTATGTCACACAATTTGCTTTATTTAGTCATCGGAGACAGTAAATTCAAACAGGAATCGAAAAAATCACGTTTAAACCGAAAGTTATCCACTGTGGTACTAGATTACAATCCAGTAATGACAACCATCTGTGTCTTGTTTGGCCGACCAAGGCAATACGTATACAGTTACTTGTTAACAATCTTTATCAGTACGTATAATTATGGGTCAAAGTTTCTTTAGGGGATTTTGGAACAATTTTAAATTAAATAAAAGATTGGCTCTCCATTTTCATTTCCACAAGCCCGTGTATAGTATGCTGTATTTCAAAGTGGGCATTTGACATTGACCAGATTTTTTGTTTGCAGTTTAAAAAAAATTATAATAATAGTCTGTACTAGGAGGGGGAGGGGGACGAGTGCACAGGCCCTAGGTGAAGGCTTGCATTTCTGCTTAGACCCCCTCAGTAAGTAACTGTCATATTCCATTCATGACTTCTGTGACAGCCAAACTCACAGTGATAAAGAAATTTCTGTGTGGGCTCTTTACAGTAGAAGGGTAGTCTGGTAATCGAAAATAGGCTGATTTTGATGGAGTGTGGGGCTGAGACGGCAATCGACCTCGGGGAGCAAACAGTTGTATAGGTATCTGTATTAACCATATCATGTGTCTTCCCCTGGGTGTTCTCATATAAAAGAATGTCCTATCTGTGGGCCTATACTTAAATCATGAAGGCTACCGTGCAGATTTGTCTGTTTAGGAACATGTTGCCACCGTTTTCATAATCACCAAACATTTAATTTTGGATGGTGTAGAAGTATAATCTCCACCACAATAAATTTATGTAGCCATTACAAAGGTGCCCTATAGTAGGCAGGTACCTACAAGGTTGGGGGCCCAATCCCAAATCACACAAGTGCGAGAAAGTAGCGCCCATCAGTCACCTGCTTCTGGAGGAAAATATTCCAATATAACCTCCGGTCCGACTGGCAATTTTGCATACGAAGAATCGCCCTGAGGTGGGCCTGTGGACGCTATAACCAAAGGGAGAGCTTTGCAGTTCTCCGGTGCTTCTGGCTTCATTCGGTTAATATGGCCTGAAATCTGCACCCAAGCACGTAGCCAAGAGGGGACCAGGGGGAGACGTCCCATAGAAAATTCGAAATTGCCGTTGCCTTAATTCATTTTGGTATGCCCCCTAAGAAAATATTTTCCCCTTCAGTACGGTACCTTGTCTGGCTACTGGCCTATTCCCCCACCCATCCGGACCAAATTCCGATCAAGTGTCTACACAGCTAAATCCAAAAGTCAATATCATCTTTCAGTAGTAGACGGAATGTAAGTGCGACAAAAGATATGTTGTCCCCCTCAGTTGGTTAATTGGAATCCCCTACCCCCACCCCACCATGATTGTAGGCCTCGTTATCACAACACAGTTCAAGTTAGACAGAGGAGTGTGTTTTGAATTTGAAATTAATAACGCTTTAAACTGTTACTTATCAGATAGTAATATATCTGGATGTGAGGTACCTCTGGATTTTCACGTTTTAATAGTGAAACAATTAACGTGATTGTCATTATCAGATTTGCCGCCATTCTGCGTCAACTTAAAAGTTAAAATAAATATTTTCCAGTTTGTGACTAGTTGCCTTTGAAGAAGACTTAATATGTTATTACCTCACAGAATGCGCCTTAATGGGAAGACTTGCCTACAATTTTCTGTTCCTTTTTCTTTTCTTTTTATTTCTTTTCTTATTTTTATTTTTATTTTATTTATTTCTTTTTTTTTTATTTTTGGAAAAACGAAAGTTAAACTTACTGTTATGTTAATGGAAAATAAACATCTCTCCCTTTGCATGGGGGATCAAATTAAGTTGCAGTGCCACATATCCCACGGAGGAGTCTAAAGAAAGAGTGATTATTTCCCAGGCTGTGTGACTCTTGGGGAAATTGTACTGACATGTGAGGACCTTGAAGATTAAAACAATTGTGCTATACAGTGATTTCAGTCACGTGACTTTAACCAACTACACGCAGTTTTGAAGGGCGAGATTGCGCGTCTTTTTCGTTTTGACGGGTACGCGTCCATTGTGTCACAGTAGTATCTATAGTTATGCCGTGCGCGTGTGCTTTAAAGACGCTTACTGCGTGTGTGTTTGCCCTTCAGTGCCTGGCAATCCATTGCCCGTGACGTCACATGAAATCCCTCTATATGGAGTGAAATTTGTCTATATGACGGAGGGAATCTTTTATAAATCGACAGAAGTCTATACGTGCATAAGAGTGCCTTGTTTGAAATACAGATAGAAACGGGTCAAAAATACAGTGAGGAAATTAACTTGCAACATATTTGTCTTTCCGTAACGAATTTTTGCACAAATATTAGGGATTTCTCCGGGCCCACTAACTCGGGTGTTGTTCATAAAGGTCATGTGAGCAGCATATTAAGAGACCAATGGGCGAAGTTGGATATGTGAGTGTTAAGAGAACACCGGAGGAAGGTTTTGAGGGGGCGTCTTTTGATTTGGAAATATTTTGGATTTTATAAAACCTTTAGGACATTATATTATGCAATTTATCCCTTTAGCAGTTGATTTTTTTTTTGAAAATTTTCTTATGGTACCTCCACAAAGTCAGTCAAGGACCACAAAAATGAGGGGAGGGGAAAGGTAGTTCTCCAATCCTGTCCCAGGAATCCCAGCGATACTGCATAGAGTCATGTAAATCATACTAGTACAGGGATTGTAATGACGTGCCTGTCAAGTAGGCTTACTCACTCCTTAACGGGATGCACTGATTGAGAAGTCGAAAGGATCTTTAAAGAAAATATATTTTGGCTCACTTTTTTTTTGGGGGGGGGGGGGACAACCCCAATAACAAATAGCAAGTGTTTTTGCCATCGAATGTTAACCGAGAAAATGGAAATATACGGTGATTATGATGTTATGATAATTGTGTTCAATGACAAAAGGACAAAGGTACCCACTAACCCCACGTAAGTCGTCAAGTCAGTTTACTCCTAAAAGCCATTCCTTCTAGACTGGATGAAAAGAACAGATACGACATGTCGAGCACAGGGGCTAACGAGTTGGGTAGGCTGGTCAAACTAGAGTCAGGGGTGAGGTCAGCCAAGAATGGGGGGGGGGGTTCTGAGTTTTATTATGCTCAGAGTCAGATTGATTGTGTTAGTAGCAAGGGGAAGCATGTATCTAGGGCAGTTTGTGGAATGAAGGTCATGTTTGCCAATGTTCGCAGCCTTTTCAATAAGTTCAGTGAATTCCTTGCTCATATTTCCATAGACAATCCAGACATAGTTGGGGTCACCGAAAATTGGCTCCATAGTGATATCAGCAACTCTGAAATTCAGGTTCCTGGGTACAAAATTTCAGGCAAGATAGGGCTGATACTGTCTGCGGTAGAGGCGGAGGGGTCTTACTGTATGTTAAGGATAGCATAAATTGTGTTGATGTCACCAACAAGTTTTCTTCTGGATTTTCTAACTGCTTGTGGTGTGAATTTAGTTTTGTCAATGAGTCGGACACTCCTTTAGTTGTTGGTATTATTTATCGTTCACCAAATTCTTGTGCTGATAATAATCAGAGTTTGTTCGACAGTTTTAGGAAAGTTTCTTCGAAAAGGGCAGTTGTGTTTGGGGATTTCAACTTTCCTGATATTGTTGGGCATTCATGTACTAGTGGGTCACATGGGAGGGATTTTCTTGAGGCAGTGTCTGATGGTTTCTTTACCCAGCATGTTCTGTTTCCCACTCGTGAGGATAATTGTCTGGATTTGTGCTATTAAAGCAGGGGGTTGTCAAATAGCAACTCTCTGATTAAAGTACTAATGAAAACATGGTCAGAAAGTAGCTAGTGGTGGTAAAATAGGATCTAGTGACCATGACCTCATTAGCTTTGAGTTACGTTGTTTCAGCAGACTTCAAGTTAATGAGAAAACTGTTTTAGATTTCAAAAAGGCTAACTTTACTCATGCTAAAGAGCTTTCTTACCATAGATTGGGCTGCACGTTTGTCTCACTTAAGCCCTGCTGAAGCATAGAGTGTTTTTTGTAATATAGTTACTGACACTAAAAAGTTGTGTATCCCACTCAACAAAGCTGTGGTTAAAAACAGGCCAATTTGGATTTCTAGGGAGGTATTTATAGCAGCCAGGAAGAAACGTAAATGTTGGAGTCGATATAGGGTCAGTAAGAATTCTGATGACTTTGCAGTCTACTAGAGTAAGGAAATCTTAGTTAAAAATTTGGTTGTTGACACTAAGGCTAGGTTTGAAAAGCAGTTGGCCAAGGAGGTTAAGGTAAATCCAAAATCTTTTCATGCCTATGTCAGGTCAAAGCAGAAAGTTAAGGAGGGTGTTGAGCCTCTCAAAGGTAATCAAGGCACACTAGTTATTTACTTCATCAGGATATGGCTAATTAAATGATTATTTTTTATCTGTTTAAACCAAGGAATCATCAATTTTGGGGACTTGTAGGGGTTCTGATAACTCCTTTTCAGTTATAGTGATGCTGTTTTCTCTGAAGAATTGGTTTGTAACAAACTGAAGAGTTTAAAACCTAGTAAGGCCCCTGGGCCTGATGGGATCCATCCTGCTATTCTTCATGACTGCTCCGGGAGTTTGTCAGTTCCTCTTTGCATTATTTTTCAGTAGTTTCTGGATTCAAACTTTGTATCCGCTGGCTGGCGGATAGCTAATGTAACTCCAGTTTTCAAAAGGGGGATCGAAGCTTGCCTTACAATTATAGGCCGGTCAGTTTAACCAGTGTTGTGTGCAAAGTTATGGAATCTGTAATCACGGATTGCTTGCTTAAATATCTTTTAAATAATGGGTTACTCAATCTGTCACAGCATGCCGGTTTCCCACCGAGTAGATCTTGTGTTACTAATTTACTAAGCTTTCTTGAGGATGTTTTTTATCTCTTGATTTTGGTCACAGTGTTGATGTCATTTACCTTGATTTTCAGAAAGCTTTTGATAAAGTTCCGTTAGGTAGACTTATGGTTAAACTGCATAGGTTAGGCATCAAGGGCAGTTGTGCTGACTGGGTTAATTCATGGCTCAATGGTAGATCTCAGAGAGTTGTTGTTAATGGTAATTTCTCTTCTTGGAAAGAAGTCACAAGTGAAATTCCACACAGTTCTGTTCTTTGCCCACTGCTTTTCTAAATTTTCATCAGTGACATTGATAGCTCTATGACATCTAGTATTAGTAAGTTTAATGGTGATACTAAGCTCTACAGGAAGGTTAGTAATAAGGATGATGCCTCCTAACAGCAAAAAGACTTGGATAGGCTATATTCTTGGTCTCAGACTTGGCAAATGTCTTTTAATGCAGATAAAAGAAAAGTCCTTCACTTTGGTCCTAAATTTTTCAGCTAGTGATTATAACATATGAATGGTAGTATTCTGAGTGATTGAGAAAAATCTGGGTGTAGTTATTACAGGCGATTTAAAGCCATCTAGACAGTGTGCAGCAGCTGCTGCTAGGGCTAATAGGATGCTTGTATTGATCAAGAGGAATTTCAATAGTTTTAGTAAAGAAATTGTACTAAAACTGTATAAGCAGTTGGTAAGACCCCACCTCGACTATGCAGCGGCCCAGGATTGGATCGAGTCCCTTCTATGAAAAGGACACGTTTCTTTTAGAGCAAGTTCAGAGGAGAGCCACTAGCCTTATGCCCGAGGTGAGACATCTACCTTATCATGTTAGACTTAAGCATCTTGGGCTTACCACCCTGGAGTTGAGAAGGATTAGGGGGGACATGCTTCAGGTGTACAAATTTCTAGGCTCTGAAAGGAATCCTTTGTCATCATGTAGTTATTTAAAGGTTCAAAGTAATTCTCGGGTTCGAGGCCATTGTAAGAAGCTAGTAAAGTATTTTGCAAGGTTTGACATTAGGAAGTTCAGCTTCTCTCATAGAGTTGTCAACGAGTGGAATAGTCTGCCTGAGTGGGTATTTAATACCACATCTCTGTACTGCTTTAATGTTAACATTGACAAGTTCTTCCATGACTGTGGTATAAGAATGATGAGGAAACCCTTGATCATTTGTTTTGGGGTTGTTATCATACCTCCCAATTTATCCTGGATGCAGAATTAAAACTTTTAAACAGACAATTTGTGTTCTCCAGGGAGGACATCTTTTTTGGTTTCCGTAATAGTAAGTGTCACCCGTATAACTTTCTTATCCTACACGTTAAGTATTACATTTTCACTAAAAAGAGACAAAAAGATCTTCCGAATATATCTGAGTTCTATTACAAATTTAAATTTGCTCTTTTAGTGGAAAAGCACAATTATTACTTTTCAAGAAGTGTCCCAAAACATAAGAACATTAGTTACAATAAGCTTGAAAAAGCTTTCAACATATTGGAGTAACGTATGCTTTTTATTAATGAGGAATTTCATTTGCTTGTTTGAGGTCGTTACTGAGCAGGATCTAAACTATTACAATATGTTACTTACAGCATTGAAATATGAAAACTTTATATATAGTTCCTTTAGGGAGTTCCAGAAGGCGATTGAGACTGTTTGATTTATTATCACCTTGCATAAGGAGAGTAACAGTGTAAATACATTAATGTTGATATTGTTAAAATAATTATTTCATTGAATTACCGTTAAAAAAGGGAGAAATCAAAAGACGAGAATAAATGGAGGAAAAAAAATAAAAAAGTCTGCCTGAGTGGGTATTTAATACCACATCTCTGCACTGCTTTAATGTTAACATTGACAACTTCTTCCATGACTGTGGTATAAGAATCTAATTGTACTGGGCTCGTTTGGTGTTGGTTGGTTGTTTGTTTTAAGGTTGTATGGACTTCAAAGCATCTTATGGGGCCTTGGCCCTCCTTTGCCCTTTAACCTGTTATGTTATGTTAAACTAAGAGTATAGGAAAATTTAAAATACGGGATTAAAATAGTGCCTAATTATTAACTTACGTCTGTAGATAGGCAATCGATCTTTAACGGAAATTATTTTGTGGACACTTTGCAAAAGTGGTGGCGGCATTCATGAAAACAAGAGCTGCTTAGCTAAACATCAAAAAGGCGGGAGTCAAAAATCATAACAAATCATCAGCTGATCAGGTCGATCATCGCACCCGGCCATGAGCATACCAGAACGCATAGCAGCGTATGCGGACGAACATAGGCACATGATATATTGATATCATGCAGCGCTAGGACTGTAGACTTTAGTTGTTGACATGTACACAAACCACATCAAACTCACAGTCACGGCACTTCATCCGGATCGTTGCAAGGATGGCTCTCTAAGAAGCTTTGAGTCGATACAGTCGCAACATGAGAGTGACGACTTGAATATTGACTTTCAAACTGATGGTGTAAATATTTTTCTCTTCCTATTCGTTCATTGTCACACAGTGTTTTGACTTGTAATGTCAGGTCCAGCGTTAAGTTAGCACACAGGCAGTCCCTCGGATTGTAACGTTAGGCCTTGCCTAGGCTAGGCCTAAGTTAGGCTAGGTACATTTATAATTGTGGACTGCGGTGACAGGCAAGACCAGTAGTAGTCTATACTGATGTTTTAAAATGTTTGTAGCAATGTCCTTACTTTGTGCGATGATTGCGTTGTAAAAGTAGCCGTTGGATTTTTGGCACGAATTTGAAGACAGCCAAAGAAACTGTGTCAGTGTGTGTGTGGACAGAAATTGGAATGGAAAAAGGCTAGGCCAGACGTTCCACTAGGGCTTAATTAGGCTAGGTCCTCATCTTACTTCTTCTTCTTTCGGATCATGGTGACACATCCAGAGGACATTACTACACCGCACATGCGTCAGGGGTGCCCTAAGCCCTAATAAAATTAGTAATGTATTGAACGGGGTCTAGGCAGTGTTCGAATTAGAAAAAAAAAGTTAGCCTACATGCACCTGTGCATGTAGCTACAAAATTTTACCTGCACAAATAAATTCTTACATGCACCATATAATATGATAACGAATTGCAATTGTTCTATCACCAACTCACGACAATGTGTTAGGGATGTCGATTTGCGATTTATTAATAATGAGTCAATCATTTAATCATATAGATATTTTTGCAATTAAACATCGATTAATCGCACTTGTATTCCAGTATGCTGATTCCTCAGAATTGCAGAGTCATTCTGTGTAACGATTAATTGGCTGATTTTAATTTACAGTTTACGTAGACACAGTTTTGGCACAGCCTGAGTTTGTACTTTGTTGTTCATAACTTCACATTAACAATGGCAAAGTTACAAATAGACAATCGTTAAAATCGGTAGTGAATAAGACTTGCTAATTTTGTTATGGCTCCAGTTCTGTGAAGCATGGTGCGGTAATGTAGCCAATACAACCTCAAAGGCAGGCCTACTGGACTATGGGCTATTCATTACTTGCAACGAGTCTACGTAACTCATTCTAGGCCCTGAGATTTTCCCGCCGATCATTACCACAAGTCCACAGCCTTGCGCAAAAATACTGCAGTGATGTGCTGAATCTCCCATTATTTACTTTCTTTTAACTTTCCTTGTGTCTATGACAGAAAAAATTACGAACCTAAGCCTACTCGTCTTACTTTCTCTAACGGAGCTTATCCTGGACATGTGTGCGTGTATGATATGACATAGTAGGCCTATAACGCACACTGTTTAGTACAGTGCATGTAGGAACGTTTTGCAAACTGGCGATTTTACATACGTCAGTGGAAAGCACTGAACTGTTGTCTAGTAAATGTAAACGGACATTGCACAGTTGCACTAAATATCCTAACGTATGTTGTGTATGTTCTTTATGGCCTATGCTACACGCATGGTTTACGCAAATGAAGGACACATGAATGACACACTGTCTATATGCGATCCGAACATAAATACTGCTGTACGCAAGCTCCTGCAGTCACATAACAGGAATTAACAAGTAGATTTCTGTCTATTTAATCTTTTTATTAATCTCCAACTAGTTTTTTAGGTTGCTGGAGAAATCTATCTCACTCGAATGAAGGACAATTTTAGGCAAGGAAAAGCCAATCTTTGTGCCCTAGACCTACATGCACGCGTGCAGGTAAGCAATTCAAAGTTACATGCACCGGCAAAAAGTTACATGCACTGGTGCACGTGTGCATGCGCTATTTCGAACACTGGGTCTAGGCTACATGACCGTCTAAACCATCAATCAAAGCAACAGGAAGATTATTCCAATCTTTCAGAGTCTTGGGGAAGAAACTAAATTTATAACAGTTAGATCAAGAGTACAGTTGACAAAAATGGAGATTGTGCATCCCACGAGTAGTCCTGGTTGGGTGTCTAAGTCTGTCCATGGGAATATTAGCCTTACCGAAAAAACCTTCCGCAATCCGAGAAAAGAATTAGTCTATTTTGCTTGCGACGCTCAGCTAGCGTGGGGAGCTCAAGGTCCTTCAAAATGGATGTCATCGACCCTGGCTCATAAGAAAATTCTGAACTTATAAAACGAGCCGATCTCCTCTGAATGCTCTCAAGCTTATCTTGTAGTTGTAAATAAGACTGATGTGGATCCCATACGCAACAAGCATACTCCAAGACAGGCCGGAGAAGACCCTTGTAGGCAGCTAACTTCACATCGCGGGAGCAAAAAGAAAGGTTTCTGTAAAGTATTCCCAAAATCTTATTACCCTTGTTGCAGATAGACTGATGAATGTGCTTATCCCAGTTTAGGCCTAGGTCATTAGAAATTGTGACCCATTGGTACTTTATCGAGTCAACCTTCACTAACTTTACATCGTTGAGGACGTAATCGAAATTAACCGGGTTTTTTTTCCTAGCGAATGTAATGATGTTACACTTAGAGGGCTGGAATCTCATGCCCCAAGTCTTGGCCCAAAGACCTAGATTATGGATATCATTCTGGAGCAAACAACAATCACTGACATTCTCTATGACCCGATAGCAGACACAGTCATCAGCAAAAAGTCTAATATTAGAGGAAACGGCATTTACGATGTCATTAATATGAACAAGGAAGAGAATGGGTCCTAGGACAGACCCCTGGGGAACACCAGAAACAACATCATCGAAAGGGGACCGAGTACCATTAACTACAACAGCTTGCTTACGATCTGAAAAAAAGTTGTCAACCCACCGAAGAACCTGTTTGGAAACACCAAGGCTAAACAGTTTGGTTTTTAGCAGCTTGTGAGGCACGGTGTCAAAGGCCTTTTCAAAATCTAAGATAAAGACATCGACCTGCTTTTGTTAATCCAAAGATGAAGCCCAGTCTTCGACGACAGATACTAGTTGGGTGTCACAGCTGTGTGACTTTCTAAAAGCATGTTGCTTTGTTGATAGGATATTGTTCGACTCAAAGAAGTCCATCAAGTTAGAACTTATAATATGCTCTAACAATTTACAACAAATACAAGTGAGCGAAACAGGCCGGTAATTGCTAGGGAGAGAACTATCATTCTTTTTGTAAATAGGGCAAACGTTTGCCCTCTTCCAATCAACGGTTATCTTTCCCTTTGAAAGGGATTGCTGATACAAGTGACTTAACATAGGAGCAAAATCAGTGGCAATTTCACTAAGGACCCAAGGGTGAATGTTATCAGGTCCTACAGCTTTGTTTTTATTAAGGCCTTTTAACAGTTTTTCAACTCCATGAGTAGATATGGTAATATTAGCCATTCTGCTGTAAGGTGGTCTACAGAAAGGGATAACATTAAACAAGGTTTTGGTAAATACACTTGTGAACTGAGCATTGAAAGCACAAGCCTTATCCAAGTCAGTAGTAGCTAGTTTGCTATCCGTTTTAAGAGGGGGAATACCATGTTTTTCTTTTTTTTTGCCATTTATGTACCTCCAAAAAGGTTTAGTGTCATGTTTTATATCACCAATCATACCATTGACATAATTTGTGTGGGAAATATGGACCTCTTTTTTTATTCTAGAGCGCAAATCGACCCATTTGTCATGCAACTTGTTGTTGTTAGTTTTTTTGAAGATAGCATGCAGCCTATCCCTTCTTCTAATCAGCTTATGAATGCTATCGGTAACCCACAGGAGGGATGTTTTAGCTCCGGTTTTTTTGGTGGGAACATTCTTCTTAACTGTTCTTTCGAGAAAGGACTTAATCAGCTGCCAGTTTTCATCTACAGTACGATTTTTTTGCCCCCCATTGAAGTACCCCAAGGCAAAACTACGGGTATCATTTCTCATAGCACCATAGTTGCCCTTAGAGAATTGCCAGATAAGCCTACGAGGTTTCCTTTTGATCGGAAAGAAACACCTCAGTCTACTGAATAAAGCCACATGATCACTAAACTGGTCTAAGGGCGAGATTTCAGTAAACTGGTTAGGTGAGTTCGATATTAATAAGTCAAGAGTATTTGTGCCTCTGGTTGGAAAATTTACGAGTTGCTCTGAAGCAAAATCGTTTAAAATATCCAGAAGCAGTTTCCCGGAACTGTTGGTAAGACACAGTCCATTATCTTTATGAAGCCTAGTGCTCCAATCGATTTTACCAAAGTTAAAATCCCCTAAAACATGAAAGCACGGCTGCTTACTAGTTCTGTGATTTGCCATGATTTTACTTAGTTGCTCCCGGAACAAAAGGATGTGCTCAGAAGGAGCATCAGGGTCCCTATACCATGAGGCAACATAATGTATAGTACCATTGACAGAGAACTTGGCCCAGATTGACTCAGAACCATTTTTAAGGCTATTGACATTCGTGGGGGATAGGTTGTTTTTCACCAGCAACATAGTGCCTCCACCCCCAAGAGTACGGTCGTTTCTGAAAATGGTATAGTCAAGGCTCGAAGGAACCATTTCTGTTTGTGCCAGTTTTCAGTCTGGGGAATGGCATGGTTGGGCCTAAGTTAGGACTAAACGTTAGCCTAGCCTATGCCCCTAGGCCTAACTTAGACCGCGTGGGATATAACAGAGCCAGAGGAAAGCAAACACAAAGGTAAAAGAAGACATCTGCCCACTCTGGAGGCCAGTGCAAATCTGTTTAATAAAATCTCCAGCTTGGCTGGCCCTGAAGCTCAAATAATTATTAACCAATCACAAAGTAGGCCTAGGCCTAGATACATTAACCAGTCACAAAATAAATTAAAGTAACATTAGAATTAACTTAACCAACCAAAAGCAGTACCTAGGCTATTCAAATTAGACTAAGCTAAAGGCCCTAGTCTCCACTCTTCATACAGTACAACTCATGGATTAATACAGAACACCTGTACACCTGTATAAGCATGCCTTTATTTAAAGGTCAAAAGCAGTCGCCCCAAACTTATTTTGAAACAATGGCTAAATGTCACAAATTTCTTCTTATTTCTCTTCCAAGTATTTTTCATAATATTTTAGGACATACTGTAAATATTGCATATTCAAGGTAAACCAAGCAGTTGCTCCTTGTAAATTTTAGAATTGAGTGAGAAAAATACTGTCACATGATTCTCAAGAGCCATTCAGGAAATAGGATAGTCTACTATACAATTCTTTATTGGGGTGACTGCATTCTCCCTTTAAGGTAACAATAACAATCGTGTGCCAGTCACAAGAGGGGACATTCCAGACAGGGCCTATGCCCTAGGCCTACTCTAGGCTATACAGTGAAAAAGTGGATGGGTACACTTGAATGACTGAGATAGGCCTAGGCCTAGTACACAAAGCAGCGTAGGCTACATGTATGTCTGCAATAGAACCTACTGAGTACTGTACTGAAAGCAGAAATCAAGTACCACAGGTAACAGAGAGCCTAAACTTGTACCTAGCCTCAATCCCTACAAGGCTCTAACCTACAGATATGTTGCTAGAGTTTGGGACAGCGCTTGCCTTAACTGAGGGCTCCAGCGATTTTCACTCGATGGTCTGCGATTTTGTGCCTAGTATGCCTTCAGGATGCACAGCCAAGCAACACCTTTTTTTCGTATGAAGTGCCTGGTCATTTTCTACTGCGCAACCAAATCAATGTTTATTAACAATATATATTTTCCAAAACATAAGTTGCCCATGTCCAATCTTTGCAACTTCTTAATTGTACACCCAAGTGCTAGATATCATATTATATCACTAGGCCTACAGTATTGAAATCACTACTGCATACCAGGGACCAAGCATTCAGACAACAAAATGTTTATACCGTGGTCAACTTCCATGTGTATGGGCGTGAAATCCTCATAAGTTCCACACTATGAAACATTCAATGTATCAATGATATAGCAAGCTTCTAGTGCAGGGGAGCGCAGTTTGTTAGAAAAACCTTGCACGATTTCGGATGCAGATCTCCATGATTTTTTCAAACCTGTGATAAAAAATTCCCAGAAACTATCAGACACACAAAATTTGTTTTTTAAAAGAGAACACTTCTTGCATCATGACTAGGCCTATAATCATCCCAATGTCTGTATGCATTATAGGTATTGGATTGGCTAGGCCTACAGTAATTATGGATTGAAAATCAAACGGAAAAAGTTTTTTAAATCCTGGCCGTTCCACAGAATACTCAGTCAACTGTCTGGCCCACTGTGGTACAGTGTACAACAAAATAATTGGAATACATGGTCAATATTTTGACCATCTTGTTATCTGATTGCAAACAGCATTCTACTACAGTAGAATGAAGACAAAAGAGGCGAGAGAGTGAGAGCTTCTTGTTTATTCACTTCTTAGTGGTTTAACTGACATGTGATCCGTATTCAATACTCCTTTTGTTATGTTTTATTGATTGATTGATTGATTGATTCATACTTGCCAACCGTTCCGTTTTGAGCAGAACTGTTCCATTTTAATATGAGCTTTAAAACCCATAAAAATCATAATGTTAATCATAATGTTCCATTCTCTAGCTTTTAGTATTAAAATGTAAGTGATCAGAAAAATCATGAAGCAACAGCTTGGCAAAAATAAAGTCAGTCTTTGCATACACCTATGTGATTTCAACATATATTTGAACATTTAGAGAGGAAAAGAGGAGTTTTGCACCCTGGACCCCACCCATTGAGGTTAGTGCTTGTGCGCTCACTGTGCACAGTGGATACTATGCTACATTCCCTGTATGTTCCGTTTTTTAAGATGACAATGTTGGCAAATATGTTGATTTTGTTTTTCACCAGCAAACTTACAATGTGAAGGACCTCTTCTTAAAGGCATACAAAAGTTCTTACTGTAAATGCAGAAGACTCCCTGATTAAATTAATTATCATTGACATCATATTTAAAATTTTTCTTGATTTTAGAGAATGGCTCCTGGTCCTGGTAAAATGGTCCCTGGTTCTACCAAAATCCATGGGACTGGAGCCAAAAGTGGGATTTACAGTAAGCTGTCTCCTGGTCCTTTAGGCCTACTGCTTAATGTAAGGCTTGCTTTGGGCATTTTTGTTCAGTGGGGGATGGTATTTGCAGCAGTGAAGAAAAAGGCGTTAAGTTCACACCTATATAAAAGTTACAGCTTTTTCAGTATTTCTCAGGTTGGGACCTTCAAAAACAGACAGAGATCACTAGCCTAAGACCACACAAATCTGACTTTGCTTTCAGGTGGTTTAGATTTGGCCCTCGTTTTGGGCAGTGTATGCACACCTTTAGTCTGCAGTCTGTTGGCGTAGTACAGTATTTGGGTCAATTTGTGGGTGCATGAGTGGGCATAGGCCTGTACCATAGGGTCTTCTCATAGTGGTCGAAATGACAGGTTGTTTGCTGTGTGCTCCTATACATTTTAGAGGGTTAGTAGATCCTTGTATTTATTACTCTCACTGTCATTTTTAGCCATGAAAATGAAAAAGTTCATCCATGCACATCATAAGAAAAAACATAAGACTTGATATTTTTCCACTTAAAGTGCATGATGTAGTCACTACAGTACAACTAAACTTCACAGATCTAGATCTTACTTCCTTCTAAGGATCATCATTGTGCTTGGCAGCTCTGCTGGTTTGATTACCTAAAGTATAGACTCCATATTCATACAGGTGGTTCAGAGAGTTACTGTACTTCTTTTTATCTTCTCAAGATGATTAGTTTTGTAAGATGAAGGGAATGAACAGTTTAAGAAAAAAGAATGGGCCCCCAAATTCTGGGAAAGGGGGTGCTGCTCTGATTTTATTATGTATTGGAAAATGCCTGATATGTATTCACAGTCTAGCCCTTTTCTTCCCCAGATTTGTATGGCTGTACACAACCCATCTAACAGCTACACTTGGACAAAACAGACACTTAGGCCTACTTCAGTCAAGTTACATGGTTGATGCTTTAGTGACTCTCCGAAGGGTGCAGAACACTAGTACTGTGCAGGATGAAAGTAACTCGAAATCCCCTCAAGACTAAGCACCCACAACAAGACAGCTGTGGATGTTCTCACCCTCACAAGAGATGTCGGTTCCAAGCACCAGTTGTAGGATATCTTCATATGCTGCCAAATGAACTGATATTCAAGATTTTTCATCTCACATCTGGTACAGTGCAGTACAAAACTTTGCATCTTGGTCAGAGTTGCAAACAAGTTATGACTCAAGTCAGTACTTTCCAAAATGACCTGACTTGAGTAATACTAGAGAATTGTCTTTGTTGGAATAGCACGTACTCCAGTCAGTACGAAAATTGATTCACTGCAATAGCTGTATTTTCGGCCTAAACATGACCACATGCACATAGTGAATTGCCTTGTTTCAACTCTGATCTAGGTAAGGCAAGTCGTTGAAGGGTAGAGGGGAGTTTCATCTTAAGTCTGCAAACATGTTCCTCAAAGAGAGTTGTATGAAGTAAGTTTTAAATGTCAGCCCTGAAGAAAGTTTTGGCCCCAAAAGTTTGTCATGGGCAAAACGTCACACTCACTGGTCATGTATCTTGGGGTTAAACCATTATGATGGGTGCTTTTGATTCTTACACTACTTAACTGTAAGGAGCTTACAGCAAAGGTTAAAAGGTCAATGCAATGATGGTTTGATTGCTGTGGAGGGCACACAAATGCCAGGCAATAAGTACACATTTACTTTATTTATCATATTGCAATAACTGCATATACTGTAAGCTGAAACAAAAGAAAGTGAAGGGGTACTGTTATGATTTTGTGTGTATGGGGTACTGTACGTCTACAGTACTCCTGTATTACATGATTTGCAGATTTGCCTGTTCCCCACAGTCTTTCCAGCACTTTGTTGCAAAACTGCAACAAGCCCAATTCATGAGTATGCATGCATTTTTGTTGGGAAGATGAGAAGTTATGTCATTTCTTTAGTAAATATACCTTCTGTACAATGTCATGAGTTTGTGTGTGGATTTATATTTTTCATGGTACTAAAAGCACTTGGAGCATTTCTGTTTAAAGAAAATTTTTTTACTCATTCTGTAACATTATGAAGTTACGAGGCAATTTTACATTCATGGATTTCAGCTGAAAAATGTTGCAACTTCAGTAGGTAGTATCTGTACAAAAATATATATTTTCTTTCTTTCTTCTCCTATCCCAGCTGAAGATCTCAGTAGAGTATCCATTACATCCGTCACCCTTTCACAACTTGTAAGAAGTTACATTTCATGTAACAATGGCTTGAGACACTTCTTGACTAAGTACATTCTTCTCCTGAAAGACAGAAACAAGGATGACAAAGACATTCGTCTTTGGGATCTTTTCAAAAGATTAGGTAATGTATACTGAAATGGTTGGATGAGGAAGTGAATGGTGAGATGTAGTAAGAAATATGGTAGTTTCTTAGTTCCTCATAAATTTACAGAAACTCTTTGATTGGAAAAAGTGAAGATGCTGAAAAGTCACAACTTCTCACCGAGGTTATATCAGCATTGACACTGCAAACAGTGCCATTGTGAACAACATTCCAGTTGTGGGCAATTGTTAAAAAGTCATTAAAAAGGAATTCCCTGATAATCATGTGGGTGAAACATTTAAAAGGACAAACTGTGCTCATGGATAGTTCCAAACTCAGACTGCATTCGGCCCTATACAGGAAACAAGCTGGGGAATCAGCAGTTCCCCCTTGAAGTCTACAAAATCAAATTTCAAAAGTACCGTCACAACCTTTCAATTGTATTGAAGGGACATTTTTTCAGTGAAAATAGTAAAAACAGGTGCCATGAAAAAAAATTTCATTCTACCTTTGCTTCCATTGGTAAGGTTAATTATGTATTATTTTCAGGACAAATGTCTCCCCCCCCCCATGCCCATGTATGCAAAATTAGGTATGGTCCTCTCCAACACTTTCATTCCATTCGGTATTGGTTTCTTTCAAAACAACATGCAGGTGCAGATTAGAAAAGTTGCAGAACACCAGAATACTTAGTGTGCATGACTAATCCTGAATATCTCTTTTAGAAAGTCACTTTTCTTAAGTGCTTGTTTTACAAATGTACCTTGGTGCCCTTGTTAAATCTTGGTGTTTTTTTTTTTTTGGAAAATGCAAAGCAATTTCTGACCCCCCAAAAATAACATTGCCCTTCCCATCTATTAGCCCAAGACCTGGTACCCCCTACTGTATGTATTCTGTGTGACAAGAAATGAGGTTAATGTATTAAAAATGTAACAATAATTTTGTTTTATCATATTTCTGAAGGTTTACTTTTGAAGCGATCAACATTTCTCCTGCCAACAAGGGAAAGACTGATGATGATGGGGAGGTTTGTCACAAAGGTAAGAGATGGCTTTTATTTGCAGAAAAGTGGTTGATGCTTTTAGCATGTAACCGAACTAGTCTCCTACTGATGATTGGTGCCATACATTATGGCCAGAAACAAAATTTATGGCAAAAGACAGTGTGAGTAGGAGCTGTAAAAAATATAATGTACTGCAATTGTTTACACAGCTTGAGTTTTATACCATAAAGTACCACTACAAGATTACTAATTTATCTTAAAACAGCATCAAGCCATTGTGGGAGGACCTTTGTAATTATGAACAATGACATCACCATCAAACAAATAGTCTGACTTATCATCTGCTAGAGTGTCTTTGAATTTCATGAAATTAGGGGAATGATCAGGGGCAGGCGCACCCGGCGCACGCCCCCTTTTTTCGATGACCAACGATTTTTTTCTCCAAAGAAAATGAGCAAATAAGGGCATCTAGAATTCAAATTTACTTGAGGGAGGACCCCCAAACCACCCGCTGTGGCTTGGCGCCTTCGGTGCTCGCTCGTCGGCCTTAGGCCGACAGTATGTGCGCCCCCCCCCCCTTTCTCAAAATCCTGGATCCGTGCCTGATGATTTCTAAAACATCAGTGCAAAGTTCATGGTTAATTATTACCTGCTGTATGCTATGATTATGCAAATACAATCTTTCCCTGGGTGGATGGCAAAACAAGGAAAAAGAGCATGAGTTTGCTCAAACTGCTTGTTTTTGTGGTTATTTTACTGCTGCTCCTGTCCTCAGTGGGTGAAGGGATTCATCTGAAAAGGAGTATAAAGCAAACCTACTCAGTAGTCAGATAGCCTGAGTGATTCTTATCTTTAGAGTACTCTCAGATGAAAGATTAATTTATGTCAGCCAGAAAGGAAGAGGTACAAACTTTTTTTGATCTGAACTTCGGAAGATAAATTGTGGTTTGATCCTGGTGAATTATTTGGGATGGAAAACAACCTCAGGATGATTTTCATCCTGTAGTGATTTGTAACTACATATTTCATTTGACCACACACCATTCCTTGCTTTTTACTGGTCTCAATACAGAGCCAGTGCAATGAGCCTGATTCACATTAAAGCAATGTACTCATGTTCCAAGGAATGTCCTCAGTAAACAGCATTACATTCGACAAAGTGATGAGGTTGAAGTTGCATAATTTTGTTCTGCATCTGCTAGAATACAAGTGAAGGTTTGTTTAATACATTTGCCTAATGTAGTTTTTGTTTTTCTATTTTCAGGTCTATGCAATATTACAGTTGGAGGTACTTCAAAACTTGCAATGTTTTGGACACCTGTACGGCAAGTTTACCAGGGGTTGGTCTGAGAAAGAGTGTCGCTTGGCATTTCTGACTGTGATGGAGTACTTCAAGATTAAACCAAAGCTAGGTAAGTAGGTACTTTGTTAAGAGTTAGTTTAGCTCTTGGTAAGGGTCATCATGGACTCTATTAATTGGTTCTTGGAGGATCACAGACAAAATTGGCTAGTCTTTTTTTTTTTATCTCAAATCAAGTGAACCCTGATCAATATCCTAACCCATACCCTTGTGACCAGGTTTCCCATACGTGCAGCAGGAAATTTTTAAAAAATCTGCAACTTTTGCATGATGGTGAAAGTCCTTCCATTTTAGGTGGTTGATGAGTAAATATTTCTTTGTCATGGTTTAGAAACTAAATACTTTCCACTTACTGTAGTACAGTGGTATGTTGTTACTTGTGTCCACAGTACATAAATGGGTAATGGCTGGTGCATTTTTTTTTCTCTTTCCAACATAAATCTTTATTGTAATGCCTTGTAAATAGCCATCTTGGTCTTAAAAGTCTTAAGTTTCATATAAAGTGTGGAAACACTTTGTGGTAGACAAGGGTGTGTTATCTCTATTATTTTAACCATTTTTCAAAGGCTCAAAAGGGTTTAAGGACCCCTGTTCAGTACATTGTGAATGTGAAGGATAAAAGCATACTGCACAGTTTTAAAGGAAAGGAGGATAAGGCTGCCTGTTGAAAAATTACCTTCCACCTGCAGGAAAAGAATTCTGCCATCTTTTGCAAGTCTCAGATTGAGCAGGCTTGGACCATGATGCCAGTTTTATGTACCTTTTTGCTCTTGGTCATGTTAAGTTGGGCATAACCAGGTGCCTTTTTTGCCCTTTTAGAACCAAGAGAATTCAATAATAAAGGTGGGTGAAATGACCAGGTGCTGTTTGCAAAATTGGGTCTTGCCTGGTTCAATGTTTTGGATGCAAACTTCTCTCTTATTCCAAGGGATCATGCTATTGAGTAAAAATCCCCTGATACCCTTTAAGTAAGGCTTAATCTCATGCAAATTTAAGAAAACATGTTTTCAGATGTGGCATTGTAAAGCACATGCAGCTCACAAGTTGATAAATGAGCAGATTTGATCATCACAACTTAAAACATCTATTTCCTCATCATAACCCTTTTGTTCTCATTGCTTTATATAACAGTTGCTGTTCTTTCAAGTTCACCTGGTACATTCCCCAAGGCAGAGTATGAAACCCGTTGCTTGTTGAGACATGTCTTCCTTACAGGGTATACCCAAGTGTATGACCTGCAGACCTACCTAGATCTTATTTTGAAGCCATACCCTCTAGTCCACCAGGCAAAAATCCTGTATCTGCTTTATGGACCAGCAGATTCTAAAAGAGGTATGTCTGAGGTTGTTCAGTTTTAAAGGCAGATTCACATCCTTCCAGAATAAATTGGCAGTAACATTCCTGAACTTTGTGATTGGTCAAAGTACTTGGTAGATCTCCAAAATGAGGCAGTCCAAACTGTGCCTCCAAAAGAACTTCAACCACTCTGATTGGACAATGAGATATATGCAGCTCAGTGGTGTGTATTGTACAAAGCACAGGATTGACGATCAACAGAGAGGGGACACTTTCAGATTCTCAGCTTTCACTAGCATACAAAGTAGATTGCTTGGGGAGGGTTAGAAAGCTGCTGTATTGTCCACAGCAGCGGAGAAATGGGAGGGACATCAAAAGATAAAGACAGCTTATTAGGATAGCTGAGAGGTTGAAAGTAAACTTTTTGGGGAAAATTTGAACTATTTTGGGATTATGAGAATTTGCTTTCAACATTTCTCAGTTTACTACAATTTTTCCTATGATTAACTGTCATTTTTAAATGCACTCTCCACATGTGGGGACATTAAACACTTTTTCAAAACAGCAAGAAGTTTTTTTTTTTTCCAAAAAAGCAAGAAGCTGCAAAAGGCAAGTACAGCAGGGTAAAGCTATAGAAATCCTTATATTATGCTGTCTTTCTAAACAACCATGTACCTTTCTATTTTGTTAAGGAGTTATTGGCTGGTATCAGATGTCAGAAGCTTTGCTGGATGCCAGGAGGAGTATGCATCATTTCTCTGGTATGGCAATAGCATTAAAATCTCTCTACTCGCATCCTGCTTGGACAGAGGGCAGTGTGAACAGTGTACTGAAAGAACTCAGTGGTAGGACATCATGTATTCAAACACCTTCATTTATGGTTCCTAAAATTTTGCTACCTTGTTTCAAAACATAGCAATTATCTTATTATCATGAATCATATTACAGATTTTCAACTGTGTTGCATAGTTATCAAGAACTCATGAAAAAGCCACAAAATTTGGTAGATAAATTGTTTGAAATACATGTGAAGAAATAAAATACTTGAACCAAAAATTTCTGTTGAAGAAACTTGAAATATTTGCTGGTTGTATGGAAAAAATTTGATTTTTTTTCATATCAGTATTTGTAGATACAGAATATAGATTCTGTAATTCAAAGTAAGGCAGCAGGGTAGCTTTCTTTCAAGTAATAAGATTCTCACAGAGAGAAAACACTTATTTGTTACTCCAGAAAAATTTGTTACCCCAAACTTTCAATATCTCATATGATGTGACACCTGTAATGCTTGTAATACATTATATTTTGAGAAGATAAAGCTATTGCTGGAGTTAATTGCTGAGAATGAATGGTATACTAATGATTTTATATAGCTGTTTTCTTCATATGCAATGTTAGTGCATTTTTATAAATCAATATTTCCCTTAAAGTGACTACAAAAATAGTCAGACCATTTTGACTTTTTGTTGACAATTATTTAGGAGGGGATATAAGGGCGACTTTATAACCTCTCTCTTCTTGCCCTCCTCTATGAGTTGTAAGTCCGTTATGGTTGCTGTGAATCCAATGTTACACCTGTGTATTTTACACACTATTTATGACAGAAGAGAAGTAAAAGTGCAGGTGGTCGCCCTAGGATTCAACATTTGATAAACAATGGCATGTGGACTGCAAACTGGCACAGGCAAATTAAGTTTTTAGGGGGTAATTTTTTTCCTAAACATTAAAAAAGTAGAAATTTATACTCTGGTGATAATTGGTGTATCTTTTTGTCTACTGAAAGTTTTCCTCAAACAAGCTGGCAATGAAATTCATTAAGATTCTGAACATTTCTTTTTTCTTTTCAAGACTGCCCTCAAGAGTGGACAACTCTCAACATGGCCAAGTTACTGATACTATGTGGGGAGGATATCTGTTTTAATTTTTTGGTCAGCATAGCCCTCAATGGAAAGATGAGAGAAGTTGCCAACATCTTTGTAACACTGTCGATGGTAAGTTCCTTCAGAAAACCAAAATTTTTGATAACTCTGGTTTCGGGCATGAAATCTTGTACATGTACTACTTCAATGCTGATCTTATGTAGCATTTTACTATTAATCGTTTTTTACATCCTATTTATAATTATGTGATCTCACATTTGTATACTGGATTTTAATAAACTTTGAAACTTTTTCCATCATCAGGGTCCTGACTAACAGTATATTCCATCAGGCCCCTTCATTCAACTGTCCTCAGCATTGATATTGGGTAGTGTGCAGCTATGCATGCCTTTTGAACCAGCCATATTTTGGCTGGTTTTAAGTCTCCTTAGCTTTAGTTAGACCAATGCAAGATGTTGTATTGGCATGTTTTCACCTATCATAAGTTATGTTGACTTCCCTCAACCTGATCCAGCATGTTAGATGGACTTGATTTCATTGGGTTGAAGTGTCAGTCAGGCCACAGCATAGCCAAAATTTGGGTGTTTTCAGTTGATAAAATTGACCATTTGCATTGTGCCTCATTCCGTCGTACAGTGGGCAGAAGGCTTGCCCCTATTACCACATGGTCATTTTAATTTGTTAATCCAAATCCAGTACTTAACTTGAAAACTGGGTTCAGAGAGAAGGGATAATCTCCAAACAGGGCCATGCACATTGCCCAATTCAAATGGCCAGACTAGAACCTTCTGTCTAGGTCAGTTGCATTACCCTATACAAACGGACATGAAGTGAGGTGCATACTACAGATTGTTTCAATTGTTACCCTAGTAGTGTTCATTTGTTGTCATCTTCAGACTTGATGACATACTGAACCCTCCTGGAGAAAGTAAGGACACTGCTAGATATACTGGTACCTACAGGCACATTGACTGTGATTTTAATGGAGTCTTTCCAATTCACAAGTTAGACCAATATTCAAACTCATCTCATTAACACATTTTTCAATGATCCAAGGTCTTAATGTTACCAAAGTTTTCTCATCAATTTTTGTGATATATAGGTCATAGGAAAGCACTATGTCATAGGAAAGCACTACAAGTTCCCAGGATGATAAAGCTGTGTATGAATAAGCAGGCTTTCAAGGGGCCCCTGGTCATCTTTCTTTCTCCTAATTTTAACCTTTCTCCTTCATCTAATTGTTTTTTTGAAAATCCTACGCTATCCTCCTTTTTTGACTTACTATCACTTGGAGAAGAAAAGAGTTTATTATTTTTGCTTGGTACAGACCTGCTAAGTCTCACAGAAGTCCCCCAAATCTTAACAGAATCATGATAAAACAGTTAATTATTTAGCACAAACACTCAACCATTCACTTGTTTCATTACAAAATATCTCAGAATTTCATACTCTTCAGTGCTGTTGATAACTTCTAAAAAATCTTAACATTGATTGAAATACAGTTGGAAGCATGTTTGAAATTGTATCTCATAGCTCAATTCTTAGTGACTAGACAGCCAGCTGTAGTGGTGGTATTGTTGGGTGTGTTTGTCCACAGTAACACATTGCAAGGCTTACCTGTGAAAGCAGGGAGTAGCCATTGCACATTTTAAATTGTGAGCTTTAAGTGTAATAAAAATATTTGAAAGAGTCATGTGATGCTCAGGGCTCAAAAAGTCCCTAGGGCAAAGAAAAGATTACTTGGACGAGGGTGCTTCTCAATATAGTAGCCCACCGGGAGTACCTTGGGGAAGTTTTCTCCCCAAAAGAGTTCATAGGATATAAAAGGCAGATTTAAACTAGACAAGAAAAAATTCATGCTGGCAAGTACTATACATTGAAGAACAGTTAACACTCCAGACAAGTAATGAATAAAGAATTTGTCAAGGCCAGTTGATGCTGTCAGCATTAATATGTATTGAAAAGACTACACCCAAAATCCTCTAAAAGTCACACTTTTGCCCAACTTTCACTCTGTGTTATGCTGCTTTTCTGTTTTCTTGAGGATTATATGCTAACTCAAATTGGGATGACTGCATAACTATACTTTAACATGCCTACCTTTCATTTTTACTAGATCATTAAGGAAGAAGACCTCCAGATGAAGTGGCTGTTGAACCTTGTTTACAAGGTTTGTAGAGCTCTGAAGAATACACATGATGTTCACTCCCTATTGAATGCCATCCCAGAGTTGTACAAAGACTTGACAGTAGAGCTACAGGAAGTACCAGATGCAGGTATATCCTAAAGGGGCACCAGACACAAGGCTGTGCCATGCAGTGCCGCACTTGGAGAAAAGTTAAAAATACGAAATTAATTACGAAATTAATTACAGGTGGCCATGCAGGTCACAGCACTGTGTGGTGCAATTCTGGTGCGATTGCTCCTTTTGTATCCATTGTGTTTATCTTTTTTGCAAACGCAGCACAGCGGCTAAGTGCAGCATCTGGTGTCTTTTCCTCTTAACAAGCCTCTTAAATCAGTTCATTTTATCACCTTAATCACAGGTGACATTTAATGAACAGTCCTTCTCAACAAACATCTAGTTTTGCCCCCAAACAACTGCACCTGAATGTTAAAAGTTTAGGTATTTTAATACTGTTGGTAACAAGAAGTTACACAAACTGAGAAATTGATAGAAGAATTTCCAAAATTTCTAGTGGGTGAAGGAAGTTCCATCTTCATTAATCTTTGAAGAAGATCACAGAGAGGTTATAAGGTGAAACAAAAATCACAAACTTTTGGATGGAGATGCAGTTCCCAGTTAACTCAAAGTAGTATCTGGTCTACTCAAAATTTCCAGTAACCAGAAGCTACTTTTGAATAAATTTAGCATCTGGTAAGTCACTGTTATTTGTTTCCATTGGACCGAATCATATGTATGTGGGGAAGGGGGCGGGGTGGGGTCTGGTTCATTGTAATTCTGCTGGTATTAAAAGACACAGGATGCAATCCAGAAAATAGCCTATGTTCCACCCAAACTTATCTTTCAACACTGACTTGGTTGGTAACCCAAAGTTTTTGCAGATAAAATGTTTATAACCAAAATATGGTTTGTCATAAATGGTGTTATAATGAAAATATTGTCATGAAAGTAAAATCAACTTTCCCTTGAAACTTCTTTTATGTTGCACAACTGGAATCCTGCTGATGCATTCTTATAGCAGCAAGTGACATTACATGGCACATGATACAAAGTTTCAAAGCTCAGCAGTGAAAAAATATTAATCTGTTGTCATTTATTGCAGGTAAATTAAAGCTGTGCAAATAGTCAGTTGTCTTTTCAATGTGTAAACTGTGGAAATATCCTACCAGGTTTAACATCTCAATTTGCTACACTTGCTTGTCAAATTGCTAGACAAATTTGCACAAATGTGTAACTTTTTTGTGAGGATAGAGGTGGGAGGGGGGAGGTGGTGGAGCAGACAGAAGAGATTTAAACCTTTAGACTGTTACTTTACTCAAGTAATTAATATAGACTTCAATAACTGCTGCACAAAGTTTGAATATTACCAAAGTACTCCCTCAATTAAAATGTAGCTAGCATATTGAATTTTGTGTAATGAACCACTTATGCTACAATATTTGACCCACAGGTTATGTGAAGATGCTTCTAAGCTTTTGTTTATCATGTTTGCTGATTTAATTTATGTTATTCAGTGTTTTGCATCACTCTTTCTGCAGAAAATTACCTGAACTTTGCTGATCTTGCTGAGAGCCAGGCTGAGTTGCTCCGTGAACTACTTCATCATAGCTATAAGATGAACAGACTCTCACTGTAAGAGAATGGATTAGGAAGGTTGTGGGTCACAAATTTAGGATATTCTAGGAAAATTTGTCTTCATGAATATGCAATAACGATGTGAGTGCTAATTTGAATTACTAACCAACATTGAAGAAGCATCTTGAGATAATACATTACTGAAATGACAAGGTCCCAAAGTAGCAGGTTATTCACTTTTCCATATCAGTCCAGATGGAAGTCACATGTTTAATAGTATTTCTCAAAAGGCTGTATTTGGTGGGCAAAATAATTCCTTTTGAAGTGCCTGTTTGTTACAAAAGGTTTAGTGTGTGTGTTATATGTATGCAGTCTAATCATTTGTAAGAGCGTGCCTTTAAGTAAACAATAGGTGTAGTGAGTGAAATGGATGTATTTAACTGTGTAGTAATGTGCAGTTAAGTGCCTTTTTGCAATGGGAAGGGTAGATCATGGGCCTGTTAACATGCGTGGCTGTTCCAATAATTTGAAATATAATGCTTGTTTACAATGGGTCCATAATTACCATGCATAAGTGGTCTGATAGTTTGTAATGCACTTATCAATTGAATGACGCACCCCACTACCCCTTGGCATTATCAGTCAATTGTGGGCCATTGACAAATGACAGTGTGACTCACATGTTCGTCATTAAACCACTTGTCAGCCACCAGCATGACTGAGGGGTGAGTCACATTACCTCAATTGTCAGTCACTGTTGTGACCAAAGGGTGGATCATTGTGAGTCAATTGTTACACTTTGTACAGGGATACCAATTACCATTCAATTTTTCAGTCAATATATGGTGACCCACACATAAGTCAAAATTGCAAATTGTGCAACAATTTTGTGACTGAGGTGTGAGTCATTTTACATTCAGTTGTCAGTTACAGAAGTGACTGAGAGGTACGTCATTGTACGACTTTTGTCAAAACTGTTGTGGACAATGACTGACCGTGTCCGGGGGTAGTGGGGTGTGTCAGTTCAATTGGTAAGTGCATAACAAACGGTTTACTGCATTAACAATGCATGTGAGTAGCATGTACAGTATTTTATCTTCAAAATATTTGTAATGGAGTGTCTGTTTACAATGAATATGGTATATGAAGGGCTGGACTTGGGTGGCCTGATAAGTCCTTTCAAACGTACAGTAAGGGTGAGCAATTTGTTTGTGATGGTGTTATATGTTTCACATTGAATGAGTGTAAAGGATGTAAAGGGGCTGGTCATTGGTGGCCTAATAATTTGTAGCAATGTGCCTGTTTATAAGAAGTAGAGTAAATAAACACTATGCATGCAATAGATTTCTAATAATTTGCAATCAAGGTCCCATTTACAGTGAGTTTACAGTATAATGAAAGTGCTTTATATGGTGGTCTAGCTATAGCTTAAGGTGTGGAGGATAACGGGAGTGCGTACTTAGAAATGCACGGCAAGCACTTGGGAGAAAAAACTTCATATAAAAATAGAAAAAAATTGTTTTAACAATGTGACATTAAAAGTGTATGGAATTTTAGGTTTAATCTCATCTCTCAGTGAAGATTGCTTAGTCTTGACAAAAATATATCAATAATCATAACATATTAATGTGAATATTTGTCAAGATGAACAATGAGGCTCCTGAAAATTAGGGTCATGGCCACTTAACACCAGTATGTCAAAAATCTTACCAAAGTTACAGGGAACTTTTTGGAAACTGAAAAAGTCAGTAAAAAAGCATGGCCCTTCTTACCCTATGACCAATTGGTGATGGCAGTAGTCTCAATAACTCTTGGTAGTCCAGTAGCCAGTGCTTCCCTCCCATAGTCTATTGGATGTATGGGCCAAGTCAGAAAACTAGGGGCCAGAATATAACAATGAAAAGCACTGAAAATAGTGTACTAATTCTTCTAAAAGTTGTTTGATATGAAGGAATGATAGTTTCATTTGTAGACTCTTCTGGACAGTGGGTACTTATAAGTATAAGTGAACATTTTCAGCAATGTTTGGTTTTGCATATAAATAAGGGAGCCATTGGGGGCAAAGGCTCCTCTCTATTGTTCTTTTACTAGACAAGAATAATTTAAAGGAGCATCTAGCTTTTGGGAGCCACGTTTATTTCTGTCCCCAGGCAGTGTGTCAGGAATATAAACCAAGGAGTAAAAGGGGAAAAGAATGAGTGGCCATGATTGCAAGTATGCATAGTTTAAGTTCCAAAAAGTCTCCTTTTAGATCACCATTTTGGTACAAAATTTTGCAATAAATAGCTCAAATTTTCAATATGAACAGATTATAGATGGTATCTGAATTGCGTTCAATCTTTTCTAAAGAGATTACTTAATAAGGGCATTACAGTACTTCATACTCATCAGAGGAACCTCTGTTATAAACTTTGGGGATTGGACTTTGGATCCCCCGATTGCAAAAAGTTTTGAACTAAAATTTGCAAAGATTAAACCTTTTGGAGTATATTGTAAAGAGATATCATATATGCAGATGTATATTTTGATATTTTATAATTTATTTTACAGAGTGCACAGTATCCTTATCAAATGGGAATATTTATTAAATTATTCATAAGCAAATATGTAGCTTCAAATATAGTTTGTACTGTTAAATAACATATAAGTAACAAAGTGTACTTTATATCTTTAGTGTAGTAACCAGAGAAGAGCCTTTAGAAGAACCTCACTTACAATGATCTTAATTTTAGAGCAAATTAAGTTGACAAGTATTCCTTGGCATCTCTTTCACTGCACTCACAAGTATTTGCTTCTACTGTATTTGAAAATTTGTGGAGCACAAAAACTTGACTTTGAATGTTCGTGGCAATATGTGTATGGCTTACTAGTGTTTTTTTAGTTTACTGAATTTTTGAGGAGATGGTATGTTCAAAATTTTATATGTGTGCAATGGTCTTATTGACCAGCCCTATTTCTCCAGGAAGAAGACAGAAATTGTGATCATCATAAAATATTAGATTGTGAAATTTGTGATGGATGGAAAAACTTCAGTGTAAATTTTAAAACAGTACACAGCAACTTTTATGCTGTGGACTGCAATAATCTCAGAAAATTGGGTGAGTTTTTGCTGATCAAATTAATTAAAATTTAAAAGACGAATTCATTGTGGAAAATGCAAGATTTTGGATTGAATAAACATGTAATATTAAAAATGTTATGGTGATGTGTTGTGCATGTGGCTATGCAAAAAGGAAAGGGTATATGGGATGTGCAGGGATAGGGGTGCTTGGGGGTAGGGGAGGGGAATGGGATGAGTAGAAGTAAGGCAGGAGCATGCATAGGAGGGTGGGAGGTTAAATGTGGACTTTAGGAGAAGAAATTTGCAAATGCATGAAGGTTTTATTCTCCAACTCATTGAAAATTACAAGTAATTGCAATTTTGAAATTATGGTTTATTTGTGACAGTTTGTTGTGGTGGTATTGACAAGTTAAAATGTATTCAAATGGTTTTAAGAAATAACTAAGGACAAACCTTCCCAAGGGGCATTACCTAAAAAAGTTACCAAAAAGTTAATGAGTAACAAGTAAAATACTGGATAAAGCCTTCTTGATTCTTCTACAAGGCTTTGTATAAATTGTTTGTTTTGTTTGTTAGTGAAATTTCATGTAAACACATTTATAACTTCTCTAAGTCTTTCATTCTTAAAGGTGACAAAACAGCAGATTCAAGCTGACAGATCTACTGGACAACTCTGTTTCAAACTACTCTAGTCTGCCATATAGTGATGTGCTTTTCTTGTGTTTTAATGTTATATGTTATTTATGAGGGGCTGGGTGTGATGTATTAAGTCTGTCAAATAGAAATACACGGTGCATCATCAGCCATTGGCTGTAAAATATGTATAGAAGTCCATGTCACCAGAAAAATGTAGCAAATTTGGCAATACACATTACAAAAATTGAAAATTTTGCTACAGAGAAAGTTCCACAGGTGGGAAAAGTTGGGAAGCTGGGAGGCTCCTTCCCAGAAAATTTGGGTATTTAGAGGGAAATGTTGGTAGTTGGAGGAAAATGTACCTTTTTTTGGACATGAAAATAAGTAAGAGGTGCAAATTAAGCTCCCTTCCCAGGAAATAAACATTTTTCCATCCCTGAGAGAAACTCCAAAGAAGTGATTTGAGTCATAACCTCTTTGTCAGAGAACTCTTTTATTTTACGAAATTGAATATTGAACAGAAAAGTGCTGCATAGTGCCTGTGCAATAATACCCTGAATAAATATTCAATTTTATGAGAAGGCAAACACTATGTCATCAATACCCAACTTCAAAACAGATGTTGGATTTTCGCAAAATTAAGTGTTTAGCATTTCTAACAAGTTTGTCTTCAAGCTCAGATACGGTATTACCCATCTGGTTACAGTTTTGTCTCAACATTGTTGGATTAAAGTTTTTATCACTAGTTGTATCATAAGCTAGGATGGGCACCAGAGTAAATTTTAAGTTGTTATTATACCCTACAAAGGGCATCGAAATGTTTGGTTATATGCGCAGAATTCAGGCTCCACGCAAGTTGTAGATAAGCTTCGCAGCAGCTCATTTCTCTAGTAATGTCCCCTTCCATTGACACACAGCAAGTCATTCTACTATATATACATGTGTGGGTGCTATCGCTCTATCATAGGATTAAAACAATAAAAAAAACTAAGAAAATGAGGCGGTAAGAAAAAGTAACATACAAAAGTTACCAAAGTCAACATGTTGCTATGCATCCAAAAGTGTGAAAAAGTTACTAAAAACTCCTCTTAAATATATCACTTTTTGAGCATATGATTTGAACGAAAGTGGGCTGAATTTTGTGGTAAAATAAAGTTGACACTGGACTGACTTTTCACTTTTGGATTACTGTAATATTTGTTCAAGCATAAATGTCTCATGTTATGTGATTTTGTCGTCATTTGTGACTTAATTAGAAGTGAAACATGGTGCAAGTTCCCTTCGGTTAAATTTAATGTTGGTTTTTCAACAATTTTTGAGTAATATTGACAAGTTACACTGAGTGTATCGAACCTTCTTGCCATCAGCCATGAAACCAAAGGTGCATCTTAATATATTTTGAAGTACACTTTCATTTCCTTTGCTTATATAATGTCTAGTCTATATATTAAGTTCATATTATTTTTGAGAAGCATGGAATATTATGTTGAGATAAGTTCTAATTGTCATATATTTGAGTTTTTTTTTATTTATTATATTTATTTACTTACATGTGTATTCATATTTATTTTTCTCTTTACGTTAAAAATTTTACTTCCAGGATTCTTTCAGATATGTACGTACTGTTTTTTTTCTTTGAGGATTGAATTCTTGAAAAAGCAAAGTTACGAAAATGACATCATATCTCTGGAGTCTTCTTTTTAGTTTAGTTAGTAAACAGAGTAAGTTCACTTCGCGTGCATGTGAATTCGGCGTGCGTGCAGTGTGCGTCATTGTGTACCCTCCAAAAATGACATCAATGGATAAGGTCTATTCGAGGGAACTAAAATTGTTTTAGTGATGTGGGTCCTCCAGCACAACAATCGCCATTATTATTTTCATCGTCGTCGTCATCATCATTTACTTCACAGGGAAAATGGTGCTGTCTTTAGTCAAAGAAAGGTTGACTTATTTGTGATTTTTGTTTTTTCTTTTTTTTTAATAAAAATTTGACTCGACTTTGGGAAGTGGCATAGCGGCAGCGTAGGTTTCACTTGGACGTGCCAGTGTGTTGGGGGTGAGTTACCGAGCTATGGAAATCAGTTTAATCTTAAACGATTGTTTTGTTGAGCCAGTTTGTATCAATGAAATTATAATTCCAGATAAAGGGCTTGCCAGCTTCTTCAAGGACGCTTTTAATCCGTCATATTCAAGGCGATTTGTAAATATTTCTGTCATGCAAAATTCTTAGAAATTTGTACATCATACCTGTCAGCTTATTATCCTTACTGTTGGTCAATCTACCCCAGCATGCTGTAATACTTTCCTCAATAACTCCAGTAACATACCGCCCAAGCCAGTGGCGCCGCCAGGCATTGTTGATTGGGGGGGCACAACAGATGATGTCGTAATGGCACTTCAGTTAACCCCCCACCCAAGTCTGCGCAAAATGCGTTTTTTTTTTTCGTGTGCTCCCTGCTTTCGTATACACAGTGGGGATCCTTCCGTTGTGAGGTGTCACTGCACTAAGGTGCCGTCCTGGGGAGGGGGTGTGGAGGGGGTGTTGTCCCCCTCCCCTTTGAGAAATTTTTGTTCATTTAAAGTTGCTTAGATGCAAAATGGTGCTATCTTTATGGTATTTTTGGAGCTGATCATATACCTGTATGGCTGGAAAATGACCATAGTTTAGTGAATTCTAATTTTTTTCGACTGGCTGGGTGTTTTTTTCCATCTGAGTGGCGACGCTTAAATATTTCCTTTTTATGCACCCTGCGTTTTTGAATACAGCAGTGAGGATCTTTCCTTTGTCACTACATAAAGGTACCGTCCTGGGTAGGGGTCTAAGGGAGAGGGTGTTCACCTCCCCTTTGAGAAATTTTTGCTTATTTAAGGTTTTTTAGATGCAAAATGGTGCTATCTTTTGGAATATTTTTGGAGCTGATCATATATAGCTGGAAAATGTCCATAATCTAGTGAATTCTAATTTTTGGTTAGGTGAAAAAGGAGAGCATGTTGTCTAAGAGAAGAATACGCTGTCAACAAACATCCTGAGACTCCCTTTTGGCTACTTTACCCAAAAATACGTGCGTGGAGTCCACAGAAACATTGTTTGACCATAACGAAATTTTTCCTCCCCTTCATTGTGCATTATAAAAAGGCATCTAAGGCTGGCAGATACCTGTATAGGGCCTTCCGGAAGCTCTGGATAAAGTACACTAGTAAAATGGAGCAATGACATAATGCTTATTACCTGACATCCAGATAATAACATAGAGTAGAGCACTTTACAACTATCGTATTTTTACCAATTTTGAACGAAAATCCAGATGAACAGCTTCCAGCAATGGGGAACGAGAGGGAGGGAGACTATTGGTGCAGGAAGATGATATTAGACCTCCCCGACAGGTATAGCAAAAGGGGTGAAGGACTAACAAAGGCGTTTTCAGAATGCTTTTTTGTCGTAAGTGTATTAAAAACCACCATCTACCAAGGGCGTCGCCAGGAATTTGTCAAGGGGGGGGGGGCGAAGCCTATAGAAAGACTCTCAGCGCTTTGCGCCACCATGTTGGCGCAAGGAACAAGAAAATTTTGGCCCAAAGTGCCTCCCAGATCGCTAGAAATGACACTTCCCAGGCCTATTTACCTCATATAAATAGGGGAAGCACCAGCCATATTGTAATAAAAAACATTAAAAGATACCAAAGATATGCTCAAGGGGGTGGCTGCCCCCTTCACCCCCCTTGGCTACGTGTCTGTGATCTATACCGATAATGAGTGCGCGCAAAGTGCTCGGTAAAATTTTTTGGAAAATATATGACGGCAAATACGTAATTTCAACTTTCCAAATCATGCTACAACAACCTAGTTTGAAAGATCGCATATTGATGCTAGGCCCTTACAGATGTTGTGATTATAGTTCCATGTATTATTATGTTAATAATGGTCATGAGATGGAGTGCAAACCGTAAAGCATGCGCACAAAGCGCGCGAAATTTTTCATTAAAGTGGACCTAAAGTCTAAAAATTCAAAAATATATATTTTAGAGGTTACAAAATTAATCTTATTGGTCCAACTCCCATTGTCATAGCTTATTCCATTGCTGAGATATTAAATGTTAAAATTTATTCACTTAAATCCAAACAGTTCATTGCGCAATAATTTTTGACATTCTTGTTGTACAACTCACATTAAATGCTTTGTTTTCTTTTAAAATTAAAAATGTCTATATGACCTTGACCGCTTCCTGTTTTCTTGCATGACATGCTGTACAGAGAGAGCTTATATAGTCAAGTCACCCCAAAGCAGTAAGAACGCGATCACATTTTGGCACAAGGTGCGGTGGCTTTCAGAAAAACAAAGAAATACAAAGATTGTAATTTGAGTAGTACAACAATGACATCACAAATTATTGCGCAATCTACCTTTTTAAATCGAGTGAATAAACTTCAACATTTTATATCTCAGCTTAAGAAAGTCCTGTGAAGATGGGAATTGGACCATTGGAATTCAGTTTTCATGCTCTGTAATATATATTTTTGAATTTTCAGACTTTAGGTACACTTTAAATGAGATTTCCTTGACAAAACCTGCATTTAGAATCTGCATCGAGACACTTACCATTGCCCAACAAACCTACATGCCACTCAAAAAGCCAGTCTTTTACCTGTCAATTCGTGAACAGCTTTCAACTTTTGCTGCTGTGCTTCTCCGGGAGTTGCTATCAGAAGATATTGATAATAAGAACACAGTAGTAAGGTCTGAAGCGCGCGGAGCGAGCGAAATTTTTGATAGTTTGCGAAGGATTTGTGATAGAAAATGATTAAATAGATCTATCACTCGATTGAAGCACACCTTACCCTACCCCCTACAGAAATCTATAGCTAATTAATCCCCCTTGTTATCATTTTAAAATTTTCAAAAAATCTTCATGGGGGGCACGCGCCCCCATGCCCCCAGTGCCGGCGACACTGGCCCAAGCTCCTCATAAGCCATACAATTCGATAAGGATTTCTTTACTTTCAGGATTTGTTTGCAAAAGTTAAAATGAAAGCTTCGACTTGTCTAAGATTCCCGAAATTTCTCCCACGGGGTACCATGGAATATGTTGTGATCGCCGGCCTGGGGAAGGGGTTTAAGGGGAGGGTGTCCTTACATGCAATCTGGTGCCACATATGCTACCGTTAAAGTAAAATTTGTGTTCAAACATTTACGTATTTCAGATACTAAAAAATATCGGCATAAGTGAGGGGGACATGGCCCAATGCCCCAACCCCCCCCCCCATACGCCACTGTTTATGACATTTTAGTAAGCAAAATGAAAAACGCTTTCTTTGCCTGATTTCACCTGTTTACATTTGGGATTAGTAAACTTATTAAAATTAAACGTAACACCAAGATATATATTATCAACAACATCAATAGTGTCATCACCGAAATAGAATGATGGGTATACGTCTGACTTTACCCCGCGAAAATATGATAATTTTAGCTTTGCTTGTGTAGACAGTCATGTGCCTAGTGTCGCAAGAATCTTTGACACCATTTAAAGTGTATCTAAAGTCTAGAATTACAAGAATATGTATTTCAGGTATTGGAAAATAAATCTCATTCATCCAACTCCCATTTTTACAGCTAATTACTCCTTTGCTGAGATATAAACTGTTGAAATTTATTCACTTAATTTGAAATAGTCCGTTGCGCAATAATTTGTGATGTCTTCCTTGTACAACTCATGTTACCTGTTTTTGTCCCCTTTAAAATAAAATGTTTATATGACCTTGAAAAATACTATTTTCTTGCACTGTATGTTGCACGGAGAGGGTTTGTATAGTCAAGTCACCTTATAACAGTTAGACAGTGATCACAGTTTGGCACAAGCTGTAGCACTGTGGCTTTCGAAAAATACAAAGAAAAACAAAGCCCGTAATTTGAGTAAGTACAAGAATGACATCGCAAATTATTGCACAAGCTGCCACTACCAGTGAGTGAATAAGCTTCAACATTTTTCCTCAGTTTAGAAATGCTCTGTGAAGATGGGAGGTGGACCATTTGCATTCATTTTTGAAGCTTTTTTAACATATCCTTGTTAAATTTAGACTTAGGTAGGCTACACTTTAACTCAGTACAAGCCATTGTAGCTGCTTCAGAGGGTTGTTTTGTTGTGTTTCTTTTAGATTTGAGAAAGAGCTAGAAGAAAACTTAACAAGAAGAACTTTAAAGGTCAAAAGCAGTCGCCCAAAACTTATTTTGAAACAATAGCTAAATGTCACAAATTTCTTCTTATTTCTCTTCCAAGTATCTTTCATAATATTTTAGGACATAAATATTGCATATTCAAGGTAAACCAAGCAGTTGTTCCTTGTAAATTTTACAATTGAGTGAGAAAAATGTTGTCACATGATTCTCAAGATCCATTCAGGAAATTGGATAGTCTACTATACATTTTCTATTGGGGTAACTGTATTCTCCCTTTAACGCTCAGTAGAGAGGTTTTTTGTCCTTTTTATTGCTCAAGATCATATCCACTCACTCTGTGGGCGAGCTGTTTGCGATGCATTGGGTATACTATACTGATCTGTACAAGACATATTGACGAATCAGAGTGACCCTATTGATTATATTTTTGAATAATACAGTGCAGTCACCAATTGTTAATAGAGATATCCGGAGATTCCTGAGTGTGTCTGGGGTGACACAACAGCTCCTTTAACATCTGTATTTGGTATTTTAGTCAAAGCTAGAGCTCTGAACCACGTCAAGCAAAGTATAAAGTGCTATTAGTCACTATTTTATCGACTAAGCCGATTAAAATCCACTTCTGATTCCTATCTTTTCTATTTCTTTGATTTGTTTCTTTCGTTCTTCATTTTCCTGCCTGCTGAGTGGGAATTTAATGACGAGCAAAAAGAGAAAAGAAGAGAAAACACATACGGCATTTGAACTGACCGACTCAGAAAGCTTCCCAGGCGCCGAAATGTCTGCGTATCTGGGAGACGAAAAAGGTCACGAGAGTGCCGGGATCGCCTCGCCGAAAAATCGATCAATGTTCCCTTCGATCAATTAGACGTCAAAGGAGGATTCTTTAAGTTTTCAATGGAAAACTGACACAGTTGAATCCGAGTTGCTTTGTTAACATTAACCCCTATTCTCACGGCGCAATCGGTTGTAAAAATACAAGACAGACGTGAGCAATAGCGGGAATGCGACCGAGGCGAAACTCGTAGTTGACAGTGATTGGTCGAAGCCAATGTCGCGACATCATTTTCCAACTTGTATATGAAAACATGGAACGGGATGTGCGGACTTGACGCAGACTGTCGAAGAAGATGCGAAGGCTACCCGGTCTTTGGAGATCTCGGCTATGACTTGTAAGTGTTTTCGAGGGCAAAATACGAGAAAATAGGATTATTTGACTAAAAGTGGACTTAAAATCTGTCATTAAGACAGATTCCCAAAGGGATATTGGTAATGACTGAATGAGGGACTTTTTGTAAGTTGTGTCAACAGTAATTTGGATTAATAGGATGCTGTTAAGTGGTGTAAGGTCTCAATGAAAAGGCGGAAATTTAGAAAATTTATCCAAGTAATGTTCTTTTATTTTAAATACAGACTTAGAAGAAAATATTTTCCCATTGGAACTCTTGTTTCGTCAAACCTTGGCTACTAACTTTGAAAATGATGAAAAGTGAGGCGCTTGGCAAGACGGGTTTAAAAGTTGATCAATGGAATACTTAGGAAATATTAAAGACATACAAGTGTAAGCCACCATACTATTAAAGACCTGCATTTATTTTACTGATGTTGTTCCAAGAACAACCTCTGTTGCTGATTATCAGCCGCGGATCCAAGGGGGGGGGGGAATTTTCCGGCCTCAGCCCCCCCCCCCCTTTTTCGCCACATCAACAATAGCAAATACGCGAAAATTAGCATAATGTTAATCTAGGAGAATACTCAAAGGGGCTTTCAGCCCCCCTTTTCGAAATGTCTGGATCCGCGCCTGATTATAACTTTGAGATAAACATTCTTTAAAGGGAAGTAAAGTCCTAAATTTCAAAGGTGTTTTTTTCGAAAGGTTGAACAGCTAAACTTACTCGTCCAGGTCCTATTTTCACAGGATATGTTGTATATGCTGAGAACTAAACTGACGAAGTTTATTCATTTAAAGGCAGACTCACATCAATCAGAAAGAAGTCCATTTTAACATTCTTCAAATTTTATAACTGATCGCCTCACTTTGATTGGCATAAAAGGGGGGGGGGTAATTAAAACTTAAACTCCATGTTTCATATTAATCTGCAATAATAAAACTCCAAATAATTGAAATATGTTCCTGGACCCCTGAGAAAACTTATCGTCTAGTCAAGTCCAGCTTTCAATTTTGTCTTTTCTGTGACTAGTATGTGTCGCTGGTTTGACAATAGTTCTGATTGATTTCAATATGCTCTCTGATATACACATAGCCCGGTTGCAAAAGTTCGAATATTCGTCTTTTTAATTTTTTTTTTATTTTTATTTTTACTTTGTTTTCATTTTTGGTCATGACCGTAGCCAGAGAGCTCATTATTGATCCATGTTAGGGCCCTTCCAAGCATAAAATCGCATCTCCAGTTCTAAATCTACACTGTTGGAATTGGATACGCTGTTCAATTTAGTTGAGATTTCAAAACGGGGGCATAGTGGCCGGGTCATTAGGCTATGCTGGCCAGTTATTTGATCCTGCAAATCTAGTAAGACAGGTTTTCACTATTCGGTTGCCGCAGTATTTAAAGAAGGGGAAATATAGTCACCTCAATTTAAATTAGTGTGCCCCTTTTGCCAAATGCGTAGGAAGCTGTTCTTGACGGAGGGGAGGGAGGGCTGAACGTCATTTCGGACTGCCCTTCTGGGTGAGGGGTCTAAGGGGAGAGGTTATGAAATCTTTGAATATTTGAGGGTCCTTAGATGCAATCTGGTGCAGTATTTGAGCAACTTTTAAGATAAAATACTGCAAAGTTTTGATATTTTTGTACAGTGGGAACAAATAAGGGGTTTTCGTTTTTGAATTGCGGAAGGATACTTCCACCAAACACGTTTGTGACTGGGGGCTTTAACTACCCCGCCCCTCGCTTCCTACGCCCTTGCCCTTTTCCTTATTCAAGTGTTTCTGTTTTAACTTGATCTGAAATTATTTTTAAGTCAGGTTAAATAAATCTCTTTTAACATTTAGACGGCAGTATCCTTTGAAACATCAAAAGAGATATTTGTAGGGGAAAATTTGTTGGATTTAGTTGATGTTTAAATGACATAATTATACTTTGTCGCTGATTCTTTTCAGGACCACCTCACAACGAGACATACACGGTACTGTTGCACTGTCATTGGAAAAGAGCGACCTCTATTACCATAAGTGATTGACTAGCCTACATCATAAATTCCGATATACAAAATGGATTCTCGGGTTGCTTTTGTAGTTAGGTGAATATGTCATGACTGTAGATCATTCACACTAAATCAAACTTCTGTCTCACAGTAATTATGCCTCGTGGGTGTACTCCCCTTTGTTCATATGGTGAACTATTGGCTTAAAGATATGGGAACTTGTGACCAAAAGAGGTGTTTCCGAATTCTGATTCAACATTTACAGATTCCAATCGACAAATGGTTGTTTCGTTAGTATTAGGCTTATTTTAATACATTTCAACCTTAATATGACTAACATCTTGAAAGTGTGACCATTATTATGAATACCATTAGCTATATATGCAAACATAATGCAGTGGAGTTTTGCGCACTGTATTTCTTCTAACTCTGTATAAATATTAGTATCGGAAGTAGTTTTCGGTTTAACAGTATGGTGTGTCAACTTTGTCAAATAGACAACCCTAACGTTCAACTCCCACCCCCAGTACCAGCCTTGCAGGCAGGGGAAATTCCTGTGAGACATTTACATCATAAATATAGTAACGTTGTGTTGCTTCTTACTTAGATATGCACTATTTCGGTTCCTTTTGATTTAGGAATACAAAGAGGTAACAAGAAATACCTTGTCAGTCTACTCTTCTTCGTCAGATTTGCATATGAAAAAGTTTACGTGGCGTTATTACCCTTGTAGGTGGGCCTGGCCAAGAGTGCCCGTCGTATAGGCCCAATTTTGAGTAAGCGATAGAGAGACCACTAGGTCTCGCAAGGGAGCCTTGCTTGAGTTGCTGCTTCAACACCCCCCCCCCCCAACCGTCTCCCTTACTTTAGAAATTAGTGAACAACCAATCAAATCTTATACATCCTCACAAGTTTCTTTTGTGAAGAAATAGCATAGTCGGTTAAATGTAAGCCATGCAAGCTATAAATCTTCACAGGATCAAATTCTTCTTTTTTCACTTTTTTCTAAACCTGCTTTTTAGGGGGCTGCAATTTTGTCTTTGCCTGATTCTGGTGTTGTCTGGTTTGGGTGTTGTCCAGTGAAGATGTTGTCCGCTTCATCTCTTTATTCACTTGGGTGTTGCCCAGTGTAGGTGTTGTCCACTTCATCTCTTTATTCACAACGACTGTTTGAACAGCAGTGTACAGTGGCCATAACCGGGAGAGATTACTTTCAGTTCGTCCTCAGCATTTTTCCTTTAAATTTTAATGCATGTTTGCTCGAAAATCGGACATATTTTGCCAGAAGGTATCAAATATTTCTGCAGTCCCCCTCCCCGCAGCATAGGTTTATGACAATAATGACAGTACTGGCCACCCTTCCCAGTATTTGATATAGAGGCTTAAGAACGGGAATACATGTCGGGTGGGGACGTTAAAGTGGACCTAAAGTCTAGAACTACAAGAATATATATTTTAGAAATTGAAAAATTAATCTCATTCATCCAACTCCCATTTTAATAGCGTACTCCGTTGCTGAGATATTAAATGTTGAAATTTATTCACTTAATTTAAAATAGTCAATTGCGCAATAACTTGTGAAGTCCTTCTTGTACAACTCACGTTACCTGCTTTTGTTTCCTTTTAAAATTAAGATGTGCATATAACCTTGAAACAATTACGGTTCCCTTGCATGGTATGTTGCACTGAGATGACTTATATAGCCAAGTCACCCTATCACAGTAAGACAGTGATCACATTTTGGCACAAGGTACAGTGGCTTTCGAAAAAACAAAGAACAGCAAAGACTGTATTATGAGTAGTACAAGAATGACATCACAAATTATTGCGCAATCCACCATTTTAAATTGAGTGAATAAGCTTCAACATTTTATATCTCAGCTCAGGAATGTCCTATGAAGATGGGAGTTGGACCATTTGGTTGCATTTTTCAATCTTTGTGAAATATATTTTTGAAATTTTTGACTTTAGGTACACTTTAATTAAATGATGGTGGCAGAAGCAGGATTCAGAAAAAAAGTAGTATAGCCTATAAGGCTATAACCTTCATAGCAGGTATCGAATATGTGCTCCTCTTTTGACGTACATACTTCATATCAAGTGTCGAATATGTACTCCTCTATTGACGTAGATACTCTAACACCTGCGAACAATGACAAAGATCATCCAATTTCTCTATATGCATGAGCTCAATTTGATTTTTTATAACTCTCGACTGTTGATTGGTTTCAACTTATGAATATTCATATTGCATGACGAAGCTTCAGCTGTAACGTTCACTTTTACAAAGTAAGTCAATGGGACTTCATTGTGTGAGCTTTAAGCGGGCGAAATCACACACTAAAATCCCACTGACGTTGTTCGTCTATTCTGAAACAGTATGGTAATTAGACTTGCTTTAGGCGATTTTACGTTGAATATTTATAATTTTTGTTTGTTGTGATCGTATATATGAATAGTTAATAGACGTACAGTTTTTACCCCGTTTCACGAAGAATTCCTGCGAAAGTTCGCGAACGTTGGTATTACGAGTGCAGCCGATATAGGTGCAGGAGTAATACACGTCCTCCAGGCGGGCAATACAGTTTACACACTACCTCGTTGTTCTACTTCATGTCCAGGGAAGACATTTAGATGACCAGCTACATAGCAAACTTTTGACACATTACGCCTTGGCTAAATCTGTCTATTGACCCAAAGATGTACCCTGTGGCTGGGAAGACTTACTCTGTGGCTGTGACTAAAATGTAGGTATATACACTGTATGTCCTCCCAGCCGTGCCAGTTGATAACTAGCGACCAACCTAGCCTGCAGAACAAGTCACTCCTTCCCGCATGGCTTCACAAACCAAGGTTCAGGTGCTCACATATTTGGGAAAACCATGTGGCTAGCTATGCAGGCTAATAACCTAGAGGCCAAGTCGGAACATTTGAAGGAAGTACTAGTTTTGTCAACATCCAAAGAGACAACAGCGGCTTTACAATATAGCGCAAAAATCTGGGACCATATGGTCAACATTCGAAATATGAAAGTAATCGACAGAGCCTGAATGTAGACATTAGACATCCGTAATAGCCATCTTTTGTAGGTAAAAGTGAATCAATACATCTGTTGCAAAGGTCCGACGTAGTCAAAGAACCAGATCGGGAAGTTCTAACAATACTGAAAGCAGGTTGTGCAGGCAGATTTGCCAGATAGAATTATTTTCTTGATATTAAAGAGTCACTACAGACCGACGAAAATGTCATTTTTCATAAGAATTGAAGTAAGTGATAAAAACGCCTAGCTTTGTTCTGGGGTATGTCTTCTTTGTCTCACGGTGGTCTCTAAAGCTGCTGGGAGAAGGGCTGAAGGGAAGGGGGTGGGGTGCTGGGGCCGGTTACCAGATGCTCAAGTCTGGGTACTTGTATGGACATATACCATAGTAGTTTGAAAAAATCGATTTTAAAAATCCCCTTCCCTTGGCTACAGGTGCATTGGGTTATTTCTTTCCCTGGAAAGGTATTCCAAATTTCCGGCACGACTTCATGTCTTCCCGCGACCTACAATCTTCACTACGTAAAAAAAGACACACTTAAGAGGGCCCTGAACCTCACGTGCTAGAGGGGGCTTTACTGTCAGGCAGTGTCCCTGGCGTTATTGAGTATGCGTGGGCTCAAAGACCCCTCCTCCCGACCAAATTCTGGCTACGCGTTGGTCCATTGCAGTTCACTGTAGTAACAGAATTATGGAGGACTTGACCCCGCTCCTCACTCCTTTTTCTCAGACCTTTGAAAAGAAAGATTAAAAACAAACGAACGAAAAGGTTACTGCAAAAATTAGAAGAGACGTTACTATGTAATAAGTAACTTTTGTAATCAAAATAAGAAGAAATCGAGTGCAATAGAATGTCTCAAAGATATCATTAAATCGAGCGCCATCAGACATACCGTTATATAAAGCCTCATTGATTGGGAAGAACATTTTAAGTAGGTTTAAACACCTTAGTCCGGTGCAAACCCAACCATGCATGCCTTACATCAATAAGTCTTCTGTATCGTTAAAATTAATCTGTCGTCATTAAAAGTCTGCAGGTTAATCTAAACATGATCAGAACTATAATGTTCGTGGTCTAGTTTGAGCTTCTACTGCCATTTGAAGATATCTATATACTTCATTGTTAAGGTTTTTATCAATTCTGTTAATCCCTTCGGAACAGTGCTTTACCCTCAGGCGGTGCCTTGGGGTACCCCCCTTTTTCCGACATCAGTGAGGATTTTGTCATACACCCCTTGAATTACGGTAAATACAAGTCATTTCCAAGTAATTTCTATGCTTAAAAGGACATGGAAGGGTGGAGAGTCAAAGTATCCCCTCCTGACCCCCTCACCCCCCCCCCGCCCCCACAATTTCGACATTCATCACGTTTCGCCCTTCGCCTGCTTGAAATTAAATTTATGATTACAGATTTAAGCTAGTTCGTCCATGCCTCCTCCTCCCCCTTTACTGGTGTTTCTCCCTTATCCACATAATATACACATTTCTGCAGTGTTGTGTATGGTTAAGTAGTCTCTTGGGGTAATAAAGCCCCGGCGTCGAATCGCTCAGAAAGCAAGCACACGACCTCTTTAAATCTGTTTTGAATCCATACCTTGAACACTTTATATTTCCTACAAGATCAACTGGTGCCGCGTGGAAACCGGGCGCTTTAGGGCTGCGCATCGCCTCTTGTTAGGTCGCGTACATGCCTACCATCCAACTTGATATCACTCGTCATAGACAAACGGTGTGCTGTTCGTTAGTATATCTCACTTGCGCTTCAGGGGCTTTTTACAACTCCCAGTTCGCTCCCCTGAAACCGAGCCATATCATTTATTACACTTTTGAATAGACATTTATACATACCACAGAATGATATAATATGTCTTTTGTGTCCAAACTCAGAAAATTGTCCTTTTCAAACTTTCGTTGCCGAGCGGCGTGACATTTGTTCCGCCGTTCACCCCGGGGAAAAAACTCGACCGGCATCCTGTGTATGTTTATTCTACAGCTTGAAAGTACAGTAAAGCCGCTTCGATCCGCCAAATACAAAACCCGCCATCCGGTCTTTGAATAATAATTTAGGTTTCGGAAAAAAGCAGATTTAGATTAAAATACAGGTGTCGTAGGGGTGATAATAATAGGACCTCTCTGTCTCATCTTACTTCATCTGTTATTAAAATTCTCTAGGTTTCTCCTATGTACCGTACTTGGGCTATGCGTGATGTAAGGTGCATGTAGCTGTAAACCTGTGCTGCAATCATTAACTAGCATTCGACCAAAAGTTTGAATAAAAGAAAAAAAAAGTCGGTGACTGACCGACGTCATTAAAGTAAAAACACATGGTCAATCTCCTTTATATAGAAAATAAAATTTTACTTAAAAACGTATTAAACGAAACTGGTAAACTTTTGAAAGTCATGGTTTTGCTTTCGTTTGTACATCTTATGTTGGGAAGGTTCCCAGTTTTCGGCTATTTGACGCTTTACCTCGCTAATTGAAGTATTAGGGCCTGGGTATGTGTGTTTTTTTTTCCTTCCCTGTGTAAGGTCAGACTGTTTCAAGTAAACGGATTTTATCCAAAAGGGGAGAGACCTGTGAGGCCTGCCTGGTAGTCCAACTGATATATTTGTGGACTTATCATATGTAAATTTTCCGAGGACCTGCATAATTTATTGCCCTCTAAGTATTCAGCAAGTTTTTTTTCTGGCCTATGGTACCTCTTGTCATTGTATTTCGTAATGTGCGAACATTTGTATAAGGTAGGGCAAACAACATTAAGTCGTATCACAAGAGCGGCGATTTGTTCTCAATATTGGGGGTGGGTGGGGGTGGGGGGGGGGATATGACCAAATTTTCCAATAGTTTACTGTGTGAAAAATTAAGTCAATGGGCGATATCTCACATGTCCCCCCCCCCTCCTGACCGCCCATGTCGTATCATTCCATATTTTGCCGTTTTGCAATTGGTTAATTTGCTCTTCAAATGAAAGATTTTATGTGCTAAAGTCTTACTACTGTTAGTAACTTTGCATTACTAATAGCTGAACTGGTTTGATTAAAAACAATTGTCAAAGGGAAAATAATATGATATGAAAATGAGTTTATTAAACATTAACTATAAGAACAAAGTAACAAAGTAACCTGCGTAGCATACTCTTCGTATGTACAACATGGAGTTTGCAAACCTCAGGACCTTAACACCAGAAGCCAGAGTTATTATGAGACATGTATAATGGTATTTTTTTTTTGGGAGAGCGATTCTCATGTTACCTAAACCTATTGTAACATAGTGGTTTTGTCAATGAAATATTGGCAAGAACCTAATAGGTCCGTATGTAACCATCGGTTCGGAGTTGGATGGTCCCGACAAGGTGGAAGTACTAAAGAAAACCTGCGTGGATCCATAACTAGCTTCAGAAATTGAAATTGCGCACTCTTAATACAGTAATACGTCCAAATCACTCGGACACAGATGAGGAATCTGATCCTCATTTCACCCGATTTGGGCCATCCGAGGTGGATCAGTTTTGACCTAAACCTGTTTAATAAATGACTCACGTTCCGGATAGATGCCTGATTGATCAAGATATATTAAAAGTGTAGCAGTGTAAAATATATCAAACTATATCAAAACTTTTGGATCACTGCCACTTCGACCCCCTCCCATTGGCTGTGGGGGGCAAGACAGAGGATAGTACAAGATGGTGAACCAGGGTGCCGTTTGAATCGCTACTTAAAGCATTCCGTGGCCATCGCCTCATGAGGGTTTAACTCCCCTGAGTGTTTTGTGGCGATGAGCGATTATTTATATGTATTGTATATGTATATAAGCTATACCAGCGTCGTGTTGATGATCTGGATAGGTTTGCAGGCTGTAGGGACGTGACGAACATGTCCTGTTTTGTAAAAGTCACTTGAAGTGACGTCACAGGTAATCCTTCAGGGTCACCCAAAAAGTGGAGAAACACTTGCAGAATTAACCACATTTTTTGCAAGTGCTACTATTTTTGCTCAAAAGATTGAAATTAGAGAGCAATCGGCAATTTCGATTGAAATATTCAATGTAGTACTAGATTGAGAATGAATCTCATTCAATTTTGATTGGTCAATCCAAACTTAGATTTGCAATCCCAGTCTTCGAGATTGATTTTCGATCTAATTATGTAAGAGAGTACGCCCTGGCTCCAAAGCTGAAAATGAACATTGTCTCAATACATATTGCATTTATTTTACGATTTTTTTTTTTTTTTTGTGGTGCATACTAACTGATATTTCGTGTTTCCACAAACTCTGATATAAAGTATATAGGCCTGTAACCCATCTTAGCGCAATCAGTTGACGGAACGAAGCATAAAAAAAATAGGGAACAAAGAAACAAAAACATAAAATTAATATAAAAGAGATCATCCACAGTACCCTGCAATCCTAGTGACAAGTAGTACTTGTTCCACGTTCACCAGGGACTCTATACTTCTAGGAAAGGAAAACAACGTCCGCTGCATGCGGCACTTCAGTTTTGTCGGGCTTTGAGTACAGTTATTTCCTAAGCAATTTATTGACGGAAAGAAGCAGACAAAATAAAAATAATGATAATAAAATGTAAAAAAATGATCATCCACAGTAGCCTGAAAAGCAAGCACAAAGCCGTTTTTGTCTCCCATACACCAGGGTGTTCCTACTGCATTTGTCTTTTTTTTTTTTATTTATTTTTTTTTTTTCGTGAGTGGAGGGAAAACAACGTCCGCTGCGTGGGGCACTTCAGTTTCGTCGGACTTCTCTAAGTGGTTTATTCCCCGAGAGAAACTTGTGGACAAGCGTTGTTGCTGTATTGTGTCTGTGCACTACAATATTAAATTTTAATTTCACGGAAGCAACGAGACAATACCAAGATTTGTTTAATACCGCTAGTGGGCATTTCTCGGATTTTCAGAGATTATACGGACAAGAAGACCGGTTTCTCGGCGGAAGCTAATTTGATTAACAAGTGTTAAGTGGTCACTATCAAAAACCACAAATAAACAACGCCACACGAAAGCCAGCTATTTTATGACCGTGCAGAAAGGGCTTGAACATTTGTGTTGTATTTTTAGAAGCAAAAATAGAAAATACAAAGAGAGGGGAAAGAAAATATGATGTCACGATTTCCGTTTTTACAAGGCTTGTATTTATCAAAAATATGAGAATGGCTCTGAATCATTGGAGACAATGGAGAGACGTCAAACAGAACAAGAATTGGACATTCCTTGCAGCAGGCAGTTGCAAGAGACCACACGTTAGCTCCAAGGGCATAGGCGTATGGGACTCTTCCAATTTGGTGGCCAAAAATTTTTTGCCCGAATCTAAAAATCTTGCCCGAATTTCGTTGCAATTCGGGTGCATAAAATAGACCACCAAACTAACTACATTAGCGCGAAGCGCGCGAAAATTGTTGCACATTTCTCGGGCATTCGATCAAAAATTCGGGGCCTCAGTAGAAACTTAGGGCAATCTTTTCACTTTTACTTCATCTCTGCCGGAATTTCATTTATCCTGTGACCGAATTTTTGCCCTTCCTGCCCGAATTCCTGCTCAGAAATTTTGGGGAGCTGTCTGCCCCCGCCTCGTACGCCTATGTCCAAGGGTACAGGCATTAAAGCAAAGCCAACCTTATTCTGGAACATCTGCTTAAAGGGAATCAGCAAGATTGCTTTGAAAAATCAGCAAACTCTTGCAAATCTCCTCTTAATTGCCTTAGAAGTAACTCTGAAGATGTTTTAGAACATATCTATTACAAACAAAAGGTAAAGCAAGGAGTTATTCTATATGATTTTACAATTCAGTAACACAAATATTGTCACATGATCAAAAAAGGCCATTCATAAATTAGAATGACGGTGTATATTAATTCTGATTGGGTGACAGCATTTTTTCTTTAAAGGGAATGAGCACTCACCACAAATTTATGTTGAAGAATCACCTACATCTTACAAAGTTCCTTTCATTTCCCTTACAAATATTTTCCATGATGTATCAAAGCAAATATATGTCGTGTGACATGAAAATAACATAGTTGGATATTTCATGTAAAAAACTTTAAAAATCCAGAAAATAACCACAATTTCCATTAAAATCCATCAAATATTGACCATTTTATAGGGAAATTTCTATGTCACACTTGTATCATGAATAAACATGAGCTAAATATGCAAATATGTGACATCGAAAGAAGGACATACCATATATGGCACATGTTAGCCTTTGTTTTTTCAACCTTAATTTCAAGGACACTGGTAGCATTGCTATTTCCTGAGGGGTTTATTATAAAACTTAAATTTTTTTCCTGGAAAAATATTGATATCACTCACCAAGCTGTAATCTATATGATCAGTAATTAAGAGATAATTTATATAGGGTAAACAAAAGGAATCATGACACTGTGCAACACTCACATCATTATTTTTGCAAAGACAATTAGTTTCTTCAGAAACCATCAAACTTTGAAGACGTATATTTTGAGAACGGTAAAAGATATTGAAATAATTCCAACGGATCTTTAATTGAAGGATTTAATTCTTTAAGTGACAAGTAAAACAGCTCTTTTTGGTGGCATGTCACATGACCTTTGAAGGGTAACAAGTAATATTCTGCATGAAATGAACATTTCAGGTACTACTCAGTCTCAATAATAAACTCTGGCCTGACAATGGCTTTTCTTTCAAAAAAAAAAAAAAACGCACTACTTGAGTTATAAGTGTTGCATCGTTTAAAATTTTGAAGGTTGGGTGAAAAACTTACTCATGAAGTACAAAGCAGTAGGATTTTCTGTGAAAACCTTACTAGTCATTGATAATAAGGTAACATGGGCGGATGCCACCAACTGTGGCACCCATTTATAAAAGGACAATTTTGTAAATATAATGAGGTTAAATTATATTAGAAAATGAGGTTAACTTATAAAAGAAAAGGAAACTTGAGAGCAATATCAAGCACTTAATAAGGCTATATCTAGAAACTACCAAATTGCCGGAGATGTATGATACAAATGTCCAGGTGAGAAAAAAAATTGTCTGATTTCTGGGAAAACTCTGTACAACCGTACAACTTGTGGCACTATTTCAGGCCCTGACATATGACAAAACATTTCTCAATTATTGCACCATTTCGCATCTGAGCACACATAATTAAACAAAATTTTCCAAAGTGGAGTGGACACCCCTTGCCCTTACACCCTCGGCCTCCCCAGGACACAGTTCAATAGTCACCCCCTTCACAAGTTTCTGGATCAGCCACTGGGTAAGCCACTGCTTTATTTTGAATTACCTATCATTCTGGTTTATATATCAGGCTTTTACAGATGTGAAAATTTTCTGTGCCACAGACACAACATACCCCTTAAAGGGTCTGTCACATCCCCCCAAAACATATTTTATATCCCTGTTGTTCTAAATACAATAAGTGACTGCACTTCGATTGACATGAATTCAAACATTAGCATCACTCTGATTGGTCTGTCCTGATGACTTGTACAAATCCTTGATATATTCAGCTCACGTCCAGCCTGTGTGGATATGGCCTTGAGAAATTTAAACAATATTCTGGCTGTTTTTGCTTTGTTTAAAGGGTGCACTTAACAGATTTTCAGAAAATGGCACTTCGACTTAATGGGGGGAGGGGATATTATGAGAGCAAGTTATCTTAGCATCAAAGGGAGACGAGATCGCATTGGCTCAGGTCCTGCCATTAGCCATCTAGTCGTCTGATCCGAGCAGGATTTACGTAGCAGGTTCTACTGCATATTTCTTGCTCAGTCAGTAAGGAAGCCTTGGTTGAGCAATGAGAGTGCGCTTTGCGGGCTAGGCTCATCCTTGGAAGGGCACGTGGATGGGTGCACTTCAACAGTTCAACAGGGCCTAAAAATTGTAATGACAACCATGGAAAAATTTAGGGCACATAATCTGAATTCGAAAGGTGGGGGTATTGTTGGCCCTGAATAATTCCATCGGATAGCAAAATGGGGGATAAATTTCACTTTCCAAAGTTTAAAAGGACATTATCTAGTAGCATGACGTGGCAGTGTTCTCTTGATTCTGTGATCATATTCTAGGACATTTTAGTCAGCACTCAAGTCCAAACAACAAACAAACAGTAGCCTAAATTTTTTCGTTAAACTATCAAGTCTAAGGGAAGCCACAACTTTGAAAAGGCCAAAGTTCACGTTTCTTCGCAACTAAGATAACATTCTTTTTCATGTCATGGTTTCATAAGACTTATTTACTAAGTAGATTCATTTAGTTTAGCTGCAGCGCCCTCTTTTTAGCAAGTTTTCTTTGTCGCTGACACACGCCCTGTATAATGTCAACTGTTGATGGGCAGTTCGGCACACGAGAGGTACCGATGCTTTGGGCTGGAGGCTATAGCAATCCTATGCTTGATTAAATTTGGTTTAAGATTCCCTAATAGTGGTCATCGAACCAATACGCATTAAAGCCTTTCTGTTCTAGTCTTTCACCCAAGAGGGAAGAGATCGTTTGTAAACAAATTTTTACATGTACACGTATGTAAATCCTTGAGCAACTCTACATAGTTAACTTATGAGCTCACTCTTAATCTGTATTTCTACGAAAATCTTTAAATGTGATCGCTGTTACGTAGACAGCGAAGTCGACTGCGTAGGCCATATTTGCATCAGAAGACAGCTTTATCTTGAGGCTTCTTCGTAATAGCATGGAGCTATCGGCCACTGGGCCTGGCGGTTACTAGCCCGAGGAAAGGACGTAGTTTTTCGCTCAGCTCATCGCTGTGCGTGGAGAAAGCCAAAGAGAGTTGCTGCGCAGACCAGGGAGTTGCAGGCTAAAACTAGAACAAATACATCTGCACATTTAAAGGGGACAAATAAAAGAAATAGTGATGAAAAATAAAGAAATTGGAATAGGTTACCTGTATGGTAAATTAGTGAAGTCATTCCATTTTGCTACGAGTATGCTATGGACCCAGTGCATACTTTAGGCTACACTGTAAAACCCAATTTGTCTGTTTGTTGGGATAACTTATAAGACTTGAGATAACTTGCTGCATGGACCTTTTAAAGTTCAGGCAACTAAGTTTCTCTTAGTAATGAAATGCGTAATCGGAGACACTCAGTTGCCTGAACTTTAAAAGGTCCATGCAGCAAGTTACCTCAAGTCAAATAAGTTATCCCAACAAATTGGGTTTTACAGTGTATGATAAGTGTGAGCAGTGACGCCACCAGATGTTTGTTAATATTGCAAAAGGAGGGGTGACTACGCGAAATGATGTTGAAGAAACCGTTTAAGAAGCCAAATGGCGAAAATCGGAATATTTATACTGGAAAAAGTGTAAATAGTATATGCACACGAAGCTAGTGGAAGTATAAACACTTTCCATGGCGTCAACTTGGTTATGTTCTGCAAAGCAAGTGGCAAGGATGTAGAACATTCCTTCAAACTTGAAGTGAAAAACTGAAACCATACCGGGAATACACTGCGAATACACTGACTACGTTTTATTGGACGTTCTAAGGTGAACATACGCGGAGCGCTCTGAACTGTTTGTAGTTTGTCAAACGACTTCTCTATGTAGGCTGGGGAGGCTGCCCAGTTGAAATGGTCCTCCTTTTCACGATCACACACTCGCTCAAAACTTCGTCATATACATTTGTATGACGATGTTGAAGAACAATATGATGTATGACCGTGAAGACAGGCTTTTCAACAAAGGTGAATGTCCAATATTTTATATGATGGTGTTCAGATTTTATCTGCATACGTTCATCTTTCAGTATAAACAAATGTTCAAAAATTTGAAAACTTTTCGGTCTATTTCTATCAGTTACTCATGATGTATGGTACGCGTAAGAGAAATCATCGCTTAAAACCTGTGTATTTATACTTGATTATAGGGATATTCAGCCAAAATCAACAATGTAGGACATATTAAATCCCAGAAGTTTGGGACTAAATTATATAGCGTGTGAACATTGCGTATACAGTGCACGGTGCTGCATACTCCAAGTGGGATACATAAGCGTAGGAAGCTCTTTGAAAGTGGGGGCGGAAGTGAATGTGAGTGATCAGTGTCCTCGGGGAGGGGTCCAAGGAGGGGTGTCCCCTCCCAATTTTGAAATGTTTTTACTATTTAAAGTGCCCTAGATGCAAAAATGGTGTAATCATTTGACAAACTTTGAAGTAATTTTATTCTATTCAGTGCCATACTTTGGCAGCATATCATCCAAAGTGGGGGAGCGAAACAAGGTTTCCACCCCCACCAATCGGAGTGCGGGGGCGATCACCCCCTGCCCCCTTTTCCTACGCCTATGGGATACCCCGAAAAAAAGACCATCGTACATTTGTGTGAAGATGTTTATGGTCAAATATATTGTGGTGGAAAAGGTCCCTCAACGTGTATCTGAGGTAACGAATAAAGTCTGCCTCATTAGGATGTTCATCTTTAGTTAAAGCACCCCCCTCCATTCAGAAATTTACAGCTTTCATGTTTCTTTGGATAATTTAAGAACTCTGGCTGAAATAAAATTGTGGGGATCCTCGTCCCCAACCAGCCTGTCTTCTTCTTGAAGTAACCAGTATAGCGCCATGCTCTATAAATGTGACTTTCGTGGTTATTGAAGTGATATGTTCTGTCTAAAAGATTGTTAAATTATCCCTAAAAAGAACAACAAGTATTTGATTTATATGAGCGTTTACTTGGAATGACAAGAATGTTGATTGTTGTTGAATGTTATTGTTGATGTGGCGAAAAAGGGGCTAAGGCCGGCTGGCCGGGAAAGCCCCCCCCCCCCCCTCCCCGGATCCGCGCCTGAATGTTGTGAATAATTGCTTAAACCAAGAAAGGTATGTGGCTGGATACAAAAATATCCAAGAACCTGCGCATATAGAAATTTTCAACGGTATGATCATACCAAATAATGCATCTGTAAGGACAAACAATGCCTTAAAATCTTATAAACACTGTAAAAATGATTGACACTTTTTTGTAACAGATAATAAACGCGTCTTGGCGTTTATGTAACCGAAAAAACAATAAAATACATAAGCAAATTAAACGTCTAAAACGCCAACTTTAACACATTGACGCCACTTAAATACCATCCCGTAAACACGTTTATGCGTTTATTTTATGATTACTGTAAACATCAAGTTGTTTTTAATAAATAAAAATTAGCATATATGTCAAACATATAAACGTGTTTGCGGAGTACAGTTTAATTGACGTCATTATCTTTATCATGTGTTAGTATTCGTTCAGTCATTTACTGTGCTTATCGATTTTGTTGTTCGTTTTCTAATTCTTAAATGCCATAATATGTTAAAAAATGAAGACGTCTATTTTTACAGTGAAATATTACATTAATTGTAATTTGGAATGTCAATGGGCAGATTTTGTTCCGCGTGTTTTCGTGTTTTCTTTGCTTAACTATATTTTTCTGGCCAATATACTGGTATGGACTGACGGGATTATATTCCGGTGTCCGTGGTCAGGTGGTGGGACACTGTAAAACATACTCTTCGATCCAATGATTTGCGCGCTGTGCGCTCAAGCTGGAGAGAAAACCTTACTTGTAGTCAGTGCGCAATATGCACTATACATTGTTTCATTACAATGCGTTGTTTCGAGGAAGTGACGTAGATACATTCGAGAATACCGAACGGGAGAAACATACGCAACGGACAACATTATAAGAATTAAGATCATGAAAGTGCGTCACCTTTTTCTTCGAAGCTAATCAAACGTAACATGCTTGTTTGAACAACTTTCGCCTGATTACTTTCTGTGATTTTTGAGCTGCGGCACACGGTATCCACCCAGAAGGCAAAAATGCATTGTTGTTTGTTTAAAGGTGAATGAAAGATAACATGAAGGCTCTGAAGAATTCGTTTTCCAAAGAACAGTATTAAATACTTATAGCAGAGAGTACATACTTGACAATGCGTGGTGTCTTCGTCAGTTCGTGTGGGATTTGTGATTTTGTCAGTCCAACGTATTGCCTGCAGAGTAATTGTGTTGGATTCACATCCCTGGCAGAAAAAAAAACATTTTGGAGACAGGCATCGTCATAACTGTTGCGTGGACTAGATATAGCAACACTGACTAATAGCAAACCTTAATGATTGCAATGCATGATGGGAACCGGGAGTATAAAAAGCAGGGACATGCTAAATGGAGCGCCTGCTAACTTTGCGCTAGCGCTACTACTGTATTGTTTTACCCCCAGTTCCCATGCTTATTTTGTATGCGTGACGTAATCATTTAATTAAGTCTGCTACGGTGATGGGTCTTTATTTGCCTGCGCAGCTGGACGTGCAATATTTTACTTTTGCATGCGTAGGGCCCCCTATCAGATTCAGGACAACCATTCGTGGCTCTGTGAGAAGGTAACTTACACGGTAAGTTGCGTAGAACAGATGACCAGCGTAGGGTAATCATGCGGGGCAGATACAGCTTGCTTACTCATTGCAATGGTTTGGAAATGAATGTACACCCAGCTGGGCAGGCTATTGTAGGGTTTGATTTCATTGTTGAGGTGTATGCAACCACCAAACAGAGATAGGAGAAAAAAAATTTTCGATAGTGCAAATGCAGTGAAGTTGAGTCAGGGAGGTGAGTGTTGAAAGCACACCTTCTCTGCTAATAGGTTGTCCAAAAACCTTGCGGCAATATTTGTTATTGAATGGCATAATGTGTGCAAAATAAGTCCTTTATTTTATTGTACATCAATTAATGTTCTGTGAGAACATGAGAGAGTATTGTTAGGGAAAAAAGAGGATTGAAAGATTTAGATGAGGTTCTAAAGAAAGGTTTCGGGACTGTTTGTACCCTTCATTGCTTACCCACCCCCTCCCACTCCTAACTACTCCATGATCAAAAGGTGTATATGTAAATTATTGCAATTGCGCAAGGTCCAGGGCCAAGAAAAGCTACGACAGAAAGCACAATATGAACTTGTTAAGACTGTAAGGTGCTCAGAACCCAACAAATAGCAGATTTTCCCAGGAACGCCCAGCGGATGCCAATCAGCTCCACGACGTCATCTTTCATCAGTTTGGTACTCTCAGGCCTATGTGGAGGCTTCGCCATAACCACCAATGATAAGGTCTAAAAAAAATAAAAATGAAAGACAAATCAAGAGACAAAAAATAAGGAGAGGAATACAATATTATGGACAACTTTAAAAATGTAAAGTGAAGTAAAAAAGTTAGAAAATTGTCGTAAAAAATTACTAAATTGTCGTAAAGAACGTTACTTTCTGCTCCTTTTGCCAGCGTCCATTGAAGATATTTATCTCATTATTGAATGACTTGGGCAATTTGACTGGAATTACTAGTCCAAGGCCCATGCAACCCCAAACATCATTTTACCCCCTTCTATATAATCCCCTCCGTCATGACAGACCCATAATGTAGAGGTCGAAGGTTAAGAGGTTGGTAACGTTTAGCCTTGTTGTCCCTTCGGGACGCTGCTCCTTTGGGGAGCAGAACTCTTTCGGGAATAAAGTTTGGTTTCGCCTTTCGGCTGTTCCCTTGGGGGCTTTGGAAAACGTTACGTCATCAACTCGTTCGGACATAACGGTAATGCCCAGTTAGGCCAGATTAATACAAATGATCAAATTATTATTTCTGTAGAGCATTCAATGTCATTTGAACATGTTTGAATTGTTCATTCTAATGCCCTCTGTGAAGTAAAAACCAGAGAGCTTCCAGGGCTTCCCCTTGGTTCCCCACTGGAGTATTACCCTGGACCCCAAGTGCCTTAAGGCTTCCCCTGGGCCCAGCGCCCGCAGGAATGCCACTTAGCCCTAAACAATAGCGTGCCCCTGGGGTAAGGCTTTATGCCTCCTTGTGCCCTTTCCATTTCTTCGAAAAGTCTAGTGACGACACTCCTGGAGTGGTCACTGACATTTTTCACTAAATTATCAAGTTTTGAACCCAATTTAGTGCGTACTCATTCCGCGAAAATGTTACAGTTAATCCATTCGTTTAACACAGTATATGAAGTCTGCTATTTCGTCGACGTGTATCACTCTGGCACCTATATTGGCTGCACTCGTAAAACCAGAGTACATACGTGAAAAGAGGCCCATATATATATATATATATATATATATATATATATATATATATATATATATATATATATATATATATATATATATATATATCGAAGGGTAAGCAGGTGACATACTTTTGAGCCAACCTTGAGCCCGAGGTCATGAACGATTTTTAGTTTCTTTTAATTTGCTTGTTCCAACACTCAGGTGTGAATCAAAGCAATATACAACCATATCTCTCACAGTTGCCTCTGATTGATTGTGAATAACCATTTGCTGTGCCAAAAACAGACGAGTTGACATAAAAACCCTTTGAAGTTCAGCCGACTGCTAGTAAGTCAATTATCCCGATTCCAGCTTTACAAACGAAAAGCGTGAAAAAAAGGTTTACACAAAAATTAAAATGTATTGTTATTATTTGAATTAGCAGACGGTTGTGTATGGTATGAACTTTAAAGCCGTGAAATAACAAAACCCCTTGACAGGTATTCAGACAGAGGAAAATAGGGCTCATAGTATCAAGTCTACAAGTTGTTATTGTGAATCAAAATTTTGGATCTATGGGTATTGAAAACAAACACGTACGGGACAAGAATACCAAATAGTTGGCAAACGGTAGCCTTTGTAATTGCTCAATGGTGAGTCTAATTGGAAAAATTCCTGAAATAAATGCAATTTCGGTCTCAAAACGCGACAAATATGATGCCTGGGAGTTCTTTGCAAAGGTGAACAGATGATTTAAAGAGGTTATATGTAGCCCACCATCAATTATTTCCTCCATTGACTGAATGCGGTAAACAATATCTATGTGGTTGGTATCGCGGCTTTTTAGTCGAAGTCATTTGACAGTAAGAAGTTACTCTCACAAGGAAACTAATAGGTACGACTGTTAATTCCATGGTATGATGGTTCATTTTGTTGTTTGTGCCGCCGGAAAATTGAAAGTTTGGGCTATATTATCTTTTTTAAGAAGCTGGTTGTCTTACCGAATCACTTCTCTTTGATATAATAATAATATATAACACACATCCTCTGATTTATGCTTAGTGCACATATAGCTACGTTACTGCAGCAATGTCACAAATTAAACTTAAAAAGGATAAGTGCATTGGCCACACGTTTATTTCTGCTAAAATCCTAAAAATCCCCTTTTACTTCATTCACCGGTTTCTGTCGTGATTGTTCAGAACATAAATTTTGCATGCTGGTATACCCAGAGTACCGAACAGTTTTGTACCGACCGGGACTGGAGTGGTGGAATGCTACAGCCAAAATATCACTAAAAATGGTAATTCCTTAACATGTAATCATGTAACGTTTTGCCAAAGATATCGATAGCACCATTTTGCATCTAAGCCACCTTACGTAAGCAAAAATTTCTCAAGGGGAGAAGTTTCACCCCTCCACTTAGACACCACACCCTTTCCTTACAGCAACAAAAATTACAACAATTCACTTATTTAAGTGTGAGCATTTTTCAAGATGTGATCAGTTCGAAACTTTGCCAAAGTTAGCACCATTTTGTATCTAAGCCACCTTAACGAACAAAAAGGGAGTCCCTTAGACCCTCACCCAGGACGACACATCTGCACAAGGTAAACAACGAAGGGTCCACCTGGGCGCAAAGCATATGCACACTTTACACTGACTTTCTGGGTTCATGTAGGATGTATAGGATTACGATATCATCTTCCGTGGTGCCCCCACTAATCATCAAACTCTTGCGGCTCCACTCATACACGTTTATGCCAAGAGGTAAATAAACGAAAAAAATAAGTCTCGTGGACGACTAGGACAAGGAGAAGCTCCTAACATTTTTGTTCTCCAAAACTTTTCGAGAACAGTATATCTGGTATATTTTGCCTGAATAAATATCCCCACTGAAAGTATCCCCAACTGCTGAGAAATATTTCACCTCTCAACACCTTATCTGGCTACGGGAGTGTTGTTCATGTGACACACAGTCTCTTCAATAATGCTATAATATTGCTTTGAATTGCAAAAAGTATAAAAGGTTTACAAGTTCGTAAGACAGCTTCAAGAGCATCCGCTCAACCTTACTTTGAAAATGTAGCTAAATCTTTCAAATAGTTTTGTTTTAGACGTTTTCTGCCATCTGCCAATTGGACATCTACTTCGGATTTTAACTTCGAACATTTTTTATAGTTCCTTTGCTTCCGATGGTAGAGTGTTTGCAGAAGTGCAAAAAGATAGAACAAAGAAGGATCACTTAAAGTGCAAGGGGGGGGGGACCACTTAGCAGAAGTGTGAACCAAAATAAGGAAATATGTGTTTATATTCAATTTGGAAGGTTTTTGCAAAATCCCTGTGCACACCAAATGATCTCCTTTGGGAGCAAGCGAACTATACCCAAGGATAACTGTTTCCTCGTCTCAATACTTCTCCAAAACACGCATACATGGTTTGGGACTATAGCTGGTTAATTCACCATATTTTGCAAATATCGTCCCCAAAAAATGTCAAAATGTTCGAAATTATTCTTTAAAAATTTAGGCTAATAATTAATTACAAAAAATTGTAAAAACCTATTGGTATTGCCAGTTGATTAGAAAGAGCCACAGGCTTACATCGTTACTATTTTAGGGACCAGTATGTTCGAAGAACTAAAATGAAGTAATTTGGACAATGAAAACGGTGGGACGTTTCTTCTGCACACTAAATATAACTCCAATACATGGGCGTCCGCAGGTTGGGTCAATGGGGACACTTGTCCCCCCCCCCAAAAAAAAAAAATCAAAAACTTGAAAAACCTTGAAAAAAATAACTAAACCTTCAAGGCTAACCATGTCAAAAGTAAAAAATCTCGCACCACTTTGCATCTGAGCTCCTTGAAAAGGCAAAAACTTTTCAAGGGAGGGGGAACCCCTCCCCTTACACCTCTCCCCTAGGCCAGCGACAATCCCACATTGATCATGACCCCTCCCAGGCGCGGATCCAGACATTTCGAAAGGGGTGCTGACTCGGAAAGCCCCCTTGAGCATTCTCCTAGATTAACATTATGCTAATTTTCGCGTATTTGTTATTGTTGATATGGCGAAAAAGGGGGGCTGAGGCCGGAAAAGCCCCCCCCCCTCCTTGGATCCGCGCCTGACTCCAAGTGGCTACTCCAGCTACGGGGCCTGCTGATATGATCAATTAAAAGTCTTGCCCCCTGAATTTTTTTTCTGCGGACGCCCATGCTCCAAGTTCCTGACTCCTTACTGTTACCCTAGCCTTCTCCTTCCCTACGCTATTTAAGGAGGAACGTTATACAAAATTTCCTTTGAATGTTATTCTATTTATTCCTCTAATTGGCTATTTAATTCCATGTAATAGTACAGTTTGCAATTCCCACTTTTGCATCTAACTTTCAGCTTTTGAATTGTGTTTTAAGTTTTTCTTTTTTTTTTCTTTTTTTTTTCTTTTCTTTCTTTTTTTGAAACATCATGTTTTCCCATTTTCTCGTTCAAAGAGTAACGGGCAGTTTCGCCAAAAGTTTGCCCATTAGCTGTTAAGAGGAATGCAACCTTCAACTTAAGCCACTTTCAATTGTCAGAATTATCTTAATAGGCTTAATGCATAAAATAACCAATTCAACCACTTAGATTCAGTTTTATGTTTCGAGGTTGACCTTAATGGGACTTTGTTAAGAAGCAACGATGAAAACTTTTTACCTTTTTTTTCTTTCTTTTTTTTTTTTGACTTTGCATCTATTAAAAAGTTACAAAGACCAAACCCGCGTCGAGCATGTGTTCAAATGATGGATTTCCCTATAGCTCTGCAGTTTCAGCTTAATTTACCGTCAAGTGTATTCGTTTTACGTTAATGTGATGCTATTAGTCCCTCCGGTCGGTAAATTTTCTTGAAATGTTTTACCCATTTATTTGACAATAGACGGCTGACAAAGGCGCAATAAATGTTTAGACGCGTTATTTAGGGAAACGAATAGGCCATGATTAATTTCTTTCTTTTCTTATCTCTAATAAATAGGTAGACCTAGGTCAGAAAGAAGTAAATTTGTTCCCACTGGCATTTAAGATAGAGTGATCGTAGATCTTCAGAAAAACTATAGAGTTTTGAATGAAAGAGAGAGAGAAAAGGCCGCTGAATGAAATAGAGAAATTTAAAAGGATGTTCGTAGTAGGTCACGTTTAAAACTGAATGGTAAAATATGGTCAAGGATAATCAGTAGTACAAAAGCTGGTGGTAAAAACCGGTGAAACAATCTTTTGAATAAACCAGTGGTAAAAACCGGTGATATAAACTGGGGTTTCGGCCGCGAGAGTAAAGTCGTATATCAAGCAATGAGACCTTAGAACCGAAGGACAGGGAACAATCCACGTCTGGCCTGCACAACTAACGGCACAATCTCCACATAAATCAGTGAGATAAATAAAGTCAGGTGATGAACTAGCACACAACCTCAACTGAGGAGGGTAACTTCCCGGATGGTGCGAATTACGGTAGCGTGCGTAGCGAGCTCTTTGTGGCTGTAACGGCACGATGGGTTTTTGCAGCGATGGGCTGAACGAAAAACTTCGATTGCTCGGGAGGGTAGGCGTAAAGTGGCTTAACTTATACATTTCCCATCTCAACTTTCTTTTCACAGTATCACAAACTCGGACGAACTTGGTTAGCTGGGAAAAATCTGCACCTTGACAACGAACTTGAACAAAGTCAAGCAAGTTATACCAATGAGCATGGGCGTCCATTTTCGACTTTAACTGACCCGACCTGATTCCGATCAATCTTTCAGTTCCCTGTTGCTTTTTCAAGACACTAGATTTTTCACGCCTTCACTGATCATACAGTTTTCGAACTATCTTCCAACACTTCTCTAAATCGGTACAAAGATGAGAGAGTTTTTTACTCTTCGTAAAGGTAGATTATTCCAATTACAATCTGAAAATAACAAGTTTTCAATATGCTTTTCATACCAACTTTATAAACAAAATTAATTACCCCTATACCACGGATGGGGTGAAGGAGGAGGGCGCAAAGGCAACCGCTCCCAACTCCAACAAATCGGTGATGCCAACGCTTTCCTAAACTATACCCGAGTTCCATTTGTAGAACCTTATCAAGGGACTACCCGCGTGACTCATGGAAGTAAATTACCCCTGCCCAGCTCTTGGAGTGGACGTAGTTTTTTCGTTCAGTTCATCGCTGCGAAAAAAACCTAAAGTAGGCTGTGTGACGGAAGCCAAAGATAGCCACTAAGCCGGCCGTGCCTCTTAGAAGCATGAAAAGCTGTGCTGGGTACTGCTGGTTCCACTAATTCCTCTGCTTATATTTGCGTGTCGCACTAGCTAGTTAGTGTACTACGCTAGCTATATATCAAATTTATCACAGTAATACCTTAGTTTGATTTAATTGTAATACAATGTTCGCTTGGCCGTCAAAATGTTCCACAAAATGAAAAGCCTTTGTAGGTGGCACACCACTAATTCGAGGGGATTCTTGCGGAGGATATTACCCTACGAATTTAAGACCCTAGAAAAAACTTTTGGGGGACAATTTAGACTATGTTGCTGAAGTGATGCAATTTGTGATGTGTATGTGGCAGGAAGGGAATTGAAGTACTCGTCCTGCAACAAGAAAGAAAATTAAAAGTATTTCAGGAACTTTTATGCAATATATCCTTCCGCGATTCAAAATAGCATTTTGAATGAAGTAAAAAAGCAGGAACCCACCACCTTATTATACGAGCTCTCTTAGTTCAAAATTTCATCTGTCACGGTACACAAATTTGAAATCATTGTGAAAGGCCTACTCGTGAGCATTTATATGAGGGGTTGCTTGTGCCCTTTGAAAACTTCTACAAGGGTCCAGGGGCCTCGAAACGGACCAAAATTTTAGTGTGTAAGGTAACGGAGGAATAATTAGTGGTGTGCTACTTGTAGAGGAGGTGCTCTGCCACAGCTCATACGCAGAGGTAGGTAAACGGTAAGCGCACATCGAAGTGTTTAGTAATTTTCCACCTACTTCAACTGTTCAATAGACCCTTTTCCAAATAACAGTTACAAAGGATTGTGGGATAGAGTTTGGTATGCGTCGTTTTTGTCAGTGGCATATTAATGTGGCGAAATACGACGCATACAAAAACTCTATCCCACAATTCTTTGCAATTGCTATTTGGAAAAGGGTCTATGCGTCGCACGTTGTTCCGTATCTGGACATTTTTTCGGTCATGCGTTTATAGACTTTTTCCAAATTGTAATTACAAAGGATTGTAGGATAGAGTTTTGTTATGCGTCTTTTTGTCAAAGACATTTCACTGTGGCCTAAAACGACGCATACCAAACCTCTGTCCCATACTCCTTTGTAATTGCTACTGGGAAGAGGATCTATTTCTGTATTACAACTGTACCTAACGGTGTTGTTGAATGTGTGTGTGTGTGCGCGCGCTTTATTACTTCACCTTTTATGCATAAGCTATGACGGACAGCAAAGCAATCGAAAACGCAGGGACATCACTTTTAAGTCCTCCTTTGTGCAACTCAGTAACGTCGATGGAAACCACTCCTGTCAGCTTGTAGGACGTAGGTCCCCTGCATAACGGTCTGCAGGTTATATTTCCCACTCCAAAAGTGAGCAGAAGATACACAAACTTGAACCGCCGTGTGGGCGAAAAAGTCAGGCTTTGAACCAGATGTAGTTAACTAACAAGGAAGTATATTCCAAACTCTCATGCCAGGCGTTTGTCCCCCTGCTGGACCCAGAACTTCGAGAACTTCCCGACTCTTCCCCAGCATGACAGGCCCCTTCCCCACATTAGTATACATTGCTAGCAAACACACTCACTTAAATTCCTAGATAGCCAGCACTGTTTTCCTTGTATCTAATAACTAAGTTATGACTATCGATTTACAGACGTCGAGGGGGTGGGTAGGTCTAAAGCCAACGCTTTGTTTCGTTGACTGGTTAGACAAGAGACACAAATCGAAGAAGGGGACTCATCAATTTATTGATTGTCCAGACATATCCGACCGTAGATCGATGCTAGTCAGACTGATTAGCTATTAGAGATGAGAATTTCACGTGGTGACGCCTCTAGAGAAAGCGAGGGTGTGGAAGTTAAGGAATATCATAACCGTGTACATGTCTGGGGGTGTCAGAGCCGGGGATGAAACAGGATTTTGATGGAAGAGAACGATGAAGGCCATTGAGAAGTATTTGAAGAATATTGCTCTGAATATTACTGAAGGATCAAGGGCCCTCAGTGGCGTAGCCAGTAGATGTTTCATTCCAAGAAGAAGCCTGACTGGACCAATTCACCGGGGCTTTGGACTGTAATAGATTGGTAGGGGTATTAGGTTGGTGCTACAAATCCAAAACCATAGCTAGGATCTTCTTAGGGTGTGCTGCATATTGACTGATTGAATGGAGAGCAATAGGCGTGGGTTTAGTAGCCATCCATAACTTAAAGGCCCGGTGTGAGGTATTTATGAAGCGACAAAGATTGGATGCCAACTTTTCACTCTTTGTTACTGTCCAATTTGTTTTAAATTAAAGTAGGATAGTATCATATGAAAGAAGGTTTTGTAATTATAACTTAAAAGAGAAGGGATATAATTTTTACTCTGGAAATTCCCAAGGGGGCTGGCTCGTGGGCGAACCTAGCTTTATTGCCGGACGTAAGTCCCAGTTTTAAGCACAGTACCGTATGCATCATGATACTGTATTATTTATCATTATACTCATCATTATGAATAAACTAATTATAACATAAACTGATAGATAAAGATAATTTGTGTCAGCCTTCCGTTGCTATAACCACTAAGTGTCAAGTGTTTCCCACGATCTTTCACCACTGACAGGATTCCTGAATGAACCATTGTCAGACCCCACCCTCGGTAATCAATACAACTCATTCACCATTACCCCCTTCAACTTCACTAAATCCCTTAACACTTAGGCAAATTAATTGGTCAAAATTTTTAGGCTGTAACATTTTGTGGCTCAGCAAAGATGATTCAACTCTTTTGCGCTGTTTGCAACTTTTTTTCAAATGCTGCACATTTTATTTTCAGTTATTGAATGACCAGATTTTGTGGTAAGCATTGTCTCTGAAGATATGTAAATAGCCATGGGACTTACCACTCTCACAACCACCCTCTCAAAATCACTATCCGTCTCTTGCCACAACTCCCCCATTTCCTAGTAGGGGGGGGGGAACATCTTAGCCTAGAAGCAGATTACGTTTGTGACTCTATGATATTTGACGCTGTAAAGAAATTGATGAAATTAGGCATACAATTTTGACAACATTGACCACAAAAGGAATTTGTACAATTAAGTCGCCATCGCACGCCCCATTGACTTAAATAATTGTGACAAAACCCACAATCAGATGGTGGCCTATTCTGGAAATTAACAATAGCAACGTCATCCTAATTTGGGCAGTCAGTCGCCACTGAGGTCCAGTTAAGAACAAGAAACCTTTTCTCGGGGGAGTTGTAAACCACAAAACGCATTTAGTTTAATCGACAGGAACTTGAAGCCACACTTGTATGGAAAAAGTACTACTTTAACTGTATTGCCTTGGACTGCCAATTAAAAACTCCACCAGAGTTGAGACAAAGTTATCAGTTCGGGAGATAGCCGCTTTTCGGGTGAAAATGAGAAATCACTCGATCGAGGGAAAATTTTGCCTGGCTAAAAACATGAATATTTATGAGCACTTAGTGTCTACCTCTTCACAGCCGTCGATCTGTTTAAAAGTTCATTCAGGCATGAGATAATAGTTTACGCTCATAGAGCGAAACACAAGGAACCTTCCACTGCGTGTTAATGAACATGAGTACTAGCATGATCCACTTGCAACCCTTGTGTGGAAAAACTGAACACAACTTGCCGCTGTGTCCAGTCTATAAATTAAGCTTAGGACAAAGGGCTTAGCAAAATTGTTCAGTATCTCAAAAACGGGGCGGTGAACTACCAAACATGACTCGGCTCTTTCGTTCACTCAGATACAAAGTTTCTAAACTTGCCAGTTTTTCTTTTTCCTGGAATCGACGAAAATTCCCAGGTTGTTCTAAACCTTCATTTCCGTTGAATTTGCACGGCAGGCTCGCAATGCATTATGGGAGAAATTTGAAAACGGCGCCACCCATGGCAAGATTTTCTCCCGATCAGGTGAAAATTCATTTTCACCCGAAAATGGTTATCTCCCGAACTTGTTATATGTTCGTGTACCCGAGTCCCCGTTTTATTTCGCTGAGGGAGGCTTACCTTTCGTCCTTTTTTTCTATGACAGAAGCAATGGTGGCGTCAGAATTTGTCCGACCGGTGACCAGCAACCCAAAGCCCCGACGAAGCCAACACAAACAAGGTGGTTTGCCGGAAGAACGGGGATATGTAAACGAGGTGGGTACCGAATTTTTCGGGCTATGATGAAAAAAATTGAAAATGGTTTAAATTGAAGGAAAATTGCAACATTTGTGTTTTTATTGAAGTATAAGTAAAAATTGTGGGTGTTCACTGAAAAAACGTAAAAATTTGGGCTATTTATTGAAGAATGTACCTTCCTTGAACAGTTGAAAGCAAAAAGGAGTAAGTGGTCGGGGAGACTGGTCGCCGCAGAGGATTTTTCCTTTATTATAGTGATACCCAGTAAGGCTCCCAAACGAAACTGAAAAATTCCACCACGGAGGGTGGGGAGAGGTGAGGGTCTCCCCCGAAAAGAGCCTTCCTCCTGCTCCCACTCGGCGCCATCTCTAATAAGAAGAGGTAATGATGTTGCTAATATAAACAAGAGTCGACTTATCTCACTTGATCACAACAAGGCTTTCTCTTTCCGTTCCGCCTTTTACTAGCCTGGCATCCATACAAACACAGACAAAAAGAAGAATTTACGTATACGTGTAAGCATCTTTATGCATCAACTCATTCATCATTGTGAACGGCCAATCCCCATCCCCTTAAAGTCTACCACAGAATTCCACTTTTGGTCACCGTTAGTATCCCTAGTGTAGGATACCCCATATCGTCAACTACGGCATACATACAAACATATGCATATAAATGCCACCCTATTTGCACCGGTATACATCTTTGATATCGTTTCCATGTTAACCCCTACTCTAGATGGATTTTTCCACATTTTCCACTTAAATTTTGTTTCACAACAGATAATTTGCTCCCTTGAATACAGGACCTCAATTTCAAGAAGTGATGACTAAGCGCAACGTATCAAACTGACAGTGGACTTCTGTCCCCATCATTTTTAAGAATTAATTCTTACAGTTATAACATAACAGACCCCCTATGCCCCTTAGGTTGCGAAACATTACTGCAGAGTGCAATATCTCCAAGCTGTCATTGATGCAGATTGTCTTTTCATCCTTTCCAACTACGACTGTCAAAAGTCTAAGTTGCGCCACAACCTAACATAGACGTATGAAACTCTTTTTGCAAATCTCCATCTCATCCTTAACTATTCATTGGTAATCCATCCACAATGCCATAATTATCTGCTAAAAGCATTCTTAACTCTTCAGAAAGGCGGCTAATTATGTATAGGTCTATCCGATGCGCATTCCTATTGACGAAAGGTCCTCGGAAAGGCCTCTAAAAAGACGCTGAACCTTTCTGTTTAACAGTGGACAATTCAACAATAGAACAGGGCCCATCAATACATGGGTCTTGATGGGCTCACCAATTCATTGGACACTCCAAGAACAGACCACTGTAACTGTTTTTCTTTTGTGTGTTGTTGTCAATGTAGGCATAACGGTACCCTATCGGATCTGTATAAATGGAGGATTAAGGTCTTGTGAATCTTTTAGGCACTTCAACTTATTGACAATACGCGACTAGAGCAATAGTCTACGTAAACGTTTACGGACAAAGTTTACTTTGGCGTTTGTGCGTGTTAAATCGGGCACATGAACACCCAATACAAATCAGTTGACAATTCTGAGGCTTATCGGCGCCCCATAGTGACTGCGAAGCTGGCTCTTCTTGTCAAATTTTACTGCCGTGGATAACTGACCTTGCGGTAAATAAAACGTAAGAGATACTGTAGTCAACTTTGCAGTCTAATTTCAAATTACTGCTCAGATTTGAAGTTGATGGGAGGAAACCAGCATAAAAATAAATTTCCATTTTGAGAAAGAACCGTACACTGTTTCATGCCTAAGTGCGTGTAGAGCCTACACTACATACGAAGTTTTCTTTCTTTTTTCTTTACAATATTCGGTAAAACGTCATAAAATGCACGAAATAATGACACTTCGGTTCGGAAACATTTCAACTTTCGCGATTAAAGCACCGAAGGTGTATCAATAGCGCGAAGCCAGCTCGAGTTTGGACGAGTGGGGTCCCGGGGCCAGTGTCAGGGATCCTGGAGCGTTACGAGGTAGGGTCCAGAGGGAAAACCCTCCGTCGACGCTATTGCACGATTTCATATTTGGATGCAGAAAATCGACTCCAGTCACTCTGTTAAAGGAAAATGTTGCGTTTAAAATGCACCAACATGGCCTACAAAGAAAATACCCTAAATCATTATCAAACCATTCAGTCTCACCAATAAACGCTAGTGGTAGCTTTATCTCTTCAAAGTATTATGCATTACAAGAGTAACTGACTGTTGCATCATTTGAATTTTTGAAAGTTTTGGTAAGCAAATTACTTTAATACAACGAATAACGGAATGACGTCCTACTGTCCTACCAGAGCCTTATTTTTTGAAAAGACAGCAACCGTACTGCCTTATTTTGAATTGTCTATCATTCTGTATCCTTTAATATTGGTTTAAAAAATATGAAAATTTTCTGTTAAACAAACGCAATATTTCCCTTTAAGGAGAAGTTTATCTCATTTAACATTTTATTGGCCGGGTACAAATTTTTACGATCCGGCGAGATTTTGAAGAACTATGCAGTCTAACGAACACTAGCATCAAATGCTTTAATTCGCCCGATTTAAGGGGTAGCTTCCTCATTAAAGTGTGTGTTTTACGGAAGGGTGATTACTTTATACACTCATCAGTTGAAGCTCCATGGTAGACTAGCCATTTCGGGATCCATAACTCCTTACACAGGCAGGTGACTGGGAGACCTTTTAGTTCATGATGTTGCGTCTAATGGCAACGCCAGGTTTCAAAGAGGGGGAAGACACTGTAGCAGGCGCTGCCGTGTGAAACGTTCCCGCCAATGGTGAAAAGGTGTACATTGATCTTGTTACACTTCATCGAATGGGTCATCCAGTATCACTATCAAGACGAGACGCATTTTGCAAGCATTCTTAGCAACGAATGGGTCTTCCACACTCACACCTTTCCCTTATAGTGACCAGTCAAGGATATTTATTAGAGCGACCTCATTCCCACCTTTAACTGGACGGGGCTGAGATTTAGAACTTCGGCACTCCGAAAATCCTCTACGCCACCTAAACGCTAAACCAGCTCCTGCATACGCTACAGATGGATCCAGGCAATGTCCCCCGAACAATTAGTTAACATTACCTTTGCCCCTCCAAGTCTTAGCAGCTGGGCTACTACCGCGTTATAAAACCGGGCTTTTGTGTGCCCCCTACTTCCCTACGAGGTGCCCTCGTTCTTCACTGTTGACGTCACCATACCTACAGAAAAATTTGTTGACATAATCACCGTGTAAAGTGTGAACATGTGTCCCGGGCCTTTAGTTAGTATTGCTAAAAAATTAAGTTCAAATTTAGTTCATAAATGTAGGTTTGTTATCTCTCTGCAGTCTATTCACTAGCAAAATATATTTTGCGGAAGGTAATTGAGGCATGCACAGAATAAACCTATATTTTCGCATCGCGTGAGTCGGCAACAAAAACTTTGTCAGCCGTTGTTACTAGGCCAATTTGGCGAGTTATCAATCACACCTTGTATTATTTTATTAAGTTTATTTGAAGTCAAAAGAAGTTAGAACGACTAACGATTTATTTTGTTTACGCAATGGGTTATAAAACTTCCACCCCGCTGCGCCTTTCAAAGGGCTACAACCTTTTATGGCACATAGATAGCCTACTCATATTGATGTACTGTATGACCTCTTGTAAAATTGATCCCCTTTCATTTCTACAATATCTATAGCTATGCATGCTTATGGCGGCACACCACAGTTAGCTTAATGTTCGTGCACCCAATTATACACCGTCAATTATAGCGCCTCGGAAGTATTTTGGAAGATTTTTAAGGACCATTTCATAATTAAAGGAATTTGATGTTAAGTTTATATTAGAAGCACGAGTAAAAATGTCGATGTTATGATCTTTGGGAGGAATTTATGTCATTTTGGGATTCAGTTCATGTGTAAAAGGGTAGATTGCTTTTATCTGATCAATTCTCAGGGCGCAGGAGGTTCTTTTATTACATTTTCTTCTAAACGGTCATGCTGTAGAAATTTCTTTATGCTACAGAGGATCGACGTTCCTAAGCTTTCATTAGGTGGCTAGCATGTGATGACTTTAAACTTTTACAAGGCACTGGCGACTGTGGAACAAAGCTTTCAGCCACGGTAAAGTCCATGAAAAAATAATCTGTGTGCCGCCCTACAACCAGGTCTCAAGCTTATGGAAGTTGAAGGACCATGAAGCCTCTACAAAAAAGCACCAAATCCCCCCCGTGTAGAGTCATCAGAAAGGGACAATTGCTCACTCCCCCCCCCCCCCGCTAAAAAAATCGGACAAATAATTGGCCAAACCTGGGACGACCAACAGGAAACAGTCCAACGGAAAACAGGAAAAGAGTTAATGCTGTCCATGAATAATCTGCTGATTCGTCCGAAAACTCTCATTTTCCCGGCCTGCGGACCAAAAGTATGGAAAACGCTTTGTTTAAACTTAGGGCAAAAATGTTTGCCCTTCTTAAAAGGGTTTAAGCAAAAAAATGAATTTCATGTGTTAAGGAGGAACTAAATCTACGCAATTTGGTGAATCTTCCATTCAGATCGGACATGTAATTCTCGAGACATGTCATCAGCAAATGAAGTTACTACATTTGTGACCCAAAGTGAGCTTGAGGGGTTATATCACTTCCTCACATTGATGAGTTATGATTTGTTATACCTTTGTTTTCTTAGTCTGTTGTGCTGACCTTGAAGTTAATAGAGATAGGACCTTCCCAGGTGGAATGTAAAGCTTGTAAAAGTCTTATGCCTCTCATGCAATCATATTCCGATAACATGGGATTGTGGAGGAGGAAATTGGTTATAAAATTTAAAGGAAACAAAAGACTGCTCATTAAAGGGAGAAAGTAGTCGCCCCAAGTTTATTTTCAAAAATCTGCTAAATCTTACAGATGTTTTCTGATTTTGCTCGTAAATATCTTTCATTATGTTTCTGTATAAAATCATTGATTATTAAAAGTATACCAAGGAGTTATTCTGCATGAATTAAGCAAATAAGTAACAAAAATATTGTCACATGATTGCAGGTATAGCCATTCCTGAATCAGGATGACGGGGTACACTAATTCAAATTGGGGGACTGTATTTTCCCTTTAATGTGAGGCTATGACGTCATATGTGCTTGCTGCAAGTTTACTTGGTGTTGAAAAAGTAACAACTTTAACTGCTAATATCTTGAGAACCACACTTTGGATTTCAATGCAATTTTCACCAGAAAGCTTAGAATAAGTGTACATTCATCTAACATATCAAAACTTGATTTCAGCTTAAACCCTTCTTTTAATAGGTTGAAGGATCCCATAATTAAGGGTAGTTCCATGTATTGTCAAAGGCATTATTTCGAAATTTGGGGCCCACCTTGCATGTAGAGGTACGGTATCCCTATAAATTGTATTCTCAATCACCCTCACAGGTGCTTTGTTAACGCATGGCAGGAACCCCATACAGGCACTAAACCGCAGAAGGGAAGTGTGATACGTCATCTTTATTGTTACTGTTGACGGCATGGCAGCAGTGTAAATGGCCTTTATATTCTGCGACCCAAATAAGAAAAAAATCATCTTTAAAGTTTTGTTTCTAATATAAACACAATATAATACCTGTCACAATCTTTTAGTCAATCAAGTTTAATGACGAGCGGAAGTCCGTAATTTGTAGAGAGGAATACTGAGCACTGCGTGGCTTTTTTCTCCCATGTATTGTTTGTGACATCCGATTTCCAAATTTTGTAAAGGACTCGATTTTGTACGTAGATCGATACTTGTGGTAAGAGGTCTAGATCAAGAGCCAACTTTCAGTGAGGGCCCATACTGAGGGGGATATTCTGGGCTCGAGCAATATCCCCTAAATTCGGGTTACTGAATGCCACCCTTTTCAGATCTGTAGTTTCAATTACAGACCCAAATAATGAACCCATGCACCCAAGAGCCCCAACCCCACAAATACACAAAACTTCGCCCCTCCAAACTGAAAGAACATCATCCCCATACAAACACGTACTACCCCTCGAAAACTGATAAGCTGCATACGGGAAGCCATGATCAGAATGATACTGAATTTTTTTATCTGTCCAAAGCTCCCATACCACTGAACTAGGACTTAGGTCGTAGGCCTATTGTGTAAAAGGCAAAATCGGCTAGTTATCGTAACTGGTCCGCCAGGAAGGACTCGCCAACACTGAGCACAACCCACTTCGTCGGCTGGATAAGCGGTAGTTGCAAGACTTCACTCTTGGAAAAGATTAGTCAAATGTTAGTTAGGCATATGGGCATCGTTTTGACTAAGAGTCAAACTGATGTTTCACTATAACCAATCAACGTGACCTAATGGCGGTAGAAACTGATTTTGATAGAGAGCCCACACTCTTGGAAAAGATTAGTCAAAATAACGTTAAAGGGGAAATGCAGTCACCCCAACTTGAAGTAGTGTAGTAGACTGTCCTGTTTCATGATTGGCTCTTGAGAGTCATGTGACAATATTATTTCTCCTCAAATGTGAAATTTACTAGAAGTAACTGATTGGTTTACCTTGAATATGCAATACTGAAGTCCTAAAATATTATGAAAGATACTTTGAAGAGAAATAAGAAGACAATTGTGAGATTTAGCTGTTGCTTCAAAATAAGTTTGGGGCGACTACTCTTGCCCTTTAATGGATCATGTGGGCATCATTTTGACTAAGATATAACTAGTTAATGTGAGCACATAGTACTAGAAATCATGAGTACCCCGTGAAAAACGTACTTACCTCGCGAAATGGACCCCAACCCATGTACTTTTGAAGCACACGTGGTGCACAGTTATATCGTAAACCACTACGAGGATTGAGGAAGTATTATGAATGACCATACCTTTGTGATTATAGTTAAGTAATCATATTTTGTACATCTATAGCCAACTAGGTTCTCAAGTGGGGGCCCGCTGGCCATTTGTGGCCCCTGAAGTCCAATTTTTATTCTTTCTATGCAATGTCTTGGGTGCAATCTGCCTTTGGATGCCACATTTTCTACCATAGACCAACTGGTGATGCACATATAGTGCACTTAATGCAAAAATATTGTAAAAATCTTGATGTTTCCTGACACTCTCATCTGCCTCAAACAATATACCGTGACTGATAAAGGACGAGTAACCTTTCGGAAAACATTTCATAAAATCACTTTTGGTTTCTTATTGAATTGATTCACAACATCACACCCAAAGTGCCCGTCCCAGGCCCTCAGTCAAGGCGGAAGGGGGAGGGGAGATAGGAGCCGGGCCCTTAAAAACCTTCATCCTCGTAGCCAGAAATTACTATCGCCATAACACATCTTATCATATCTCTTCCCCTCGAAGAAATTTCTCTCCCCTGGAAGGTATCTCTATGCCACCCCATTAGTACCTTGCTTTGAATTAGGGTCTAACTTGTCTATGAAACCAGTGGCAAGCTCTCTTTTCTAGCCGGTAAAGGTTCGCTGTCTGAAACCTCGGGTCTATAGCTTCCGCGTTTAACCATAGGGTAAGTTACGAAGGCCGACCTAATCAATCAGTCTAGATCAGAATACCTCAATTGCCTTTTGTGTAATAAAACGTTTTGTTATGGTGACTGTGTCTCACAATTGCAGTGTTTAAATAGGAAACTGTTATCAACTAAACAGACAGGATATGAAACGTCACGCATGCGCAGTTCCTTTCGAAACAAACTCCAAGGGTTCCCTCCCCTATTACATCGGGAACTTAACAAATCTGTCAATCTAGTGTTTGCCTGAAGACATAAAAGACACGACCAGACTTGCACTGAAGGTGCAATGAAGCGAACGGAATGCGATAATACGGTCCAATGGTCCGATACAGTGACTATTTGCTTGCTTAAAGTCGTTCGCCTATACAGTATACCGATATTCCAGCATGCACGCATGCTGATGCCGTCTTCCGACGACCTGTCTTGTAGAGCCTATTTTGAACAATAGTCACACACGACGATACTTTCGAATACTTAATCACATTCACAATTCAGGTTTTTGCTTTGTTTTCAGTCAACGACAGGTTTATTCTCTCCATTTATTTCAAGAGTAAACACAACATTTTTATTGATCTCATTTTCATGTTGGAAAATCTGTGGTTCAGATTCTGTCAAATCAAGTTCATCAGGACTTTATAAGACATGAGTTTTACATCAAAGTTAGTCTGCCAATCTAGACCTATCTTAACAGTGGTGTTATAGCTTGGTTTGGCCGCCTTGTGACTCCAGAAATATGTGAATACAGAACCTGTACCCCACATGGTAGCATTAATGACCCTGCTCTCTCCCTCACAATAAAACTATAGTCGTATAAGTTCTGACACCGTAGTTAAAAGAAGGGTCTAAGCTCTAATCAAGTTTTGATATTTTAGAAGGATACTTATACTAAACATTCAGGTGAAATCCGATGTATGGTTCTCCGCAAGATATTAGTGTTAGCAGTTAAAGTTGTCACATTTTCAGTACAAAGTGAACTTGAAGCAAGCACATTTGACATCATAGCCTCGGTTTTTCTCTTAACTTTACAATCAATTTTCTCCTCCACAATCCCATGTTATCGAAATGTGATTGCATGAGAGGTACGCGGATTTTACAAACTTTACATTTCCTATGGGGAGGTCCTGTCCCTATTGACTTCAAGGTCAACACAGCAGACTGAAAAAACAATGGAAACAAAGCATTTCTTATCAATGTGAGGAATTGACATAACCCCTGTTTGCCTCAAGCTGCACTTTGGGTCACAAATGTAGTAACTTCTTTTGGTGATATCTCGAGTACTACATGTCTGATTTGAATGAAAGTTTCACCAAATTGCGTAGATTTAGTTCCTCTTGTGCATATGGAAATTAGTTTTTGCTTAAACCCTTCCTTTAAAGTCATTGGAATTTATCTTGATGTCATCAGCAAATCTTTTAGTGACGTCATTCTACAAAATTAACTTAACCATTTTAAGCATAAACGAATTTGTAAACACTTCATGTCACACTCTAGTAAATAGTGGAAACACATGTCTCATCCTCCAGTGATAAATATTTGATTTGACATGATTGGTAAAGTGGATAATTTGTAGGCCTTTTGATCAAACAAAGCAAAGAAGTTGCGCTACAAACTGTTAAGTTTCTCATGAAAACTGTACGGGGAAGGTATGGATTGTTAATCATCCTCAGTTGACACAGCCACTTGAATAGATTACGTCATCAGAGGGGGCATTTCACCTAGAGACAGTGGTTTATTTAATCCACGTCCGTGATAGACGTGCAAATCCTCACATGATTAGCTTGTTTTCAGCCGTAATTAATTTTTATTTTAATGTAGGTATATTACAGATAATACTCCGCTTAAGCTGTAACGATTTACCGTTTCGTTATTTACAATTAGTTATTCTTTTTCAGCACCAGCCTTTTTTGAAGAGGAAACACTTCTATTCAATCCACCATTGCGATAAGACCATGAGAGGAACACAAGTGGCTAAGTGGCCGCCGTTACAATTTGAAGTGCGGACCAGTATAGATTTATTGGTGAGGACCAGCGGCGAAGGAATTAGACCGTTGAATTGCCAGACTTGTGGGCTGTAATTGAATGATTGGCGCAGTTGGACATCTTACAACGAAATATATTCTGATTGATGGCAACAGAAGAGAAGGTTTTGTAAGTAACATAATTAATGCTTACTTGTCCGGAAGTATGTGAAGCCCCTTAAATCCGCAGAAATACCTTTGCAACATGCTGTGTTTCTTAAATGTGAATGGGACCAACCATTTGATTTACGTCCTCCTTCTCTTCGTGATGTATTGTGGGAAAAGTAACAAAAAAGAAAAGATGGGCCTATGTAAAGCAAGAGTGGGCGGGGCTAGTGGTAACCTTAGAATCTGTTTGAGTGAACCCCCCAAAAATGTAATTTCTTGTTTTTGCACAAAAGTTGCCTAAGTGGGACTCAAAGCAGGGTATTACATAGTCGGGTGTCCCGAAAAGAGAGTGAAGATTGTTGCATAACTTTACGCAAGCTTCAGAGTTGCACGGGCAACGTATAAAGGCTTGTAATGGTAGGCAGAGACACGTGTGCATGTCTGAAAACTACCACAGCGCAGAAAAATTCGATATTGATGGAAACAATTTCCATGATCGCGTTCTCCCCGGACACAAAAATATCGCTCGCTTGTACCCAATTATGTTTAGGTCTGTATATTCGTTTGCAGCAATTAACGTCATGTTGAAATTAAAGGTGGCTTATTATAACGAATATTTTAGCTTATAGAATAGCGCAATGGATTTTTCGTGAGATTAATTCCGCACACATGGCAAACTTACGTAAATGTAGTATCTAATTCGACCAACTTGGCCAAAAAACCACGACCTTAATTGGTTTGATCATGACTGTGACCAACTGGGTAGTTTTCCATGTACTCCCCAGGCAGGTAAAATCGATACTATGTATTTTATTGAAACATTGAATTCCCACACACCAAAATCTTGCAGGCAGAAAAAGTATCCAATTTCTGACGATCAGGTTTACATCATAGAATTTATTGTAACTCCCAATTATGCACCCCGTAAAACGTAATACACCCCCTAATTCAGTTTGGTTTTACTGTCTTGCTTTTATACATCTTTCCAATGAAAGTACTCTCTCAAAGAGCTAATCGCACCACTGACAAAAATTTAATAGGGGATTTTGCCGCTTTACTTCAAAACTGTGTCTGTAACATTTGGACTTTTTGGAAAAATCTCCTTCGAAGGAACAAATCTACACAAAGGAGATCTTTTCTTTAAATTGTCTTCAACGAAACTAAAATCTGCCTCTACAGTCAGACAGTCCAGCAAGCGTTTAGTCTTAATGGCCATTTTCAAAACCAAGGATATTTTGCTCTCCGGGAGATTAGGATTTTAAAGAAGCTGAAAGCTTTTATCCTGAGCAATTACAGATTTTAAACTATTGCAGTTTAAATCGTTCGCTAAAAACAGTCGTTTGTGAACCAAGTCCGGTATTTCAGTACAGTTACGACATTAACCCTCGTTAGCTTAATACATCGTATACGACACTTACATCTTCACAACAGGATTTACATTCTACAAACATCAAAGGCCCTAAAACTAGAGTCCGCACTCGGACTCGATTCCGGACTCGAGTCCGTTTTTACTGAACTCGGAATTGGCCCGGAATGGGCGGTTGCGGAATCAAAATTAGCCCAGAATGGCTGCAGCTGGACTCGGAGCCGATTCCAGCCGAGTCCACAGAAATGAAAGTTTCATTAATGTTACTGAAAGATACATTCTTACTGGTGGCGCAATTTGATTCATGAATGGTCAAGCACAGTCAGCTAAGTCACAGGATGGACCAGACTTTGAACTTGACTCATAAAAAATGACAGTTTCAAGTGAAATGTACTTGAAAAAAAAATAGCCTTTGTATGATTTTCTACATTGTCAAATGGTCGGACTCTGGCCCGAAATTGGGGACACACTGGAATCGAAACTGGCTCTAAACCGGGATAGCTGGACTCGGATACAGCCCTGACAAACACCCAACTTTGATTAAACCAGAAGTCAAGCCAAAACTAAAGTCAAAATGCTGTTTTTCGACCGCTATTTCTCATCATTTCTTAAAGGAAAATATTGCGTTTAAAATGCGCCAACATGACATGCAAAGAAAATAGCTTTGTTTATTATTAAACCATTCCTTTCTACCACTAAATTCGAGCAACAGTTTTATTTCTTCAAAATGTTACCGGTATACATTACAAGAGTAACAAAAGTTGCATCACTTGAATTTGTGAAAGTTTGGGCCAACAAATTATTCTTGAGTAACAAATAAGTGAATTTCTTTCTGTGAAAAACCCATTTCTAAAAGAGAAAGCTACACTCTAAAAAAAGTCTGGTGAAATTTCACCAGTCCTTGTTGATATGCCACCTACACAATCCTGGTTATTTATTTCACCAGGAAATAATGGTCATGTGAACCAATAGGTGACTTTAACCAAATACCTGGTTATTATTCTAGTTTTTAACCAGCTTTTTCGTTAAGTCGAATAAGAATTCCAGGTTAAATTAACCAGGATTGTGTGGATGGCATATATGAACACGAAATCTGGTGAAAATTTCATTAGATATTTTTAAAGTGTACTGTACTGCCTTATTTTGAATTGTCGAGCATTCTGTATCTATAAATACTGGTTTTAAAAATATGTAAATTTTCTATAAAACAAACGCAATATTTCCCTTTAGCTTCATCACTAAAACATTCATTTCTTCGGGAATTTCCCTGTTACTTTTAATCAAGAAATGGTTAGGCTATCCTTGACCGCCATCGTGGTCAAATTTAATCAGGTGTGTTTTTAAAGAGTAAACCTCAGGCTCGCCATACTGCCATAGGCTTGTCTTTTTAATACCCGGGTTTGAAGGAGGAAAGATCGCATCACTCCAAGCATTTAGGAACTCTATCTGCATTCACAATTGGTGACCCCACTTTGATTGACATAAATTCAAAGAATAACTTCTAATTATTAATGCTTCTCTAATTGGCTTACAGTGACTTGTGCAGGATGGTGAAATTTGATGTATTGTCGCGGTACTGCATATATGCAGTGACAGTTCAGATTGCAGCAGCATTGATATCACATACAGTAGTGTACTCAGCACAATGTGGTCTATAACAGTTTTTAACTCAGTAAATCCACTGTAAAACTGTAGTTATAGACAGATTATTTATTTAATTGGCGGAAGGAAGCTAGAAGTAAACTTATTTGGAAGAAATTTAACGCGTGGACGAGATAATGAGCCCGATCAAGTAAAGCTGTACGACCGGTTAATATATGCTTTTGGAGGTAGCGACTTGCTGTAGTCAAGATAATCGGTGTGGCCGCCTCTGTTGCTGTATGCTACCAAGTGGCCTTAGTAACTTCCAGGAGGGTCTTGACTCCGGTGCGAGAAATAGGTGGACCAGTGGCGTATCCAGGATATTATTGCTGTCATCTTAAAAAAGGTCAAAACAAAGTTTACTGTGCAAGGTTATTAGGTAAACAACGAGGCCCACTAGTGTAGACCTACGTGGATAGTGTTAAGTTAGTCTTAACTTAACATCAATGCAAACTAACGTATTTCACGGGCCTTCAGTCTGTCTCCATGTTTGGGTATAGTTTTATACTTTACACAGGATCGAGTTCCTAGCGCCCGGGCCTTCATGCCGTTGCAGTCCGGCAGCATCAGACTAGTTATAGCAATACGGGATACGACATTCGCGGGAGTCAAGAGGTGGAGAACATCGCCCCCCACCCCTACTTTTACCAGAACCTGAACAAAAACTAGCAGGTACATATTAGATTCCATAGCTTACAAAATAACTAATTCAATAAAATGAAGCTCGAAAATGGTGGAAACAGCCTTTGAATGGATTAAAATGGTAAGAAAATGCCTCAGATTACACCTCAGGTCTTGTGAAATCCAATAATTTCCCGGGCCCTTAAGCGAGTCCCGGATTCCTCGTTCTAGGCGACTCTATTTGCCTCTTAATTGTTTTCGTCTAGGTTACCCCCCCCCACCCACACACTCACACACACTTTTCAGAAGCACGCTCTTGACGACATCTATAGTGCATGTTAGTACACCATTGAAACTACGGTTGCACTCTTAATATAATCGTATGAAACTATTTTTCCGCATAGATGACCAACATTCGTGCTATAAGAGCTTGCTACTTTTTCCGTTAAATTAAAAAAGCCTAGCACTTTTGCATGTAATATTTCCAATTTCAAACTTCAAAATCCACCCCACCCCCTCGCGTTCTATCTGAGTTGATGTCGTGCTGCGTTTAGCTCTACCTCTCAAAGGCGATGCCTTAAACGTCTTTACTTACATCGTAGATGGAAAATGCTTTGGATGAGAAGGAATGGTTAAAATAATAAAATATGCCACTTTCTACAGCGATAAGCATCTATACAACTAACCACAGATCTTAATACGGCGAGAGTCCCTCCCGTCTGACTTCCCTATAATTCCATCAACATTTCCGACAACCAACACATTCTCAAATCGGATTTTTCTTCATTCTTTTTGTCTTTCAATTTTCTTATGAACCCCCAAAAGGGAAACAAAGCAACTGCATCTAAGGCAGTCGGAAGCCCACTCAAAAATCTTTTCAAATCGAAGGCTTGCGGCTGGTTATCAGAAATAAGCCTCCCGCAACAGTCGGCCCAGCTCTAATCCAATTATCCGCCTCGAAGGAACAAAATGGCCGACCAGATGTAAGTCCATTTTTCTCCTCTAACGGGACCGGTGGCGAGGAAAGGAAAAGCTCGACAGACTTTTGAAATCTCACAACATTTATAAGACTCATGTTTGCTTAGATGAAACTGCCCAACAATGACACGGTGATACGGGCACTGGTTTCAAGAAAACGATACGCAAACCAAAAGGCGCAAGCAATCGTGGCAGAGAGATGAGGATCGTTCAGAAGGATTATCCCCGCACAGGGTTATTAAACAAAGAAATAAACCAGGGTTAAGCTAAGCGACTCAAAGAACCATTATCCCTGTATGTGATTTAGAGGAGCAATAAACATGTTTACAATCGTTAGGTAGGGTGAGCAACAATCTTGAGAATCTTCCTGAAAATTATTTTAAGAAAAGAAGCAAACGCCCAAAGTTTAGTTTCAAACATCAGCTAAATGTTACAAATCATCTCGTATTTCCCTCATAAGTATCTTTCATAATGCTTCTGAGCAAAACTATTGAATATTAAATTAAACCACACTAAGGCGTTATTCTGCTTGTGTTTACCAAGTAACATAACTATTGACCCTTTTCCAAATAGCGATTACAAAGGATTGTGGGACAGACTTTTGGTGTGCGACGTTCTTGTCAATGGCATTTTACTGTGGCCAAAAACAACGTGTACCAAAACTCTATCCCACAATCCTTTGCAACTGCTATGTATTTGGAAAAGGGTCTATTGTCGCATGATTGAAAAGAGTCATTCCTGAATTAGGATATCAGGCAAGGGTGTGGATCCATCTCCAAAGGTGGGGGAGGGGGGACTTTTCACCATTTGAGAATCGCCGTCCTGGGAGAGGGGTCTAAGGAAAGGGGTGTCCCCTCCCCTTTGAAAATAAATAAAATTAGGAGGTGTCTATATGGCAAATGGTGCCATATTTGGACGCAATTTAGCTTTTAAAATGTAGTGCCAATTCGTAATCACAGTTTTAGTTTTCATCGTTTTTGAAAAAGCGGGGAGACTTATTGGAATGTCCCCCTTCCAAAAAAGGGAGGAGACGGACTCCTCCCTCCCCATCATCCACTCCCATGATATCAGGGTATAGTAATTCAGATTGGGGTGGCTGCATTTTCCCTTTAAGGACCACTTAACATTATGGAATACCACATCAAATTTCTAAAAGAGTTTGGGAGGAAGGAGCAAAATACACGTAATAAAGTATTTTCTTTCGATTAAACTGATTGGTTGGTTCTTCAAGTTGCTAAATGTCATTGATATGGGTACTTGCAACCTTACATCTCCATCAAAAACTTTCGGCTATACTTCTCAAGAGCCAAATCAAAATAACAACTGCTTCCAGCTTAATATAAAAAGGAGAAAGAAAAATATTCAAATAGTTGATATGTTTTTCGTTCATGTAGGTCAAGGTCGTTATCACAATAGTTCTATTCAAATCTTGAGAACAAGTTTCTGCTACACAAAAGTCATTTTAACTTCCCCTCTGAGTCCTACTATTAATGGGACATGTTTTCCATTCTGTTAACTTGTAACCTGTCGCCGCCATTTGTTTACCTTTATTGCAATTTTATGCTACTTTCCTCCATGGATTCCTGTTCTCTATGGGGAGTGAAGGAGAAGGGGACTTCGGTGGGAGTAAATGGCTGTAAAAGTCATTTTTGACCAACCAGATTGAAGCAATATTGTTTGAATGAATGTCAGTCAAAGTGCAGCCATCAACTGTACCTAGGGCTATTCCTTAAAGGTCAAAAGCAGTCGCCCCAAACTTATTTTGAAACAATAGCAAAATGTCACAAATTTCTTCTTATTTCTCTTCCAAGTATCTTTCATAATATTTTAGGAAATAAATATTGCATATTCAAGGTAAACCAAGCAGTTGCTCCTTGTAAATTTTACAATTGAGTGAGAAAAATACTGTCACATGATTCTCAAGAGCCATTCAGGAAATAGCATAGTCTACTATAAAATTCTTATTGGAGTGACTGCATTCTCCCTTTAAATATGTCTGGACAGGGAGTTACTAGCAACTCCCTCGTTTTTCTGGGGAGAGGGATGCTATATCTCCTTGGAAACAAATAAGTAAAAAGGAGAAGCTACTTGGTCATATGAGAAATCATATTGACTACGTGTTAGTCAAAGCAATGTTTCATATAATTAATTAATGTAATTTTGACTTATTTCTTTTGAGAGTGCATGGAACTATATTTTATTCTCGTGTTAGCCACCGGACATGAAGTTGTAATTCATAAGCCACATAGGCTTCTCCCCCATTTGTGGTGGCTTAGCGTCGTAAAACAATTGCCCTTCAAGGCCTGAATTATATACGCAATCAGGTCTGGACATTACTTAGTTTGTCGAGGGGTAGGTAGCTCTGGATGCCCCTGCCCACAGTGACTAAGATTTACGTGAAAAGTGGGGGATGGGGTGGGGCATATAGGGCACATGCAGCAAAATTTATTTTCTGACAGCGAATGGGAGTATATATGTTTAAAATGGGAGGGTGGGGGTCATTACATCCTCTCTGTCCCCTGGCATTCAGGTTTCTGCTTATGCCTTCACTAAGACCAATATCTATGTAATTTGATGAAAACTGTGGTATATAAAAGTATAGGCATAAGGTGTTAAGAGGGCATTGCCGTTTCTGCACTGAAGAGAGATCAGTGCTAACTGTGACAGTTATCATGCTGAATAGAACAATGAGAAATTACGGTCATAAGCTTGAGAGGTGCCGGGGCGCTATCGTACTTTCCATTTGGGCATAAAACTCGCTATTTCCGGCCAAAATATATGCTGTCGCCCCCCCCCCCCACACACACACACCGTTGGAAGTGGTCCCATACACTTATGCTTATGGCTAAATATTTCGGACAGTCAGGGAACTGGCTATATTTTCTTTATCATCTTCACATTACAGTCACCACGCTACAATATACAATATAACAGACTCCCAATATAACAATACGATTCTAATGAGGCTTTTCATTCGTTGTATTAGCACAATATCTAGCAAGTTAAATATGCACGAATCAAATCAACCATGTTGCAAGCACCTTAGGTGCTGAACATTTCAAACTTCTTGTTAAACTAGATAACGTCCATCGTAGCAAGGCATCCCAGTGCATGTAAAACGACAGTAAAACAGTTCAGCTGAGAGATGTGTTGGAAGGGCGTCCAAAACAGCTAGATAAACAGCTGCCACCCCTAGGAACATTCTCCCCCTGCAAATTTGCAAGAACAAAATTACTATTGCCTTAACACATTTTATCATCCACCCCCCGCAAAGTAGCTAGCCCCTTGAAGGCTGGAAATTGTCTCACACACTTCAGTACCTTGACCCGTAGCGGGAAAGGAAAAGAAGGACGACGGTTAGGAGAAAAGGAATCGGGGGAGGGGGAAGGAGAGGGTGGAAAGAGAGAACGGCTGCAATCTAGTCTAGGGGAAAACGGAAGCTGGGGAGTGATCTTAGCGAGATATTCTTTGAGAGAATAATATGTAACAAAAGAAATAATGGATACAAGGTATAATAGACGGCACACTTCTTCGTACAGTCGTACTTAGTACTAGTACGAAGTTTATTACCAAGTGTACCGTAACGTTCCTATAACATTAATCATTGCAGGATACACGCTGCAACTTCGAAGTCTGCCAAAGTAGACTGAAATAAGACTACAGTGAACGCCAAGTGCAGTCCTCCCAGTTTGGTGGTGATGCCAGGATTCTTTTGTGCGGAGTGGTTTTTGAATTTCCAAATATGTCAACCCATCTAAGCGGAGCGCCATATCACCAGTTGACGAGCATTATACAAAGGGAATTTTATTAACAAACAGGCCTACCTCCTTCATCGCAGGGAATGGCACTCACCAGGTCTCATTACGTCCGGCCTTACTCCTATTGAAAAAAATGGTGAAGCCTCAGGACCCCAACCCCCATTCCCACTTCACTCCACGGGTGCTCAACTGCAGGCTTCCAAATTCACGTATGACCTTTCATATCATGCGACAATATTTTAATACTGCATTGTTACATTTATTAGGCAGCAATAATCCCTTGGTTTTATACAGTTGAAATACACTTATGCTCCCTGAACCATGATAGATACGTGCAGGGTAAATAACCCAAGAGAAGGTTTGACAGATTTAACTGTTTCAAAATAAGCTTAAAGAGACTGCTAATTTCCTTCAACAAAGAAAAACTGTAGTATAACTACAAGTATAATTCAAAACAGGCTTATCTTTTTTTTAAGATTGCCAGATACATATTCATTTGGACCGTGAAAAGAAGATCTACGGAGTATACGATTGAGAGCGCCGATCTCAACTTGAACGCCAGCCCAACCGTAAGGCAATTACTTTACCAAACCCATGTTTACAAGCATTTTTTTTTCTATTTCTACTTTTTATCAGTGTGTTACCATAACTACAATTCCAAGCCCCTTAGGTGAACTTTAGCAGATCAGCCGGCCCTTTTCAGTCTATTTATTGACGCAGGGGTTACAAAAAGTGCAAATTTTTAGCATTTTCTTTGTCGGTGAAATTTTGTGACAAGCTTAAATACAAGTTGTTTACTATAGCCCTTCAATAGAGAATTAGCGGTTGCCTAACCGACAATACGAACCTGCGTTGTGTTTCTCTTGTTACGCCTGTTTGTGTTCCGGTAAGGCTCGGGGTCTAACTTTTTCGCTCAAGGCATTTTATTCTTGTAATTTGTTACAAAATATTCCCGTCTTCGAATAAAAAAGTACATTTTTGATTCAATTCATGGCAAATCATTATCGCTGCCTCGAAGAAATAACAAGAAATTTGAGCGTCTATACGTGGGTGAAAATTCTGGAGCTACAAAGGTCCATAAATTTAGTCGGAGTGATATAAACTAACACGCTCGCTGATTACAAGAAATTGACGAATAGCATAAGTCGACAGGGCCAATTAAACACCAAAAGGTGAAAAAGAGAAAATATAATTGGTCTGAAATTTTTCGGGATGGGCTGCAAATTATCAAATAATGTGATGAATTTGTGCATGCATATTTATGTAATTTTGAAAATTCAGACTTAAGAGGCAACGTTAGCCGGAAGATTTGAGACCGAAATCGGATGCTGCAAGCAGGGAGGTGATATTAGACCTCCTTGCTGCAAGAAATGTATTACATAACCAGGCGCGTAACCAAGGGGGTGGCGAAGGGGCAGCCCCCGAGCATATTTTTTGTATTTTTTAGTGTTTATTTTTACAATATTGCTAGTGTTTCCCCTATTTATATGAGGTAATCGGCCTGGGAAGTGCCATTTCCAGCGAGCTGGGAGGCGTTTTAGGCCAAAATTGTCTTGCGCTTTTCGCCACCCCATGGTGGCGCGGAGCGCTGAGATTCTATCTATGCCCCCCCCCCCTTGACAAATTCCTAGCTACGCCCCTGTACATAACCATAGTTTGCACCTACAATCTAAATCAATGTAGGCTAGATAGTTGTCGAGTCCCGATAACAGGGCTCATATAGTCACCGAGGATTTTCCACCATCAACGCTCATGATTACAGAACCATGCCATGTTCCATATAAACTCAAACCTGATATGTCCAGTCCACGGTGCTTCCTTGTACTTGTGCAGTATAGATAGTTAATAACCAAGGGATTGAACAGATGAAGTCAAAATTGAAGCGCCGAGGTTATACATCCATGACTAATGTGACCCCCTAAAACTTGAATATTAGAAAACTACTTCTGAATAATAGAAAGTTTCTTGTTTACTAAATGAGAGAAATCTGTTTTCAAGCTCACCCTGTAAATTATGGGAAAAAAGTAAAAACTTTGGATCAAAACTTCATGCTCTACTAAACTTCTATGGCACTGTGTTTTGGCATGTTTATAATCACTTTGTGTTCTTACGATTTTAAACAATTTTAAAATGTCCAAAGGAGGGAACAAAAATGAAAATTCTTATTTGATAATTTCCTTTCCATAACTTCTTCTGGTTTTGTCAAAAACATTGACAATATGATTTCATACGAAAAACGAAAGGAATAAATGCGACTGAGTTTCCGTTAGTACGTTTCCTTGTGTCTTTATGTGATGTGAACTTTATACGATATCTGCATTAACCGTGACAACTGTTGCTAGTCACCGGCAGTTTTCAGGGACACATTAGTATGTATAGAAAGAGATGTTAATATAACAGTTGAGTATGTTTCTTATGGGGGAAGACGTTTGCAAAATGTTCATGTGTGTTCCATCGGGAAGACGTTGCTGCAGCAGGCAAGGGTGTTGTTCATCGTCGTGTGGTGATCATAAGAACAGGAAAAAGCACAGTGGAAACATGTACCCCCCCCCCCAGCTTTTGAAAGGATGACATTCAAGTTCATAAACTGGCAAGAGATTCTTTGGCAAAGGAAGTTTAGTCCCCTATGTGGAAATCTGTAGCCTGCATACTAGCTACTCTCTTGGGCGGGGGGGGGGGGTACCGCCGTTGGTGTTAACTTGTATTCAAAGAGATTAGTGCGCTTGGGGTATAGAAAGTTGCCTTACGTTTAAAAACATGGCTAGAAATGGAATGATATTCAACCCACCAAAATGTAGCTGTGTAACTTTATTTTTGAAACATTGGGATCTTACACAAAGAAGTCCACTGCTCTATGGCTCATAAATATCTTTTGTTTTAAATTTTAAATCTGAAAATGATGCAACTTTTATAACTCTTGTAATGCGTAAAATTTTGACAAAATAAAGAATTGATAGATTTATTGGTGAGACTGAATGATTAAATACTGATAAAAGCTATTTTCTGTTTGTGTCATGTTGAAGTGTTGTAAACAATACTTCCCTTTAAATTATTTTGTCAGAAAGATATAAAAAAGTACAAAATAAAAGAATATTTACAATGATTTTTAAAGATCACGGCAAAAATTGTAACTCATTTCTTTTGGCAGTTTGGCGAAGTTTGTATTTTATCCGAAAACTTAGTATACAAAGCTTTGTATAGGCAAGGGAGTTGTCTGTTTGCAACTCCCTGGTATAGGCTTAGAAGAGTACATGACTGTATACAATTGCCTGCGTAAGCTTTTTCTCATCTAATCCACGCGTGAGCGTTAGTCCAGACATACGTTAACTACTAATACGTAACTTGAAAGTAAGCTTCGCAGTCTATTGTCGATACCTAATCAACCGCATTATTTTGCACCAAACTTGTTTTCTACTCTAGTGCCCCGTAGAAAAATGTATTTTTGTCAAAAAGGTTTCTTTTATGTTTTTGTGATTCATAAAAAGGAAGTTTTGGTGTAAAGTTACGATAGAGGTATTTGTGTAACTTCTGTTTCAGAATGACTCGAGGCTTGAAAGTGCGGGAAAATGTAAACTTGGTTACTTTGAAGGTGAACTTGAATAAGCAGGTTAAGAGGTAGGATGAGTGTTCGGTTTCTGTCCTATTCAGGAAGTTCTGAATATGACAACAAACATTTTGTAACTTTGGTTTTGATCAGTTTTTTTGCATTGGGACGACCGCGTAGCCGAGGGGCAGGGGAAGGAGGGGGCGGCGAGTGTCTGAAAAATACAAAGTGACGAATTTGTAATAAAATCTTAAATATCGCCCTTAATTTCTGTTGAGAGACAGAACTGTCTAGGAACTGGTACCAGTGCCAGGCAGTCATGAACTTGAGTTAGTGACCCGGCTTTGCGAGAACTGCATAGTTGGAGTTTTATTTAATGCATATTAAGTAAGTATAACAGGCTACTTACATTTACAAACAAAAGTTTAGTTGCCTACACCCAAACGGGATCACAATTTAAATGCAAACTTGTCCGTATAGTGACATAAATTTCAAAGATTCTAGTCTTATACCAGCGGAGTATCCATATATAATGAAACATAGAGGTGGCATTGTCACATGGCCATACCAAAGTTTCATTAAGGTTACTGACACGCCCAGGATTTAAGTTGAGGGGAGGGGGGAAGGAAGGCAATCCAAACTTTGAGATATCATCTCAGCGGAAAACTACTATCGGAAGGCCCCCAGATAACAGAGAAAACATCACTTAAAATACCTCTTAGCCTCTCCAGAGACGAGACAAGTGTAGTTACGTCCTTGTAAAACACAGTTCCCTATTCCAGTGACCTCGAGCCGCATGACCCCCTCTCCCATTTCCCACTGATTTAGGAAAGAAATGCAAACTGAAATGGGAAATATTAGTCACTCTCATTGTTTTATCACATTACAGGATTACTTTCTTCATTACATTTAACGGATAAATTACTGAAAGTGTATCAAGAGAAAATTTTCTTCATGTTTGACTTAGAATTATTTTAATAAAATGCAAAATATGGGTTCCCCATTAGCCCAGTCCCCTTTTTGCTACCCTGCAGCACGTCAGTCTTTGACACATTAAACACTCAAATGGTTCAGAGAAACACTAAGTCATGAGCACGGATCATTCGCTCTTCTTGCGCCTGCGTTGGAGGCTATTTAGGCCTATGGGTTGCTCTTTAAACTGAGTTGTGTAGGCATATAGGGACAAAATCCTATAATGGCTGTACAATAGCTGACTTGTCACGCAGAAAAAAAGTGATATAAAAGGATCTCTCTCCCCCCCCCCCCCCACCCTTGGTCCGTTTCGGTACAAGACTGCGGAGCGAATTACATTTTTCACTTAGTTCAGCTAATTGCTACAAAAAAAAATCCTACTTTTGCTCTGCTACTGGGACGGTAATCGGTTTGTTGGGAGCTGCAGAGAGCATCTACTCAGAGGCTAGGTCACTATGTGACCACCCCTTTAAAAACGCTGCTTTCCCATCATAAATCCCTTAGGTTCTTTAAGTTTTTCCTTGCATACTCAGCAAGTTGTCATTCTAAACAGATGGTCGTATAGCAATCTGGCCTAATTATTCCTTGATCACAAAACATGGACTAAAAATAGTGAGAAAATATGAAAAGCACAACGTTTCGACTACATTCTAAAAGCGCATAGAAATTTTCGCACGCGTCAAGGCGGTGCATCCCGGCAGGGGAATCGTACTCTTTTCGTGCTTGTCCGCCATGCATACTGTCGGTTACCATTCGTCCTTTTCTATTATATAGTGACCCACTTTGTAGAGCGGTTCCGCTGCTGGTTTGTTTCTTTATCAAAACTTCACCCGACCTACTTCTACGGACGCTGCCAACCTGTCAAGTCAATTAGCTTGGCAAAGGACCTCAAAACAACCCACTTGGCAGTCGTGGAACCTTGGACGGCCACTCACTTTGACGGTAATTGTCGCCACAATCGCTTAATACCGTTTGGCGGATATAAAAGCACAACAATATTTCCAATGCTACTTAAACGAGCTCACAGGATGTCATGTAGTTTAATGAGTACATTCTTCCGTAACTATATTAGATAGATATTCTTCCAGCCTATAAAACTCAAGGTCAACAAATACATTTCAAAGAACGGTTAAAGCGTCATATAGCACATAACGTGCGGTGAGAACTTGTGCTCAGAACGCTTATTCGGAATGCGTATTCGAATACGGGTATGCAGTTGAGCACGCGCTGAAAACACGTACTCAGAATGTGCTTTCAAAGCTCAAGCTCGTGCTCAGGGTGTGCCCTCAATGCTGAGAAAATGACGTACCCAGCCTGAAACGCTCGGACTGTGCACTTAAAATGTGTGCTCAAGTTGCTGCCAGGCAGAGGGTGTTCGTGTGCACTGTAATTGTACCTCTGTTCTGCAGATAGACAGCCAACTCACATCAAAATCCATCAAATATTGACCATAATACAAAACGACTACTGTTTTTGCACTTATATCATGAATAAACATGAGCTATATTTGAAAATATGTGATGTAGAAAAAGGGGGAGGCGCTTAAGATATGTTTAGTGTTATCGTTGCTATCCATGGACAGTTGTAACACGTGTCGGCATGCCCTGGGGGTTTGTTTTGTAGGTAGGTGTTGACTACTTCCAAAATGTCCTCACTACACAATACACCCAATCAGCAATTAACTAGCTGGTAAGTAATTAAGAGGTAATTTATAAAGGATTAACAAAAGAAATACAGACATTGTTCAACGCTCCACATTATTATATTTGCATAACCCCGTCTACACGATCATACATTTGTCCATGAACATCGTGATGCAAATGTATGACATTGTTTCACATATTCCCTCTTGGATTATGCAGCAACGGGCACTACATGCGCAATGTTCATGCGCCATATAATGTAGCCCCAAACTCTTCGGCCTTGAAATTTTCTCAGTTCTTTATTTTTGCTGAATGTCCCTGTAATCGAGTAATACGCATGTTCAGGCGATTATTTCTCCTGCTACGACCACACATAATGAGCAAGTGATGAGAATAGCCTAAACCGAGACATTCTCAAATGTATGATGAACATTTGTTGGAAAGAAGAAACACGTAGCTAAAAATTTGATTACCGTCATAAATATTGGACGGTGTTCCACTTTGTTGGGAGGCCCGTCTACACGATCGTACATTTGTTCATAAACATCGTCGTACAGACGGCTTCTCGGCCTTTTGGCCAAGGTCATATGTAGTGTCTATTTTTTCAGCCAGTTGAAAATAGGACCACGCATGACAGGCCCTTGATGTAGAGGTCTGAGTGTCGAGAGGTTGCTCCGTTTGCTGTCGTTTCGGGGACGTAGCTCCCTTGAGGAGCAGAATTCCTTCGGGAGTGACGTTTGGTTTCGCCCCTTGGCTCTTCGCCAGATAGTAGAGGGGGACTTTGGAAACACTATTTCGTCATACAAATGTATGATGAAGTTTTGAAAAAATGTATGATCGTGTAGACGGGGCTTAAAGAGAAATGTCAGAAATGGTCAAAGTTTGAAGAGGTGTTCTTGAGAACGGTAAAAGGTATTCAAATCATTCAAACAAACTTTTTATCACGTGATCTTAATCTATTACTGATTAGCAGAACAGATATTTAGTTTACATGTCCGCGGACCTTGTACAAGATGTCAGCGCAGGTCAAATTTTCAGAATTCAAACTGGTCCCTTAAAATGCTGTTTGGTCTGGACTACCGGGCTACAAAGAGGGCCTAATGCCCCAATACTCACTGGAATCTTTTTGATATATTTAAATGGATATTGGCCCCTAAAATCGGGCCCGTAGCTAACTTGTCAATTTTGGAGGGGTAGTATATGTTTGGAGGGCAGACTTTTCGTGGGCGTCGGACACGGGGAGGGCATCTTCATGCATTCATTATGGGGGTCCCTAGTTGAAACCATACATTTGGCACAAATGGGGGAGTGTGTCGTCTCTTACAGGAAGGGGATCGCCCGATAATACATGAAGAAGGTAAAATACATCTAGTATAGTCAAAATGTATTATAGGATCGCATAATGGTGCAAAAACGTCTACAGAGCAAACGAGGCAATTCGTTTATTGGATTTTAATATTCCATTGTTTTTCTTTTAGTGAACCTTATTGGATGGAACTTTTACTTAATTGATACCCATAGTTTTTATGACAGACACCACACAACCTTTTTTCTTTTTGGTTGAGCAAAGTTCACAGGATCGTTTATGTACGTTCGTCAGAGAGGATTGCCACGGATGTTTTTGTGCTTTAACTTTGTCGTGCTCAACACCAAAAAGACCTAATTAGGACTACAGAGATCTGAACGGTTGAAATAATTCTGCTTCAACAGTTGGCAACTTCCGACTTTACATGATAGGCATTAATTTGATAACCTTGAAAGTTAATTCAGCGTGATGTAATGATATATTTTTTTCTCGGTATGGATGGATAGACAAATATTAAAAGGTCGTGAAAGGAGCAGTTCAAACTGACTATTGTAATGTTGTGACGTTTTACCAGGGAGGCACCTCCCTGGTTATACAGACTTGCGGCAAGTCGGAATTACAATGGGAATTTTACTGGAATAGCACCCAGAATTGTTCAAACATCCAAACTCTGCTTTGAGGTAAACTTCGCAGTAGGTTTCGCATGTGGACCTCTTTCTGAAGCTCTACATGCTCTAACTGTTACGAGTAATTCCAGTATAGGGGTAGGACACGTCCGACAGGAGGGCAACTTTTATGGTATCATATCTATCGTGTGCACAAGGGAGACGGCAAAGCGATGATAGGGTATGATTAGGTCTATAGAAATATGTCCTATAGGAAGGCTAAGCCACCTTTGCCAGAAAAACCTTTGTTGCCCGATTGGATTGTTTCCGGGAGTCTACTAGAGAAATAGGCTTTCCCGGACTTGCTGTGTGAGGGGCTCTGCAGCCTTCTACCCCCTAGCTCGTACGTCCATGGATACGGTGGAGGAGAGGGCATGCTTCCCATGTTTTTCTAGGACCGAAAAATCCTTCATCCTCTCCTAAAAGTTAGAATTGGTCAAAGGACGTTAGCCTATACCTTGCTGACATGCACGAATATGCGAGTCCACTTTGTCATCACCTTATCACACGCAAATGGTTTCCTCCGCTCTTGGTACTCACTTTTTACCAAAGTCATGGCAACGATTTACATACATACAAAGGACAGATATCATATATGCAGATTTAGGCTATGTGCACGTGTATTTAGGCGTATTAATGTACTTAAAGCCTCTGTAGCGAATATCGAATAATCCTGCATTCTAGAACATACTATACAAATGCAGGAGTACGGCAATCCAGTGGAGTGAACTCCCTCAGAACTCCACGTGCGCGGAGGGCGGTGGGGTAGGGGTGGGGCAACTTGCGCCAGGGAGCAACTTACACGCAGATGCATACAGATATGTGTATCTACTATCTATACACAATTAAAAACAATCCCCGCCACTCATGTAAAAAATCGCTGTCTTGATTTGATCAACAGTTTAATACTGCCTATGATCCAGCAGGGAGTTGCAAGTCTCTGGATCCAGTTACGCAGTGCCTTTGGCCGCTATGGGGTCATATGGTGTCCCTTCGTGAGAATCTTTCTCACTCTCAAATTATTGTCTTTTTCTAGGTTTACTTCCAGATATCAGGTTGGCATGTATTTTAATGATCAAAAAGTTGGTAATATATCGCGATCTTATCCTTTAAGGTCACAGAAAAACTTTGGCAGTTTCAGCTTCTGCGAAAATCCAGTGACAATCCAGAATGGTTAAGAATTCATATAAACCTACCTAAAGGCCATTATTTATGTTCAAGTACTTTCTAAAATAATCATGTCTATTTGCTACTACTGTATAAATAGAAGTGTTGCTACCACTAAACATTCACGATATTCAAACCAACTGAACATAAACGATTTGAAACAAAAGTTCCTGTCATTCGCAGACTGACGAATGACGAATAGCCGAGTCTGCTGACCAGCTGACCATCGACATCGCTATGTTTGTAGACGGTAATATGGCAATGTATGGATATATAGTTAATACGTTACCAATTCTGGTGGCCTTTTTTTTCGGCATCTCAAATGAGCAATCGCGAGTCACTAAGAAATCAAATTCTTGGATATCAATGATGTAATGCACTTTCAAAGACGATGTTCTGAATCCTTGTGGTGACCGCGAACCATAAAAGACCCGGCACCCTTGAATCCCCGTAGCCTACCCTACCCTATTTCTCCAAACCAAGCTCTGATTTTGGGAAAAATGTTCACTCCTTCGAGTGCTTCTTTTCTCTTCAAAAAAGAAAAAGAAAAAAAAAGAAAAAAGATAGCCACACCTATAAATAAAACATTTCAAAGGACGCGCAACAATCCCATCGCGAAAACGATACTGCACTTTACCACACATAGCTGTTGTAGCATTCAGGTATTTCAATTTGAAACCTTGCAAAGCAAATTAGTTGCTTTATCGATTGAACATTTAACTTTTTGACTTTTTTCCTGAGGAAAGCGAGGAAGTAGAAACCGTCCACGCGTCTCTGATCCGAAAGCAGGGGTGCATGGGCTACGATTGATCAATGTTTGCTTAAAGAATTTGGCGTCATATTGTCGTATTTACCTAGGTACTTCGAATTACTGCGAACCGGAAGTCATATATTGAGTGAGTCAACCGATTGTCCAGGAGTCAGACGACCTGCAAATCTCATTATAAGGTAACATGCACTTGCCATGCTTACTTTTACTCTACAGCGTTGGGTTTACAGGAACCTTTCTTTCACGAAGACGCGTTTGTAGAGATTTTTCTTTGGGGGTGGGGGAGGGTTCCTAAGAAATGTGGGGCCCACAGTATCTGCTGTCGCGCACAATTCCTGTTGCCACACACTATTCGTGAAGCCACAAACCGTTCCTAAGGGTGGTTTGCACTTCCTTGCGCAACACAAAATTCCTTGAGCCATATACCATTCTAGGGACCATGCGTAATGACTGGTCCCACACATCACTCTTGGAAACCATGCTCAATAACTGGGGCCACACACCGTTGATTCTTGCAGCCACATAATTATTAGAGCATATCACGCTCACTTACTGGAGCCACAACAGTTGAGGCTGAACGCATATGACGTCACAAGACCATACAATCAGAGTGCGATCCCAGGTGAGGGAGGCCCCTATTTACTAACTTTAGTGTATATTAGTTCCATCATTTGTCCTCTAACATGACGTCTGGGTCAGTTACCAAGCACGCTACATGGTGACGGCAATTCATATATAAGCTCTATCCCTGGAGCTAGTATACACACAGTTTTTCAAACGACACACTGTTCCTGGGGATCACGCACACTTCCCCGGAGCATCACATGGGCTGCTGAAACTACATCAATTTCTGTGAGTCCTGTATCCTGCTTTTGCAACTATATGTAAGCCCGTAGTCCAAGGGAAGGGGGCAGGGGCGGGGCCCCTAGAAAAATTTTTCGCTTCCCTAGAAAATTCAAAATTACCATTACCTTTACATATTTTAGTATGTCTCGCCCCCCCCCAAAAAAAAAATATTTCGCCCCCCTTCAGTACCTTGTCTGGCTAACTGGCTAACAGGCCTGCCAATATGGTTTTAACTTTACTACCATGGGGCTATTTGAAGGGTTAAGTAGTTACAAATAGGCTACCAAACACCAAACCCAAATGTTCCTGCTCCACCGCCCTTGAGTACGCCTCTGTAGACAATATTACCAAAATCCAAATGGAAGTTGTCCCGTTCGCTTATACATGAGCACGTGTGTGGCTGTAATGGTGGGTCAATAATACGTGTGGCAAATAATATTAAAAGTAGTAAGTCTTGTCTGAGCATTTGATTTTCCCTGAACCATTGGAAGAAGGTTAAAACAATTAACCCTTTGGAGGGAAATCCCCTGATTATGTGTTTTCGGTTTGTCTACAAGTACAAGTATAACAATAAGTCCATGGGTTTTACGAGTTTTGTTAGTGCTGAACTAGCTGACTGCAGAGTTTCAGTGACCGGACAGCCATAGTAGAGATGAAAGTTGTTGGTCGAATCAGTGGATCGCCAAGCTTTCCTTTTCGGGTCATGCTGACTGCGCATATTGCTTACACATTTAATGCGCATGCGCTGTGAAGGTAAGCACGGCGTAACGCAGTTACGTCACTTGAAAAACATTTTATTTTGTTATAGCGGCAAAGTGGATTGCACATAGTATGATGGTGATATTCCTTATTACGTTTACAAGCAACGTTTTCACATTTTGCGCGGACCAGCCTAAAGTGGGCATGTGTACTTTTCGTTTGGTAAAATTAATGCATAGATATGAGACGTGACTTGTAATAATATGATAAAAGCCCACGAAAAATGATATTGTATCTATACTGACCTGTTATTCTCTTAAACAGTAGTTGTAAGAGACAGTATGGACATACTGTTATCCTGTTTGATGGGAAGATCACGTGACAACCACAATGTCAATGAAAAATATGCATAGAAATGGCCCAGCACTGCCTAATAATAAAAAAATACGTACGCTATATTCCTAACTGCACACGCATGCTCTAAGTGACGATGTGTTTTCGTCAGATCGTTTATTGTAAATAAGTAATGATAGGGAGCCGGTAATGACGTCACTCCCGTCCCGCCCATGAAAAAACATTGTTATACGGAATGATAATTGCCGTGTAACACCGAATACATTTGTGTTGTACATTGCGATGTGTTTGAATTGTTTCCTAAAACAAGCTTTCATTTGTCTGGAAGAACCATATCTAGGCCTATATTTCGTCACTGGAAATAATTATCGCGACGGCGAATGTCACAATTCCGAGTCGTTGTGATAAGGAACAAATGGTTGGTTTACGCCGCGGGGTTTTATACCAAAGGTAATATATCTCCGACAGAAAGTTTTCCTCTCTCCGAAGGTACGCGTAGAAGACTACCATAGGCGTTTCTACCATTGTCGTGATGCATGGAATCCTTAAAGAAATGTTTAAGCAAACATAATACATTCCGTCTCCGTCGAAGCGGAAAAAATATCAGTGCATTCCGCGAAAACAATTTACATCTGACCCGATCTTAACTCTTAACAGCCGCTATTGGAGGAAATCTAAAGAGTCACTCGTTGTCTGCGTAACTGGTTGCAACAATTTCTGACTCCCTATTACTGCTGTACAAATGGGTACTACGGTGATATGTCTGTATTGGAACTGTTGTCATAGAAAATGGTTTCATATATTCTGCTCAACGGTTAATGTCTCATGCAATGAGTCTTTCCAACGTTGTGAACGGAAGCAAAATATGATGTGCTGCGCAGGCACATTCTGCTGTAGGAAAAATAGGTGAAGGGCAATGTTTAATCTCTTTACGGAAATTATAAAATACCCTGAGATCAACAAGAGATTTCTGAATGTATACAGCACTACCTTCCCAGACATATTGTATTAATGGAGATTAGTGTCTTCCAGGTGGAATAATGTTCGAATCCAAGCCTTCTATACCGACTGTCGAATTGCTCAGTAGTGTTATATCAATTGTGCTTAGTGACACTCTAGTCATTGACAGATTGCTGAATTTGTGGAGAAATCGAATGTTTCGCATTCAGACATTTGCGAAATACACCAGAGTATAGTGAAGCTTTTTTATTCGAGTGGCTTTATTTCTACTAAAAGCAAAATTGGCGGAATGGGCCATAATATCATTATAAATGCTATAAGTATGGATACCTTCTTTACTTTCATACACAGCAGTAAAATTTGCTGCAAGAAGTAGTAAACACAGTTCAAGAAGTACTTTATCTGTTAATTAAGTAATAACATTTTTATCTAGACATTCAACAACACGCCCCCCCCCCCCTAAAAAAAGAGAAAAGAAATAATCTGATCGGTATAAACCGATACAAAGAAGAAACAGCTATCATTTTGTATGACTTTCCCTTTTATTAAAACTTGCCTATAACAATACTTTTGAACTGCGATTTTAACATTTTCAATAAATGTGTAAATTGAAGTACACTTCGGATGAACCGCGCAAAAATGGGCCTCCAATGAACATTAGTCTTTGTAAGGGAGGAGGGGAGTGGGGTTTTATAGGATCGGTTCGGACGCTATGCTCGTCTGCAGCTCTCTATCCTGTTGGTCGGTGGGTGTAAGTCAACATCATATCATCTGATCATTGCCCGCGGAGGAAAGTAAGAACCCCTGACCTAGAGAGATTCTAGAGATCCTAATGATTTGAAAGAGAAACCTGTTTCTTTTTTGTTGACCTTCGTAGCAGATCATCTGGGATAAGCTCAATTCCCCTACCTCTGAAAGTTTTCTATCCTACGCAGTATTACCATTCTATGTAGGATGTCCTTTTCAGGTAATTGTCATCCTAAGAAAAGACCGTCTTTTCCATTTTACATAGAAAGTGGTTTAGAACTAGTACTCCGTTACGGTCCCTTGAATTCTGTACGACACTCGAGGGCCCTCGCCAAAATAGATTCTATTGACTGTGGAACTTAACGAGCACAATCAAAACAGGGAATGAAAGGGGGACACAAACAACGATGTGCTACCGCTGCTGTGGCATGTAACAATTCCGTGGTTGAAATAGTTGTTTTGAAATCTCTTTATTCCGGTCGATATCGTAAATCTATAAGAAAAGACCGCGTTTGTTGGGTTAATAAGATGTCTTACCGCAATTACTGAAGTTACCTTCAGGATAACCATTCCACTTCTAAAATATGGTTACCGGTACGTTCACAAGATAAATGCAGGTAGTTTGTTCATGATATTCTATAAAATGAATTTGTAGAAGGATGGGGGTGGGTGGGGTGGGGGTGGGGGTGGGGGGTTAGTCATTTACTCATTACCAATTTTACCATACATGCGAAATATTTCTGAACATTTTTTTAGAAGAAAAGGCAATTTTGATGATTTAGAGTCGACCCATAGAGAATGTTGTAAAACTGATAACTGAAAATGTTTTTAAAGTTTCACCACTAATTATTTTAGGTTTGAATAATGAAACCGTAAAACGTACTAATAATATGAAGCCGAGGGTGCTTTACATAGGCGGATCCAGGGGGGGGGGGCAACTAGGGTCAACTGTCCCCCCTATGACCAGTCTAGCGCCCCTCAATACAAGAAAAATGCACCCCCTGCGTCCTAAAAGTTAAGTAAAAACTGCCAGAAAAGTAAAAACAAAAAAAAAAAGGTCCCCAGAATTTCGAACCGTATAGCTATACATAACTATGACAATGGGAGTTGGTCTCCGAAATGTAGTCGGTCAAATTCAAGAGTATGCGGCCCCTGCATGATGTTGGCGCCCCCCTTTTCAAACTGCCCCCCCCCCTTCAGCTAGGGGCTGGATCCGCCCTTGGTGCTTTAACATATATGACGTCACTGTTATATAGTCTTAATTAGGCTTAGCTAATCATAAATCTTTTGTCACTTCTCAAAGAAAAGAAAATATTCCGCACCACTGTTAATACGGGGAAAATGAGACCCTTATGCATGGTTCACCAATGACACCCTAATACATGACGGAACAAGTTACTAAAATAGCAGTTTCGTGCATAGTTATAGTTTACTTCACAAATGACTTCAATAATTTCCGACCAGCTTTTCAGGCTGAGTACCCTGCAGTCATAGCCTACTTTAGCAAATGTCGGGAAACCACTCATACCACAGTTGGATTGAATGAAGAAAGAGCCTGTATGAAGTTGTGTCAGTCATACAGGCCCATTTCACCCACGTGACAGTTTTAATTGCATCGCAAAGGTCGATTTGTTGGGGGAATGCGAAGCGCAGATGAACATAGTGACAAACCATGTACGGAAGGCAGTAGTAGAGCCGCTAGTGGGCGTAAACCAGGGAATTTTCACTCGAATTGCAATTTCCACTCGAATGACAATTCCCTTGTACAACATACCTTGAATGTTCCCCACTACATGGGGTGAAGCCAGGATTTTCCAAAGCCTGGGGGCTAAGTTCCCCGACGGGGGGGGGGCATCAACCCGAAGTCCCGAAAAAAAAAACAGGGTGACGGAAGGATGGTGAAAATTTACGATGCCTTTGGCGAGCACAAAAATTTTTTGGATTACTAAAAAAATTACAAGTTTTGGTTGTACTGAGAAAAATAAGAAAATTTTTGAATTTTATTGAAGAGTCTGTCCTCTTTGAGAGCAAATTCAAGTAAAAGATTGTCTTTGAGGATTACATATTTTTTCGCAACCATTATTACAGACTCCCCGACGAAACTGGGAAACCTCCCCAACAGGGGATCGTGCCCACACCCCACCTGGCGCCACTCCTGCTACTACACGTGCAGATGAGTAGCTTGTAAGACACAAGTTCTGTAGGTGTATTTCCAACATGGGTACTTTTTAAGAAAAGCAAGACATCACGTGACAGTAGGTCTATAAGATATAAATGGACTTATGCCTATGCACTGCTTGTATATGAAGTACATTACATAATTCCCTTTCTTGTGGAAGAAGTCAATAAATTGTAATAATTCTTTTTAAAACATTCTTCTGACACAGTAGTGAAGAAAACCTGTCTTGAAGCTAACAGATGTAATTCAAATGTAACATACTAAACTGATTTCATTTTGTGAATCATTTCCTGTAACAGGGTCGAAAAATAAGTTCAGCTGGCTCAAAAGCGAACTTACGCCATTCATGTGCTTCAAACGCCTTTGATAGCCTATCAATCTCATTCTTATGTTCTGTTAAGTGTTCGAACTCTAAGAGGATTGGAGGCGATCGTTGTTTCCTCTCCACAATTTCCATTTGAAGGATCTGTCACCTCAGACCATTCAAGGAAATGACTTGTCCTTCTTCAACAATTCTTAAATCTTTCTTTCATGAATGACCTTCCTTTTGTCACTTCCAAATCGACGTGTCCTTACCTGTCGGTGTGTAATGACTCGTGAACCAAATCACCTGCGGAGTGGGTCATCTGTTTGCTCCAACCCCTAACTACAGACCTACACATTATATTATGATTTGACATTTCCCACCAGTAACGCAGGTTTTGTAGCAGTCTTTGAACATCAACCTACCCCCCCCCCTCCCTCGTGTTTGTCCACATATCATATCATATCAAGACAGTACCTTCCCCCGCACAACAGCGAGATTATTCGGTTTGTAGACTACGGTACCGTACTGCACTGCACGTATGCGTCAAAAACTGACGTGAGATACGCAGGTACGTGGTTTTCAGATGCTTTATTCATCTGTTTGGGCCAAATCGTTCTTCTGACTTTCGTGTGATGGATGGATTTCTGCTTTGAAAGAAAAAAGTGTGATGGATGGATTTCTACTTTTGAAGAAAAAAGCATCAGTAGACCCCTATTCAATTCTCCGCGTGCCCCGTGCTAGTCCTACCATGCTGTCCGAGCATCCGTTAGGCCCACCAACCCTTCTTATGACGTAGGCATAATAGCCCTGTCGCCTTAGCCTTACCAGACTTTCGCTTTATCTTAACTTAATTTCAATTTCTTTTTGAATTTTATAAATTTTTGCTCCGTTTTTGCAACGTGGAAGGACGTTGATCTGTGATTTAGCCTATACACTTTTCGTTGCATACCGTATAGTGAATTAAAGGGAAGTATTGGGTTAACAATGTACCAATATGGCATACGACGAAAGTCATTAAACCAGTCATTATCACCATTACGAAATAACATATTTACCTCAGGGTCCCCTATTATAATGCATTAAACAGATATACGCAAGCTGTATCATCTGAAATTTTGGAAGTTAATTAATTTAGGCCGACAAATTGGACTACAAAGAACCGAATTTCTTTCTGTTGGGACCTTATTTCTTAAAAAGAAAGCTACAACACTGGCTTATTTTTAAGTACCTATAATAGGCTAAATCATGATTTTAAAGACACGATTTTTTTCCGAACCACATGCAATTCGCAACATTTCCCTTTACAAAACGCCTGATACAAACGATCCATCCTAGTCGGAGTTTCGTATTAGCATCAAAATGCTGGAACAATTGACTTATGAATTTATACCGCACTGCTTAATTTTCCAATGGGTATAGCTCCGCAGGCTGTATTCGAGAATTAACTGAAGAAGTTCCTGCCTCGCAATAAAATAAAGCTGTGTATTTGAGAAGTTGTGGTCGGCAATGCACCGCCGGGCACAGTCTGTTAATTTTTGTCACCACTGCCATAGCAAACTTAGCTTAGGCAATAATTATACGTAACTTGTTCAAACAGGGAGCTGTTACTCCGAGTAACAGCTCCCTGGTTCAAGACTGAAGTAGTACGAGGTAACATCCCGTCGAGTGGACGGAATTTTTCATTGAGCTTCGTTCGCATCATAACGGAAGTCCAAGAGAACCTCCAGGTAGGCTACTAGCGGAACGAACTCTGCTTGCATAGAACCTTTATCCTGGCTCCCCAAATCAGGGATATGACGGATCAAGAAATATGCCGCAAAACCTTCTACGTAGGCACAAACGGGAATGGCCACTCGGTCAGTTATGAAGGCAATTTGTCTGGAGGAAAACGGAATTATGGCTTTGGAGTTCGAATTCGTGGCCTTCGAGCCCATTGTGCATCCTAAAACTCATCTCCCTCCCAACCTATTAATATTATTGAAGAAATAAAGGGTTGACGATACCCCTGGGGAAAATAATCGAATAATTAGAGTGCAATTCCTGTCGTTCGTATCTAAGGCGCGGAAGCAAGACGTGACCAATTGCTTGCTGATGCACACTCTAAAATCAAACAATTACTAAAAGATATTAGCTTTGATGGTGTAAACCCAAAGACAGTTTATTTCTTCTTCGGCATTCGATCGAAATCTCCTCCTTTTCAACCCTACCTAGAAAGTCAGTTTGAATGTCCATAATCCTTCTTACATCAATAGGGCTTCGTTTGGTTTCACATGGGCTTTTAACCTTCCACAATACTCTAAAAGTAACGGTAACTCCTTTCAATAGACGTATTCTCTCAATGCGAGCTATCGGACGTTTCTATAGCGGGACGTATCAGTCTTCTCCAGGGGATAGTACGTTACCCCTTCGTCTATTGTCACTGCTTGTCAGAACATCAATAGGATTTTCCTAGCGTTAGAAAAACAACTGTCGAGAACTGGAAATAAATGTTGTCGCTGGCCCCGCCTCTTCGGGTATAGAATACTTCTATTGAATGAGAAGAGACTAGACGGTAGCCGAAAAGGGATAAAGATTCTCTACCACAGTACCTTCTCTTTGGGGTTTACACCAATAAACTGGGTTAGTCTATTCACAGTAACTCAAAATCAGCTTTTTGTTGGAAGTCATTGAACGAACTTTCGAATCTGGAGTTACGCGAATCGTACGGACTCCATCGTGACCAAAAGGACTGGTGGGATACGATATATTTTATGATTTATGGAATACTTTCGTATCAAGGTAGTTATCACGTGTTCAATCAATCCCGTTACATGTTAATGACATAACTTAGTCTCAACATAACTTGAAATTTTACTAAGAGTTTATTACTCCGGTAATTTCGGTGAAAAATTGTTAAAATTTGTGACAAGGTGGGCCTGTGTTGACATGTGAACTTTGAAACTGTTGTTCAACTTTAACTTTTTTAAACCTGTTTCAACTTACCAACGGATTCCGATTCTGTGGAACTAATTTTAACTAAAAAATTCTCAGTTTTCGTAAACAACTCCCATACAACACTTGTAAACTTTTAGCCAGGCCATTTGGAGAGAAGTATCATTCGTTTTATCAAAGGATGAAACCGACTCTGAGGACTTGAAGTGCTCTGATAATTTTCCAGTTTATGGAAGTCTGTGAATCATTCAAACTGAAGGAAATCACATTTCCAGAAACGTATTTTTGTTGCGGAATACGATGGAACATTTTTGGAACTTTTCCCCATTAAAGTGACGTAACGGCTATGGTGAGCGTCCGCTTAGCAATCAATATTAATAATACTTTTAAAATTGTCAATTTTCAATGTGAAGTCCCTTCTTTCATCGCATATAACATATGTTTTATGCCGGTGTAAGAGCAGTTGAGTAGTTCGTAACAAACGAAGGTCAAAGTTATTTTTTACAAAACGTTCTAAGACTGAAAAAAGGGTCATTCTACTTTGGATGTGCGCGATTGTATAGATTCTTTAGTGATTGACTAAATTCGGACATTTTTTTCGCGTGCAACCATTCGAGATTGAATCACTTAAACAAATCACCAGGTTACAGACGATTTCTTTTCAAAACGTTATCTGTTGAGTGTTTATGTAGATGTTATCTAAAACTTCTGACAAATTGCCCTGTATGACATGTCTGTCGAAACTACAATTGTGTTTAACAGGAACTCCCTCGTTGACTAACGACTCAAAACATTTGTTTCCCACGTATATATAGTATTTTCATTTTAGCGAGCTATATATTATATTTAGTTACAGCGCGTAACGACAGCAGACCACAGGTAGGACGTTTCATCCGCAGTCTGTACTGGGTAGCACAAAAAGTTGGCCAGGGTAACCCGGTGTGCGTTCGTTTGTTACCGCTGTTGCCTGTGTACACATTGTGGCCTACACATGTGAGATTTACTTATGATAACGAGTGTAGGCTAAGCCTTTTCACACTGACTTTCGTTCCCAGCGCTACTTCTGTAGAAGTTGTGACAATTTTTCGGAGGAAGTTTATGTTAACGGAGTGTTTTGTGGACTCATCTTGTTCAAAGAGTGTGATGATTAATTTCCCTGGTAATCGGATAAACTTGTAGTTAACAAAAGAGAGGAAGATTTTTCGACAGTTTCTTATAGAAAGGTCATAAAGGAACTCGATTCGTGGGAACAAGCTGGTGGGAATAAAACGTTTGACGATACTGAACATAAAACAGCTGGAACTCGCACACAACCAAAGGGTGAGTAACCTGTAATTAAAAGCAAACATATGCGTCTCTCCAGCGGGAGGGAAGGGGCTGGGGTGTCCAGGCAAAAATTAGTACGATAACATTATATGGGTTTTTGGTACTGCTGTTTCGTGGATAGAGGGGTTGATAACAGACATTCCTTTTTCTTCCTCTAATGATCCTTTCCGCTGATTCTCTGTTGATGGCACTGCCAGTCAGCTCTTATAACGTCACTGTAGGAAGTTAAAATGAGAAGCCTGATAACTGAGAATCTGAGCAAACTTTTACTACCCATCTTTCCTTCCTTCACCGATGAAAAAAAAAAATAGTTGAAGTTTTCTTGAACCCTCCGGGAAAGATATTTCGTTCTTCTATTTATTTTTGTGACGTTGCATGAATGAATTGTCCACCCATTTATTAAGAGAAAGCTTCGCTGATTTATCAATCCTGAACACCTATGATGAGAGTTTTAGTCAATAAGGGAAGGTAATTAGGTTATATATGGTAGTCAGGCAGTAGCTGAAGTACAACTATTTTTTGGGGGGGGGGGGATATTTGAATCGTTTTCTCGCATTTTTTCCCTTTTTGCAAGTGTGAAGGGAGAAGGGAACAAACAGGAGGGTTGCTCCCTTCCTTCTACGATTTTTGACGGCGACTTCATTACACTTAGTTGCCTTTTCTCTTGTATTACGAATGAACTTTTCATTCAAATATTCATGATTCGTTCACGTTAAAGTTGATTGTAGAATCTTGAATCCGCGGTATGTCATTTGGACAGTGGTATAGTGTAAGTGAACAGCCCGCTAAAAATTCTTCACAATGCGGGGTTGCCGAAGACGGGTACAGTCAGAGCTCAGTCTCTACCCAGTGAGTTTTGCCAATGCAGTGGCAATCCCTTGCTCTACCTAAACTAAAGGGGAAACAGCGAGCTAAAATTTGTAAAAATCAAAAACTTGATAGATGTTTTGGAGTATAGCACAAACAACTTCTGTGAAAACGACAGACAGACTCTGTCTCCTCGTTAATATTTGGTTGTTGTGCACTCCCAAGCCCATAGCCAAGGGGGAGCAGGGACAGCCCCTGCAGAACGAATTTCGTTCCTAGAAAGTAAAAAAGTTACCATATATGACTCTCTAAAATAGTTTGCCCCCCCCCCGGAAGTTATCTCGCCCTATTCAGTATCGTACTATACCATGTCTGGCTACGGGCCTGTCCATTCCTATTACAGAACTGGTGGCACTGTTTCCCTTGAACCTCCGTAAGACATGTGGTTAAGGAAACCAGGAATAAGTTAGCGGCTAACAACGTATATTCTACAAAGTAACAGTATGCTGAATACCGGCTATAGGTTTAAAAGTTCCCTCTCTTCGGTACCTGGGTCCCGGGGATTGCCAAGTGTTGTAAAACAGCAGCTCTAACCCGTGATACGCGTACATTCGTGCTCTCTCTATGGTACAGTACGTACTACGCAACTATGTAAGCGTCGTTTGTTTATTTCTTTGTTTTTTTCTGCAATAGGCTATTGAACATGAGAACTGCCATTCTGTGCAACCTATATATTCTTGGTACAGTAGGGTACCCTACGCGTCGACGAACTGTGGCGTCCCTTTAGATAGGGCAGTAACTTTGTTGGACCAGAAAAATGTGAAAAGACACAACTGGTTGAAAAGGTTGGAAACTACTGTTTAAAAATATGCAGTTAATTTGATTTGACACTCTTTATTTCCACTTTAGTATAAATGCGATAAAAAATACAGCAACTCATGTATGATTATCCGTGCCTGCTATGTAAAGCGATATTTCGTTTTGTTTTCTGAGGTCAAAGAAACTTGTTTTGTTAAGCTCCTTTAAGGGTGTATTTCCTCCCTTAGCCTTTCGTTTTGAATGGCAATCCGCAGTCGAAACCTTTATTCTAGTCTCTGCAAGAACCAGGTACCTCGATGCCCAGGTAACTTCATTATCTTAGATGAGATAGCTAGTGAATTACCAGAATTCTAACTTCATAATATCATGGACAAATCAAGTTTTTCGGGTGAAATTTGGGTGGCGGGGAAGGGGTTGAGTAGGAGGGTAAGAGGATCTGTAGAATTTAATGAGACCCTCCATAACTGGCACTTGAGGTGACTGCATTTTCCCTTCAAAGCAATGCCTACCCATCTTCCTTGGCTCTTGGAGATACCTTCCTATATTAAAAACATACAAAGCTATTAATTTCTTTGCAAAGGACAGAGCAACAAGAGGTAATTAAAACTCCATTTCTTGTGAGAAGTTCTGTCAGGGGATTTTTCTTTTTTGAAAGTTCATTATTTTCAAATGAGGACTAGGAGGAACGCACAATTTGGTCTATACCTCACGATCCCCGGGGATTTAATTTATTTTTAAGAGGGGTGGGTGGATGAAACTGCAGCAACGCGCCAAGTTTCTAGGGGAACACCATAGCCCAATTCTTTTGTACATGGGTGGCGATGTCCCATTCATAATTAAAACAGGGAGTTATCTATTTATTAAAGCACTTTATATTCAGATTTCGAGAAAAAAAATACTGAAAGAAACATCAAGGGATGGTGCGGGCGCTGATGGGATCGGGGAAGCTATGAAACATTATATTATTCTTCTTTCAATTTTGAAACATGCGGCTTACGGGTGATAACCTGGCTAAATGTACATCCATGTAAAATCGTATGGGTCACTCGAACAATTTTTTTCACTTGTCAACACTAAAAATTAACAAACGGAAGCCGAACTAAAGTCAATCAAACTATACACGGGTAGATGCTAGCTTGAACTTAAACTCCACCTTTTCCCTTATGTAATAAAGAAAGATGTGTTCCCCTACCCGTGTGAATTTACCCTAGTGCTTTTAAAGTGTCATTATTCGCACTGTTCCTTAGGATCAGAAGGTCACAGCTGGGGCTTCATTGGCAAAATTAATTAAGTAAACAGTATAAGTGTAGCGTGAAACTGGATAATATACAGTTGGCTAATTAGGTACTAAATGCAGTGGGGAGCTTGGCATTTAAGAGTATCAGCCTAAGCATTGAATAAGTACTTTTCTCTCGCGACTTGTGAATCAAAGTATTGCAGGGGCGGGGAAGGGCGTAGCAGGGTACATGGGCGGGGACGTGCGGTCAGCAGGAGGAAATTGTGAGGTTAGTAGCTCCTTCAAAGCAGCTATCTTTCAGTCGTTGTTTTATGCAGTAATAGCAATTTGCTTAGAAATTGCCCCAAGTATCGACGGCACCTATAAGGTATGCGCAGGTGCAAGACCGAGAGAGTAATGTCCAGACACAAGACAACAGCTTGAAAACTTTGGATGACGTCATCAAAAATGTTGCTTTTTTGCCAGTGACTATTATAACGTCTAAAAGGTGACACATTTCCTTATCATACTCGTACTCACTTATTAATGATATTTACCCGCATTCCTACCCAAAATTTACGTTTCTTACTTATAGTCACACATTTTGGAAGGTTAGAATTGGTGACCTTCGTTAAATACACTCTTGATCATTCTTTTGACATCATACTCACACCAAAGCCTGCTACACAATTAAATGTAGGCCTACAATCATTTACTCATGGTTAGGTAACTTAGTAGAAACCAGTCAATGAAGTTTTGTCGATAGGATTGGCAACCCAGCCTTCTACCCTCATGATCGTCTCCTGCCTATCCCATATACTGTACTCTTCCGTTTCAACATAATTTGAAAGAAGAGTTTAGGCTTGAACCAAGTTTTGATATGTTAGATGGGAATAACCCGAGCATTCTGATGAAATTTGCATTGAAATCTAATGTGTGGTTCTTCGGAAATAAGCAGATAAAGTTGTCACATTTTCAACACAGGGTGAACTTGAAGCAGGCACATATGAGATCATATAAACCTCACATTAATGAGCTCTCTTTTGTTTTTCTTTAAACTTCGTCAATTTTCTCCTTCATCATATCTTGTTATTGAAATGAGAATGCATGAATTGCATGGGAATTTTACTAACTTTACACTCCCCATGGGAAGCTCGTATCTCTACAAATTTCAAGGTCAAAACAACAGATTGAAAAAAGAAGAAAACAATGCCTATAGAAAACAATGCATGTTCATCAATGTGAGAATATGATATAGTCTCTGCTGGCTTGAAGCTCACTTAAGAGTCATAAATTGTAGTAATTTTATTTGCTGATATCTCGAGAACTACACGTCAAAGCTGAATGAAAATTTTACCAAAAGGCTAAGATGGAGTTTCTCTTTCACATAACAAAACAATTGTTTGCACCTATCCATTAAGATTTGTAAGTCTTGTTCACCTTTAGAGATTCACCATTGCTCAATGATTGCATGGAATCTTATGAGGGTGTTGACGGCCTTCCTGTTGACTCCCCAGTCCTACATATCACACCAGGGAAAACTAAATTATCCCGTTCCATTGTAATTATTTCCCCACAAAATGTTTATTTTTTATTCCTCCTTTGGTTACAGGAGGATTGGGTGAGAGTGAGGATTTCTGCTGAGATTAATAGTTCCCTGTCGAGACAATTAAATGAATACTGGTCAAATATCTTCTCTGGTGCAATCTCTCCTGGAGACGCACTAATTGACAAAAGCAACTTACACTTCAGTAGGCCTAGAACTGGATTGCCACCCTTTCTATGAGGTAACCGGTCAAATTTGAACCTAATGTGATTCAAAAACGTCAAATGCGGACTCTCAAGGTGGTATAAACTAATAACAAATCTATAGCCTACAGAAATCAAATTGCCCAAACAAAATGAAGGCATTGTGAAATAAAGCATCTTTCTTATGACAACTGACGTTGCATATTCGTTCATTTATGCTGTTGGTGAGCATTTTTTAGCATTAAGTACGCCTTTTAGTAAATTTTCCTGAGGAAGGTTTGGATACATTTTGAAGGCAAATAGATATTCAACGTGAAGACAAAAAAAGGCTAGTGCCGCTTGGCGTTGATTTTAAAATTTTACAATCCATCGCACTCTCAAGAACGCCAAATTCGGTGTTTTGGAGTTTCAAACGCCAACATGCACACCATGTGTTATAAACAAAATAAAAAGAAAAATGCCTTATACCCCCCCCCCTCCACCCGGAAACAGAGTGAGCTTGCTCACACCAGTGATACTTCCATTCCTACATATTCCTGGTTTGCTAACCTATGGAACTGACTTAAGCATCTTGATTCCTGATGAAAGCGAGACTCTATGCAGGCTTAAACGTCAGAGGTATCGCACTTCCCCCTCCCTCCTACCCCCTCCCCAAATAAAAGGAGAGAAAGGTAAGGTTATTTTGGAGCTTCTGCCATATCTAAAGAAGGGCAGCTCGGACTGTGCATGGACATGCTATTTAATAATCTAGGGTGGAAGATGATGAAAACACTTTAAACATAGTCCTTAACAATTAAACGTTTTCTAAATATCATTCCACTCAACTTTGGTAAATGAAAACACGCTCGTCAAGTTTGTAAACTTGTTTCGTTAGAAGGCGTTTAATCCCTCAGCATGTGGTGCTTAATTTTTATTTTAATCATATATTGTTTAGAAATCAAAAGTTTTTACAATGAGGAGACAAAAACACTCAATCGCTTAACACTGTTTTTACTATATGTACTATATTTTAATACCGCCCTATATAACTCTTTTCCGTCAAACATTTTGAACACCATTAATTTTGTTAAATGTAAAGTTCCTTGGCACGTACCTTTCCCCAGATGTTCGATAAAGCATGATCTTTATCTCTTATCTCACACACGTGAAACAAAAACAAAAAGGCACTTTAATTCTTCTTTGTTAAACCAGGGAGCTGTCAATGGCAGCTCCCTGGTTAAACTGAAAAGAACTTTCTCAATCTGTGGTCGTATCGAGACAAGCATCTTTTTATTTCTCAAGTGATAAAGGGATTTAAATTACTGCCTCTCCCACTTCCCCAACAGGAAACCAGCCTTAACAAGATGAGCTTACTTGATCGAATCACAACAAAAGTTTACTTGTAAACAAACAATGTCATTACCCCCAATAGACACTTTTTTCGCAAGTCCATATTTGGTTCTATAAACCGCACTTTTTGCCCTAGCGTTTCAAAGCCACCCAGCTGCATATTACACCCCGGTCGCGTCGGTTATCCTGCCTATATGTCTGTTCCTGTAACGTGTGGTCACCTATTCCACGTAGGGAGATGCTTACGAACTGTCAGTTACGTTGTTAGTTACGTAATCGTTGAGATAAGACGTTAAGACAGTGCGGTCGATGACAGATTTAAGCCAGACTCATTTTACATCCTGGAGCGATGTTACCGGAAAAAACAAGGAAAGGAATATCTAATTAAACAAAGAATTCTTGACAATTTTAATTAATAGTGAAAGAAGGGATACGAGACGGTGGGCGGGGATCGAGCGAATAAACGAGGTTCAATCACTCATCCGAACGAATCTACAGCTAGTTGAAAATTTGAGCCACACGGATGAGTTTGTGCACAGTTCACTGACGAATTTCGCGGAGCACTGGTTCTGGGTAATTTGGAGTCAAGTTTGACGCAGGTCGGCGAAAGTTTTGGGTGAGTTGGGATAACTTCTGATTGAAAATAATTTAGTTCGGTAACCCGTTAAATAATTATAGGCTTGAATTTTAAACAGAATGTTCAAGTACCCAAAGTAACTGCGATGAATATTAAAGGTTTATAAGTAACGTTTATTCCGCCTGACGGAGGAGAGCTTTTCGTTTATGCAAAGTCCTTTTGAATAAGTTCAAATCCCAGTCAAATTTCTGCTTCGAGTTTTTGGCTATTTTTGTTAACTTAAAAGAAGCTAAAAGGCTCTAAATGGAATATTAATTAAACAGCATGAACGACTGAAACTCTGTTAATATGCGATACCATGCTGCATATAACAACGAATTTGTCAGGCTTTGCTATAAAGACGTGAAGTTTTCAAATTCCGAATTTTTTCTTCGTTTTTGGAGTTTGTCCTATCTCGCTACATAGTACGCACATCCCAATATCCACATATTTCTAAATTAATGAAGAAAAAACTCAATTAACCAGTTTGAAATAAACATATCCTCCTTAAAACGTACTATATTATTACACTTTGGTAGTACCTTAAGCGTATAAATATACTATCTATCTAGCTTGTTAATTTTCATAGCAACCCAGAGTGTAACAATGTAGGCTGAACCCAGAAAACTATAGTTACAAAATTTTCTAACAATTGTCATAAGACCATAGAAGAAATTATTGTGGAAAATAAAATCATAAAGTGATTTTGTCACACCCTTTATTTAGTAACTGTGAAGTATAAAGTGACTTGAAATCGAAATCAGAAGTCCGTTAAGAAGGTTGGGTTTTGTTTCAGAAAGTCAACATAATAAATTAATCGTTCCATGTCAGGAAGGATTCAGAATTCGTTGTTTTTAATTACTTATTGTAATTGGAAAGACTTAAAGTATAAATGGATCACTCAATATCGCAGGCTATTTTTATTTGGAATACAACGAATCGAGGTTTGCCATGTTATTGTTAGAACTGTTGTTTACAACGGTCTCTAAATTCACGTTTATTGTTCACAGTGTAGAATGAAAAAACTCATGACCAAAGAATTGCATCAAAAAGTAGAAGAATTTTAAGCGAAAAGAGCAAAAATGCAAAAGACCGAACAAAAATGGAAACCTTAGATATTTTGATACGCTAGTCAGGGTTTTCAAAGAGGCCAGAAAACTCAACTAACTTCAATTTATTGAAGGTTTTCCAAGGTTAATTTTCACGGTTGGATTAGCGGGTTGATTCGGTACTTATTTCACTGGCTTTGTGCAGCTCCCCTTTGACAATAATAAGCTCACCGATATTATTTTTTCGGAAGGGAAATATAACAATCGTTGTCTCGTCAAATGCTACCATAGTTACACCGGTTGGTTGTCAATCAAACTCTCCTGGTTACACATTGTTTGATATTAATCTGTTTGGAATTATTTGAAAGGAGCACACAATTATAGACTTGTATCTAAAATGACTAGGAAGGCAGAATTGTCACTGCTCATCATTGTTTATTTCTGATAACCTTTCAATCCTTTTCTTTACGACGACAATCTTTCTTTAATTAAGAGAGGATATCCTTCTTTGGAAATACGACAGTTGAAAGTCCGTTTTGTTTAGGATGAAGCGAGCAGTGTTTGTCAATATGCAATATCACAGCATACCAAGTATTATATTTTCGTGTGGGATGAGTTGATATAAATGTTTGTATGTGTGCTATGTTCTATTAGACACGTGATTTTAGCTTAACATTTTAAGCATCTCCATGAGTTTTAATAACTGGTAGGGGAGGGGTTAAGAGGAGGGTGATAAAAATGTGTTTATACACCGGCTGCAGTACATTTCTTTTCCTTAAAGTTAAAAAGTAAATTTCTACTCAGCATATTTCATTGCATAAGTCTAAACCAACGAATATTAACAAATCAGCTGTCACTGCACACCCATCATAGAATCACCACAATTTGGATTACCCCCCCCCCTTCCCCCATGTGCAGTATGGTTGTCTTTCATCACGACAGGACATGCTTGTGTCATAATTATTACACTCACGCAAGTTAACTCCTTGTTTTACCGTTTACATGCAACTTTAGTTGCTCTGATCCATCATGATTTCAAGGAATTCGTTACGGAAAAAAGGGAGACTATATTGTTTCATCCTGATAGTTCGTTCCCTGTTAAATTGGACCAGGGAGTTCCATCAGGGAGTTTGGACACACAGTAAATCGACCGAAATTATTTTGAACTAGCAATTATGCGTGTAAAAATAAAGTTATGCTATGTCAAACCCTAAATATATCTTGAACTGAATAGAAAGAGGGGAGTTAGAACATCACAACGACTTACCTAGGAAAATTGGCTCTCATGCGGTATTCTTCCTTTGGCATACCCTACGGGGGGGGGGGGTCCTCCTGGAAGGGCAGGTCACCCTCCCCTTTGAGGATTTGTAACGTCTTGGCGACTAAGATAGATAAAATGGCACTATAGATTGACGTAGCTTGAATTACTGATGAAATGTTTAGAAATTCTCATTTATTAATGAATGCTTTTTAATTTAGATTTGTCACATGGCACCCCCACCCCAAGACTGATACACGAGTGAACCACCCCCATCCACATCCTTTACACGTCACTAAACCATCCTTTTGTTACTAGCTTGGTTGCACTTGGCAACACTACATTTGCCATTAAAATTTTCAGAAAGTCTTTGTCAGAAACCATTTCTAAGCTTTACAAAATATATGTCCTGATGTTTGTTACCTTGCTTATCGATTTCTAATAAAAAAACAAACCTCCGAAAATAATACTCAAGTAAAACTGCTAATTTTACTGACCAATGTAGCGCAGTTGTGTTGAAAACCTTTTACTATATTAGGTTATTCATCATACCACTCTACACTTTTGGAAAACCAATTGTTATTTATGGTATATAATATATGTACAAATATATTAGACAAAATTGATAGTTTTCTTCGGACAGCCGCTTTGACATCTTTTTTATGATTTTTGTTGGTAATTTCATCAACTCTCCCTAATCCATCATTCTTGCTATCGTCTTTTTTTTCTCGCCTTGCTGTCGGTAGACACAGCTAGATTGTCTAAGCTCTGCACACATTTTAACTTTTCACAGCCGGTAAAGTCTTAATTCGTTTTTCAAGGTCATAGTTCATTGAATATGCGAGATAAATCTGTTAAAGTTAAATAGCTGCCAATAATTGCTACATTGAGGCGTACAATCGAAAGTGATGTTCATTCTCCATTCTGTAAAATGAGGAAAATGATGAGTAATTACGTTTCGAAAACGTGACAAACATTATTGATGACATGGTATACGCATTCGATTGCAGATGTTACCTTTGGTTTGACTGCAAAGCGGACGTCGTTTCTCTTCCTGCTCCCGTTAACATTAAAGAAAATACTCAGGATGCCGACGGATGTGTCGACTTTTTTAGGCTTGGTTACATAAAAGAAGAGGGCGGGCCCGCAGTATAGTCTCCTAAGCAAGGGCTACTATAATTTGTAAATAACATTCTAGCGTATTATTCGGAGTATTCCTATGGGGAGGGTCGGGTGCGAGGTTTACAAGTTATAGTTTAAAGTGAAAGACACAGAGGCTTATTAAGCGGGGAAGTCACGCCCCCCTCCCCCCTTAGCAAGAACTTGTTGATTTTACTGCAAAAGAGTGGGCTTCAGGCCAAAAATTCATGTCATGTGTTTGTCAATTAGGGTAAATTTCAAGAAAAACTCCTTCCGCCTCTTTTGAAATGTTCCTTTGTACACATATGTTGATCGGACGGGGATGGCTTTCCGTGGGACGGTTACTAGTCGCACTGTTTCCCTCGTCAAGTGCAAAGGATGCTCGTGTCAAATTTCAAGGACACTAAGTATCAAAAGTTGACCGCTCAATTCTAAAATATATTTCTTGCCATAAAAACAAATACGGTGTTAATGTAAAAGTTTATTTAAGAGCCTTACTTAAATAACAAAAGTTGCAAAACCATCCAATATTGTATACTTTTTTGAGGATTTCATCTTTAAAAGCACATACCGGATTCTTGCGAAGTACCCACCGGAAGTGTAAGTCTGCAAAACAGGAGGTGACGTTATCATTTTAACCTTCACCTAAAAGCGAAAACTTTTGGACATTTTCTTTTCTTTGTGCCCCCGTGTCTCTGGATGTTTATAGGATTAGTCAATACCAACGGTTTAGGCCATATTACTCCATTTTTATATTATTTGAAATACTTGAAAGTAAAGTGCGATGGCATGTGTGCTAATGAATGGTTTCGCTTATATGTTTGACTTGTAACCAAAACAACTGTTTTACTCAACAGATAGATTAAGATTCTATATGATGAAAAATCAGTTAGAAATATTTGAATGTCTTTCACCGTTCTCAACATATACCTCTTCAAGAATTCACTTATTTCTGAAATTTCTCATTATATGGCTGTGCAAAAGTAATGATGTAAATTGTCTTACAGAGTCTGTATTCCTTTTGTTAATCCCCTGTTAATTATCTATTAATTACCTAACCGGCTAGTTTCTAGTTTGGTATGCAATGTGACATATTCCAAGCATTTATTAGCTACTTCCAAAATAAACCGCTCATTGCATACCAGCATTACAACTGCCCTTGGAATGAAGGTTGAAAAAACAAAAGATAACATAAGACATATCTCAAGGGTCACACTTTCTACGTCACAAATTTACATATGTTGCTCATGTTTATTCATGACGCAGGTGCAATAACGGTGATTGTGTTTAAAAATAGACTTAGTCAATAGTTGACGCATTTTTAAGAAAATTGTTGCTATCTTTAATCGTTTTTAATGCGTTTTACATCAAAAAGGTAGGTATATCATTTATGTGTCCACAGATCTGTAACAAAACTCCCTACAAGTATGTGAGAAAAATGCTAGAATTCGGTTGGTGCTAAAATTTAGCTGCCCACTTAGTGCGACAGCGCTAAAGTTTCACCGTTGGCTCTTGAAGAGGCTGTGTAAATTCTTATTAGGATAGGTTGAAAAAGTTACTCGGTTCTGAATCGGTCCTACTCGTTTGAACAAAGCCTGCATTGGTTCATGGCATCCGTATTCAATTCGTTCTCCGAATATTTGGCTTCGGTAACTTTCGCCAAAACAATAGTTGCGTAAAGACGCCATTATACTGTAGGGAGCCTGTACTACCTTCCTGCTTACAGATATCTAGCACTTCTGAGATGTCAATGACAAAATACAGGTTCATCAATCATTATTTTGTGCCTTCTTTTTACGAGAAAGTCAATGTTTTTAACACGACAAGGTGTAGCGATTTTAACTAATTCCCTCCCTTAAGCTAGAATCCAATTATTGTGTAAGACGTGCCCGTCCTCACGAAATCGGATACTTACATTTCTATAGGTAGAAAGTTTTACAAAATTTCTCCCGGTTTTACATTGTTTCCGGCGAATACAGCAGTATCTTTCCCAACTGCCTTCTAACTGTTCCCTGTAATCGTAATAGCTTTTATCCCATCCAAATCCGTATGCCTCATTTCGTTTAAACGAACGCTAAGTTGACACATCGGCTCTTAAAAGTTTAGTTGCAATTTTGAGCGTACTGTAGCGAGAAATTGCGCCCGGCGGGTCCCGGTTAAAAACCCCGAATGCCAACCGGCAAAGTATACGGAAAGTTGGCATAACCCCCCTTTTTACATAATTGCCGTGTTTCGCAAACAGTGCATCACGCGTGCAGTTTTTGCCTTCCATTTAAATAAAAGCATCTTTGGATGAAAAGTTTTGCTTGTGAAACAAAGGGAAGCGGGGCCCCAGGGTCCTGTTTCTCTTGTAGACAATAAAGGGTTTATGGTAATATTCCTGTAATACTCAGGAAAAATAATGAATCCAAATCAATGTAACAATAAAAGGAAAATGAACGGTGGCACGATTTTCCGCAGACTAGAGAATTAAGTGATTTTTGTTACTTCTTCCGCCAGAAACAAGAAACAATTTTTGCAAAATTTTGGACAGTTGCATTTTTGTACCTGCGGGATATTTTTGGTAGCGTTTCTGCAGCGTGTTTGTTATGTTACAACGGAAGTTGCTTAATAAATGGAGGCAAGCTTTGACTGGAACCAGGCAGTTGACACAACGTTACAGACATAGGCGAGCATTTAATCGCTCGCCCCGAGTGCCGAAAATTTGACGCGGCGGTTTTTACCAGAAAAATTAACAAACTGGAGCAGTGATTACTTCTGGCGATATTCATTGCGCTTTTTATAATAAAAAATAAAAAGAACGATACAATATCTCAGGAATAATAACGCATTAAGCTTTCTTTGGTTAAAAAGTGAAATTTTGGGTAAAGAAAGACAGATGGGCCTAGGCTGGAATGAATTCTAAGTAATTAGACGAAATGTTTCGCAAAAAAGAAATCAATTCGTTTTCCTTGGGGTGGTTATTTCTAGACGTGCAGGTTTTATGTACATTATTGGAGCAGACTTATCTAAGCCATCGCGTCAGTTGAGTAATTACTAATAATACCCAAGTGCGTTGGCTAAGTTATAAAGTCCAACATGAGTGACGGAATGGCTCAAGCAATCAAGTCAGAGCGTGTGGTCGAGGATGGACCAAGGGTATTAAAGTCCGATTCTGTTAAGCCTGCTTAACTGGCCGCATGACCTCTTCAGCAATGAATAAGAACGTGAGTGTCAAATGACGAAAAAAGTATTTACAGTCAGACAGCAAATGGACTAACGTGATCAGGATACGTTTATACCATGCATCATAGTACTCAGGTCACAAGGAAACGTTCTCTCACATTTTGGAGTCAATTTTTGACCTCAGTAAGTCAAACTGACACAAGGGGACGTCAATTTTTGACCCTCATTAAGTTAAATTGACACAAGAGTGCCTCAGACTTTGAGAAAGTCATTTCTTTAATCTTTCAGAGGTCAACTTGACCTACATAGTTTTAGAGTGTAGGAACAAATAATCTGTTTTTTTTTTGTCTTCCTTTTTTACAATCAAAAACATTTTACACACCGTAACATTTTTTAAGTGCAACGAGCAGTTTGAACTAACGATGTAAAGAGTTCGTGATGGTCCTAAGCCGAAGACAACCTGTAAGAGCATGGGTGTTCGAGGTGGGTGTCTGCGTGTGGCACCCCCCCCCCCTGCCCTCCGATCAACAAGTAATGCCGATTTTACGGCCATGTAATTTTATTTCCAGCACAAACTTAAGTAATTTTCCAGTCAGAAAACTTTATCTTCCGATCCCTGTGAAATGTGATGTTCCCCACAAGCTACTCTTCATTTAGGTGTGTAACAGAGCTCGATTTAACTGTAGTGTTGATGTCGATGGCAAATTATTCCTGAGAGGGCCCCTCGGGCTCCTTCCCGTGGATCCGCTCCTCAATTCACTGACAATAACTAATTTGGTAGATAGTAGTATAGGAACGGGTGTAGTAATAGCAACTCCCTGGTAAGAGTCTATGTAGGCTTTATAGGCTTTGACCCAAAAGGTTCTGAGGGTACGCCTGATATAAATGCCTTACGTATACGTGATAAGTAGAAGGAAGAAATATGAAACGGGAACCATTAACAGACAAGTCACCCTTTACTTATTCACCACAAACTCTGGTCCATATGTATAAGGTGTGGATTACGATGGGGGAGGGGGGGGGGAGAGGTTGGTGAATGGTCCGGATAGTTGAGCCGTAGTCGAGGCCTAGGAGAATTGAGCCTGACACACCAAGATTTGACCTGACCCCTCCCTAAATCCTCCCCAAATTCTCCCCAACCTTTTCTCCGACCTCTCCTCAAAAATGTTGATGCCATGCCTCAATTGCCGTAAGAACCTCTATAGAAGGAGATTAATGGATGGATCCAGTGGAAACAAGGGCTACAATGTCCTCTCATAGCTTCCCTAACATTTACATGTAGCTTCATAAACACAATTGTTCTAACTATAACAAAATATCCTAAGAATTCTTTGATCATAGCTTCATAAAGTTCTCAACTAAAACCTTTTACGGGAAACAAATCAAGGTCGTACAGACAGATCGCCTTCCATGCCACCAATATTCTATGATCAATGCGTTCTCGGCCCTGTCCTCATCCGGACTGGGAGCTGCCACTCGTTTACAGCGGTAGCACCCAGAAACGAGCAATTCACTCAATGTTTGCATTGAATATATTTACAAGTTTTAACATACTTGTGAGAAAAACATTCAATGGCCATGAATGGCAGCACAAATATAAAAATAGAACGAAGGGAAAAGAGAAAAAGAAAGATCAAAGATGCCGCTATGATCGTTGTTGATTGATGCCTAGAAAATGATTAAATCATGACTTTGTTCCGGTGACAGATTCAAATCTAGGCCTATGCCAGATTTGCTTAAATCAAACAAAAAGATGAGCCACTTAGGGGGAGATGTTTTGTACGCCTTGTTCGTGTCCTAATTATATTCAGACGGGAAATTCCCTCAGTTGATATGGAAAAGATAAAAGGACTACTGTATTAGGAAACAAAAGTAGAAATACTGTTTGATAATGAAAATACATGAAGAGGGTAAAACTGTGTTACAGATTTGTGTGTCACTGTTCGGTATAGATAATACGCTTTCTGCTTTGCTTTACACTCGTAAGTGAATAATTAATAAATTATTCAGTAGGTGTCATTCTGCGAGTTTTGGAAAACCGTCGCTATAAAATACGGCATGAGAATTGTCTCCGTATGGTGTACAGCTGGCCGTAAAGTGCAGTCTTTTGTCAGCGAAGGTAGACGGGGTAAGCTCACCGATAAATTGACTTAATAACTTAACTCAATCAACATTTTTCATGATTGTTGAAAAACTAAGAAATCAAGATAACATAACAAATGAAAGGAGATATTTGAATTCACAATTTCAAATTACTTATTCCAAAATCCCCTCCACCCTTTGGCGAAGAATTTTGAATTCCCAGTTTGAAAATGGCTTATACAATTTAATTTATAGTTTTTAATTTTGTAATTTTTCCCAGAGTTTTGCTACATGACGTCACTGTTCATCTTGATTTATGAATTATTTACGACTGCAGTAATACTGAATAACATTTTAGTCATTTCTAGCCCGCCATACCTCACAGAGTGGAAGTCGGTTGTATTTGACCTTCATTTCTAAGTTGTTCTGAAGTCCAAACAACCGAAGCCGAAGGAAACAAACTAATCAAAACTACTTCCCAGGGGCATAGGCGTAGGAAGTGGGGGCTGTCCCCGGCAGTCAAAAATGTGATGGGCGGAAGTATGCTTCCACCCCCTGAATTCAAGGACGAAAACTCCGTATTTGTTTTTTTTTTCTGCAAAAAAAGTCAACATTTTGCAGTACTTTTCTTTTTCCTTAAAATTTTTCCAATATCTTGCACCAAATTGCATCTTAGGACCCTCAAATATACAAACAAAAAAAAAACTCAAAGGTGAGGGGCACCTCCCTTCACACCCTTCCTCCCGTACGGTGGTCCGAAACAACGTCCAGCCCCCTCCCCAGTCGAGAACAGCTTCCTGCGCCTATGCCCAGGGGAGTCTCGCACTCTAAAGGGACACAAAACTTAACGTCAAAAACATCTCATGTTTCAGACCTCTATAGCGTTGAGAAATAAACCAGCATGTTGAACAATCATGTGAAGATCCAAGCAGGGGCGTAAATACGGGGGTGTGGGGTGTAACACCCCGTGTAAATCAAAAGTCGGTCTCTGAGCGCAAAAGTCTGTCTCAAATCCAGTTATAGTTGAAAAGTTAATTGATCTTTTACCTGCCCTGATTTTCGTCTGTTCCCTTGGAAAAATAGGGAAAGTTGTAGTTGGTCCCAAAATAGTTCACACTCCCTGCGACTGTGTGTATATACGCCTCTGGATCCAGGCATTAAACAACCTTAAATCACCCGTTGGGACTCAAAAGGAATACAAAAGACAGGGTGGAAAAATTCTGCCGTCGAATTTTATGATTTTCCCTTTTAAGGGTATGGTACCCGAAAAAATGAATAAAACATTTATATTTTTACCCTAAAATGGACTGTTAAGATTCCGAAATCGAACGATTTACAAATATTAACCCCACCTCAACCCAGAAGGTGACAGTTGTGTCATATTACATGTGTAGCATGAGTTGCCCTTTCAAGGTGCACTTAAAGGAGGTTATTGAGTTGTTTCACAAAATTTATGATTTTTTTCACACCTGTTGAGTTTTCCTCACATCTTGATGGTCAAACTAAGAGATTCTACACATTTGACATACAACTGAAGTGGCCATGATAGGATAACTTATCATTAAAATCATTTACTACAAATTCGTGACCAGACACTTTTTACAATTAGGTATTAATCATGTGCAACCCCTTTTCACAAAACTACAATTTCTCACATATTCGGTAACTATAGGAAGTGATAACTGAGTGATGAGGCTAATTAGAACATTGCAATGTAATAAATTCATTCAAACTCGTCGCAAAATAATCGATATCAACTCAATGAGCCCCTTTAATTATAACTACAGTCGATGACGTACAGGTAACTCGTTATTCAACGTCTGCTTTTGTGCACAGAGAGAAAGTGGTGCTCGAATCAAATAGCAACTCCCTGCTCGAATAATGGGCTCGTCTTTGCAAAAAGCTAAGCGTTCACTCTCGCACAGGAGTTGACCGAGTTCGTTTAAAACATAATTTGTATCAAAAGCATTTCACTTTAAGCCTTCAGTTTTGATATTTCGTATTTCTCTTTATTATCTGTATCACCTGGTAATATTGACGTTAATAACAGAAACGATTGGCGTGAAGATAAATTATCTCGTTTGATGGAAGTTCTAATATTCATTTCAGTTTTGTATGTTTATGAATAATTATGATTGATCGGGATCGATCAATAATCCGTTAGGAGAACACTTTAAGTTAAAAAGCTTCAACTACGCATGTTCGGTACTCAATGATGAGACGGTTGCCCTTAAGCCAAATCATACTCTCGTGACAAATTAACGTAAGTGTTTTTCCAAATATTCCTATTTTTTTACAAATTTCCTTTTTTATCTTACGTATTTTTTATCGTAAACTTCTGGAGCTTCCTGGACAAATAGAAACATTACTCATATGAGTTTCTTTAAGAAACTCAGTCGTCATGTAAACATAGGATGAAGGGGTGTTTCCTCTAATTGAGTGACACCTACTCATTTTAATCGGATAGCTGAAGTTCATACCCTCATTAAGTGGTCGTGACGAAGGCATTACTTGAAAGATAAGAATCTGCTTGTTTTAATTTCTGGTATTGTGAGTCCTTTAATATGCATTGATGCCTTCATATACAAGTGTCTATAACATGGTGGTAAATTCTTATCCTCCTTTGGTGTACAAATGTATTAACCTGTCCAGTTTGGTTTAAGGAACATTCATGGCCTCCAAATGTATAGTCTACTGGTACTAGCGCCCTCAAGTTGGTGATTGATCTCCCTAACATTGAATGACATAGAAGGAAGGCAAATTAAATAAATGGGTATCCCTACCTCCAAATATACTTACGGTTTTCAGATTGGTGAATGAAATGTAACTATTCGTAAGATGTAGATGACCTGTTGCACAGCGGAGAGACTGTGCAGAGAGAGGACACATCCGGAGGTTTCAATTATATGAGGGTGTATTCGTATGGGCTAGGAAACAAGTAACGTAAGTTATTGGAACTGCTTGGAGGGAAGTTGCTCCCACAGTTTAAGGTAAAATATGTCCATTTTAGTAATACCTTGCCCACTCGGCAAGTAGTTGTTGTGCACGCAAAGGATTATTGGGCACTGCGTCAGGCTTGCGTATACTCATCACTGTAAGTCCAGGACGCGTGATATATTAGTCTGCCAGGAAGTAGCCTGCGAAGCTGGCCGTATGATCGCTTTCTATATTAATGAGAAACCTACGTTTTCCGCAGCCAAAATGAACTAGCCGATAGAGGGGAAGCTTTTGCTCATCTAGGCCTTATCAGTTCGAGAAACAATAGGCCCTTTTGGCGGAGGCCAAAGAGAGCCGCTACGCAGGCCAAGAATGAGTGGATTAACGACTTAATCCGCTCCTTGAGGTAGTCAGGTTTTAACCTTGTCTACGTAGCAGGCTGTGCGGCATTCCTTGTTCAGTTATATCCCTCACAAGCTGGGGAGCTGAGCAGAGTCAGCTCAGCGGGGTAGTATTAACCATAAAGGGGTCCTGTGGTTTCTATAGAGCATTTGGGACTCGTAATCAAGCTCCAACAGCTTTCGCCTCGCAGGTTATACCCATGAGGTACTCCGTAGGGAATAGATACAGATTTTCAGTTTTGTAAGTTTGATAGTAGCTGTACGAAATGTTTAACGATTGTCAACGTCTCATAAGTTTACATTCTTTATTAAAAACAATGCAAGGGGTTGGGTGGGGGGGATATTAATTGTTGGAATCGGCAAACTAATAGGGGAAGGGGAAAGAGGGAAACCGCATTGCTTTATAATTTTTCTCTTTTTATTAGGTAATATTTGCACTTCAGTCTTCGAAACACTTAGCTAAATTATTTTGGCAAGGGTCGTAAAAATTTTTTCTTCGTAGTATGTAGAGTCGTAACCCCCTCCCCTTACGTGCCAGTGAAGTGGAAGTCTCAAGTAAGTAGGTTATATCCCCTTCACTGGTTTGTTTGTTCTAAATTGTGGCTTTTTAGATTCCTTTCAAACTATTTTTTAAGTACTACCCTGAGGCTCGTCATTTCATTCGCCATTTTGGCCAGCCGTTTCGGTGTCTTTCTTCTGAACAACTTTTTTTCTCTTTTTCCCGAAACCCTCTACCGTCTTGTCTTTTAATGTTTTTTACCTGATCTCATTGTCACGCAATTTGGTTCTTTCCCTCGTTAGACCTTTCCCTTTCTTGTAAAAAAGAGGATCGATAATGGCTAAAAATGAATGTCATTTCCTAGTTACATCACCACGAAACAAACGAACCGTTTAACTGTATTTTACCATCGTTCAGTTACCTTTCAAGTGGTTAAAATCCTTCGCCATACAAGACCCTTCTGGCAAATTTAGTTAAAATTTAGAATCAGACTCTTCGCCGACAGAAATAAGAGAAAAGGTAAAAAAAAAAGTACCGTGGATTGTTTAAAAGGAAAATAAACAAAAAAACTAAAAGGCTTCCATATTCGTTGTTTTATGTGTTTTTAAAAACTCCTCCATTGTATAAATGACGAAGGAGTGCTTCGTAAAAAACTTGAGAGCGTTCATGCGTTAAATTTCTGCGCGGCGACAGAGAGACTAAAACCTTCAAATGCGCGAGTTTTAAATTAGCATTCAACAAGCAAAAGAATTGCGTGGAGTGATTTTGCAAGCCGCGTACATGAAGATAGTTCGATTAAAACATGCTTGTTACGTTTAAGTTGACTTTTAACTTTCACGGACGCGTGGACAGGCGTAAAAATCGCTTAGCAAGCGGATAATTTGCCCTTACATGTAGCTAGCAGGGTGTGCGCTCAAGCTAAAAATCGCGGTGCAATGAAGCCTGATGTTGAGGCTGTCATTACATCTTCGAAGATAGGAGAGAGAGAAAGAGACGATGAAAAAACGGAGAAATATAAAAAGCGATGGTTTCCTTAAGATTTCCTAAGGACGCTATTAATATACAGATAAACATTTCCCGGAAGCTATTGTGATAAACGGCCTCACGGGTATTAGTTTAGAGTAGTATTGGTCCGTCTTTACAAAAATGACGATAATTATTTAATAATGTCTTAGGACCCGTTCAACAGTTTACCAAAAATGCGCTATTAATTATTTTGACAAATTTATTCATTTATTCGACATGCTATTAAGGTTTAACATCAGGTTGCATACGTTGATTTTCGGCTAACAAACTCCAACACCGGAAAACATAACTTTGACGGTTATAATTCACAGTTGGCCAAGTTTTGTATCCACATGGGCTGTATAATGATTTTGAAAGGAGATTTGATTTTACATTTGAGGTGATTTACGCGTTAATGTTTCCATCCGTAGAATGTGAATTAAGCCGTTTTATTCATTGTGTTGCCACTTATTAACTTATCAACTGGTTGTTTCTTCATCGGTTAAATGGGTGTTACTGCAACAAAACTAATAATAACAAGTGTCAAACGAGGATCAATTGACACATGCAATGGCATGTAAAATTGTTTAGCATTCCATGTTTGGATGTTATGTTTCTTTTGTTTAGAATGCATTCCTAATTGTCCAAGAAGGTAACGTGATTTATAGAAAACATAGGGCCCTATAATAAGCCAACCATAAAATTTTATTGATTAGGCCTATTTCGTGAACCGTAAACTTTCGGTATGAAGTAATGACGTGACGTAATGAAGTATTTCTCCTTTTTCGTAAATATAATTAAGATAACCTGAAAATAATTTTGTTAATTTTAAGTAGATGAGGAATGAAGACGAAGAGGGGGTTAACGGGAAGGTAGAAAAGCCGAATGGTGTCTTATATATATATATATATATATATATATATATATATATATATATACATACATATATATATATATATATATTATACATAAATGAGTGAATCAACGCTGTATTGAATAGTCGCATGAAGACCTTAGGCCAGTGCTCCTCTAACATAGGCACTTGCCTTATACTGAAAGAGATTTACATGTGAATGGAAAACTTAGGCTCAAGCAGGATTCGAACCAGCGACCTCCCGCATACAAGGCGGATGCTCTGACCACTGAGCCATTGAGGCTTATGTGGTAGAACGCGGTCAACTGAGCTTAAATACTGTCGAGTCAAGCTTTTTCATTGCTACGTCATAGGAACGCGTCCCATGTAATACTGAGTAGGTACCGTATAGTGACGTAGCGACTTTATAGGAATGAGTGAATCAACGCTGTATTGAATAGTCGCATGAAGACCTTAGGCCATTGCTCCTCTAACATAGGCACTTGCCTTATACTGAAAGATATAAATATATATATATATATATATATATATATATATATATATATATATATATATATATATATATATATATATATATATATGAATGAATAGACAATACAATGCATAATACTGTAACTTGATAATGTAACTTCAGTGCTTGTGAGTTGAAGTAATCATCCTTCGTGAAATAAAACAAATGAAGTCTGTACAAAACCTGTAATATTTTGTACATTGATAATGTTTTTGATAATGTTTTTTTTTATTTAAAAAAATACCATAGATTCCGAATTTAGATCAAAACTTGTTGCTATGATTTCCATTTTGTCCATAACCATCTTGATTCTTTTTTTTTTTCGAAATATCTCGTTGTGTCAATTTTTAAGGATAAAGGAATAAGAAAACAAGTTGAGCCTCGCAAGGCAGAATTTGCTTTGTTTGAAACCATCTCGTTGAGTCTCGTGTCCCTTCGGTGTCGTAACTCCTTGTGGAAATAGTTTCAGGTTTTCGCCTGCAGTCTGATACACTCTAAAAATAGACGTCTTCATTTTTTAACACATATATGGCGTTTAAGAATTGGAAAACGAACAACAAAATGGATACGCACAGTAAATGACTGAACGAATATTAACACATGATAAGGATAATGACGTCAATTAAAGTGCACTCCGCAAACACGTTTACATGATTTATATATATGTTAATTTTTCTTTATTAAAAACAACTTGATGTTTGCAGTAATCATGAAATAAACGATTAAACGTGTTTACGAGATGGCGTTAAAGTGGCGTCAATGTGTTAAAGTTGGCGTTTTAGACGTTTAATTTGCTTATGTATTTTATTGTTTTTTCGGTTACATAAACGCCAAGACGCGTTTATTATCTGTTACAAAAAAGTGTTAATCAATTTTCACATTGTATATATGCAGCGAAGACTACTAGACTTCTGTTACAATAGTTAAAGCACTAATAGTACAATTACTTGCAATGAGCAGAATAATTAAAATTTTGCTTCAAAGTCAAACGTCTTGAAAATCTCTTCACCTCTTAGGTTACATATTTATCGTGTTGCTTCATCAGTTTATCACATTATATTCCTCCCCACCACTTTTTACGATCAAAAGAGTAAGGGGTAATGGACGAGAAAGAGAAGGAGAAGGGGCTTACTCATAGAGGTAGGAAACTGTTGGAGACTGGGAGGGAGAGGAACTTTGTTTTGGACCGATGCCCTAGGGAAGGGTGTTAGTGGGGAATTTTTGAATATTTGAGGGTTCGTACATGCAATTTGGTGCAACATATTGGGAAACTTTTAAGGAAAATTACTGCAAATTTTAGACATTTTTACAGAGGTTTAAGTGAAGGGGTGGAAGGATGCTTCCACTCACCACATTCTACGTCTATGGGGTTATTGACTCCCTTCGTCATACACTAAACTACATATATGTCGGCTTATCACTATAAACGGACTGATACAGGTAAAAAAGTCACGGAAGGATTTTCCGGTCCCCCCCCCCCCTCACCAGCTACTCGGCGCTAACCATCCATAATGGTCCATATCCACCTCACCGTCACCCTTTAGTGGTGTCGCATTCGTTCATATCCTCTGCACGAAGAAAAAATACTGGCCCTTTTGGTGGTCTTTTAGGGCAAAAATAATTTCTCTGAAGGAACTAAAAAATATCTCATCCTATGTCCTTCATAAGTTCCTAATAACTTTTCCCCTTGATCGCCGGAACCGATCGTTCTGGTTGCTTTTAAGTGTTATTTTGAATAATTTTAATATTTGATATGGTCTATAACTTCTCTCTGTCTTTGCGTTGATAGGATATCATTAGGGGATCAATTACTTGAAACCCAACGGGCCAACTCCTTTGAGAATTTGCCCATGGATCTCATTTAGCGCCATAGGGAAGTCAGGCAACTAAAAGGCGTTAAAATGAAGGAATTCGCACGACACTGGCTCACGGAATGACAGCTTTTTTGTCTGCTTTTATAAAAAATAAAAGAAGAGATTCATTCACTTTTTCCTTTTCGTTACGATGTCTATTCTGTAATCAGTTACGAATTAATCAGGCAAATTGTAATAAATAAATTCATAAAAAGGATATAAGCAGTCCAAAAACATAAAAAGTTATGGGAGGAAATTATTTGGTAAATATTTAATGAGTTCATAAATCGAGAAGTTTAGGCTTTGCGTCGTTTGTGACATTTTTATAACCTTTTGTTGTTAGGGCTTTGATGAGTTTAAACGTTATGAAATTATTTAGAACGGAATGTTTAGCCGCAAGATGGTTAGGAAGCGAAAGAAGCTTTTTTCGTATAGTCCGATTTATCCTCAGTTAAAACATTTTTAGTGCTATTGTTGTTTATCTTTTTCTTTAAGTTCCTTTTCATAAGGCTACATTACTCGAAATAAAACGAAATAAACGTATCAAATAAAATCTCTTTCCGAAGCACTGAATTCATTGGAAAGCGGAAAGTGACCTTTCTCATGGAAAGTTGTGACCCTTTTTTCGGAAGAGGTCATTTTGAATTATTTAATTAATCAAAGTCAAAATAAGACACTAAAGCTTACATAATTGTTACACCCATTACAGTGAAAACAGTTTGGGTGCCGGAAAGTCTCTTAGAAAATTGAGAATAATACACTAAGTGAAATCACGTACAGAGAGGAATTGCACAGGAAGATTTACTTAGGTAGGTTTAAATAAATGTTGTCAGTAAAATTATCCAAACATTCAGCTGAAAAACCACTTCAAAAATTCATTCTCAATTCAATCGAATGTTTTGAAAAGTTGCTTGTTTTTCTTTTTTTTAATTTCACCCCTGTTTCATAATTTATGTCTACATTTTGACGCAAATGAAAGATGAATCTCGCCTTTTACCAGTGGTGGGGACAGGATTTGTCCGACAAGCGGGCTAAGCTCCGACGGGGGGAAGTTTGGTTAGCAACCCGAAACCTCGAGCAGCCTAAGTAGACGAGTTTTCGTAAGGGTGTCGAACTCCATATTTTCGGAGCGCAAAGTCTGCCGAAAATTTCGGCTCTCAAAATTTGACTCAAATGAAGAAATTTGAAAATGGTGGGTTTTATTGCAGAAAATTTGGGAATATTAGGGGTTTATGGAAAAATCTTCCCTTCTTGAGCGAAAAAACAAGTAAACACTCTGGGCTGTAAGTGACCGTCGAGGAATAAATATTTATCTTACATACCTTTATAACATCTTCTATATCGCGGTATTTCCTGTTCATTGATTTCGGTGTCAATATGTATCACGATGTTAATGAAAAATCGTCAAGCCTTTTTAGCATGTAAAAAGTATAGTTTTGAATGTTGAAGAAGGTGGCAAAAATGAAACGAGTTCTTACTAGCGTAATGGAAATTCAATATTAAGCGTTGGTGTCAAGTGCGTAACATATCACTTGCTTTAACGAAGGGAGTTTTACAATTCTTATAACTTTTTAACGTATAATGCAAAGGATAGAGCAAACAATGTTGAAATCTAAGCCCTTCCGATTCTTGGTCGTAAGATTCGCTTTCTGTCAAATAGCAACTCCCTGGTCAAAGGTTAATAGGTGAAGTATTTCTGTAGAGAAATAAACAAATGTGTCGTGGGCGTATTAATTTCTCACCAATGCTTTTGCTATCTTCAACATTTTCTACACACTGTCACATTTGAAACAGGAAGCAACACAAAACGAAAAAAGACAATACTTCGCTTCTAATGTTATTTAATTACTGCTTTTGTAAAAAAAAGATCTTTTAAAGCAATATTTCCTTGAAAGACCGTCAAAAAGATTTGTTTTTGACTAGATGTATTTATCCTCGCCTTTTTCAACTTTCCCTTTCTTCTCAACTAGCAGATGTTTTGAGAGATGATTCTTGCTTCGAAAACAACAAAAACAACAAAATTGCAAAAAAAAAAAACAAAACAAAAAACAAAAACACAAATATACGCCCCGTATTAGTAAGTAAACCTGGCACCACACGTAAACGAAAAAAATCTCAAACAAAGTAAATAAGAAAAGCTTTCAAAGGGAGGTATTTCTTTGTATTTTAAGAGTTAACTTGAAGAACGATGATCAATGATCAGAGTCACACCTTTGTAAACCACTAAGCCTTTTCTGTCGAGTATGGCCTCTAAAGGCTACCGTATGAACGTCCATTTAACATGTCTGTGCCAACGCGCGTGTCTCTAAGCCCCTAGGTACCTATCACCTCGCTTAATTGTTGCCTCAGCTTACGGAAAACCACAGCCACTTGCCGCGGTTCTTCTCCCCCTAAAAATCTTACGTGATTAACTGTGTAACGAACGTAACAGCAAACAGCTACCCGAATCACACCGACTGCCATGGGCAACATAAGTTCGCTCCGATAGGTATTAGACGAGGCTTTAGGCATTAGTTTTAAGGAGACAAAACAAAAAGAGAGACAAAATTTAAGTGATACGCCAAGCTAAAAAACGCGTCACTAATTGTAATGATAGGACGTGTCATTATGTCTCAAACTCTTACATAGTTGCGAAAGTAACACATTTGAGTTTTCAAAGTTGACACGGATACAGCGATTTACTGCAAGCCGTTTCGCTTGCGTGCTTTTCCTCAGCAATCGCTTTGTCAGGGAAGAGTAATTTGCATACGAGTGACCCTCCTGGCTTCTCAGATCACAATAATTCGGCGAGTATTTGTCTCATTGTCATCTTTCGGTATGTAGACTTATTAGCAACTTAAATTTTGCTTCTTAGATAAATTTATCATCACTCCGTCACACTTTCGTTTTAAAGATCGCTTAGCCTACTGTAACAAGGTCATACGGTAATAAGTTATCGATGTACCCTGCAATGTCTATGCGACGTATTGTAGAAGGTTAAGTGTACACGGTAGGCCTATAGGCTTCCACTTCCTTACAACGAAGTCTTTGTACCTGTTAGGTTTAAAGTAAAAATGCAGTCATCCACTGTTGCACTAACGCAGCCAAATCGGTTCGATAGGTAGACTTTCATCGGTAGTTTTCTGACCCTTGAAAAATAGTTGTAATTACTTACTTTTAAAAATTCAGGATAAATTGGGTTTTTCTTACACATATAAAGTCGAGATAATTATGTATGTAAAGCATCGTAAGAGATATTTTATGCAGAAATTGAGAAGGAATTTGAACTTTTTTTGTGGCTTGATATTTTACCACAAGTTTGACATAACAAGGCCTTCTTACGCAATGCACTCAAAATGACAAGTTCCACACATAATATGCGTAATTTACTACTCTAGGCAAACTGGAATTGTTTTGGGTTGAAAAAAAAACGCACTTTCAGAGAAAGAATTTGTCAGTCTCAACAAGGAAGCTATAATATAAGCGATAGTTTTATTTAGTAGAAACTATGAAAACTGTGAAACGAAAACCCGAAAAAACTCCGGATACGAAAATAAAATCACCTCTTGTACTTCAAGCATTTTTTAAAGAATTCCCACATAAATATTTGAATAATATTTCCCTGTTGAAATCGGTTCTTTGTCAGTTTGGATGAGTTAAAATTGTTTCCTCCTTTACGGCAGAGGGAATTTCTCCGCGAAGGATTTTTTTTTTGAGCGCTGCATAGGTTTATAGATTTCATATTTTAAGTATACAATGTGAGTACAGCAGGGTTAATCCAGCACAGTGAATCTATTATCCCTCGTATATAAGTACCAGTCTGAATACAGGATTTACATAATAACTAATATATAATAACTAATATGATAACTTAGTATTTTGTGGATGAAAAACGTTTTATTTTGACGACAAGAATACAAACTATTTCGTTTGTAATCGATTACCAGAAAACCAATCTCAGGTTTTTTTCTAACATGCTGTAGGGACCCCTGCGTATGCAGTTGTAAAGAAAAGTTGTGTGCAGTATTAAATGTTGAATATAATAAGATAATGTTATAGTTAACAGTGTGCCGTTACCAGTAGATAATCGAAACTAAACTCTTTAATCTCGACAGTGTCAGAAAGTGCTTCACACAATCTGAGACCGACAATTTTGGGGGTCTAAAACCTCTTGCTACAAATCCTTCGGTCTTTCGAGCCTCGTCTTGCCATTTTGTGCAGTATGTGAATAAAATAATTCCGTAATGACTAAACCCTACTATACCTAACATTCAAACTGCTTTACGTTTTAGGAAGAGTAAGAATCAACACAAAGTGAGATAATATCGGCTATGTGTTTACAATGTTACATAAGGCACACGGTTGCAATGAATATGGAATGAAGTACCGTATTTATTTTTATCCTACAGTGCGACACTAGTGCATTTTTCACCGCATTTTACGACATTTTAGTCATCCATACAACACCAGGTTAACACTCAACTCAGTTAAGGATTACGTTTTCTGAAAATTGCAAAATTGTACTACCTATCCTGTTTCTCCCGAAAGTTTAAAATATCACTTAATGACGTCACTGACTTGCATGTCAAGCCGGCGTTCGGGCAAAACTTATTTTTCCAGCAGATTTTTGAAAAACTACGAAGATTTTCTCCATTAATACAGGTTTTTCGCCTGCAAAATCGGCTCAGTCCCAGAACAAATGTCGGTATATGACACATTATCCCTAAGAAACGTATATGATTCCCCACAAAGTTACAAAAGAGAAATCGATCACCTAAACTATTCTTACAACAAACTGCAATGATAATCATCTGTTTACCAGCTTTGGTTGTCAGACACAATGGTTTAAAAGAGAAGTATATAACTATCGAAAGGAATTCCTTTTCGGTGTTACAAGATCTTATTCAGCAACCTTTAAATCAACTCAACAAAAATAGTCGCGAACAAAACAGAACGAAGTGTAGAAATATCAACCGAAATAGCATAATTAGTTTGAAGAAAATCAAAGGGAACCGACTCGACAGTAAATATTCTTCTTTAGCAAACATTTTCTGCTACCGCGCTTTATCAGAACTTTTCAAGCTTTTTTTGACTTGCGTCTAAAAACTTGTCACTAAAAAGTGTTTTTGTCTTGTGTTTGTGTCTCCAAATCGAGTACTGGGACAATTTCTCAAGGAACGAACGTCTGTTTTCCTTAGTCTGTTTCAGGGTTATCCCAATGTCACTTGTCCAGGATAAATTTTATGAACGTATCAGCTTGTTGGTTCCAAAGATTTAGTTGTGGCGTTGTAGCACTTAATGGGACGAGGAAGGGGCAAGGGGTTCATACCAATACAACCTAATTCCAATGAGTAAAAAAGATTAAGTAAACAGTTATAAAAATATCAAAAATGGGGGAATTAACCGGTCGAAAAGGATCGCTTGTTTGTTTCAGTCTCGGAAATTGGATGTCCTGCTGACAAGGCCGCTTTTCCATTCGAATGGACCTCGGGGTATACTTTTTGACATTTTCATAGATTATTGAAATGTGATATACTTAAATTATATCAGGATGCTTATGTGATATACTTAAAGTGCAGATTTTTTTAAGTTAAGGGGGTAGGGGTGGGGTGTTTGTCCAACCCATTCGACCGCCTTTGTTACAAGTCTGCGTTTAGCGGAAGGCTTTTTTACGTTTTGGTTTTTTCAAACCTTTTTTGTCTGAGATGAGTTATTTCAAGAAACTACCGGTAAACAAACATTGTATCTTAAAGACAGTTTTCTCCTCAATTCGCATACTGTAGGCTATTCAACTTTCAATATTTCCAGTCCCAGAGAAGGAAGTAGTTGCGCAAGCAACAAGTAAATCCGTTTTAGACCCTTTTTATCGCAATACACTTTGAATGTCATGGTCACAGAAAGAGTCTTTTTGCTTGCACTATTAAAAGGTTGTCTGTGGGCGTTTTCACTGTGTTGTACCCTCCACGGTTGGTACTCCATTCAGGATTATTTTCGGGTTTCCCCCTTGAGAAGGAGATGCTTTGGAGTGGCTACGCAGGGAAATCGCTTTAAATGGGCTTTTTCATTACCCCATACATATTTAAGAACCGCTTGTATCAGTTTATCTACATTCACAATTAATCATTGCACTTTTATTGAGATAAATTCAAAAACTAGTAACTATCACCATGAGCCATTTTGATTGGCCAATGATGAGTTGTGCAATTCAGTGACATGTGATGTCGCGTAGCCCAGTGCATAGGCAGGTGAGATCTAGATTACATATCTTACACAGTAGGGTACTCAGCAGAATGTGGCCTTGGACAATTAACCTCAGAACAGGATTTGTCTGGGAGGTGCATTAGAAAATTATTTTTTCTTTTTTTTTTAATTGGAAGAAGGACTTGATTTAAACTGATTTGAGATAATTTTCAACTCTCTGGGACAAGGTAATTGGCTTTTCAAACATTTCAAGCATTAAAATCATTCAAGCAACATTTGTTGTATTTTTTTCTTTAGGTTTCTAGGAAATTTGTATGGTAGATAAATTACTTTGATATAGAAAAGTACATACCTACTAACCAGGCAAAGATGGTTTTCTTTTGTCCTTGGCCCGAATTCTGAATTGATTTGTTTTGAGCAACGTACAAAATTTCTAATTGTGACCAATTAGGCGGCAAAGTTACAATTTTTCCCTCTCATTAAATTATAAATTCAATAAACATTAAATGTTGTGTCAAAGTATATGGCTTTTTGATTTGCGTGAAATTTCCCAGCTTTAAATGTCCGTAACAGATCAGATCACAATTCACTCTCTATGACGACAAGGAACATCCCGTTCAACTTGGCTTGCTGTACAATAGGGTACTTAACAATCACCGCGATTGTTGGGCCAACATGGATTGCGATTAATAATATTACATATAACGGAAATAACCAGTTTGCTTTGGCAGACCCCAAACTGGAATATAGAGGAAATTATCTTGTTGTTATATGGAAACGGTTGATGCTTCACCGACTAGTCAGTAAGCCTACACAAAACAAACTTGTCTTGCCATAAAAACATAATCCTTGACCCGCGGATCAAACGGATTTGTACTTTTGAGCAGAATTATAAAAGAAAAGAAAAACGAAGAAGAAAAAAAGAGAAAATTAAGCAGTCAGTGATTTGTGTGGTATCTTGAAGTCTGTTTACTTTATAGATCTTGAATACAGACAAGAATTTTTATCTTTTAAATCAAAGGTTGTGGATATTGCACTTTTGACAAGAGAATAAAGAGAAGGAAAAGGGACAAAACCCGTTAAATTATTGTAAGAAATGTCATCAGGCTCTGATAGAAAATCACTCAGATTCAACTTTTGGGAACTGTAAGAGAATTATTTTCACGAATGGTGTGCTTTTTCATGAGAAATTATATTCAAGGGGCATATTGAGTTGATTTCGATAACTTAATAAGGGTGTTGAAGGGTACTACCACATGGCAATGATTATTATTATTAGCATAATTAGTCAAGTTTCACTTCCAATAGTTACGCGTAAAGCTAAAATTTTGAATTTTTTGGGTATCCTGGCTTGTAACGGTTGTGTGCATAATTTGAAAAAGTGTCTGGTCACGAATTTTTGAAAACCGAATTGAATTGTTTTTTACTCACTAATGAAACATTTATTTGTATGCAAGATGTGGGGATTGTTTAAGTTTGACCATTTGTTATTAGTATGTGAAGAAAACTTAACAGGTTTGGCAAAATATGGTGAATTTCATGAACCAACTCAATGTGCAGCTTTAAAGTTCGATGTTCATGTTTCTTATGTTCAAAGCAGTGTGTTAAATGTAAAATACTTTTTTTGTGTGTTTGAATTTTAGATAGGCCTACACTAAAATTATAATTACAGGAAACTAATATAACTTTTAATTTACACTTTTCTAAGTGGAGAGGGCCCACTTGGATTTTGACCGATCTTTATAAAACATTTGTAATGTTATCCCTGTTGTTCTTTCCATAGCCGTCTTTTCATACGAGATATTCTAATCAAATTTTACGGTATCCAATCTTACAACTGTGAGCAATTTTCTGCTCTAACGATTTTGTTTCATAGACCAAATGAGCTTTGAGTTACACTCTGTCAACTGCAGCATGTCGTGAAGTTGAAGTTAAAAACTGACCAAGAAGGGAACACGGTTTGACGAGGGGGTGGGGTAGGTGTATCTCTCGAGGAAATTCCGTCATTTACTCAAGTCCTCTATTTTGTGGTTACTTGCTTCAAATGTCCGAGAAAGCCAGAAAGGAATGGGACGTAGTTACCTCAAACCCCATACCCTTTGCCTTCCCTTATTTTTGATAGAAAAGGAAGCCTAATGAAAGGTGAAAGATCACCCCCAATCCTCCTCCTTTTAGTGTAGCTCAAACGATAACAACATCGCTATCAGCAACCACGCCATTACCCACGCCCACACCAACCTCTCTGACAGCCTGAGTTTCTGAAGCCACATGATTTCACAGGATATGCTCAGCCTTAATTCGTATCAAAGGAAATATTCGTTCTTAATGTGGCATGTCGCCATCAAAAGATGTATATGATCGTTGATGCTTGTATAGACCAGTAGAGAGTACGCTGAAGCCGTGGAGAGAGGGTAACGAAGAGATTTCGGCTCATCGACCGGCTGCAGTGGTCAAGTGGTTAGAGCATCCGACTTGCAGCCGGAAGGTCTAGGGTTCAAATCCTGGCCGGGTCATACCAAAGACTTTAAAAATGGAACCTACTGCCTTTGTGCTTGGTGCTCAGCATAAACAATGGAGTAGGGAAAACAAGCCAGTGAGCCACAACTGGAAAAAAGGCCGTGGTCGTCTCGACTTGAACCGATTGGTTGGAAACTGGGACGTTAAACCTCATCTAACCTAACCTAACCTCATCGAGATGCATCGAGACATCGCGATACATAGTTGTAGGGCAAGTATATAAAGGCGAGGACTCTGTGCTAAGTTTAAGAGGGTAACGAGAAAACAAAATAAAGTCAGCAGGATAAGAATCTACCTCTTGGTTAGCCTGCTGATTGGACGACGTTTCGGAGGGGCGGTGGCCCAATGTGGCCCAAGCCGAGGAAATTCGATGCGCATGCTACGTTGTTTGATTCATGAACAACAAGGTGCATAATGGGAATTATATTACGCTCGAGACTGTCCCTTAAACATCTAGGAAAGTTTTTAAGTAACACTTTCCATAATCAGTGACAGGATTAAATGCAGATGACAATTAATTGCAAATGGAAATAAAATAAAATCACGTTTAAAAAAGTCAGCTTGTCACACTTCAGCAACCCGACTTCTAGTTAGTTGACCTCGGGTATGCCTATAATAGAGATGCGGGTTTTTTCGAGAGGGGCAATGCATATTAACTGTGCGACGAAAATAGACGGAAAGAGGAACGTCACATTTGAACCACTACTTAACCTCATACATCAATGGATATGTTTTGCATAAATTTGCATAATTTGCCTGAAAAAAATTGAAACCTGGAAAGTACTCATTCTTGTAATAATTGAAACAAGTTCATTGTACATTCTATTCAAGTTTGATCATTGATAAAGTTCAAGAAATTTGAGCACTTTCAAGAAGTCTTTGCAAGATTAACCGGAAAGACATCGACTTGGACCCCAACTTAAACGGTTAACCTTTCACTCTATGGTTTAAACACTCTTTTTCTCACATTCTTTACCTGCTCCGACGATATACCTGATGTAATTGACGGAACAGATTAATCGTCTCGAAAGTTCAAGAACAATGGGTCATTAAGTCGGTTTAACACAACTCCAATGTACTTTCAAATGTCTGCTTGCTACCTTGATCATTTTACCACGTGGTGTCTGCTAAATCTTAGGCAGATTATTACCCAACTATGATGTAAAGTCGCAATTGAAAGCAGTCATTTTACACAGATGACTTCCTGTATTACTGTAAACCCAATTTTTGCTAGTCTAGACCGACAATCGACCAGGATCAACTGCAATGCTAAGTTATTCTAAGAGCGGCGTGCCTTTCAAAGTACATTATTCTCAAAATGTTGGCAAAAACTCGGGAAGTTACCTTGACCGGTAGAACGTAGTCTAGCGCCCTCAATTTGATATTGTGGACCATCGGGAGCGAAGAAAGGATTGACCGTCGATATCTTCCCAAAGACTGTTGTTTCGTCAATGATAAGAAAAAAAAAAAAGAAAAACGCACGAAAATAGAATACTTAACTGGGATCCAATAATGAAAGCAATAAATAAGGACTACAAGAATTAACGCCAATTAAGTTACGAAAAAAGTGTAAGAAAATTTCGGAGTGTTTCATCCTCAATGATCTCAAGAAACAACATGTCCACGAGAAACTCGAATTTTGAAATAATGTAACTTTTCCTGAATCTTGAATTCTGAAACTGAGTATCTTTAGTCCAAACTAAATTCATTTATTTACAGTTAATTAAAAGTGCTGATCAGAAAAGGTTTATAGCAAAAGGTGATCATGTTATTCTGAGTAAAATTCTTAAAATATTCCATTTTCATTTGCAGAAGAAAAAATAATTTAAGCATAGAATTTTTTTTTCACTACGAATACTAACTGCAAGTGTGTGGCCCACCTTTTCAAAGTAACTTAATCATAGGACCGTCATTTGACTTACGGATAACACGAGATTTGCTCAGTGACAAGTGCATGACATTTCTGAAGAAAGTGTGTTCTGGCAAACAAAGAAAAAAATTGCACAAGCATTCTGAATTTAAAAATAATGCAAGATCAACATCTCAGTACTAATGCAACCTGTTAAGGTATCTTTAAAACTTAGGCAACTAATTTTCAGGGCTGTAACATCCGAGTCCGGACTCGGACTCGATTCCGGACTAGAGTCCGTTTTTCCTCGGACTCGGAATTAGCCCGGAATGGGAAGTCACGGAATCGGAATTGGTCCGGAATGGGCTCAGCTGGACTTTGACTAGAAGCCGATTCCAGTTGAGTCGACAAAAATGAAAGTTTCATTAATGGTTACGTAGACAGTATTACTGGTGCATAATTTAACAAACAGGGTCAGCCAGAGTATGAAATGGACTCCTGAAATGTGCATGCCTGTTTTCATCATAAGTGTAATTGTAAATAGTGCAGAAAAACATTTGCATGAGGCGCTACATTTTCAAATTTCCGGACTAGGAATTGGCCTGGAGTTGAAAAACCTGGAATCGGAATTGGCCCGGAATTGTGTTAGGTGGACTCGGTTACAGCCTTACTTATTTTAAGTTTCTGCATCTAACTCTTTTTGAAATGATGATTCGTGATGGGTTTTAACCTCTTTAAATCCTGGACCACAGATACACCATATGACCTTTGACCTAGCACAAACTGTCTCAAAATCACTTACCTGATAATTTGAACTGTAACTCAGCCTTTGACCTTTGCTTCCATGGAAACGTCTGGTCACAGATTTAGTATAGCAATAAATTATTTTGAGGAAACCCTTGCCTTGGTAACTAAAAAACAAATGAAATTGTAATTTCTAGAACGTGATGTTCTTCGGAATGTGCCTATCACGAAGTCAATTAGATTTTCAGATTGAAACAAAAAAGGGTATGTCTGAGAAAAGTGACTTAATAGAATTACCACTAACACCTACTGGAGGATGCTATGGATTCATTGATGACATAACTTTGACTTAATGTTATTCACCCTTTCTGTTCTATCACTCATTCACATAGCCCATGTGCAACAGTTTAAAGTGACATTATTATAGTGACGTCATGGCATATTACAGTGACGTCATAAAAGTTAACATCGTTGAATTATAGAAGCAAAGTGAATAGTGTCCTTGTTAGAAAAATATCGTGTGGGTTAGGGTAATGTGCTTTGCATTTTGAAGTCGAATTTATTGCCAATAGCTGTTTGACCTATTTTAAACCAGAATTCCGAAATTTTGGGAGAAGGTCGTATTTTAAACCTGCTTTGAATGGTCACTATGCGCAGATATTTGGGCTCGTCTTTGACCTCGAGTGCGTGTGTCCTACGCAAAGATTAAATGTGGGGGGGGGGGGGGCAGGGAACACAACTTACAGCTAGGGACTCTGTGAATATTCATTACGTCTTAATTGTAAGAAAGATATTTTTATCTTGAGAGAGTAGCCTACTTTCTCTTCCTAAGTCAGGAAGAGTGTATAAATCTCGGTATGCTGTGTAAGTAAGGTCCTTTTTGTTACAGTTATTTAACTGTTGCAGTTATTTAACTGCAAGCTATCTGGCTGGGCTATACGAAACGTTAAAGGCAGTAGGCAGTCACCCCAAACAGAGTGAGTGTATCCTGTCACTCTAGTTCATGATTGGCCTATGTTGATCATGTGACAATATTTTTGTGAGTGAATTGTGGAATTCAAGGAGAATTTTGCCTTTCTTTACCTATTGTTTGTAATAGTTATGTTCAAAACGTGCTTTTAATGCAGTAAGAGGAGATTTGCAAGAGTTTGCTGATTTTTCAAAGAAAATTTTGGGGCGACTGCCTATTGCCTTTAACCTTGGGATCAGGGAGCTCACTGCTTGATAACGGTCTCTGACCTAGGCCAATGGGCGAAAACAAACAACTAAAACTGAACGTGGACAATCCACGTACTTTTCAAGCCTTGACATCACGGGATATTTTTCACAGCTCTTCAATGCTAACCTCCCTCCCGAAGAAAAAAAAAAAAAACAGCGCGGCAGCCCTGTCGCCAAAGTGAGTCGAAGCCAACAGGGAGCTGCAAAGCAGGCTAAAGGGTAAAAAGCAGGCAACTACCATTCTGCTGGATATTCGATACACACCCAGATGGAATATCAAACTGAACGTGAACAACCCCTCAGACTTCAGGTCATAGCTATCCCACAGACGCAGTGGGAGGCCGTACAGCAGGGGTAGCCATATAATAGGGGTGGTGGTGCAGTAGAGAGGGGGCATGCAGGATGCTTATCGCTAGGTTTTTCGACTTAACTTTTAAAAGTTTTATTTTTAAGCAAGAGGTAAAAATTTTAAGAATAAAAATTAAAAAAATAAGAAAGGGAAGAAAATAGAAAAATTCCTAAAATACTCTTCACCTTTTTACGTGAACGGCCTAATGAGTTTTGCAGAGTTAGGAGGGTAATGCCAATTGCGTCCATGAACTTGAAAGTCTGCTGTTAACTTAATTTTTAAGCTATCTGCAGGGCGGGAAATTAGTGTGCCTAGCTAACACCAATATTTGGTTTGTACGGAAGTAGCCTTGCATTGATACGATCTATTCATAGTCAATTGTGGGCGTTGATTGTTGATATTGACGTCTGCTTGGGACCTTTGTGGCCTTGTACTATTCTGCGCATGCTCCTTGCCCAGTTTAAGATATCAAATGCACTACCGGAAGCTCACGTACTGGAAATGGCTTAATACCTTGCTGTTACGAGTCAATGAAATTACATGAAAAGAAGGAAATCGTGTAGAATTTATCGAAAATGCCAGTCTCTTCACCTGCAAAGTTAGACTGTAGGCATATCTTCTAATAAACAGAAACATAATTCATTTGAGGAGTGAGGATTCGAAGTTTGAATATTCAGAGTTAGCACGGGTTGCACGTGGTTAATGATTGGTTTGATTGATATGAATTCAATATGAATATTAATCAACGGATCCTTAACAATTATTAAAATTCATCGCTCACGCTCATGCAAGTCCATTACAAGTTTGAGCTAGAAGAGGGAAGAGAAAAAAATCAAAAGTATTTAAGAAAATAAAGTCTGGTTTTAGAATAAAACAACCTGGTTTAAGTAATCCGGTTCTCTCGTTTATGATCTGTAATGATTTTTTCTTTACAGGTTGACGGAAGGATTCCAAGGAATAAGTTAACGTCATAATCCGACATTTTAGAAAAAAGTGTGATTCATGATGCCTCATAAAGGTAAGATGTTCTTTTCGTTCAGTGTAGCGCGGGAGTTAAAGAGATTTTTCAGAGACTAAATTCAATGACTTCAAAAAAATTCAGAATATTTTTTCGGTATTAGGAAGTGAAAACCGCATTTCAATAGCATTTAACGTTTGGAAGACACTAATTTTCAAAGAAATGTTATTTTTCTAGAGGTGCAGTACATCATGGGAAATGTATGATGTCATCACCGATCACCGTGCAGCGGCACATTGGTTAGACATGGCATTGTAGTTCTTAATGACGGTGACACCGCAGTAAGGAATATTTAACAACTTTGTACAACCCTACATATGGTATAATTTTATGCTAGATCTACATGGAAAGATATTCAAACATTCCAACAGTATCAAATTTCAAGGTCAAACAGGGCATTCAATTATAAAGAATAATAAAAGGATTCTGAGTCAATGTGCCCATTTTACATTAAATTCTGTGACCTTGAACAGAACTGGAAATATTTCTTGACAGAAGCCAATCTTTAAAATGAGATATCTTGAGTTTGGAATAGAGTATTGCCACAGGGTTTAAAGGACATGAACTGGATTTTTTTTTCTTGTTCATGTTAAGCCCTTGTGAAATGGCACTGGCAAACACCTTTAAAGGATCATTAAAGAAACATCAACGGTTTGTTCCAAAAGCCAACATTTTCGGACTTGAATTTCATTTACGAGTGTTACACAGAGCCTAACCCACATATACCCCCCCCCCCCATTACAACTAAGTTTGAATGGCCAACTGAGCATACTACAGAATACAACTGAGTACAATGCCATGAGTTATTTGAGTACAAGAACTCTTGTAGTTCCCTGGGTTATAAGTTCACGCTCTGTGTTCTTCGGAAATTGCTTACCGTCCATCGGCCCTAGAGGTGAGACTTTCCACTTGAAAAAAGACTTAAACTGAAGTCTGCACATCTGCCTTTTGATACACTACGCAAATTGCCAACTCACTGAATATCAGAAAAGTAGTGCGTAACAGTTTATTCACACTTACTGTACTTCCATTGGTTGAAGAAAGTACTGTCATTTTGTTTTTGGAAACCCCATATTTCCTGGAACATTTCGTTTTTCAAAACAGCGCCCTCTATTCTAAAAGTAAATGTACTTTGAATAGATGCGTGTCACATAGAAGTGTACCGATATACAATCATGGAACTACAGTACCAAGAGTAATTTATTTACATTAAAGGGAAATGAGTAGGAAAAAAATGTGTTTCAGCGTATTGGGTCCGTACAAGTTGTCGAATTTTTCAGTTATTTGACGAGGATCGCGGTTACCGATTAGCAACAATTTCTTGGCTGAAATATCCAAGAAATCCTTATTGAAACAGACGATGTGACGATAAAACGCCTAGTCAAATCATTAATGTTATTGGTTTTAATGTTTTCTTTCTAAAATAAAGCAGGATTTTTTTAATTGCTTTTGCCACTTATTTTTTCATTATGGCCCTATGTAATAATTTTTAGAGTGAAGACTTCTCGGCTGACGATTCAACAACTATTCATAAGGCAAATAATTATATTCGCTTCATCTATAATTGTGTTTAGTTGTACATTGTAAAATCCATTTTGAGTCTGAAATATATGCTTTGAATCGTTTTGGGTTAACGGAGGAGGAAGCGGGGTTGTGTTTTGGAGGTAAATCAAAATGATTTTAAGAGGATCAATCGCTTAAGGCCTGTAGAAATCGATGAAAGACTTTTGATGTTTTTTAGCTAACATGAAAACATGTACACAAGATAATGGCATGTTAAACAGTTTGACCACTTAATTTGTTCAGCATGCCATTCTTACGTATCGCGGCTCCAAGAAGTAAGCGTGGTCTTTGCCTGTGTGGAACAAACCAGGTAGGCCTTAGTTATGCACAAAGAGAGTATTATATTTTATCCATCGAAACGGAATTATGAAATATTTTTACACTGTAGACTTTTCGCATCGTCAAGCAACTGCGACATGTGAATCATTTACATTACGCCTCCGTAACCTAGTAACCGCTTGCCACATCTGCTCCTGAAGTATTACCGTGTTTCAAGTATATGTTTAAGTTGCATTAGCAGACAAAATCCATTCCGCAGTGTAATGTAGGACCTACTTATTTAGTAGGTCGTGAGTCTCATTTGGTAGTTTTGTCTAGCGCCCTCTTTCATTGATGTGTGATGCTTACACTTTCATTTGTGTAAAACCTTAAAGGGTAAATGTAGTCACTACACTTCGAAATAGAATTTCCCGGTATTATAACACACGTTTCGATCTTTTAAATCATGTGACAATATTTTTGTTATTAAATTACTTGCAATCCGAGCAAAATCACTTGGTGGTTTTCCTTCAACCCATCATTTCCAGTTTATTTATGGGGGAAATAACAGAGGATTTGTAGATTGAATTTATATTTCAAGTTTAGTTTGGGCTACTCCTCTTATCCCCTTTAAAGTATTAAACACGTTAAACTAAAGAAAAGACACCGAATACAAGAATATTCAAAGTGAGCAAATTTTTAAATTCACGGTCTGGGTCGTTTTAATTTCTCAACGCAGATCTGTAACCTGGAACTCATGTTAGGCATAACATGAACCTATAGAAATGGTGAATTGATTTATTTCAAAGTCCAAATACAGGTACATTTGGTTAATTCTCCATAATTATTAATAATTATCGATTCAGTAAGTCAGTTAATTCTTCAGCCAATGTTTTCAAGGCAAATAAAAGGGTAACCTTGAACTGTAGGCCTACAATTAACAACACACTGTAAAATGCGCATGCGTAAACCTAGGTCCTTCCAAAGACGAACAAATGTGTTAGAGAAGAATTCTCAGTTCTGCAGTACGTAAAATGTTGACTGTTCTTGTCCAAAACAATCCTTTTTTTAGATAAACATCATTTAACCGTAATTTCTGTCCAAAATTCCACACTTTCTGACTCGAATGTTGCGAGACTTGAGGCTGTTTTTGCCGGTACATGCTTATAACGAAACTTCTAAGCCAATGTTCTATGAAGCGAAATTAATTATCTCATATAGTGGCCGGTGAGTGTACTTTCCGCATTTGCCTACTTTTGTTTGATAATAACAAAATGTTGAGCTGCGCAAGGTTAACTAGAGGAATTCCTCCAGTCTGCTGTGTGTAACTTCAGAGACCTTGTTCGTTAAATCTTTCTGTTAATTATTTAGAAGTTTAGGAAACACTCGGAATAATTATATTTTAACCAATTGTGTGTGCCTTTAGATACTGCATGAAAACGGATGTAAAAAAATTTTGGAGAAAATTGAAACAAATAATAACATAATGTTGACTGGCTGCGCAAGGTTAACTAGAGGAATTCCTCCAGTCTGCTGTGTGTAACTTCAGAGACCTTGTTCGCTAAATCTTCCTGTTAATTATTTAGAAGTTTAGGAAACACTCAGAATAATTTTATTTTAACCAACTGTGTACCTTAAGATACTGAATGAAAACAGATGTAACCAAACTTTGGAAAAAAATGAAGCAAATAACAAAATGTTGACTGGCTGCACAACGTTAATAAGAATTCCTCCAGTCTGCTGTATGTAACTTCAGAGACGTTGTTCGTTAAATGTTTGTCTTAATTATTTATAAGTTCTGTAAAAGCTCAGAATAGTTATGTTTTAACCAATTATATGTCCTTTTAGATACTGGATGAAAGCTGTAACAAAATTTGAGAGAAAAATGAAACAAATTTTGTCCCGCTGAAATTAAGCAAGCACTTCTGCACGTTGTGGGCAAACTTTACCGGTGATCGTTTTTTGGTTTCCAGGCATGGAAGACTTAGGATGAACTCTTGTTTGTTAAGTTTGGTAACTATTTCTCTTTAGCTAAAATCTTTAGCTAAAATCACTTCTAAATGTCACCCAAAGAGGCTTCAATAGTTTTTGAAATATAGAGCAATATTTGCATGCTATACCGTGAGCCTTTGAGTAATCTTAGAAATATCTTGTTTTTTTTTCAAGTGTCTTTCACATGGTGTCTCAAGATAAACAGCTTTGTCAGGGAAAGCTTCCTTAAAACAAGATCACTTATCAGCGGGCAACATACTTTATTTGACTGCCTAATAGTTTGTATCTTTCGTAACAAATTGTGACGTAGGTTGGTAATGAAGCAAAAAATAAAAAGTAAATAAAAGCAAGCATTTTCTGATTGTATGCTTCAACAAATTGTTGAGATACGGTTGCTTTTTTTTACAGTAAAGAAATTTTACGAAACAAGTAGGAAGCTCGAAAACTAAATAAGTGACGTCAGGTAAAGAGAACTGAATGATCATTCTGGTAATGTACTTAATTATTGTACATATGTGTACATTAGTCTGCTTAGCGGGAGTTGCGGCCTCTCCCTAAATCAGTATAAGATATATGCGTCGTCAGGACCAAAGGAGCAAATTACCTCTAATCAGTAGGGTGCTTCCTTTCTTAAATTAAGTGTGTTTCTGTTCAGACATAGCCTAGGGTATGGTTAAAAGCATATGTTCTGACGTCATGTGCTACATGCTAGCAAGCAAATTTCGTTAAAAACATTAAAAAAATGAAGTATTATCTACATCTGTTTGGATCTTCATCCTTAACAAGATGTGTTACCGTATAAAAAAAACCTAGTATAATTCATAAAACTTGAGCACTGACAATGGTTTAGATGACATTTGTGGTCTGTTCGAAGACCCTTAAAGGGAATCTTTTTGGGTCCCGTGTCGTTCACTCACTGTACGTTTGGGAGATTTGTTTTCGCCCATCGGATTTAGCCGTTAGGTCTTCTGAAAGAGAGTGTAGTAGTCTTTCGACCCGATTGGAGAAGAGCAATATAGGAGTCCAAGGGCTGAGAGGTTGGTCAATTAAAGTTTGTGTCCATTCGATATGTTGGAACACCATGAATAAATTAGCCTGCTGAATTTTTGAAAGAAAGCAGAGGTAATACTTATTTAACATGGTGGAAAAGATCGAAAGATGGAGGAAGGGGAAGTATTAGGGGCTGGGATGGGAATCAAGGGGAGCATCGTCAGTGAAGCGTTATTTTAATAGACGAGTTGGGAAATTCGGTACTTCCGGTCAGGTCACAAGGTCAAGTGTACCATGACAACGGTAACGTATTTAACTCTGCGTGCTCAGAATGCAACACCCGCGCTGGGACACTGTAAGCGTGGTACACTTAACCTGTAAGCGTGGTACACTTAACCTTTGACCCATTCCCATATTGCATTGCGTGGAAACATTTCCCAACTCGTCTATTCAGATGGTATTAATGGAGCAATCTGGATTATTTGTTACCAGAGGAGCGCGGATGGTGCTTTTCGCTCAGATCATTGTAGAGGTTCGGTACCTACAATGGCGGAAGCCACAGAAAATCGTTATACGCAGGCTACTGAAAAGAAACATCCCAGGAAGTTTCATTGTAAAATATACCAAAACAATCGAAATTTGTTTTTTTTTTCGTACAAATGAAATATTTACACCCACGAGAACAGTTTTATCACTTTTAATGCCCTTCCAAAAATAAAAGAAGACATTGATACAAGACAAAAGATAGCGGTTTCATACTAACATAGTGGTCTCTAAGCCTTGAAAGTCATATTCTCATTTTTTTGCACCGGTATAACAATTACCTGTGAATAAAGCGTGGTTAAGGTAAATACTACGTACATATCTCAAGAGCATCCAAGTTATTCTATTTTGTTTCATTGAAATTGATTGAGGTCTTATTTCTTCGCCTCTTGTGTTTACTTTCCATCGTCTGGCAACCATGAATGATTCAAAACCTCAGTACTTTTATCAATTTCCATTACGGTTTTGCCTTATTTTCACGCATACGGCTATGAAGTTGGCAGTTCCCTTGCCGAATCTCCTAACCAAATTCAACGAAGCGTGGTAACGCGCGGTGACTTAAAGGGTGACATACACGTCATCACTTAGTTAGTGGACCCTTATCAAGACATATAGAGTATCTATGAATAATATGGTACGGTAGTAATGTATAATATATACGCCCATAATGACATTTTAAAATAAGATACATGCAAAAAAAAGTACGTCCACCGTTCCGGTCTGAGTGTTGACTTGAAATGTTATGCAAAGGTCACTCTGACGGCACAAACTTTAGGTATTTTCAAAAGTCATTGCTCGTCGATTTCTTGCAACGGAACTCAATTATTTAGCGTTACTCTAATCACTATCTCTGCATTTTACAAGGATACACCTCCCACCCAAAAAGCATAGTGACACCATGTCTGATTACAAAATAGCTTAGAACTGGTAAGAACCAAGAGGATTAGAACTATAGAAGACAAAAGAGTGTGGTTAATCCTTTATAAACAGCATGCCTTAAAGATGCAGTTTTTCACCTATCTTAAATCATAAAGTCTGTTTCTTCAGTATTGCTCACACTTGAGATTCATGCACTTAAGTTTTCTATTCAGACGGAAGGTACGAAAGAGAGTGTTAGGAACAAAACTTGATTGATTATATAATTCTCCGTAGTTGGAGTAGCCTACCATTGCATTGCTATGTTACACCAAGTTACTAATACCCTGTCTTGCACCTTGGCAATTTCTTATTGATGTATGGAGGAGTAAAGTGAACCTTTTAATGAGGGCAGTATACCATTTTGTACCTCTTAGGGACTGTTCTTTCCCTTTAAATTTCAACGTTGGTAAAGAAAGCCGTCAGTGTACTGAAGTGCAATTATCACAAAATGTTGTCAATAAACGAATGAAATGTTCATTATTTTGCAACAAGTTTTCAGCGCAGCTTTGTACGCATTGCCAAGGGTTACCAATTGGACTTTTGACTGTCCTAAACTTAAAGGCAATGGGCACTCACCCCAAAATTTGCTTTTGAAAAATCAGCAAATTTTTGCACACCTCCTCTTATTGCATTACAAACACTCTGAAGACGTTTTGAACATTTACTATCACCAACAATGGGTAAAGCAAGAGGAAATTCTCCCTGAATTTCACAATTCACTAACAAAAACATTGCCACATGATCAAAATAGGTCATTCATGAGCTAGAGTGACGGGGCATACTAACTCTGATTGGGGTGACTGCCTATTGCCTTTAAGTACCTTAACCTCATATTTGGCATGTTTTAAACTGACAGTGATAAAAGTCGGTTAACTGTTATGAAAATGTGTTTTAACTCTACAACGTTTCCTAAATTTGCCTCGAAATTACTACCAGTGTACAGTGTAAATTTGATAAAAATTCATTGCTACTTAGTCTTAATATGTACCTAATTTATACATGTTTAAGAACGAGTAAGCATTTGGCATTGTAACCCCTGACTTCGTGCCAGATTTGGCCGGTTGGGCAGAGAAAATCTGGCATCCCAGATATTACGTCGACATACGTACTGCCTGATCCAAAATGATATCAATACGTTGGATTTCATATACCTATTTATCTGTTGATATAGGTTTCAATAAATTAACTTGTTCACTGGCTATAAAATTAATTTCAAATGACAGGAAAGCTGTTGTCATGCGTGAACATCAGCTTTGGAAAAGAATAAATTTGAAATTCTTTGCTTGCATTAATAAATATTTAAAGAGGCTTTAAGTGAAATTTTGACAACTGTGACGCATTCTTTCCAATTCTTATTTTAAAGCATTGTGATTTTTAATTTCTCTTTAGAGATAAGTTACAGTATTTCTAGTTTTCAGCTTACGATGTAGGAACATGTGAATGAAAAAGTATACCAAAAAAAAAAAGAAAAAAAAAATCCAGTAGTTAAGGATTGGTCAGACATGATGCCTTTATGTTTAACTTACTTTAGTTTTGGAGATGACAGATCAGACAACACTTTTCATGTGGGCATACACTCTAAAAAACATCTAGTCAACTGGGGCACGAACCGGAATCTTGTCAAATATTTGACAAGATTTGTTTCAAAATTGACTAGAAATGGTTCAAAAATGAAACTATTCGTTTCATTTATGAGCCGAATCTAGTCAAAGATTTGACAAGATTCCGGTTCGTGCCCCTGTTGATTAGATTCTATTCAAATTTGACTAGGACATATTTAGAGTGTATCAACTACTTATAAATTGATAAACCTTCGGTAAACCCCTCACGAAACAACAATTTAACACTTTGACGCAAAACAAAATTGCAACGAGTGAGTAAAAACCACTCCTATAATAGGGTTACTGAGTACCTGCCATGGATTGTTCAAGCCTATAACAACACCTCTTTAAAATATCCAAAAGGGCTCATTTCACTTCAGCGTTGTCCCTAAGTTTCACCAGAAGTTTTATCACTGAGAAAACCCTACCTCTTACTTTCGTCGAATGCTTGGCTCTTAAGAGCATTAGAGATATTCTCATGGGATTTCGTCGTTTTAATTCGCGCGTTATTCTTTTCAGGCGATCTTTTTTCTTCCTTTCTCCAGACGAAAAAATAGAGGAAACAAGCTTCGATTGATAAACAAATCATCCACCAAGATTTCAAGTTTTAGAAGATAAAATAAAAATGAGAATAGGCCGCGCCATACACAAATTTAGGAGCAATAAGTATAGGCGAGAAAATTGTCAAAAACTGCATTTGTGCAATGAAGCCTGCGCTAGTTTCGTAAGGAAAGTAAGTGGTAGAGATTTTACCGTTTCGACGGTAAATATTTGCCTAAGACAGTGGACGACCGCGGGGGCTAGTGTTGGCCTTGCCTTCCTCTCTCGCTTCCTCTATGATAGCGGACTCAAGAGTAAACAATTTCAAAAGCTAAAAATGTGCAAACGATTTCTCTGACAACAAAAATTGTCAAGGATTAACGCGGCTTTTTTAAAAAAGATGTAATTATATGGACAATGTAGATTTTGTTTGAGTTTCTGAGTTGGTATTAAAACAACAACCGATGGGGAGGGAAGGCAGTGTCGGCGGATGAAAGCTAACGGGTTGAATCGGTTATATATGAGATATTTCCTATCAAATATGAGAAAGATGATAAGATAGATTGAAAAATGAATCTTTGGCATTGGCAACGATAATAGCCTTTTTTAAATGTAAACAAGAAGGTAATGGCTTGGGGTATGGCAGCTATCTATTTAAAATACGAGCTAATTATTTTCCCCGTCATGTAAGGATTCAGGCAATCATACCCATTAAGCTCTTTAGTAGAGTTTTTTACCCTTGACAATTCCATTTTATTGTATTTTTTAATAATTAATAAACTCGTTGCGTGATATAACCGTTATACTAAAGCCTTTTAAATGTCCAAAACTTTATGATAGTTCAATTTTATCTTTGTTCTTTTCATCATTTTAACAGGTATTGTTAAGCATTGCTAGAGAAGGAGCTTTTATTCAATATTTTTCTCTGAATGTTTTTCTAGACGTTTATTCTATTTTGACCAATATTTTACCCTCGTCTGGGTAAAACGGAAATATTTAATATAGGACAAACATAAAAGGTTGATTTTGCTTCCGTCCATGTCTTATTGAGAGGTGGTGAAAACTGAAGGGAAGGAAATGATACATTATTCAAAAATGTATACCCGCGATTTAAGCCAAAATTGCAGGCATTGATGACGTCACTTTTTAGTCGATTACGAAACTCGGTGAGCAAAATTGTGAACTCAACTTCAGCTGGTGACGTATCTGATAAGGATAGTCTTGTTCGACTTCGTGGAGTAATTTTAAGGCCAACAATTAATATCATCAGAAAATGCTATAAAAAGCACGTTTTCAAGTTTTAACTTTCTTATTTATTTTCCTGTTTATTTACAACCACACACATAAACTCAGTCCATGTTGAATAACTATGCCACCTCTTATTTCAGTATTTTTTAGCGTACAGATTCTTTTACCACGTGACTATAGTTTTATACCTGGGGTTACTTGTTAAATTCATGCTAGATAACTCTTCGGTTTACCTTCAATGTGTAGGCTAGTATCGTAATGGTTATTTTCTGAACATCATGAAACATACTTCGGGAGGTTATACGAGTAGATTGGAAGGATTTATGTTTCAATATACTGTAAAGTGGGGTGACCGCCTATTTTTGTTTAATTAAAAAGAAGGGTTTAGGCGTAAATGGAGCTTTCATATGTTAAAGGGTACTTAATCTATGCATCTGATGAAATTTACCTCAAAATGCGATGTGGGGTTCTCTATAAATATGAGATGAAGTTGTGACATTCACCGAAAGTGAATGTGAGGGAGCATAAGTGACAGCATGCGCTCTCTTTTGATTTTCTCTACACTTCACACTATAAAAACGAAAGAGCGAAATTCACTCCAAAAAGAGTGTGCTCACTGACCACTCCTAGTAAGAGTGAATTTTACCCGGAGTAGAGTGAAGATTCGCTCCAAATAGAGAGATATTTCATTCCATGTGTGTGAGGTATCACTCTCTTTAGAGTGAATTGTCACTCTATGTGGGGCGAAATTCATTCTTAAAAGGAGTGGTCACTGGGCACACTCCTTTTGGAGTGAATTTCACTCTTTTGTTTTTAGAGAGTATACCAGCAATATTTCCTCCATAATCTTGTGTTGTCGTAATGTGAATGCATGAGAGGAATGAGAATTTTGTATACTTTAAATTCCCCATGGATAGCTTATATTCCAATCAACTTCAAGGTCAAAACAACAGACTGAAAAAGGGAAAACAGAGCATTGTTCATCAATGTGAGGAGCTGATATAACCCCTGCTTGCTTCAAGTTCATTTCAGGGCACAAATGTAATAACTTGATTTGCTAATATATCGATAACTACACGTCGGAACTAAACGAAAATCATTTAGTTCCTCTTTTATAAACAAAATATTATGGTTTCCTTTCACTCTTCCTTAAAATACATATTGAATGGGATGCTAATGATAAAAGCAGTCTTTCATTTTGGTAAAGGGACAGATCCCCCCACCCCACCCTTCCTTACGCTTTTTACTAGGAGTGTCATAAATTGTCCCTGAGTCATTATTTGTAACCATGCATGTTAAAGTTATCTTTCAAAACGATTTGGACGCTTGGACAGAAATATTGTTGTTAGTGTTTCCTTCTAATTCAGTGTGATTCATCGCATGGTCCGCCACTAAGTATGATCTCAAGACAGAGAGAGGTCGGATGAGTAAAAACGTCTGCACTATTTTGAATGTTTAACCGACAAAAATCTTAAAAGAATTCCTCAAACCGTCCTTTGCGTGCCAAAGCCTACTCATTATTAGAAACCCGGTGGTTCTGTTTTCAACCGGATCGCAATAACAAAGGATGATCGGTGAAAATAAGGTAAAATAGTCAAAATACAGAGAAAGCGAGAAAGATAAAAAAGGAGAGAGATAGATGAAAATGATCTTGCTAAAAAATGCATCAAGTTAGACACACCTACGGCAAAAAATGGCAAATATTCTTAGCACTGGAAAAGGAATATCTGATCGGAAATAAGACATGTCTTAAAAGTAATGAGAGAGACAAGGCCATAGCGTCCGTTTGATCGATACAACATCGTACGAGGCAGGTGCTGGAGACGCGTACTCCGCGTAAACGTCTGAAGGGCAAGATACCGTCAATATAGTTGCGACACTCCACGGAATCGCTTTTTCCTGAACTGTGTGTCGTACGGTAGCTTGTAAACGACATTTTTGTAACATCTTGATAATGTTAATGTTGCGGGACTGCAACGGAAAACAGTCCTTATGGTGTTTTAGTAAGACGTAACTTTATGAAAACTTGGTTTTGTTGAGTAACCTTTTGTCAATTGTTTCCTACATCTTAAAGGGATCTTCTATCTTTTTTCATCAATTTTCGAGCTTAAAGAGTATCCTTTCTTTGGACTCCCCCCCCCCCCTTCTAGGGCGCGCTTTAAAAGTGTTGATTGTGGGCAAGTGATTCATGTATAGTTTGAAAAAGTGCGTATGGTCCGGGGTACGTTTTGCACGCTTGTGAAAACGACGAAAAATGTATGATCCTCCCTTGTAGTCAAAGTAATAAGAGAAACCTTCAGATATGTGGGCTGAACTCTGGTGGAGCTACTTCAAATGGTTTCAATTTTTATTTGAACCAAAACTGCAATACTGAAGATTTCATGGAAAGCAAACTTAACTCCAAGTTTTGTTACAAGCGCACTGCAATTCCTTGGTATTAAATGGTGATCGGACCCCATCCCATGTCCCACCCCAAAACCCACGAAAGCGGTATCCGCTCCGAAAAATAACCACCCGTATAATTAGCAACAATGACAAGTAGAAGTGCCCAGAGAAGCCCCTCATTCAGACAGTTCCGAATTGTCGAGGGTGGGTATTGTTCGGTATGACCTGCTCGGGGTAGAAAGTGGGAATTGAGTCAATTGACGAGAACAAGGGGGGTGGGATTGTCTAGCTAGGAATTGTCCTGAGGAAAGTCCTCGGAGAGCCATGCAGCAAAAGGAACAAGGAAGGCTTGTTAAAATGTAACAAGCGACAAAAACAGCAAGAAGGTTATTGTGGTACTCAAAGTGACCTCAGCTTTATCTGCTGTGGGGTAAAGTTACTGCTGGATGGACAGCGTGCTAACCTGAGTCAGTGACAACACACAAACGAAACTGACGTCTTTTTGCAAAGCGCATTTGCTAGTGACACCGAGGCAGTGTCATATTGGGGATAAGTATGCAGCTGAGTGGGGTGGGAAGGGGCAGTTGTTTGAGCCAGTTTACTTTATATAATTTCACTCTATGGTAAAATGCTGAAAACGATGTCACAAGCCTTCAGACTATGTATAATCTTAAAACTGATTAGGCTTTATTAGTTGTGTATCAATATTTCAGAAAAGACACAAGTCCTTTACCCTCCACCGTAGCATACAGCTTCATTTGCACTTTATTACGAGCTATCAACTTCAACGTAGTCAACTGCATAAATTTATGCACATCCAATCACAACCCAACCGGAAGGAGAAACAGTGCGACTTGCCTGCATAGAGTGACTCTGTGGCTTCAATTCTGCGGCTTGGAAGGCCATTTTGGCACCAATTCTTCCATATTTAACAAGTCCCAAAGCTTAACGTGTAACGATCACAAAATAGGAACGAAAGGTGAACTGCACCTTTTCTGCATTGGATTTTATATTGGTGCAGATTTGTGTAGTTAACGGTATTCGGGAAGAATAAAATGCAATTTAAGCAGGTTGACAGAATCTAGTAATATTTATTTTTTGTGAGGAAGGGGTTAGGTGTGTGAGGGACAGACGGTTGGAAAATGTGAACCCCCAAAAAGCTGAACGAGAATTATGCCAAAAACCACGGGAAACAAGAGCCGAGTAAGAAGTTAACAAGCACAGACTGTGGTTTGGAAACTCCAATTCAAAAGAAAAATAGTAAATAAGCTGACTTCTGATTAATCCAGAGAAATAATTAGACGTATAAGACGTTTAAGAAGATACCGTAATCAAAAGTATCCTAATTCTGGCAAGGTTTTCTGTCTCAAACTTTTTAAATATGAAAAACTCCTGAAAGAATAAATAACACAAATGTCGTATTTAAAACTAGTTTTCCTCTCTATTGTCTTTTTTCAAGGCAGGACAGCCATAATACCTCGTAGATATGGATTAATTTCAAAAGGATTTAATGGCTAGGAAATATGTTGTACAGGTAATTATTAACTATATCTCCAGGGTTAATATACTGGAGATTATGATTCCTTACCTTTTTCAGGGATGACCTCAAACAGAAAAATAAATATCAGAATATTTTAAAGAAAAAAATGAAGATTTTAAAACAGTCGACCCCAACCTTCCGCTTTGGTCCCGCACGTTGACATTGAGTGCTGGTTCGTAGCAATGTTCTATTAAATTAACGTTTCACTCGGTTTTTAAGAACAACCCAAAGACCGAGACGCCAGTGGGGGGGGGGGGGGGTAATCTATTCTCATTTAAAGGCAAGTCCTTCGTAGACTTCCACCAGCTGTCTTTGTTCAGTTTAAAGCCTGTGTGTTGTTGAAGTGAAAACCCGTTTTAATCATGTGCAAATACCAAGAAACATTTATATGTAAATGTTCAAAATAATTCCATCATTTTAGTAAGAATACGTGAATAGTATGTATACCACAAGTAACATTCATTAAGTAATGTCGTTCTGTTGTTGTGTTACTTTTTTGCTTCATTTCTGGAAATTTAAATGTTTCTTTTATTTTGTCGATTTAAATTGCTAATTTTTGTTGTAGGTTTCGAATTTGTCTTTATGTTTCAAAGTATTTGTTACTTGAATAAATCACTTAGAGGCTTATTTTTAAAATAGCCTACGTGCTATAGAAGTGGAATTAAATATTAAAATGATGAATATTACTATGTTGTCATTACGTATATAGCAATCTATGTGTATTCAAAATTACAAAAATTCCGCTCAAAGTGTTATTTGCTTGAAGGCAAGAATTTTGAAGGAAGGCATATTGCATGTAACACCATGATGATTTTCGGGGTCGATTAACTTCTGAGCAGAAATGTATACATGCATAGTCGGCAAGTATCGAAAAACAATGCCTGCATGTCTTGTAATGTCGCCCATTCGTTCGTTATTAACTCTTTCTTCAGTCTCCCGACAACATACCAGAAAATTCATGGTCGGTCAAAATTTTTGACTCGTCTAGCTTTCAAGAGGTCAAGGGTACTTTTAAACGTTGAATTTGAAGGGAATGAAACTAGTATTGGAACGATTAACGATATTCACCATCGGTATCGGCCGATATTCCCCCATTTTCATCCTGTAACGGTATCGGTAAAATTTACCTTAAATGTCGATATTACCTAACCGATATTTATCGTCCCATATGTCATGAAAATATACAATATTTGAGTATTTTTTAATGCAAGATCCAATATTACCTCACCAAGATGAAACGGTATTGTGGTGCCATGTAGCCTGTGGTTAATTGCAGAATGTTTATCTCCCAAATATCGGTATCGGATCGGTATCGGCCGATATTGAGAACTGGCAATATCCGTAACTGAAACAGTCATCCTCAGCGTATTTTGAAACGTCAGCGCAGACTAAAACTCTCCTTATATTCTTGTGTAAAATATGTACGACGGTGTATAGGCGTAGGAAGCTGTTTTCAGCTGGGAGGCTGAACGTTGATTCGGATCTCCGTCTTGTGGGAAGGTTTAGGTGGAGAGGGTGTCCCCCTCCCTTTGAAACTTTTTTGAATATTTAAGAGTTCGTAAATGCAATTTGGCGCGACATATTATACCGTACAATTTGAAGAAAGATTACTGCAAATCAAATCGTTGACATTTATTACAGAGAGAACGAGGGGTGGGGGAACTTAAGCCTCCTAGCCCCCCCCCTTCCTACTCCATGTGATGGTGTTTCAAAAATATCTTTTGCTTATAAAAGTAACCAAAACATTATCCTACGGCAGGTTAATTTAAGAATGTGGTATCAAAATGCTGCGACATGATACGTGAATTGAAAGATTTGTGAAAGAATAAGGATATTGGAGTATATGTATTCAAATAAGGGGGGGGGGGGTAATTTGCCCTTTAAATGTCAATAGATTGTTTAGGTTTTATCCCTAACAGATGAACACTAATTCATTCGAAGTATATCAGTCCTCCAGGTTCAACCGAAAAATGAGAACATTAATCAATCTTCACGCTATTAATCAATTTTCACGTATAATTTAAACGTAAAAGAAAAATAAATATGGTTGTTGGTATTCAAGAAAAACACTAGAGGTGTCACTAGGTGTTAGTAGTGAATGACCGTATGGAACACTATGTGTAATTACAGTGTATTTAGATAATGTGCACTGTAAAAAACATGGGTAAACCTTTCCCAACCCTATGGACACGCATGTGAAAATTGGGTATTTGAATTTGCTGAAAATTTAGTTTGAACATTATAGAAAAAAGTACTCATGTTTTAAGCGGTTTACGTGAAACATGACTATTCAACATTCAGTAAAAAATAAAAAGATACAATTTAACTTAAGTATAATGCATTATCCTACATTCAGGTTTTTTCGAAACTGTTGGTATTGGACCCTTTTGGGGGGGTTTAATGGAGTTTCTAATGGTTACACTTTTGCAAGCGAGGGTACGACTTTTTTGTTTAGCTCATTCGCTGCGAAAGGCCTAGGACAAAGGGGTCTGTAGTCATAAGCGTACGAGGCGGGAGGGGGCAAGGGGGCATATACCCTGCCAATTCGGGCAAAAATAGTGGATCCATTCGGGCAAATGAGACAGCCAAGAAAATAAATTATGCCCTTTTGCAACTGACACAGCGGCATCAATATTCGGACAACTTGGTCCAAAATTTTAAATTGGGGCAAAAATTATCCCTGACCCCCCAGAAGCATTGACCCCCGTACGTCTATGTCTGTAGTTTCAGGTTGCGTGCACATGAAAACTTTGTTTGTGATGTAGGGTCACTTCTTATAGCATAAGAAAGCCCCTTAAATTCTTGATGTGGTTATGAATATGCATATGCCGACAAATATCCTGTCAATATTAACACTGGTTGAACACTGGTTAAACTTCAATTAATCTGTGGAGACTGCAATCCGGTTTCAAACAGGTCAAGACGTATAGGTACCCGTCGAAAATTTCCTCCCTAAATGGTCCGTTTAATTTCGTAAAAATAAAAATGAAAACCCTGCCCTTTCAGTCGCCATGTCATTTTTTTGTTTCCGTATGGCGCTCACTGTGTTCATGTATTCAATTAATCGCCACACGAATTTGATTATCCCTGGCAACAAGTTGAAGCTAAACGAACCTTGTAACGTACTTACATAATGTGTGCAAAACAATGCGTGAAATCAAACACAGGAGAAATAATTATACATAACACACGTGACTGATCACGTGTGTTTAATTGAAACAAAAATAAGAGGGAATACATTCATACAGCGTAACAAGTATGAGTCACAGTGATGCAGTGTCTTGCGTTGTAATAACCGATGTGAGACATCCTCATCACAAATTTGAAAATTAGAAACGCCTTGTAAATCAATCAAGGAAGACAGAAATAGAGGAAGAGTATTTCATAGTTTTCGCCAGAAAATCCATTTACAAGTGCTGGGTTATTCATTATTAGCTGAGTAGGAATGACGTAGGCCTACTGTGAATGTACAGATATACCCCATGTAAAACTGTACGTCTAGAGAGCTTCACCCATTTAGGCTAACTGGATGGCAGGCAGGCTCTGTTTGCTAGTTACCGTATGTTGGCCGTTAAACGTTCTTTGTCCCTTGGGTCCAACTGTGCGCCATTGTCTTTACAACACCTTCTCCGCATGAGTTCTGACGCCCAACATGGCAATCGGAAACTCCCTGACGTGATGTAAAGAGGCTTGTATAAGAGAAGATATAAGCAATCAATTGAGCAAACAAACGAACAAATAGACATGGTCAACAAAGAAGGGAAGTTTAAATGAGAAAATACGATATCTTTCTCTTTACGTGAAATGCGTGCCCATTTCTATTGATATAAATATGGAATATAATATGATTAATACAATTTGGGATGCCTTTTAAAATGTACGTTGAGATGGGAGAACTCTGTACTGAACTTGGTTGTAAAGCCATCCTTTTTATGCTCAGATGGGGATCTAAGCCAAACGCCACCGTCTATCTATTCACCCAGCCTTAGGACTGGTAAAAATATAATTCGGCTCATTAAACTTCGACGCGCCCTCTACAGGAGTTCTTTATGTGACGTCATGGTCCCGGTTTTCCATGTATACACCATTTTGGACGCCAAACGTAGTGCACGCGCAACAACTGCACTGTGTATAAACCTTTGAAATATCTTTTAAAGTTTAAAATGTTTTGTTCCTTCTTTTAAAAGACTTTTTTTAACAAAACTGTTAGGGATCGATTGTACTTACGTGTACTTGTAGGCCTGCGTGTAGGCTACATTTTGTTGGAGTTAACTTTCGTATCGATTGCATACAAAAAAAAAAACTCCATCGCAATGCCTTAAGTAGCTCACTGAACATGTTTTAGCACTGCGCAATCTAGTATGTGGAATCTGGTGTTCAATATTTCTTCTGAAGAATTCCAGGAACCGATCTGGTTCTACATTTCATATTTGTTGGAAATCGATAGTAAATAAAACCGTACCGTGTGATTTTATTTCACGATTACGCAACAAGCTTTCCCTATAATCAAAATAACACTGTTTTAAAAGAATGTACTAAACATTTTAAGCTTTGACCAATGCTTTTGCGCACTGGGTACATGATGCGCGCAGTTGACGTCCAGTGTGGTCGAGTTTACTGTTGTCACATGTATTTATGACGTCATTGAAGAACCTCTATCAACGTAGTCGGTTTGGAGGTAACTTTTACGTTCTCATCATGGTGAAACCGCAACCCTTATCTCATGATTCCTTGGAAGATCAGAATGGTATGATTCCCTCCCCCAAAATAAATATTTGCTTTCTATGTTTTACAAACTTCTTGGTTTCACTGTAATAGTTACTTACAGAAATCTGTGCCCTTTCTGATATTATTCTGATGGACCTATTCTTGAACTTGTGTCCGTTTGGTCACTCAACGAGTATTTCTGCTCGTAGGGTCTCTTTTTAACTATTTTTTGTCTTTAAGTCCACAACTAGTCCTTATTTCCAATTCACTTGTTCAATATGACAAAATTTGTTTCAAAAGCATTTGCACTTTTCTCCCATTCAAACCAGAGGCCTACTTTCGTGAGTTTGCAGCTAGCTCAACACGAATAAAAAAATGGCATGACATGTACACGTCCATATATAATAACAACACACAATCTATGCGTAGTGTTACAAATGAAGGTCAGCCACGAATATAGGTCGTGTCCTTGATTTTGGACTTGATCAAAGTCGTTCAAATAATACACTTATTACTCACAATTGCATCACGACAGCTGATACTGCTTTAAGACAGTGCAGCAACCTTCATTTTTCTTGTTTTGTGTAGTGGTTTCAAGATGTAGCACATGGACAAAGGAAATCCTTTGTCAGTACCTGACTGAAACTAATTACGGATGAAATTTATTTTATTTACCGAAAAAAGGCTGAATTTCCGCGCCATAAGTTTATCATTTATTAAGGACCACTGCAGTCGTTGCTCGTGCCGCCTCTTCTTATTAAAGTTTCAGGAATTTCTTCCCTATGTAGAATAAAGAAGTAAAATTTCATTTAATTTCTTAACGCTTATTAGCACCTTGTGGGTCAAGGTCACAATTAGTGACCATATGCCTTGCACCGTCACTGGACAGCTTATGCATGCTAAGCCGACGGAGCCACCCTTACCTAAGTCAATTCCAAACATAACGAAAGAAAGCAGGGAGTAAAATAATAATAATACATTGCCACCCCTTTGATAATATTTAAAATATAACTGCTAAGGAAAGAATAATCTTTTTCCCTTACAATACTTTTTTTCTTTTTTTGAAATGAAGTTAATTTCTCTAGAGTTATATTTGAGTAATCCCTCACACAGCGACCTTTAGCTCCACCTCGCACACAACACGGAAGAGTAATATAATTGTAGGAGGGCAAGATGGCTGGATTTGAGCGTCTTAATGTGTTTGTGATCTAATAAACGAGCCTCTGTTTCACCGAGCGTTCACGCTCTTTAAACACACTGAAAGGAACCTTGCAGATTTTGGGGAGCTAGGGAAAGAAATCTCGCGGTTGTGACGAGAGAGAGACCAACCGAGCCGGGAAACCCCCTACTGTGGCCAGCGGAAAACGCAACGCCTCTAGGCTGCCTATAAAAGATAACGAAAACAAGCTTAAATTTCTGCAAATTAATTTTTTGGCCTGTGTAACATTATGCGCGTATCGCCGCTTTAGGCGGGCCGCTGGCACTTGGGCTACGCGCATCGGCATACGAAGTAGAATGGCTGCGAAATCAGATTTGAAAAGTGCGACGTGTCAGAAGGACGAATTTATGGGTTGACAGAGTGTCCGCTTAGCCTTGGAAGGAGCAGAATTTGACAGTACTAGCGATATTAAGTAGGACCCTAACATAAGATTGACAATTCGTTTTGTTTCGTCTCCATATATTACAATCTTGATGACACTTCACTTCCTTAAATTTTAAAAACATCAAGTCGACACAAAGGAAAGAAAATCGGAAAGATTATTAACCTTTCGATAGGTACAAAGATCGTTAGCCTGTCATGACAGAAAAGGACGTACTAAAAGGTATTAAAGGCAATGTGAAAGTATATTTGCGGTAAAACTTCAAATCCCTTAATTTGCACAGAGGTGATACAAGTTAGAATTTGAGGGCTAACGATTTGCCAGCCCTTTGGACTGGCCTATCTCTAACCTGCGTAGTGGCTCTCTATAAAAGCTTTCGCTCCAACGAGGCTGGTTTTTCGTCGCAATATATGCTCAAAGAGAAAAATTCGTCCACTCTGCAGTTTTGTGTGTTTCTTGCAACCGTTAGCTGAATAGAAGTATGTAAGTTTGAAAATATGCATATGCCTGCTTAGCTGACGGTATACTACCTCCTTCTAGACTTAACAAAGTCTTTCTTGGTAAATTTAGTCCTTCCTTTTCCTTTCTGCCTTGAAAACAGTTCTAAGAATTTGCATTTAAAGGGAAACTGCAGTCACCCCAAATTGAATTAGTATACCCGGGTATTCTTATTCATGAATGGCTCTTGTAAATCATGTGACGACAATATTGAAGTTTTAAATTTATGCAAAACGACTCCTTTGTTTACTTTTGCCACATTTATCTTCTGAAACGTTATGAAAGATATTTGCAACAGAGATAAGACGAAATTTGTAACATTTAGTTCATCTGTCTGTCTGTCAAAAGTGAATTTGGGCCCTCTGTTTATTCCCTCTAACCTCAAATATGTGCCTAATGTGAATAATGTGATTGGAAAGGGGGCATTTTAGCAAGGGAAGTGAACAATTTCCTGGAAAGGAGCAAATAGGGATCTTATTATCTTATTAGGGTGTAAAGTTCTCTGAACAGACGCTGCAGTCTTTGTGTAGGAGTGGTGTAAGGGTGGTGTAAGGGTGGACTGGCGTGGGGTGTGACCTAGTCAAGATTGTGGATTGGTCATGGAGCTTTTTATCAATCCAAATTTTCTACTTCTTGGTATGTAATATGGTCAATGGTTTGCTTGGCTGAAAGGCTGGCGTACCTACCTTTCACGGAGGAAGTTTTGTGGACATTTAAATATGACATCTTCTTGACGAAACGGCAGCAATTTTAGTCAAACTGATTGCTTTGGGAGGAGGGATCGAACTTGATTAGTTGAACTTTTAGTCTGTCTGTCTGCCTGCTTGCCTTTCTGTATGTCTGTCCGTCTGTCTGTCTGTCTGTCTGTCTGTCTGTCTGTCTGTCTGTCTGTCAGGTCTTGATTGGAGAAATTTGCTACGTTTTATTTTATTTATGTATTATTTATTTTTTTTTTGCAAACAGTATTAGAACACTTTCTACCCCGTGAGTATTGTATTGGAGGGGAGTATCCTACTAATTTTTATGCATTTTTTACTATATATATATATATATATATATATACATTATATTTATATAGACAAACGGCTTTTGTCAATACGCGGCTTCACTCCGCAGTGGTATGAACCATGTGACTACGTGGATCCAGCTTTATCGCGTATAGCGCCCTCACTTATATACGCATGAGCTGCCTGTTAAACAATTATGAAAGTTGTGTAAAATGAAAATAAAATAAAGCTGCAAAAAATAAACTCAAAAATAAGACCGAGAAAAGTGCGGAATGGTCGATCACGAGAAATAACGTGGCTGTTAAGCAGAGACCTGGTAATGCATAGAAAGCACAGAACCATTGAAAAAAAGAAGAGAGAGGATAAAAAATACAAAAATGCTGTCCGTAATTTTACCTTCTCCGTCTCAAAATCGGATTACCATCGACCGTGTTAGTGTAGGGTGTTCGGCAAGCCAAAGTAGTAAGGTACAAATTCTGCGGGGAAGTGTTGGGCTAGATTTGATTACGACCGCTTACGGATTGGGAGGACTACAAGGTTTGCGTTATATGGAAATAAATAAAGGTCTTTTTCTCCGTCTACTTATTTTTTCTTTTTGCTTCTTTGCGAAGAAGGGTTTTTGCACTATTTTCAGGTATTGTGTGTTAACTAGGCGCCTATCTCAAGGACATATCGTCCATGGAAGGATTGAGTGTAGGCTCATCTCTGTGTCGAAATTATTTATCACGGCATGTTCGTGGAAATAGGTTTATCGAGAATACAGGCTTCGTATACGTAACCATCTAGGACGCTAGTCATGTACGCGTTACGAACAGAATCAATTTGAATTTTGAACGCATTAAATTCTGAATCCTTCCCTAATTTTCAGGAGCTTTTCTTTTAAAAGCTTTAGTGCGTCTCGTTTTTCGTCAGAATCGTGGATTTGTAATGTTACCAAATTAGGTCACTCCTAGATTCGATCAAACCTTTGGAGGGAAATTTATCCTTAGGAGAAAAATCTGCTGAGAGGGAGATTTTTCATTGAAAATGAAGGAAATTGGTTAGAATAAATTATTAATTTAATTGTAGTCCAATTTGAAAAGCAAGCTAAGTACGGGTTACGGTCACTTTTAACTGAAAATCCCCGTTTCTTTTCATTTTTAGAGGTTATAGTATGAATAAAACTTAAAAAATTATGCTTTGAAATTTTGTCCCCACTCCCTTATAAAATAAATGATGATAAGGAAAAGCTGGGTTTTATTTTAATCTGTGTGTTTCAAGTACAGTTAATTACATGTGACAACTTAAGTTGATATTTCGCACACAATAATAAAGTAAAACGGAAATAAGGCTAATGACATAATACTGAAAATAAAAGTGGAAAAAAGCGGATTTTTGCTGTTTGCGTTACTAATATTTTTGGAATAATATTTGGAGCTTGATTGGGGAGATTAATGACAGAAGGAGAATTTGTGTCAAAATGGGCGATTATTGCAAATTCGTAGGATATCATGTAAATGCGTTTTTTATCGAAAACCTAGTTAATTTGACGTTTTTCTCTTGGCCATTATCTTGTGGAGAAAATTGTATGGCAGCGGGAGGAGTATTTCCTAGGTGTAGTATGTAAAATTTTGTACTGTGACTACGGAATACTACTTAATCGTGTTAAGCACACCATATAAAAAGTCTCAGAGACGACTAATTTAATGATTTAACGAAAATAAGTCTGCATTTTTCTTTTTATCTTTGTTGTTTGGTAGTTTTCAACTATTTCTCGTTAAAATTTGGAGGTATACAATAAATGACCTGTTTACAGGAGGAATTAACTTCCATCGAGATTCCTCAGTAAAAGGACAATGAATTTTGTGTGCAAATTACCTCGACCTGAAATTGTGTGATTTGTGTCATGGAACAAATTCCCTTGAATATGGGTATTTGATACTCATCATGTCTCGTAAAAGTTAGACGTTCCTTACTTTTAACTTTTTTAATCGAAAAGTAGTAAGATCAGGGGAAACTGTGAAGAGTTGGGAAATTAAAGAGAAACATCTTCACCTGTCTCTGTTATATGACAGAACCTTTCGACGTAAAAGGTACCAAGATATTATCCCTGTTCAAGTTAACCTACGTAGCAGACCGTACTTTCATCCTTTGTCAATCATGTGAATTGTCGCTGGCAAACAGTGCCCTTTCCATAAATGTAGGTCCAGACCCTTAAGCCGGGTTTAAAGAGACACCACCTCAAAGTAAAATTACCCTAGGAAACTTTTGGAACAATTATTACTATTACCTTGACAAATTTCTCCCACGAAAAATACCTCCCTCCCGAAAAATATTCTGCTCCCTCTTGACACCTTGTCTGTTTACCGTATAGGCCTGCAGGTTAACATTTCCATAGGCTATAGTTATAGCACCGTCAAGTTTGTCTTTGGCAAAGTTTTTTGGGGAATATTTTATCAGTACACATGCGCAAACATAACTCACGGCTACTGAACCAGGGACGCATGGTGTTAAAATTGACCCCGTCATACTTCCCAAAGAATAATTTGTCACCTAGCTATAAGGCCCTTTAAGTAGGTCTTTGTGTTAAAGGTTCCCAGAAACAGTTTCACGGAACAATATTAAAAAGTTCTTTCCACTATAGTTCAACATTGCCACCGTTGGGTAACCTTGGGAAAATAAGTGATTTTTTAGCCCCAGAAATGGTATCAAACGTCGGTAAAGAAGCTACAAAATATAGAGTGATCAACAGATAAACATTTTTTGTTACTTTCTCCTAACGAAATTCGTTCATTTTGAGGAGATAAATTTTTTGTTAATTGTTCCTGATTCTACAGACTTGTATAAATTCGAAGGTAAACAACGTATGGGAATCCATCTGTCGCTTATACTATTATAAAGATATACAACATTTATGACTTATGCTTTATTTCGATTTAGCATCAAAAATAAGAAAAGAGATAAATAGATACACTGGAAGATCTCTGGCTGAGTCAGAGTGCTTTGGGGAATGGTGTTTGAATGGAACGAAAAATAATAGGCCAATTTTCTCGACACCACTTGAAGGAAAAATGACGTCACCTCTTTCAACTTCCAATTTTAAAGAAACGTATCTGACGCTCCATACTAATTCATGTAACTGCATATGCATGGACCGCAAAATCTTGTGACCATATTTATTTCAAAAGACCCTTTCACCTACAGTATGTGTTCTTTTGAAATATCAGGCGAGATGTTTCTTAGGGAAATGGGACAAGATTCAATGGTGGACACAGGGGGCATAACAGGCGCCCCCCTATTGGCACCTTAAAATAAGAAGAAAAAAAAAACCGACAAAGGTTTCCAAATGTTTACTTACTTTAAATTCTAAATCGATGTATAAAAGGCAGGTCGTAATCCTCACATTGTTAAGTGCGGTACTTGTTTCTTTGTAAATCTGACCCTGGCCGACCATTCAGGAGCCACCTCCCCCCATTGAAAAATCCCCATACGCTAATGAAATTTTTGAAATTAACTTGGTGCTTCAAAATTGGTTTGAAACGCGTCTTCTGGCTATGAATAACTCGATAAGCTACCACTTATCCAACACAGGGAAAATTAAATGCAAAGTAACAACTTAGAAACGTTACTTCCCAGTGAACTCAAGTTCTTTTCACTGTTACCAATCGTCTGTAGGCCTACCCTCTTTTAGACGGTTGCACTTTTCAATCAAAAATTAAAAAGAGAAACATTATCCACAGCAATTTTGTGAAAATTGCTGCTGTGTAGAAATAATACATTCACTAGCTTTAAAAAATGCGTGTCCTTCTCTCACCCTTCGTTAGAAGGAAAAATATTAACCAGAAAGAAGAGAAATTAACTAAATATTAGAAACCAATAAAATTTACATGTTGCTGGAAGAGTTAATCATATCGAGGTCGACAAAAATGGGGTTCATAAGCGGTTTAAATGTCTGAAATGTTTTCTTTGGAACACTTATTATATAAAAAAAAATATCAATTACATTATGAAATAATTGATGCAGGAAACTTTAAGTCGGAAATCTTTGATATATCAGCTTATACAACGGGCGGGAAGTTTTTACAGGTACATGATAATTTCTTCAAGAATATTTTAGTTACTTTCTTTCCACATTTGGGAAATATCAGCATGCTACATTATAACTTTGGAAGACTCAAAATATTTCACACGAAGTTCCGAAAGAAAAAGCATTAGAAATATACTTGTATACATTATATACGGAAAAGTAAACAGTTTTGCGCTCCAACACAATCCCTCGCAACTCCAAAATCTATTTCTCACGGAGCACACGTGCCAGTGTCTTATGCAAATCGAACGTTCTGCATGAATAATACGCGATTAATTATGTTAATGGCACACAAAAGTACTGTCACCGTCCATCTCGCCTTCTATTAGAGTTTCTGATTGGTCGAGTGGTTTTTTTCGCACAGCCAACTAATCGATCGTGTATTCGGGGTCAAGGGTAATGAATAATGAATAGTATGTGTGTGGTTAACACTAAACAGTGCGTAGTAAAAGAAGCAAAGGCTCCGATTGTCGGTTTGCAGTGTTTTCATTTAACACTAGGAAAGGAATCGGCCTACGAAGAAATAAAAGCCGTGCTTTTAGTCATAAACTTTTGAGCTCTCTTTGCCCGAGGCTGGATATTCCTGAATGGGTTTCGCTTGTGACTGGTAACTATAGTGTTGTTGAGTATTGGCCTATACACGGTTTTCTCACTTACTCGCATCCCCGAGGCTATATATATACATGCGTGTTACGCCAAGTTGCATAGAAGTATACATTAGCTACCTGCCAGTGTTACGTGCATCTATGTAAAATTCCTGTTTTGAAAGAAAAAAATTGTCACGTGGGATACCAAGACAAAGTATTCATACTGTTGGATTACTTGCAAGGAAAAATAAAACAGACCTCATCGACGGAAACCATTTGTAAGCTTGGCAGACTAAAACTCAGCGAAAATCAAGGATTTTCGCTCAAGTGGTACAGGGGGATTAAATGTAGTGAACTTGAAACTTGAATAGCACACAAGAAGATATGTCTCAACTGCAATCGAGCGAGACCGTCCAACCGGCACCGACGGGTGGGCTTCCAAAGATTGGACAGGACCACCAAAGCCCAGCAGAACAAAATAATAATGGTAACCAGAAATCAAAAAAGAGTACAAGATCGCGAGGTAAGCCAAACAGAGTTTTCTTTGGTGATTAAGCTTTTCAGACGTATCTGTTTGAAATCTCAACCAATTTTCTTTGTATGGAATAGTTTCACAGCTGCGTACAACACAGACAAAAAAAAACTTAAAACAAAACAACAATTAAAACTGAAATGTAAAAAAAAAATCCTCAACGATTTTAGAAATTTCACGTCAAAAATAAATAATTTCGAAATCGAAACATTTTGTGAATATCTTTTCCAAAAGAAAAAAAAAAAGAAAAAAAATCATTCAAAACAGAATAGCATAAAAGACGTTCGTTACTAGATAGCTTGCAGCAAGACAATACACTCTTATATTTCTATTTTTTGGCGAAAAACTAGAAAAACAAATGTTCACCTATCTCTTTCAGATGAAGTGACGGATCATTCAGTTTACGCTTTTCTTGGTTTTCATCTGATTACTGTATCTTAAGGTTCATGCTTCGGTTCATCTATGAAAATGTTTTTGTATTTATTTTTTAAGGAGGTGTTTTATTAGCGTTATTAATATCTTCGTCCATTCAGAAAGCTGTCTTAATTCTTGTGACTGATGCATGAAGTATTGTTCCACCCCATCCGTGAAGAGATTAGCTTTCTCCGTCTTCTTTCAGACAATTTATAGCACAGATGTTCAATAATTTTCTTTTTTCGCTTGTAAGCTGTAAGAACCACTATTCTTAATGGAATACACTATGTATATCTCCTTGGGCAAACGTATAGGTTTGACGGTTTAAATACTGAGACTGACAAATTTTAAGTAAAATTTCATTTTATAGAATAAATTTTAAATATATTTTTCTTTCAATTATCGGTACATTTTGGTATAATGATAGACACTACTCATTTTGTAAGTGTTCCGTCAATATGCATTAAAATGGGTATTTTTAAAGATTGCAGATTGGAGAAGAGAAAATAAATCAAACACAAGCTAGTTCGAAATAAATGAAAAGTTGACGAAAAAACAAAAGCAGCCTCTAATGAGTACAAAATGAATACAAAAGGTGTACATACATTCGGAAAAATCATTAAATGATAATAAATTTCGTGCCACGATTATATGAAATTTGTTATTTAGTGTTTGTTATAACACTTTTCATATTAGTCCAAACTTTTCTCACAAAACTTCCATCAAAGAAAAAAGAAGTGTTAAAACTTTTCTGATTATTTGTGTCCTTTTTCGTTCAACATCTGTCCACAACTTTTACGACTGGAATTGTTTTGATGTTTGGTGAATAAATAATTTCAAACTTACACTTTATATCCGAGTTATTTGCTCAATAAAAACTTCCTTTAAAAAGAAAACCTACCAAGAGCTAAACATTCAACACAGAAATATAAATTATTCTCAAACTAATGTTTGATACTCTTTTAAAAGGGGGCATCACATGTAAGGATACAATATGAATAAGACCATTATCAATTGATGCATATAACTTACGGTTTGTCGCATGTAAACTAACTCACCTAAAATAATTGGCATTTGATTCCCATTCTAGTATTTATGATTCGTTTATGATTCGAACTTAAAGTATTACAAATCTCTGAAAATTCTTCTCACATTCACTCAAGAAAATTTTGAAAAAGAACTTAAAGAGTAATAAATTTATTTCATTGTTCAGGACTTAGAGATGATTTTATTAGTTTTGATGGAAGATTTCATTTTTGTATATGCCAACAATTTCCAGTCCTGTTTAAAATTACTTGTCTTTGACAAAAAATAGTTCCTTAAAGAGTAAAATGACTCCTTACATCTAAATATACATTTTAGAATTTAGCCTATAGACAATTTCAATGACAATATTCGTCTGACCAACGATTCACAGAAGAAAAATAATTTTCAAACCTTTTAAAAACCCATCATATAAGTCAAGTCCTTCACTGTGAGAAATTGTAACACTTACACTATTTTTAAACATTACCACATTGAAAAGAGCTCAAGAATAATCCCCTTTGCATCTGTGTAGTTCATAATTTCACCTCCAATATGCTGTCGCTTATGATATTAATATTTTCCTGAATAAACATGTATTCTTTTTCATTTCTTGATGAATGTAGTGACTTTTATGCCAAATCTTAAAAACGATTCAAATTACTTTCTTGTTATATTATCCTTTTAATATGACAACAATGCAGACTATAAACGTACATTTACTCTTGTTGTCAAGAAGAGTGCCACTACAGATTCTTTCTTCCCATAGTTTACATTTCTAACAAAGTTTACATTCATACTCTATAAGGGCTTGTGTAAGTACAACATACATACTTAGGAAGGTAATTACAGATGATGTACCAAAGTGTAAGAGCAAAAACTATACTCAAAAAGTAGTCTCCATAATCGCTTTGTTTTGATCCTGGAAAATGTGGTTCATGTCTAAAGAAGAGAAGCGTTGTTTAGAAAATAACCTTGCAGAGATGTATGCTGTCTGTCTCCGCATCTTGTCAACTTGTCTAAAACCATTCCTTAATGATCATTACTCCCGAATTATAAATTATAATTCCTTTGAGGAGTTGGAATGCGAAAAGTGTTAAGTTGGGAGCACGTTTAGCTGGTTGTGTATCTTTATTGCCGAACAAATTCTTGGGATGCCAGACTTCATACAGCTCTATCTGATTTAAGTTTTGTAGAACAATTTTAATAACGAATGCAAACGTTACAACTATGAAGTCAATGGCTATCCATTGTTATCCTCTCTTTAATTGTAACAGTGACAGAAAACAACCCTCTTTTTTTAAAAAAAAAAGAGAGAAGTCGATTTTTGTTGAAAACTGACGCATAAATTTCCTTTTTCAAGTTAAGACAAGTTCTAATTTCTTAGTGGATTGCTAAATCACATTTTTGCATGATTTGTATGGAATATACTCTCTAAATCCAAAAGAGTAAAATTAGGGACGGATCTAAAATTAGACTTTATGACTGAATATTCACTCTAAATGGGTGAGAATACCTCTTTTTGGATTGAAAATCTTTCAGTCCAAATTTAGATTGGTCCCTTATTTCACTCTGAAAGAGTGACTTTTTACTCTAAAGGTTTAAGAGAGTAAGTCCAACTTGTTTCTTTCGAGATAAAACCTGAAATTTGCATAGTTGCTCATAATCCCTGACCGTTTGTCACTATTTTGTCTGGTGTGCAAATTAAAAACTATGTAGAAATACTTGATTATTTATGAAAAAAAAACCTATCCAGATAAAGATACGAGTTCTATTTCAAAACTTAAACTTATATTCCATTTGTTTCACCAACAAAAGATAAAAAATCCAATACCATCGCACAACTTAAAACATGTGGAAAGAAGCACATCTGCAATGTTAGCCGAAAAATTTGACTTCTGATCACAAAAGATTAATTATGGGAAATGACTCTCATACTCCGTTGTAAAGGCTATTATCCCTTTAAATTATTTATCCCAACCCCTATTGCTCAATCTTGATATTTTCTTTCCCTTTGAAAAGATACCTTAAATTTCTGCATCATTAGGAATAATGATCGTAAACCATTTAGAATGACGGAGCTATAGTCTACGGGCCTATACATAAAGTGTCACTATGCAATGCAAAATCTTAAGAATATAACGCTTGTACCTAGTCATTTTCTCACTAAAAAGTAATTAATCAAAATTACATGCTTCATCAAGTTTGCACCTGGAGTTGACATCGGTTACTAAAAAACCCTAATGCCATTCTCTATTGTAATTTGCTTCAATAGAAAGATGACTACTAGTTTTGTCTTGCTAATAAATCTCCCCTAGCATGTCAACGTCTTTTGTAGTGTGTAACGCCTAAGGTTGAACGTTTGTATTGGCGTATACAATTTAGAATTTATTTAGTGTGAGATTCATATCAATTCGATATGCCCTGGCGCGTTTTGCATGGTTGTAACATCTTCACGTCGTGTCCCACAGCCGTATTTGCTATCATTACTCTAAATAAAAAATATCTAAAACCAAATAAAAAGAAGAGTCGTTATAAAATGCTATGGGAAAGGGAATAAAACGTTTACATGTACCACATGAACTGATCAAATGCAGAGAAATGTTACAAGAAGGAATGTAAAAAATAATTCAAGGACATTTATTTCTGCCCGAAAAGCATTGTTTTTATTCTTTGAGACTTTTAAATTATTTATTCTGAATGTGATCATGTAAGCAGCCGTCTCCTGCACTTGCCAATAATAAAGTTTATCAACAAAATCCCAATGTCATGGGGAAAAAAAACAGTCACTTAGGTTTTATTTCTAAAGATTATAAAACTCTCCTCTTATTTCCATTTCATGTAACCTAATCTGTCGTGATGTTTCCTAACATAAAAATTGCATATCAAAGGTAAAAGAAGGAAATATTCTGCATGAATTTAACAATTTAGTAACAATAATATTGTCACATGATTAAAATTAGCCATTCATGAATAAGGTTAACACACAGGGTGACTCCGTTTACCTTTCAACTCAATAACAAAGCACTTTCCACTTTTTCAATATTAATAAACCTTCATAAATCTCTACTAACTTTTGTAAGGAAATTATGTTTTTGTCTTAACATTTTCCTGAGGTAATAAAGCACGATATAACTCTTCTATGCTTTCCTACTTGTCATAAAAGCATCTCATTTCTTTTCTCTGTGAAGAAACATTCCGCTTGATAATTTTAACATCTTTTGAAAAGCAATGCCGTTACTTAACACAAATAGCTGCTCTACAAGAGGCTATTACTTAAGCATAGACAATGATAAATTTTATCCATTTTCGTTCGCTTTCTTTGACGAAAGATGCACACTGCATGATGAATGGCAGTATAGTACTTTGTTCTTTTTTACCGAAAACCTGTACGCTATTCACTACTGTGGCAAAAAGCGTTACAACTTACAGTTTATTGTAAAGAGAGGCAGGGATAATGAAAGAGCAAAAAAGAAGAAATTAGAGTCCCTTCATAAAATTATTGCTATTTCGATTCAGTTAAAATCGAATTATGATAATTCTATTTACGCTATCAATGGAATTATACGTGAAAAGATTGTGTCGTTTTGAATGAAGGGTTTAAGTTGTTTTTGATGGCTTTAATGAGAAGGAATTGTAGGGAAGTTTGGTCAATTAGAATGTTAGAAAGAGCATGAGTTATGTATATGAGTGTCATTTACTATAACATACCATCAGTTAAGAACGCCGCCGCAAGGACGTTATCTAGGTCATGTTCTTGTGTCGATTATTGGTGGGAAAGTGTTCATTTTTAGTTAATTTTAAAAGTTTAAGTTGTTTGTGAAGAAAGAAAGGTTTTTTTTATTAAAATGTGGTTCATTTTTAGTAATTTTTAGACTTTAATATGTTTGTGACGAATGAAAGGTTGTTTTTTTTTTTATTAAAATGTATTTTATCTGAGGAATTGGTTTGGTCTTAATTCTGTTGAATGAAAATTCCCTTTTGAGTAGAATTCAGAAGGATCACATACTTAAAGGGGTAAATTTCGATCTTTTGAGGAGTGATTAAGGAACTATTGCGTATATAGGGTGAACTTTCTGGTTATGTGTCTTGCACATGCATATTTGTGTTTGTCATGTTAATGTTTAAGTCCCGAAATGACACTGTAGAAGTAGGTTCTCTGCAAAGCGATATATCATTAATTCAAAACAGGGTCTAGTGGCAACTCCCCGCTCTAAAACTCCTTGCCTAGCACACCCGATTGGAATTATGGTTGGGTGTCGCCCGCCGGCTACACGTACCCTCACGTCTACTTTGAAACTACTAAAAAGAGGGACATTTTCACATTTGCAAAAACTATTGTGAAAATTAGGCTGGGTTTTGGTGTATGTACAAATATCGAGCCACTTAAGTTAACTACAATAATTGCACCGTCTTAAAGGGAAAATACAGTCACCCCAATCAGAATTAGTATACCCCATCATCCTAATTAATGAGTGGCTCTTTTTGATCATGTGACATATTCTTGTTACGAAATTGTTAAATTCACGGAGAATAACTCCTTTCGTTAACTTTTGTTTGTAATATTTATGTTCAAAAACATCTTTAGAGGTACTTGTAAGGCAGATAAGAGGAGATTTGCAAGAGCTGGCTGATTTTTAAAGCAATTTTGGGGCGACTGACTATTGCCTTTAAAGAAGAAAGGGGATCCAGCGTCATAGTTATTTGCCCAAGTTTTCTCTACTGTTCTGTCACTTTATTGTACTTTTGTGCGAGAAAATTAAATCGTGCATGTAAATTCCTCTGCTAGTTAATGCCCTGAACAGCGAGGTATTAGTACGATACCTAAAAAGACAAAACGTTCAGTTACATAGTACAGTGATTTTTCACCTCTAATATCCCTGTGATACCTTTCTACAAAGTAACGATTCAGCCTTGATTTTTACTGCCTCGTCACGGCTGAAGACTAAAAGAAAGAAGCTGGTACTTTTTCTCGCTTGCTGAAGAGAACGACTAGAAATTAACGTAACTAGCGATCTAGTAAGCAGATCGAAGTTAGGGACGCTTCAACTCCACAAAGTGCCTTGCAGGTTTACGTACGTCCGCTTATTTACCGTCAATATGTACTGCCAAGGAACCTTAAAACATCAAAGTCTGTTTCTTTATTCGTCTCGCTGCCTCACGCAGGCCCAGCAGAAGTAGCCGTTTGCTCACTAGGCGTGACGGTCTCCGAAAGTGAGATGCGTTTTATGTCCCTACCCTCGTATGTAATGAAGGTTGATTCTTTCTTCCACCCAGTTTGGCTTGAAGAAAAGTCTGGTTGACTTTTCAGTATATTGTTTCATGAAGCGTAAGGGAATGCCGCGAAATTCTCAAGGTAATTTTCTACCGAGGTGCAATTTTTACTATAAAACGAAGAATTTGAACAGGTTTTAACAGAAACGTCAAAATTTTGAATTTGGGGGCTTTTCTTGAAGTCAGGGTATGGTTATAAAGAAAAAATAGCTAGCCGTTCCGGTTTAAGGTCTTTGCAAAAAGCGCCCTCTATATTTTAGGAAGTTTGGGTTTTTCGCTTATTTGCTAAACTATCAAACGAAAGCTCTTCCGAAAGATCTTAAGCCAAAATTTGCTTCAGGGGTCTTTTGGAACCTGAAAGCCCCTCATCTGCTCTCTTCAATTAGAGACTAGGGAAAAGGCATTTTTGGAACCTTCGCTTTAATTTTTTTTTACTACATTTCAATGGAAAAAAAATCATAACTATCACTAAACGTACCATCTCGGCCAGAGCCATACTTCTCTGTCTAGTTTCTTTCTATAATAGAAATATCAAAAAGTTCCAATTCAATTTAATTGATCCAAAAGCGTCTGATAAAAAACATCCTCTTTATAATTTCATATTGGAGAGCTATTTCAATTTCATCTCCATAAAGTACTTTCGCTGCAGAATTTAACATCAGAATACGGTCCCTTAACGAGTTGTTACGATTTCTTTTCAACTCTCGACAATGCTCACAAGAAAACGGTTTAGGTATCTCCAACTGAGTCATATTTTGGCTTTTAAATCAATTTTTGAGGGTTTTCTCCCCCCTATCAGTCAAAATATTTAATTATTCTACACACCTCAAAATGGATTATCCGTGTCCCAAGCGACGAAAATTTATGGGTAGCTTTAATTTCGTAAATGCATGCGATCTGTACATACGGCAGCCTTTTGAACCGTCGAAAAAGGACAATAAGGCAAAAATAGCGATAAATCTCGGACATGAGAATTTTTTATAATAAGTCGTTTTTAAATTGTTAGAAATATGAAGGATTTTTGACCGTGTAGTATGATGCGGTCTACCGAAAGAAAAACATTCAAGGATTTTAATACTATTTAAGACTAACTTTTACTTTCTAAATCGGTTTTAAGGTAAAACTCAATCTGTGTGGTAGGTCTTCATTTTGGGCCTTTCGTTCCCGTAAAATCTATATATCAAATTTTATAACAAGGCTTAGGATAAGGAAATTTAAAATAATTTAGTCATGGCATAGATATAATTTGATTAAACGGTATAGGCAAATTGTCCCAAACTTATTTTGAAACACCGTCAAAAAGGAATAAATATTTTCCTTATAAATAAACTTTCATTATGTTTCCTGATATACGTATTGCATATTTAAGGTAACCCTGAGAAGTTTTTCCTGATGAATTTAACAACTCCGTGAAAAATAATATTTACACATTATTAAAGTGCATGTCTGACAGGTAGGCTTAGAAAGACTGAGATTTAACCCTTCTTTACAAGTATTCCAAACCGTTTATTTAATATGAGCATACAATATTCCATACTTCCCATAATATCCTAACTACCATTACCAATCATTACGGTAGCATAATGCCCGTCCCCTGTCCCCCTGTCCCCCAGCTATTCTGCTTCCCTATGTTTTCACTCTTTGGGGCCATTTGATTGCCCTCTCTTTCCGGGAACGTTCCAAACTGGGTTGTCGGATCCATCACCCTTTAGAGCACTTGAGCAATGTGTCCTTATAAAGTGCATTGCCATATCATTGACAAAAAACGGGACCATTGAGGACAAAGGTGAAAGAGGAAGAAATAGTACCGTACTCCCTCGTTGAAAATTGCACTTCTCAGCATTCAAAGTAGGACGGTATTGTCATATTTTTATAACATACGAATGTTTAACCCTACCGTTATATCAAAAAAGATGATCAACAAAGATTATTTTTTAAATCCCCTAACGAGAAATTTATTGGCCGGAGAAAACTTTTAACTGAGTTACCTTCTCAAGGCCCACTCCCTTAAGAACAAGGAAGGGGAAGTTTTAAATCTAAACAAAACAAAACATTTATTATCATGAACGTGACCCCCTTTCTGGTTGCCCTTGTTTTTACCCTCAAACTATTCCGTATCTTTTGGTCAAGTATAACAGTTGTCCCTAGGGTTGTGATTGGAATCACGGAAATACGTGAGGCATGAGCTTTTTCTGTTTTTCGCATAAAGAATGAATTTCGTGGGCATAATCCTCGCCTACTAGCTGGCAGCCTGCACGGCTGGCCTTGCGGCCCAACTTAATCAGTAAGATACCTAAGGTTTGAGTGAACAAACTACAACTCCGCTGGGTAGGCCTTACAATATGGTCATCATTCCAATGGTTGGTCGTTCGCAACAGTATAGGGTAATATTAGATCATACTTTCCTTTAAGCTGCCGAATCTCGAGTGATTTCTCCCCTTGGCGCTTATCCTGATGATAGGGAGGAGGGGAGGGGGCGCGTTACGGTGATATTTCTTGATGGATTGAAAATTAGCGAGTTAAATACAAAAATGGAAATTGTATTAAATAAAAGAGAAAGAAGATCTTGCTTGTACGTGGGTCTTTGATAATATTTCTATTCGATTCATGAAAGTACACACATTCTGAACTTTTCAATAATCTGCTAAATATGTTTAACAGCAAACTAACTGACAGTAGAAGCTTACTCTCGGTTTGTTCCTCGTGGAATTCCCCCATTCTTACATATTTTTAAAGAAATGTTGCATAAAATACGTACAGCCTCCATGTATCAAGTTTTTGTCACACAAAACCCGAGTGACTTCATTTCCGACTACAGGCAAAGACACAAAGCTTGTGAGCGGCGTGCACGTTCCAGGGTTGGTTCGCGTGGACATACAGATCAATATACTACGGTACTTTACTCACAGAACACATGCCACTGGTATAGGCCTATTTCAAAATAAAACGACTAAACTAGACGAAAGAGGCACTGGTCTGCATGCAATGCACAATGAACCAGGTATTTTCTACGTGCTGTACACAGCGTATAGTGCACCTACAATGTAGTTAAGGACGCTACAGGCTTTACATGCAAACCATTGAACCGACGGTAAATAATATCAACAAAAAGTAAGGACACGTTTGTTCCGCCATTTTGGGGAATTTCTCTCGGTCAGGTTATCTTTAAGTATTGCAATAGCTTCTCAGAATACAGGCTCGATTGGACACCAATGGGTCATTTCAGGCAGAAAGGAACGAAGGGAAGAGTTGTAACCTCTAAGGATTACAATTAGTGATTGGTTTAACGAAAATTTTTGTTCCATGCGAGTTGGTATGATTAAATCATGTTAAATACCGTGTTCATATTGATTCGTCTAGAGGCGAGGGTAAAAGGTGAAATACAGTTTATCTACAATGTTGATGTGTGGTAGGTCAGTGCACCCTCCAAAATGGCGGTACCGTCACAAAAAAGCTTATGAGGAAATCATATCGTTTCAGCTATTCGCGTCGTTTATTCCCTAGGCGTTTAATATGTAGTATTTCAATTTGCACTTACTAATAATTGAGTATATCAGTAGTCGGCTTAGCCGTTCGCTGATCTCCAAAAACGAATAACAGGCCGAGAAAATTAAATTTTACCGCAAAACACAATATTTTGATAAGTTAGACTAAAATTTCAGTCTCCTTTCTAACGCGTCTGTTTCCAACACCAGTGACAGATTTTGCAAAGTAGGCTATCTTGTTAATTTTAGCCATTCTGTTGCCTAAGAGAAATGTCCAACGAATTTTGTTCACACTTTTGAATTTTTTTTTACTTGCGACCTGTACAAAAGGTTCACCAAATTTTCCCGACTTGTACTGGCGTGTTACTTCGGTTTGCCATGTACATTATGTAAGCACGCTGAAAAGCATGTGGACTTTCTATTCATTCCGGAGCCGTGCGACGTAGACCTGTGTGTTGTAAACACTCGAATTACAATTCCGTGGAACTCGTGTCGATATTAAAACTCTTCCTATTGTTAAATCATTAAATGGGTCGTTGGAGAACAAAAGACATATTTGTTTAATATTAAACATTACTTGTCGTAGTGAGAAAGCTACGAACTCGTGCACTGAGAATGGTATAAAATTTCATTCGCGGACGCGTGAAATAAGGCATATTTCAAAAATAGGCAAAGGGGTTTATCTTACAGTCAAAGTGTACTTTTGTTTGGCGTGCGTATACTTTTGTTATTGTAATTGATACTATGTAAAATAAGTAGTTGTGGTCAGAATGGGATCCCAAAAACAAAATGGGTGCCCAAATGAAGACTGACAACTGTCGGGTTTTATTCGGTACTGTTCCGGTTTTGGTTTACTGTGAACATTCTTGTGGAGTCGCCCTCGAAATGAAGTATCGTGAGAAAGCGACAGAGCGACAGGGTTTAGCAAAAAGTGCATGTATCATACCAATGTTTTCGTGTTTCGTTCTGGAAACAACCGACTGAAAGACTTCAAAATGGGCTATTTAGCGACTTGGTTGTACATCATTTCAAACAAAAATCGTTGTTCTTTTTTACCAGGGAGTTGCTCAAATAGTAACTCCCTGTTCTTACTGTCAAACGACAGTGGCGTATTTAAAGGGGAAATGCAGTCGCCCCAATTTGAATTAGTGTACCTCGTAGTATCCTCATTCATGAATGGCTCTGCTTAATCACGTGACAATATCCTTGCTACCATAATGTCTAATTCATTCAGAACAATACTTATTTCACCTTCAGTATGAAATATTCTTGCTAGGACACAGTAAAAGATATTTATAAGGCAAATTAAATGATATTGATGTTGGTGTTGTTTCCGGTTGGTGTTGTTTTCAAATGAATTTGGAGCAACTGCTCATTCCCTTTGAGAAATTCAGTACTGCGTACTATCAAATAATATAATTGTTGAACATATATTCATATCAGACAGCTCTACTATCTCAATGCCTTCGTAGTAGGTGTCGAATATGTAGGCCGTTGGTATTACGAGTACAGCCAATATAGGTGCCGGAGTAATACACATCCGCCGGGCCGGCAACCATCTCTTAGGAGATAGATTTACTCTGTTTGTAATGATTTACGTGCTTTCAGTTCAAAATGATTTTCTTTTTAGAAAATATTAAACGCAGTGCTAATATCCTACACCTTTGTGCCAGTCTGTGTAAGGAGGTGTGTTAAAACAGGGAATTATCAAAATAACAACTTCCAGGTTAAAACGAGTTGGAACAACGGAGACCCACATTAAGTTGAGGATAGCTTTATGTTTTGCAAATTAAGATCATTTCTTAGCAAATACCAATTAAAATACAAAATCGATCGTTTAATTTTTTTTTCATTTTTGCCTACCCCTTATTTTTTCCCTGCTTCTCCTTGATTTTACGTGCCTTCCCCCTCCCATTTGTTATCATTTTTTGGTCTTTCTTCTAAATATTCAATTTTAATTAAACTAGAAAAAAGAAACATGAATAAATAAAATGAAGCAAACTTGCAGGATTTAATTACTGCGTAGAATGTCAGAGGTATAACCGTCTCTTTCGCAGACCAAGAAGTTGCTTTTCTAATAAATGACAATATCTTGGTCAGAAAAAAAAAGACCAGAGTAGAGAAAGCAAGAGTGAAAAAAGAAATCAAATCGCGTTAGAAACATCTTACTGGTGTGAGTAAGTCGATGCTAGCAGACAGGCTGTCGCCGACTCAATACACTTCACTATAAATCCCTGCTACAAGTTTCCCCGTTGCGTGTTATAGCCATTGTTTCTCCGCCCGAGGCTACAAAACACAGCAACGGCCGCAGATCGGAAGCCCGATTGTCCACCGCACAAAGAGTACACCCCTACTCGGTGCGAAAAGAAGTAATTATTTTTAATATGAGCTTAATAGGTGGCCACGTTGTACAAGAGAATATAGGGTCAGGAGAGAGACACGAAAGTGGTGTCAGAAGTCCCTCAAAAAGTACAAAGAGGGTAAAAAAGGGAATATCGAAGCAAAAGTTGGGGATTAAAACCCTTTGCCATATTGATTGAGACGATTACGATCATTTCACAAAGATCAAGTACACGCAATTTATTTAAGACCTCCATTTTTCACCACAAGTACCGAAGTTTGATATTTTTAGAAGAAAGAGTAACAAGATAAAAAATTCTTTGCTCCCCTCCAGTTTTTTAGAATTATGCAGAAGATCAGATGCCCATATTTATTAAATAAATCCATTACACCACTGGAGCCATTCTGAAATCTTTTATCAATCGAAGGGTCCCGTCTGTGAGAATTGTAAAAAGTGATAAACAAGAACAAAAAATCAGCAAAACTAACAAAATGCCGCAACACGAGTGAACTCGACTGCTTTTCGTACGCAAAAAATGGCTCGGAGGGACAGGGCGTCATTTTGCATTATGGGGGAATAAGAAAGAGATTTCAATTAAGCCGGTTCTCACGCAAGCGCTAGATTATGACACCTCGTGCTCTCACTAGCACGAAAAGAGTTGAGAGTAAAGAGAAAAAGTTTCGATACACTTCTTTGCTTTTATCAAATGTTTTATCCCATGTGGAGATAGCTTAATGATAGTTTTCTTTATATATCACAAAAAGGTTTCATATAAAGTTGTTTCTGTCTCTAAAAATATACTTTTCTTTCCTGATCATTGCCCAAAATGTAGAAATCTAGTTACTTTATGTCGTCAAAGAAACATAAATGAGGCCGGGGACAAAAGCTATTATTCAAGCTTATTTAGAGGTTAGGGTACTGTATTTCGATTGGTCGATGATTTTAAATGAAAAGAACCATGCTTGGTAAAGTTGTTATAGGATTTATGCTACCAGAAGATAAAGAACTTTTCTCAAGTTCAGGAAGATGGAGTCCTTTGTTTCAAAGGGAAAAAGAAAAAATGGGCGAAGATTTTACTTCCCGAAGAACAAAATTTGGGGAGAAAATGGTATTTCTTAGGGCTCTTTTTGTCCGAGAATCTTGAACTAGTTAGTCAGTGTGTAGAATACAAAGTTAAGAATTTATGAGTCCCGATTTTGTGTAATGATGGGCCGTTATGGTAACGTTATCTGTAGATGTCTTATGATATTCTTCTCCCAAAGAGATTTGCACTCGATGAACCGAATATCGATAGAATTAGCCGATGTTAAACTTAATCGCATATGGACACCGTTTTACAGCTCGTACAGAGTCGCATTTGTTTTATGGAATATATGATATGCTATAGTCGTTCTTCAAAGGGTTTAAAATAAACGGAAAGAAATAAAATAAGCTACGGACTATAGAAGGACCTATATCGTTTAAGCGCAACCGGTCTGGTGTGAGGTTACCGCTACCGACCCAAATGGTAACGATGTCCATATTGTTCGATATGTCGATTATGCAAACCGATTATTATTTTACTCATTTCTCTCATGTCGGTGTTTTCTTTAATATGTATGCATTCAAATAAGGCAAGTTGTCAACTTGAAGATTTGCCTGCTCGTGTATTGTAAATCGTAAAACGGGAAGAGAAATTTCTTGTAGTTGTTTGTAAGAAAATTCATCAACTGTTTTCTTAACCTTACCCTGTTATTCGTCGAATACGAGAATGGAGGACCATTCCTAGGCAATCTTAGTGTTACTCTGCTTATAGAAAGATATAAGATGATGGTTTAACCGCCACAACGCTGTTGAAAGTCTCGTGGGAAACGCGCCGCGACCGAAGTTAAAGAAGAGAACGTGTTTCTAATCTCCAGGCTGAGCCCGAGAATCGCAAGAAGCACCGTTGAAGGACTTTTGATTAAGAATTTCAAGGTGGGGACGAAAGCCAGAGTATAAGACATAGAAAAAGATAAAGAATTAAAAGGCGACCACTCAGGGTTAACTCGCTGGAGGACGGAGGTGAATTAATAAGAGATAAAGAAAAGAGGAGAGAGAGAAAGCGAGTTATAATTTGGTATAGTAAAACTGAATGTACGAGCGCTAATAGCACAGCCACAACGAAAGCGTAGACCAATGCGCCAACTGCTTTTCAACGTTCTGAAAATGCAAAATATTTTTAAGAACCTAGGCTATACGTCTTAAATTACGACTTTTCTTCGATAGCGTTGTTTTCGTTTGACAATGGAAGGAAAGTGACATAGCAACATCGTTCATTTACGATGCGACGTGAAAATTATTCTGTCCCTATACCTGCCTACCATAATACAAAATTTTGGGTTTATGTGCGAAAAAGCCTCCATTTGTATCAGAAGTCTTTTCGCAAAAGTTCTCTAAACTCTTGAATCTTTTGTATGTCCAGAATATACTATTTTGTTAATACTTTGAAAACAAAATAGACCCAGCGGGTAGTAGCCTTGATTCCAAAGTTTTCTTTGGTAAACTTTTTGAGCCGTGTAAACGTGACCTTCGGAAAGTGTTGATTTTTTTCTGAAAAAGATTGATAACCAAATATGTAGTTAATATGCAGTAATAATTGTCAAATAAGCGTAATTCATTACGGTAGTTGTCGTGGTTGTTAATTTATACATTCCCAAAATGATTCTTGCGAAAAATGAACTTTTTGTTAAATTTTATACTTCTTTTTTATTTTCCACTTTTGTTTAATATATATTTGCAGCAAAACAAAAAGTACGAAGAGGGTAATACACTTTCAACCTAGGGGCGTGGGACGTTCATTTTAGCAAACTTACTCGTGTGAGAGGCGCTCCATTGTTTTGAAAGTTCAAATACCTTCATTTCTTTCTTTTGTTAAGGAAAGTTTCTCATAAATTTTACCTTGCTACCAATAAGAGTATTTATCATTTTTTTTTATTCTTATTACGGTACTTATCTTTCATTAGAGGTGTAATTAATTGTTGAAAATTTTTTCCCTTTTCTTTTCATAATTAGAGAGGGTATTTTTACAGCTGGTCAGTGACGACTTCCACCGCTCCCCGTGGTGGTTCGTAATAGTTAAACAGCTCGGAGAATGGACTTCACAATTTCCCTGTATTTGTGAAGGTTCTTTGAAGGTCTTCAAATGTATGAACTGTGACTTATTGCAATTAAATAAAATGAAACCTTTGTTATCTCATTATGAGACAATTTTGTTTAGTTGATTATAAAAAATGAGAAATTTTCAGCAATTCAGATGTTACATAAGTTCTGACATTGACCAAGGTTACTCCTTTGCTTTGTCGATTTTACAGCATATGGAGACTTACATCGTAGCGCAAGATTTTGATAGCACTCGAAATACTTTAATTTCCTTAGACGAACATATTAAAGTCGTAGTGGTCGGGGGTGCTTTAACAAGTTTTTCCTCTCATCATAAACATATTGATCTCTTCAATCTCTGCATTAACCCAGATTTTAAGGGATCAACCCTCATTTTCGAGTTAAGATGAAAAATTGTTCCAACGATATCCTTCTCGTATCGATTTTATGCAAGGTGCATGAGCCATCCCTTATAAGTCAGTCACGCTCTGTCCTTCAGCAAAGCCCTATATACTTGCCAGCCTTCCTTACGGTTTGTTCATATCCTGTAAAGCCGTATAAATTGTATACCTACTCTTGCTGTTCTATTAATGAACGAGACTACACCCAGTGTCATGAACGAGAATACACACAGTGTCGGCACCAAGGGAGAGATAACAAGTGGGGGAACGATACCCCCACATTTCCCACGTGAGGTCTCTTGTCCCCACAGTTATTACCCAGATATTCTGTACAACAAATCTTGCCCTTTTTTGAAAGTTTTTATCAAGCTTAAAACCTGAAGAGGAAACATGAAACACCCTTCCCACCAAGACATACTACTTGGAATGAAATGCCTGCAATCATTGCCATTAATGAAACGAATTATTATTCATTCTTACAAATAGATAGTTCTCAATGACGTCACAACTGGGGTTGGCAACCGCCATGTCATAGGGCAAGCTTGTACGTACATGCCGGGGTTGCCCTATGAGATGGCTGACATACTACACGTGAAAAGCTCCTATGACGTCATGTGAGAACTATCTATAGCTCTTTCTGTAAACTGTGCTCTAGCCTTATACAGAAACGACCTTTCTACAACTTAATCTCTTTTCCATCATTTCTTTTGTAATTTCTTGCTATCTTTACAAAAGCAGACATCATTTTATGGCATCCTCTTAGTTCCAACCTATTCATGACAACATCAGCTAAGAGTGCAAGATGCATTTTTAACCGCAAAAAGAAAAAAACTAAAAAACAAGAAAATCGTAAGAAAAAAAAACGATGAAACGAAAAAAAAAAAGACCGAAAAATTCTTTTAAGAAAAACTGACACTCAGCCTCTTTCGATGATGGATTGTGTTCATCATGTACCCAAGACGTAAATACGCAAAAATCTTTCAACCGTGTCCCAGTACCCTTGTTCGGTCGCAAGAGCTTACTTACAGATAGCATGGTTGTAATTAACCATTGATAACGCCCTTCTGTATAATTAGAATGTTACATATATTTTTGTATAAGACCAGTTGACAAGCTACGAGCGGCGACAATTTTAAAAGGTCTGGGGCCAATGTAGACAATACATTTCGTGTTTAGAAGCGGTGTGTGTCTGATGGGCGCATGGGATCTGTAATTAATTTTGGTCCTATTTTATTCAAGAGGTGAAGATATTTTAGGTTGACACCTTTTAATCTATTACTACCGTTAGAAGCTACAGCTATGGCCTTTTTAGCCCTCGCCGAGCTATCATTTATAAAGTGTCGCCGAAAAAGGAAGAGAAAAAAAAATAGGGAAGAATTTTGCAAAACATGCGCTATTTGTTTCACTGTCGTCAAGGGAGAACTCGGTGTGAAACGTTACAGGTATTACATCATATCATGACAACCACTTAAAAAACGATAGAAGTTGAAAACATAACACATATTTGTTGGATGGCCTGTCGCGAATTTTGTTCATCTGTTACGAGACGAAGTTATTAAAAAACCGGTTCTGTTGAACTTATTTGAAATTGTGTAAGAAGAAGAAAAAACACACATTGTAACCCAAATTTGCGGTGTAGATTAAACCTGGTCTCTTTGTTTTACAATGTTGATGAAATTTACATAAGAAAGGAATAGTAATTAGTATAATATTGCCCTCAAACAATGATTATAAATGACCAAGGCAACTGATAGAAACTACGCATGCTCACATCAGGTCACCCAATACGTTCTTTTTGTACAGGGACGTATCGATATCCTTTCTCATAGCAGAGTGATGTGTCCTGCTTGACAGTTTTAGATTTGGGGCATATGACTACTTGGCGAGCAAAAGAAGATATGACTGCGCAAGCTCCTTGAATGCCATCCAGTGTATATTAAATACAAACTTATGTTGTCTGAAGACTAAGTTTGTTATTGTTGTAAATTTGATGTAGGTGAATAATTTAAATAGGCTATTCATGACGGCTTTGCTGCAAAACTCCCCTTGGCTTCATCACTACACATCCTTGGCTTCATCACCCAACAAGCTTGGCAAAAGTTTGCTTAAGATGGATATTCTTGCAGGTGTGAAAGTGTATTCATCGTTGATAGGCTGCAAATTAATTGGTGTTGAGTGATGAGGATATAGAACACAATGTCTGCTTCGCAGTCCAAATATGCCTCTGTAACTGATGTACTGCCTATAAGAATGCGTACAAATAGGGGATGGATGAATAAGGTCGTCTTGGAGAAGGGAGGGGAAGTGTTAGAAGGGAGGGGGTTGCGAGAGAGGGGGTTGACCAAATGACAAAATTCATGAGAGTTACCGGCGGAGAGAACTTGTGAGGGAAAAGAAAAATCCGGTGTATACAAACTAATATCACACACCGGTGGCTTCAATATTTTTAGAAGGTTAACACAGGCACACCCCAAACTAAAATCGAATTTCTTGCAAGTAAACCAGATATTGTTATTAATAAGGAAGAGAAACCAAGCAAAATTTTCATGGAACTATTACTTGAAAAGGCGTGCTCGCATACACACACACATACACACATCAACTGGTGAAAGTTTATCTAAACGAATTTGAAAAATATTGAAATGACATGAAACTTATTCTTGTCAAAGTATATTAAATCCGCAAGTATCTCGCTTTCCTCATTTTCTTCAGTCTAAAAGTTAAATGTGCTGGCAAAGTCTTGTTGAAACCAACCGGTTACCATGGGAACGCAAAATGCTGTCAAGGAAATGATAAATGTTTATAATCTGACACCCATGGCTTCGTTTTTTAGCCGGTTATACCCGTTTTTTTTTTGTTTTTTTTTTTCTACAACCGATATCATAACTTTACAATACCGGTTCGATCAAGCGATCAGACAACGTTTCTGGATGCCACGTAGAAATAAAAATGAATGCAGTCACTCACTTCTCACAAATGCCTATTATACCAGCCTACTGATTTGAAAAATTTATCTCTAGAAAAAATTACACGTATGAGTAGTTAGCTGGAGCGATAATCGATAGAGCTTAATTTGGCAACGTTATAAATATACATCTATGGTGTTAGGAGTTTTGTTTTCAATGTAAATGCCTATAATATTATTATTATTTTACTAATTCGATTAGGGATTTAGAGTATTTCTCTCCGTAATGCATTTGAAGGCATTCTTTGTATTTTGCAGTTATTCAGCTATGTAGGGACTAACTGTCCTTGACTGAACACAGTCAAGTGTCGTGGTATATCCTGGGACTCAATAACAATTCTAACTTGTCGAGGTCCCACAGACACGTCATATAATGAAAAATCGAAGCAATTTAAGTTATAATGATATTAATATTCGCCGTTTTGCCGTCTGAATTGTTAGACAACTTTTTGGTCAAATATGTTTCACTCTTTATCTTAAAATTTGAAGTATTGTCAACCTATTCAAGGAGGAAACGCCGATATTTTATGTAACACTGTATAGACTATTATTACCCATTGCCAGTTGCGCATGCAGACACTGGTATCAACTTCGAGGTGGCTCGGTACAAAATCTGCCAGCATTGTTGTTCAGTAAGTGTCGAAGGACGGACTTTTGAGTAGGTAGTTAATGGATTTAAACCGTGAATTCACAAATATTTTGCCATGCCTTATGAAAGAATTTCTTCGAACAGATTACAGGTAGCTGAAAATTCGCAGTTCCTTCGTCGTACTAGTTCCTACTCACACAAAAAATAGCATTTTTATATTGCATCTGTTTAAAGCATTATACATTTGGTGAATAGATCTACAAAGAAATAAATTCTTTGTGATTACGGGTTCTTCAGTCTCTAGATTGCATTTCGTGGGATGTTTCTTTTGGGTATGCTATGGATAATTTAAACCTGCACAACCCCTCCTCCAATCCACCACACCACTCCCATCAACACAACACCAAAGAATAATTGATACTAAAGCTTCTTACTTTTTTCCAATCCAATCATAAGATAAGTGACAAAGTCTGAAACAACAAAAAGCAGGCTATCACTTTCTTCTGATGTTCTTTAATTAAAATAAAACCCCATTTGCCTTTCTTTCGCTATCTTCCAGGAACCATTCACATTTTGATGACGTCATCCTGCAATCGCCAATCGTTTTAGCCATAAATATCATGCTTTTAAAGAAGGTCCAATTACAAGGGTTGTTATGGTTTTCATCAATTGTCGAAACAGGAATATAAAAGAAGATGAGAGGTCTTTATTAGTTGTATCCACCCTCCACAGAATTTAAGACCCCATTTTGTCCATCAGATAATATCTTGATAAGATTGGGGCCATTTTTGATGGGAAAAGGGGAAAAAAGTTAAGCTGAGCCATAAATACCGCTGACTGCCCATGCGTACTAAAAAATATTAACTTAAAGCTACAAACTCTTCTCCACAAGTAATTGCTCATTTTCTTCAGATAATTGCCTTAACAAAAATTAAAAAGAAGGGTTTCATTCGGTCATAATCGATCATTCTGGTCTTTGCAGAAGGACATGGGGGGAACTCGCCTGCCAGTTTAAAGAAGTTCTTTCATATGGCCCACACAACAGCCTCTCGACCAGTTTTTCGATTTACTTCAGAAAATTTTGTCCGTGGGTTTTTTTCAAGGATTATATACTGCGCAACGCACATTAAAACCAAATTGAATCTAAACATTTCGTATTTTGGCGACACATTCGGATAGAACACAGATAATTGTTGCTGGAGAATGTCGTTTTCTCTTCCATCAAGACTACTTTTTATGGATTAAACGTGAAATTATCAAGTAAAAAACAGTGTTATTAGCAAAATCGCCTTCTCGTGAGTGGAAGGGCTCTTCTTAGCTTGTTTGCAATTTGCATTTCGCTCTGATGTGTGTCTTGGAAACATACACTTAAAAGGCTTATGCAGAGTAATACAAACGCAATTTGCATGAGCATTACAATAAGATTCTATTGGATGTTTGTCAATGATATTTCCTTTCCTGAATGGAATAAAAGTGTATGGGAATTAAAAGGACTAAAAAAGAGCATTTGAGCAGGTATCTGCCTTAGAGACAGATAGATGAAGAAAATCTGTAGTGGAAATCAAGGAAATCCCGCGCAAGGGGTTAATCAACATGTTGTATACTCGTAGCGATGGCTTATATGTACTCCCAGACATAGGCTAATTATCACAAAGGTTTTCTTGCTTTAGCTTTCCTGGAATTTGAAGTGCTCGTTCTTAATCAAGGAACGTATATAGCTTGCCTTTGCTGAACGTCACTAATGACGCAAAATAAAGGTGAAATTACAGTCTTTTTTTACCTTCTATTTTATATTTATTTCTAAGCTAGCTATTTCGGAGCAGTTTCCTATCGTCCGAGGTACGTCCTCTACAGAGCAATTAGATCGAAAGAGACTATAAAATAATTAGAAGAAAAAATAAGAACTTGCTTCTTATTGCAAACAAAGTTAAGAATTTAGCGGTTTCTTTGCTATCAGAAACCATATGACTTTAAGGCGTTGCTTGATCGAGAAAACACTTTGTTGGGTTTTTTGTTCTTAAGTCTTCTTCGTATTTTGCGGTTTAATTCACAACGCAATGTTCTTCCTGGACTTCACCTACATTTTGCTCAAAAATTGTAGATTACGGCACGATCACACTAAATATGTCCATGAAACGATCTAACCTTGCGTCTCTTTTGTTTCCCATTCGTAGGTCATAGCGGAGTCAACCAACTCGGGGGAGTCTTCGTCAACGGTCGCCCCCTTCCCGATTCAACTAGGCAGAAGATAGTAGAGTTGGCCCACTCTGGGGCCCGTCCATGTGATATATCTCGGATACTACAAGTGTCGAATGGATGCGTTTCCAAAATCCTTGGACGTTATTACGAAACTGGTTCTATCAGGCCCAGGGCTATTGGTGGCAGCAAACCAAGGGTAGCCACGCCTCACGTGGTCACGAGAATCGCCCATTACAAACGCGAGTGTCCGTCAATCTTTGCCTGGGAAATTCGTGATAGATTACTAGCAGAAAAAGTCTGCTCTCAGGAGAACATTCCAAGCGTAAGTTATTTCCAAAATTTTATTTTCTTTGGGTGATCGTTTCAACATATTCAATCATAAATGCCCACATACATAATATTGATTTCTCGTATATTTTTTTCCGAGCCGTCGAAATGAGATCTGATTTTAAAATTTCTTCCCAAAGTTAAGAATTTCAACGATTAGCACAGAAAACTGAAAGGAAGAAGCTTTTCGCTTGACCGTGTTTATTCAAGAATAAATAAAATTATCACAACTTTCAATTTTATAAGTTAATCAGAAATTGTGTCTCGTCGATATGTTTAGTTTATCTAAGATTTTCTAAAATGAGACAAAATATTAATTTGATAAAAATCCAAACATTTTCACATATTGTTAGTCCAGTCTATTGATCCATCATAGCGGAAGTCAGAAAATAAGAGAAAAAAGGATAAAAATGTCCACATTTAAAAGTTGAAAAGTTCAATCAGATCATATTCGATTTTCTTTTATTTTCGTTAGTTTGTGTGCTACATTTCTGTGATATTAATTCTCACGTTTGAATTTCCTTGGGTATAGTTCTCTAAACGCTATTAACTTCGATAGGTTTCCTGCGGAGTATTATTTATCTATTTTAAGTTTCGTTTTGATTTGCCTAGAGGCGTTACAACTTTTTCTTTTCAAATTAGAAATCAATTTCCCTCGTAATCTGCGATACAACACTTTGAGTTTATCTTTCTAGCGTAACAAAGGGGTATAGCATATCCGTTGGTATTGTTCGGAAATAACCGCGCAGAGCACCATAATAGTTGCGTGCGCTGGCCCTGTCTCCATCAATGTTTACAGATGTCTAAGAACGGATTCTCTTTACATAGTTAAACCACAAGCATTCTTATAAAGTAGGACATTTTTTTAATCGAACTAAAATTGGAAGTTTACCACAAGTGTGATTCTCTATTTTCAGCGTTATTTAAAAGCCTCCATTTTGTTTTCGAAATATATTTCGCCTACAGGCTACAAAACAGATTTTAAAGGATCACAGAAATCGTAGAAAGATAAATTAACTGAACTTAAAAACCTTCTTGTGAAGATTTTAAGGATTAACGAGATCTCAACTGCAGACTTGATCAAATTGAAGTTCTGTTGGCTCTTCGAGAAACCAACATATTACATATAACTTTGAGATTTTTACAGCGATGTCGAAAATGTCATACCGATATTTAAATGATATGAAATTGCTGATGTAGATCCTGGTTTCTTGATCAGAATTCCCAGTTCCATTATTCACAAGGTAAAAATTGTCCCATCACTCTCAAGAACGTAACATTTTTTTTTATCAAAACGGAGTTTTTAATGTTTGATGAAAAGCACACTGAGGTTCCAACCGTTGCTAGTGCAAAGAGTGATATCATGGAAGTACTACCAAGATAGAACGTCCATGGTTACATTTAGCCATTGTGTAATTGTTTCATAATGATGAGGTTCTGATACATGTAAACACGTAACCGACTTAAAACCGCGATGCACCGACTTAAAACAGGTAACCGGCTTAAAACCGAACCCTGGTTTGAATGTTGATTGTTTGTAAGGATATACACTCTTGAAACTCTTTTCGACCCAAAATGGTTCAAGAGGGCACCGACACAAATGCTTCGGTCAGATAATGACCAAACGTTCTCCTCCTTTGACCCGAACCGGGTTAAAATTTGATTTTAGTTTGTAGTAGCATGTAACAGGAAAGTAAAGTAACATAGGAAGTAAGACCGAAATAACCGTAAGTGAAAAATGTCCTTTTCTTTCAAGTCAATGAACACAAATACGAATAGCAGAATCTGATTACAGACTCATACTGCTTGTACGAGCACGATTATGAGTATACAACTAAGTAGTATGAAAACACTCTTGGCCACCACCAGTGAACTAAAACTTGAAGGAACTGAACTTCATACTCAACATATTTATCAGTGGGAATATACTTTGTTTAGCTCTTGGTTCCCTTTCTACCTCTTAAGTGACCCCCAGGTACCCTAATCGATTTTTTCCGCCCCCAGTCATTATCCCAACACGCCCCAAGGCTAAGTGTAGGTTACACTTCAACATGGTCAAACATTAAGTCGACATCACCGTTTAGGAAACATTGCCATCGATCTATCGATTCGTTTGAAACCGGTTTTGTCATTAAGCGACGTTTGAAGAGGTGTCAAAACGGCTTAGCGGTATCCCCGAGATACGAGAGGTCGCTACCATAATGCCACTTGGAGTAACCCGGACAATGGACCGTGTCATGAACAGTTGTTCAACCTGACAGTTCAGGGGCATGCAGCCCTGCTCGCTTACAATGGCCCATGGCTAAATGATATGAACATTGATTGAGAAGTTTGCACCCTCGCAACAAAGACCCCGGATGTATAGCTAAAGCTGGAGTACTTAGTCTTTAGAAGCACTTGTATCTGATATACCTTGCCTTTTATAATGTTACTCAAAAAGTGTTATGTTGTTCACAATTCAAGGTTATTCAGTGGAGTTGCTTCAACTTTGCCCGTCCCCTTTATGCACTGATTTAGAGAGATGCCGCTCAGTCAGTTGCGCAGGCTATACATGGCGCTATCAAGTGGCAATATAGGCCTACGTTTGATAAGCTAAAGTATGATTAGATAAAGTTTTGTATTCTGGTGACATGAAAAACACACATTTGAATATTTGATGTAAAAAGCATTAAAAAACTCGAAAATACCACAATTTCTACAAAATGCATTAGACATTGACTACTTTATAGGGTAATTTCTATTGTACACTTGCATCATGAATGAACATAGGCTAAAAATGCAAATGTGTCAGTGACGTCAAAAGAGGGACTCACGAAATAAGTGAAATGTTATCCTTTGTTTTTTTTAACCTTCATTTCAAGGACAGTCTTTTAAAACTGGGATATCCTGTGGTATTTACTTTGGGGTTAAACTCGTCTTCTTGAAAAATATCAATATCACTCATCTGGCTATAAACCCTCTGGCAATTCATTAAGAGGTAATTAATGAAGGGTTAAAAAGAAATAAAAACAATGTGCAACACTCCACGTCCTTATGTTTGCATAGGAAAAAACTTAGCCTACATCAGAATCTGTCAAACCTTGAAGTATATCATGAGAACGGTAAAAGATATTGAAATAATTTGAACGGACCTTTCTATTCGGAATTTTACTCTTTAATTGTAAAGTAAATACAGCTCTTTTTGGTTGCATGTCACCATAACTTTAAAGGGCAAATTTCGTCATCCCAGACAGTGCCAATTTTACCAACTAAGTTACTTCTAGTTCCTCCTAAAACTGTCTTAATCTCCTCCTTGTGTAGACAAAAACCTAGTATATTGTTTCAGGCCACGTCCTGGTGAGCATACAAGGCCATCATGTTTTATCAGACACTCTTTCTGCATTGTGTGAAATGCAAGCTACTTTGCATCTTTTGAATTTTCAAACTTATATGTCAATCAAATAGCAGCCAACAAATGAGAATTTTGATATCCCCAACCAAAATTTGCACATGGCCCTGGGGTGATGAGTGTCTGTCTTTAAGCTTTGAATGTTATTGCTCGAACTTCACGAAACAAGGCTCTGACTATTAGCGTGTTTTGACAGTGGAAAAACTAGAGGTAGTGGCCTCTCGAGGGATTCTTCCTGCCCCTTCCGAGACCAATTGAGGTAATACCTCAGTCTTCAACTATATATGGCACCCCACCGCCTTCGTATCGTCTTGTGCCCCCCCCCCTCCCCCGCCCGTGCCTGCAAGGATAGTTACTCCGCTGTGCTTTGGACAAGAATTAGAACCTTGCAACCTTTTGTTTTGAAATGTCATGTAAAACAGTTCCTTGATTTCTGCATTTCGGGTATATTAAGCAACTTATGCCCCTTATATTGGCTTGAAACATCACTTGGACGTCACATGGAAATATAGGAATGGGTCCCAAAAGAAACAAAGAAAAAACACAGCGAGCAAGCAAACAGACAAACACGCAAACGAACAAAAATCGAGCAAACAAAATAAAGCAACAGTATTTTCACCATATTATCTTATTTGGGAGTAAGAGCAAACCCGAAGACCCTTTTGACTGAGACTATCATCACACAAGTATGAGTCATGGACGAAAGTTGCTACACTCTTTTATCCTTATCTTCTTATACCACTTAATTTATATGCTTTAAGAAAAAGAGAAAAGAATTTTCGTTCGTGTTACCGTACATCAGGAAAACGTGCAAAGCTCACCCTGAGTATTCTCGTTGTCGAGCTTGACGCCTTACATTTATGGCCCTTATAAAACCTCATTTTTAGCGGTCAAGGGCATAGTGGTGATTAAGTTAAATTAGGGCCATTGCGGGCCTGTCGGCGTTTCAAGCTCTATAAGTAAATCTTTCGTAGAAAGGACTGACGAAATCGCGAGGAACAACTACGGAAGGGCGAGGCGCTTCAATGCGAGTGTGGTTAGAGAGGTGGCAGGGTGGTAAAATGTGAAGTAGGTCGCGGCTAATTGGATAAAGAAGTATATTCCAACGCGTCTAGGCGTCAACACGAGACACTCGGAGTATGTTACGTCTGTAAGCAGGCGGAGATAAAACATATTTCCATACGGTACCAAACAGATTATATCCTACTTTTTAGCACAGTTTTGGGATGTCTCCAGCCTCGACCAGAACTCCATGTGGCCATGTTATGACACAATTGGGCACGGGTAAATTGTAACCCGTGATCTTGGTCAATCTAACATAGATTTTCTCGGCTGTTTTCCAGGTTCTTATAAGTCACTAATTTGTTTAATAAACCATGTGTTTGTTAAAACAGCACTGTCACAATTCATTCTGGGCTACCAAAGGTGCTTCTAAGGTTTAATTCGTTAAAGATATTCGCCAAATTAAAAATAAATAATTGGGCCCTATTGTTTATGAAATCTTTTTGGTTGCGCATTCTAGCAAGGGGTAATCATCACCCCCTCTTGATATCTCCGGTATTCACTTTAACCCGCCAGCTTTGAGCAGCAACAGCCCCCAAAGGGAAAATATTTAATGTGCACATACCACCTTCTTTGGAAAGAAAATTTAAATCCATCTGGGATTGTTGCTATTCGAAATTAGTAGGCCTATGTATGCGTTATTTGAAATACTCATTGAGTTTTATTGATATTAAAATAATTGAGTCTATATGGGTTTATGATGTAACCATGCGGGCATTTTAAGGACACCAAGTCGAGTCTACGTTAAGACGATTCTGCTTCCAAAGGCTTTCTCTTTAAGTGCCTCCTTCGATGTCAAACACACCTTAACCGACTTACCCAATGTCCACCTTAATTAATTTAATTTTTTCGCCAATCAAATTTTTTGAGGGAGGGAGGGGTAGGAAGTTCCTATCGAACCGGTCTCATGAATCAATTAAACCTTGGGGTTTTGACTTAAAATGACAACTTGCGGAGCAGTTTTGTCCTTGTTTGCTCATAAATTGCTGGCTTCACATACCAGCATCTCTAGGTGTCTCACTGAGAAAAAGGGGATGGGGGCTATTTTAAGGTTTCTTTGCTATTTAAATGTACATGCGTTACTGCAGCGTGCTGTAGGCTACTAACCCGTATCGAATTGTGCGACATACGTTCTACCAGCCCTACACGTAGAATCAATTTCGACAGTATTGGATACCTTATTTCGCCACGGGGACCCATGTTTAATTAAAATGTTTGACGTCTCACCACTTAAACCCTCTACTTCCCAATTGGGCACTCATTTATTATTCATTCACGGTATCGGTACCTACATGAGGGAGAGCTCAGGCAAGTTAGACCCACATATGGCTTTAACTCTTGGAGATAAGATATGGCGGCCATTTTGGTTTATATATACACACTAGGCGCGTTAAATACGCTCCAGTGGGTCTCATACAAACGTGGTTATGGCACGGGGCTTGAATGAAATACCTAGGCACGGTTCAAGGGTAAGAAACTTGTACCAAAAGAAACGCGTAGGAGAAAACAACACCTTCAATGTTGATCTTACACCCCTTGAATAAAAAATAGGGCTCGCGTGGAAAAGCTATCACAATAAACGGTGCAGTGCTTAAACGTAAGCTTTGTGCGCTCAAAAAAGCCTAGGCCCTGCGTGACGTCTCTTTTTACCAACTGTTCGGCTTTTCAAACTGGTTGACATTAACGATGGAAATTGGTAATCGGTAGAACAATGTTTTGCCCAGCCTTTTCTGAGCTTTTGTCAGGTAGAAAATTACCTTAGAATGAAAGGTGAATAGGCGGAAAGAAGTGGGTTTGAAGGTCAGGTGTAGGCTAAGAAGTAGGACTTAGAGGTTACCTGCGGAGCCAGCTTCAATGTCTCTTCTAACAGCCGGTGAGATCCCTAAGCCACTGATCGTCGGACCAGCTACCTGGTCGGATACTGGGGGTATTTAGAAAAAAACAAATGACCATTCCAGCTATAGCGGACAGACTGCGCGTGGTGTTTCTGTGAAATAATTGTACAGTATTCCCCTCTATCTTTACATAGGTGATCGTCTGTGCTAGCAGGGAGCTCTCCCTGCTGCTGGAGACAAACTGTTTGCAAACCGATGAACCCTAAATGTATGCATTAATGTAATCAAAACCATATAGGCCTATATTTTTTCATAAACTGCAAATATAAATGAAAAACGAATTACAACGGTTACAAGTGAGATTGAAACAGTTAGGATACATTAACACAACAGATTATTTGACGTGGACATTAGGCCTATGTTATTTTAAGAAAATTTGGGGTGAAATAAAATATACAAGCGCAACTCATGCATTATTAGAAGAAAGCAGGGTAACCACATATAGGCTACTCTCAAAAACCAAGGGTTAGGCCCTATTTTGTAGTGAATTAATTTCCAGCTTAATTCTCGACAAGGGCGAAATACCGACAGTTAAGACAGAAGAGAAGAGTGAGGAACAGACAAACTTAAAGGACCAACTTCTTCGTCCCAGACGGTTAAAGTGCCAACTAAGATTACTTTCAGCCCCTCCGCCAATTGACAAAATAACTGTCTTTCGCACCTCCCATGCGAAGGTTGATGTTTTAACTGATCAAGGTTATGTTCTGTTGAGTACACTTCTGTGCGTGATTTTATAGATACACTCCTCTTGTAATCTGAGCTTTCTTCTTTGTACGCAGTGCAGCATTTCACTGATCTGCCCACAGTATTTACCAATCGGAGTGACTGAAGGTAAACATTGAATATGCACACTTTTTATGTCATTCAAAGTTCATTAACAAATCGTGGATTTCGGTTTCCCGAAATCTAAATATATTTGGGGTTATGAGTGCTTGTCCTTTAAAAAGGAATTTCTAAATGTATGAGAAATGAATAGCCCTTTATAAATTATTCTTAAACGGAACGGTGCCTTAGAAGAAGCAACTCTTAGGATGGTGTGAGTTAAGTCTAGCCAGTAGCTGCAACTTCACAACCCTCCCTCCCCCTCCTGTGCCCGCCCTTCGTATCGTTCTACGTCGACAGGTACAAGAAAAACTGCTGAAGGATATATAGAGGGCGTAAGTAGAATTAGAACCATCTCCGTAGAAACAATCATAGATCGACCCGGAAGGGCCTCACTTAATGTCCCTAAACTGGTACAAGACGACAGTTTACAAGGGAGGCCATTATAATCCTTCTGTTTACAAAGGCCGGTGAATGTTCATGATTTTTTTCATGGATAAAGAAAACATTGTAAAAACCCTCAGAAAGGAGTAAACAATAGTTTTAAGATACTCGTAGTCGATGGGGACAGCATTTTCTTGAGAAAACCGAGAAAATTACACGAGTTTCTTTCAATAATCTTCCCGAGATGGTGACTCCCTCCATTTTCAGGGGCTGCACGCAATGGCTGGTTCACCTATGGAGAATCTCCTGTAACACTTAATGAATCATAGAATATGCCGTGCCTGTTAGTTTTGATACTTTCGCCTCTCTTCGAACCTGAAATAGTTAGTATTTATGCCTTTAATCAAGGAGTCAAATTTTCGTTTAAATATCTCTGGGTGCCATTCATATTGATTTCATTTAATATTAAAAATTCTCCATAATAAGTTTCATAGCCTATAATATGGCAGAACTGGCCAAAATGTCTCCGGAAATTCGTTCAAATTAACAATGTAGAAAAGCCATAAAAATATTTTTTAAATACACCTTTCAACTCGTCTGAAAATAACACAGTATTCTTCAAGTTTGTGCTGTATTCCAAATAAAATTAGTTATCTTTTTCCATACAACTTGATGTAATTAGTTATGTTCCGCCATTATTGTCAAGCTGTTTCTTTCTAGCGTAAATTTACATGATATGGTTGGATCGTGCAGTGTCTTTGACTTTTTATCCGTGGTTCAGCTCCCAAACCGACCTACTTTTTTACGAAACATTGGTGTTATTTTCAACTCTAAAATAACTGCACACGCCCTCAGTATTTTTCCAAATAGCTTATCTAATCAAACGGGTAAAAGGCCGGCAGGTTTTTCGTCTCTGCATTTATGTCTGATCATATAAATAGTTTTCCAAGCCAGCCGTTTCTGACGAGTGACTTGATGTTTATAATCCCCCGGATCATTTCTGTCTCTTTGTGCGTTGCTGTCTCTCCCTCTCGCTCTCTATCCGAGTGCGTGATTCTTGAGGAGAAGAAACTCGTAGCCTATATGTCTTGTGGTTCTACGTATGTCGTGCAGTTGACACACTTTCGCGTTATTCTATGAAATCGCTCACTTCTTTTAGTTTGCTAAATGTGCCTTAAAGATTTAGGTTTCTAAGTTGGAAGTTAGCGAAGCTTACAGCTGGTGCAAAATGCTGCAATGTAGCGTAAAAGTTAGCACAACACACAGTGTGTAATCTTTGCGTTAGATAGAACGAAACGACGCGTCCGGGAATCTAAGGTGTTACCATCGACCGGCTTCACACCCAAAGTGCATTTAACGAGGTTTTTTGATTGGTTATTGCCTAGGAACACGCCTGAAGTTGTGACATGGAGTGAATTGTCTCGCACAGTTGAAAGTTGAATGTTATATGTTGGTGTGAATTTTGTTTCAAAAAGCTCCCCGCCGAGAGATCTCAGCTTAAAAACACAAATATATTAAATAAATGAGGTATTCACTGCCAATATCGGGCAAAATACAGGAATTCTGAAAATGAAAAGAATGGCTTACAAATTGGGAGCTCTTTTTTTATCAACAACGATAACTGAATAGAATACAAATTGTGTGAAGAAAAAGCCCATGTGTCGGCTGAATACCAACGGAAGGCTGATAGCGTAGAAAAACATCTCGTTAGTTTCTCTTATTTATGACAAGAATTCAAAATCAATAGACATCTCCTCATTCGTCGAGCGAAGAGTTCTTATTATGATAGCGCGGCAGTACCGGGCGAGAAGAGACACGGCATGCTCGCTCTCTTTGTAACAAAGACTGAACAAGTGCATCTAACCTTTGCGAAGATAGATCGATATTTTAAAATAGTTATGAAAACACAGAAAATTCGCTCTCTGTCGCACTCTTGTCTAATAAAAGGCTGCCGAACCCTGATGATGACGGTAAATATTTTTGGTTAATAGTGACCTTTATTACCTTTTTTTCTACAAAAGTCGATTTGAAACGGTTTTTGCTGACGAAACAAAATTTGCCATTTTCTTTTGTTTCGTTATCCAACTGTTGACGGTGATGAGCTATAGTTTTGCTTACGTCATTATGACATACAAACATCTGAAGCACGTACCGGTAGCTTTTGTCGACCAATAATTGGGCAAGTATCTATCTAAAAACCAAGTCCCTAAAGTGTGTAGGCTACCCATTCGCGAACATAAACTTGCTGATCAGAGGTTATTCTTCATGTCGGCCTTCAGTTTTCCCCCATCTTTGAATTATAAGCAACAGAGGTCGCTATAATCTCACAAAACAGTCGCACCCCATCTCGTCTCTATTTAAATTCTGTATTTCGTTTGTAGTTAAGTTAAATGCTGCGAGTACCACTAAGAGTGCACTATGTATACCCCTAGTGTAGCAGCAGGTCACAGTAGCGATTGCGAGTACACAATCTTGCATTAACGCTCATCTTAATATTTCAACATATTTGAATAAGAATTGTAAGAATTCGAGTCTGCGCAGAGTACGAACCGGGGGAAAACGAACTGCCATACGTATGAACAGTTTGCCAACGTTGACGGTTGTACGGCATATTCCTGATTCAGTTATGGAAAGTCTTAAAGAGGGGCTGAAAAACAGAGTCCGCTCAGCGGGGTAATAGGCCTAAGCAGTGCTAGTACGAACTGTAAGCAAACGAAGTTTGCGAGTACGAACTGTGTGACTACGATTACTGGTTGTACTGGAAGGAATAACATTAGAAATAGGAGGCGTTTTTAATACTGACAAATGTTTCCCAACCGTTAAGCAACTCTCCTCCCTAACCCACTTCCCTCACAAGGTAGTGAATTGAGACTGTCATGCTAGAGGAAGGGTCTAAGAAGACGGGGTGAAATGTTTTCCAACATTTTATGTATATTTTTGTTCCATATATCAGTTAAGAACAAAATAATAAGGTAACAGGCTAACAACTCTTCCTTCCGTAACAGTGCCACTACCTCTCAAAAAAAATCTATTAACTACCCCCGGGAGTTACTTAGCCACTAGGTTGGGCAACACTAATTTTATATTATAATCGTCTTTTCTTCGTTTTCTCCCACCATCATGAGTATCAAGAATTCTCCAGTAATACCCCCTCTCTCCATTCCTTTCTCCCCTCCTGGGTAACTCTCATTTGCCCATCCCCGTCACTCTTTTTAAGGGGCCAGACTTAGTAAAAGCATCTCTGCTTCCCTCTGGATTTTTCACCTTTGATGCTGTTATGTTTTCTTAATACGCTGTATTGTGCATTAATGATAATTGCCAGTTAGCTGGGGTGAAAAAATAAACTTGAAACTTGAAATCTCGTCCTTCCACAATGAATACCGGCATCGTCGTCATTATTAACCCTTTTCAGCCATCTTACCCATTCCATCCCCATGACCCTTCACCAATCCCTCTTACCCCTCCGAGCCCATCCCTCTTACCCCCTCCCACCATCATCCTCTGTGTTCCAATGACCCACGTACTCATCTCCCCTCCTTTTTATATTCATTCATGCATAACCATCATCATCATGACAATTTCCATCACTATACCCACCTTGTTCATCAGCGTCATGGTAGGGACATCGTCGCCATCATTAATAATTCGTCATTGCCACCTTTTCGCATTACCTTAGCTAAACATAATTTCAAGAGTGCCAATCGCATATTGATTGATGGGGCTGTCTCGCCCCGTTTTGCCGCCCATCCTTCACATTTTTTTAACCAAACCGAAAGAAATGAATTCCCCGATAGACCAAGCGGTTCTCATTTCGTCTAGTTTTGAACTTTCTGCCGTTCCGATTTTCCGACGTAACTTTGCACTTTCCCGGCCGGCTGAAAGTTCCAATCCCTTTATTTGAGTCAGAAAATTGAAAATGTTCATCAATAGGCGAGTTAATATGACGAGGTTTTATAGGTTTAACTATTAGGAGCATAAACAGAAGAAGAATGAGTTAAATTCTTTCTTTCACTTCTTCTAATAAAGAAGTCTAAACACGAGGGAGCTAAAGAAGGGATTGCTCACGCCTGGTAGAATTCATTCTTTCCGCATGTTAGGCCCGCCGCTGAGTCCCCGTAGCACAGATGGGTAAATACGGGGAACCAGTCAACGGTGAACGACGGCTAGAAACTACTCCCGGATCCCTTTGTGAGTTAAATTGAAGCTATTGAATCATTTTTCAAAATTTGACAGATTCGCAATTAAATGATTATCTTGCCTGCACCTTTGTCTTATGAATTCTGGCTTTAACGCATTGAGAAAGGAATGACTAGAGTGGTAAAAATGATATTAAAATTCCTCTACAGTGTGCCTTCACATACCGGACTTGAAGTGTGAGTGCGTGGTGAGTGCAATGTTGTCAGTACGCATACAGGTGTAATGTTATTGTGGTAATGAATACCAACACGAGATGGAGTTCAAGTCTTTCATTGAAAAGGGGTGTTTATTAGGACAGAAATTAAGGCCCATGTTACCATTATAGACGGATAAGGCGGGGGCACTGTGCCCCAGATGCCTGGGTAACCTAAAATTGGGGCAGAATCTGTTGAAATATTGGACAAACTACTTCTACAAGGCCTGGAGATTCGGACAAAAAAGTTATGCCCCTAATTTAAAATCTCATAAGCCTATGGAAACCGTCAGTGTTTAACTTGAGGAACATTTCCTCCCCCACCCCCACCCCCCATGGTTACAACAAAGTTAAGGCCTAATATTATTCAGTCCACCAGTCTCTATACCATGCTGATATGTTTGTACAACGACGTAACAAAATATAAAGAAATATGAGCAAATAAACACTCTTAAAACAGTTGGGTAAACTTTTACCCAAGGTTGGGTCCGTATGCCACCTGATAAAATGTTGGGTAAAAAACTGCCCAAAGGTCGTCAAAAGGATTCCCATGGTGGGAAAATTTTCCCCAAGTAAAGAGTAATATTGAACCAACCTTTGTTAGTTCCTTACCCAACAGTTTAGGAGGTGGCATACGGACCCAACCTTGGGTAAAAGTTTACCCAACTGTTTTTAGAGTGTACAATTTGCTATATGTTCTTTTCGTAAACAATTGATAGCACTATAATGTTTCATTCCTTAACCCTTTTTTGTTCAGTAACATTTTACAGTGTTTTGTTTACAACATTTTTGCAGTATAGGAAGCAACATGTCTTTCAACAGCTAGCCAGCAATCTGAAGGGTCCCCAAAACGGCGACGGGTCGTTTAATTTAGACAATTTAAGGTCGTGATTTAAAATATTGGGATTTTGATGGTAAAAATTGATAAATGTAAACTGTTTTCTTTTTTATTGATAAGAAGTACCGTACCGTAGAGGATATGCGTTTTTTGACGAAAATGTGAAAATTTTTGGTTCAACCGTGGAATCTGCCCGAGACGTCTGGGATTACATACTTTATCATACGAATAGGAGACCCCGACTAAATTGGCCGTCTCTCCTTCTTAATAATGAGATTATTAAATCATCATAAAAGTATAAAGGAAAGGTTGAACTGCATGGCAGGTTTCGTCATCAACCGCACCCTTCTTAATTTCGAGGAAAAATCTTCATAAAAATTTGTTGACGATGTCTGCAACCTTTAGGACAGAAGTTCAGATTGAGCTAGAGAGTGTACGGTAATTAAAATATTTCACAAGTTGTTCGTGTCGTCAATTTTGTGATTTAATAACGACGGTGTTTATTGGCTTTTCGAAGTGTAAAGACCACGAGATTGTAAAATAACTCCACCGTTTTTTTTCTGGTCCCTATGAAAGTGATCTACAAGTAAGGTCGTTATTGCGGATGGTAGGCTATGTGTGTAAGACACACATCAGCAAAGCACGTTGCTAAATCGTCGTTGGATTTTTAGAAACTGTAAAATTTCGACTCTATACTCACTCCCGACATGCCTTTTCTAATTAAATTACCCTAACATGTCTACATTTATATTCATATTACTTGTAAGCATCCGTTTAAGTCTTAATGTGCGTTGTCTTTGCCTAGGAGTTACCATAGTTACATTTCAAGAGCGTCGTGCCAAAGGCCTTTCAGGTGGATAGGCTTCGTTAGGCTAGTCGTCAACAATACCGCAGTATATGCATTGAATTTGCTCTCTGCGTACCACTTTATCATGCAAGACCTATCCAATCTTTATGCTCCATTTGCTTTCGTGTTTCTATTACGTACCAGTGTTGCTCTCCATTTGAAGCTTTCAGCTGTTTGTTTTCATGTCCTTTTATGGGACCTTTTGACGCCATTTTGCATTGTTGTTTTGATAACACTTTGCAAGGTGTGAAGGTCATAACACGTCATGTATGGAAAACGGTGGTGAACCACACACACTGTAGATATGAATCTGAAAACTGTGCCATATTTTGACCTTTGGTTTTTCAAAGCTTTGAGCTTGGTTACACTTAATTTACGAAACTTTTGCACAAAGGTGTTTAACGTTTCTATAAACCTTTCATTCAATCTTTTGTCAAGCGAATTAATTGCACACATGTTTGAGTTGGTGGCGCACGGCTCGCAGTGTGAAATTAATACCTGTTAATTGTGGCACTTTACTAAGTTGGGCCATTCTCAAAAATTGTATGCAAAAATTGACTTATAAGTTATGTGGTTTTCATATGAGATTCAGTTTCGAATTGCTTTTAGGAATAATTTACTCAAAACTTTATTAAAACGTTGGACACCAATGTGTTATTAATCGGTTCAGGGCCCTACTTCATAAAGATTAATATTGTACTTTACATTCTCAAGACATTTTAAGGCCTTTTAATACTCCTCTTTTGAACGCACCTTCGGTTATTACCCTAAACAAAATCACATAATGTTAACGATCCTGTTTGCATTGTTCCTTTAAAATTGTAACGTGCCAACTCTAAAAACAAGTAGGTAACACCAAGGTTAATTAGTCATATGAGATATCATTTTGACTAATCTAAGTTTAAATGATGCCTATATGACTAGTTAACGTTGTTTTGACTTATCTTTTTCAAGAGAGTAGGCTTGCTATTAAAATCAGTTTCTCCCACCTGGTCACGTCAATTAGTATTAGGCCTATTAGACAGAATCTTTATAGTCAAAACGATGCCCATATGATAAATTGACATTGTTTTGACTAATCTTTTCCAGAAGTGTAGACTTGCCACTAACATCAGTTGCTTCCCACGTGGTCACATGAAATAGTCATATGAGATTGAATCTTAGTCAAACCTATGCTCATATGACTAATTAACGTTGTTTTAACTAATCCTTTTCAATTATAGTGTAGTCTTGCCATTAAAATCAGTTGCTTCCCACATGGTCACATTAATTAGTCATATGAGACATCACCTTGACTACTCTTTAGTCAAAACTATATCTCATTTAACCAAGTAACATTGTTTTACCAATTAATGTTGACGAGTGTTTAGATGAGGACACTCTTTTATGAATCATATTTCACTATTTATCAGTCATACTTCAATAATAAATGATAACTGTCCTACAACTAAGTTTAGGCTTAGGGTTGACTTGACCATTGTCATCTGTCTTCCGCCGTTTATTATGATTCTGAATGATATGATTGAATGATATGATTGTTAGGTACGAAGCATGCTTTGAACCTAGCATTTCTGTCACAAATATATTGAATAAAATCATTAAAGTGCCATAAAATTAATCATACTCGATACTTTGTCTTGCCGTCAAAGTGATAGGTGAATCCAACTTTTAAGTTTACGACCGCGCCTTCTTAATAAACTAAATGTCATTACCGGTTTGTCAAATGATTATTCAAATCAGTTGTAAAGCGAAACTTACTGCTAGATAAGATAGATTATATCCTTGATGATAAATATATTGGTCTAATGGTCAACAATCAGATAATGTCAAATGAAAGAATCAAATGAGCACGGAACATTTTTTCTAGATGTGCATACAAGACCCATGGGCATATAGAAATGATAATTGCCAGAGTTATTCCAGTATTTTTCCCCAGAAACTGGTTTCCCCACTCCAGGGGGTTGCGGTCACCTAGCCCTCTTACTAATAGACACACGGGGTATAGTCCGAGCGGAATCATTTAAACTGCCTGCAACACCAGCTCTTCCCATAAACGACATCAATAATTATAATAAATAATACCAAGATAACCACATTTATCAATAGTTAACAATTAAAAAGTGAAATTAATTATGATAATAGTTTTTTTTTTTCAAAATGATGGCATGAAGGGGTAATACGATTTCTGCAGTCACCTGCACGTGTCGAGCAAGTGGTCATTAACAATAATAACATAAGTCAATCATGTGAGTAGATTCATTTAACAAAACTTTTGTCACTTTAAGTTACATATCATAATTTCAGTAGAAACGATCTTCAAAACACAATTAGTGTATATGAAAGCATTCACGATGTCGAACTTTCCATTAGTAATTATCAGTAAAACACCTTAAATGAAAGTGGTTGTCTTGGTTTCTAACTTTATCGCAGATGAAATGAAACCACTTTTTTTTTGGTCTCCATAATATGGGCACAATGGACCTACTTTTATAAAGATAAGTAACCATCCGTTTTCATAAACATCTTTGGCAGCAACTCATAAGTTAGTCATTATATTTAAATAGTTTATATGCTTTTAACTTAACACTTAAAGCAACTGACCATAAATTAGTTGTTCTGAGTGTGTTTTAACTATAGTACAATTGGACACCATTTTGTAATTTTCCACTGGTGAACATCCCACTGATAGTTTTGCTTATTTTCTTAAAAGAGAACCATAGACCCTTTTCCAAATAGCAATTACAAAGGATTGTGGGATAGCATTTTGGTCTGCATCATTCTTATCCACAGTAAAATGCCATTGACAAAAATTAAAGCACACAAAAACTATCCCACAATCCTTTGTGACTGCTATTTGGAAAAAGGTCTATGGACTGATTATCACGTTTTACCTTTGAACTAGACATACGTCCTGATCTACGGAAAAAATTATATATATCTTAAAGAGTAATGTAGAATTAAAAGTTCACTATCTTTTATCAAGAGTTTGGTATAGTAGTTAATTAATTAAATTTTAACACACTTAGTATTGCAGACATTTTTCCATTTGGCTACTAAACATTCTTTTATTAAGAATCGTAAAACTGGTTTTCTCAGAGTAATGTTAAAACTTTTAATATCGACCTATGATTCTTGTTTATCGAGGGATACTCCGCGCATTGGTAGAGAAGACTCGTATAGTGGTTTACGTAAACAACCAGGCCAGCAATCTCCTAACGCCAATGTCGGTGATTCTTTTGCCCGTGGTTGCCGGGAGGCGAGAAGCTCGTTCGCCTTCCCCATGGATGCGTCCGATCTCTTGTTCTGTGAAACAACGTTATCATTTTAAGCGGAAAATACGTTTTCTATTCTCGTCCGCCTTTTTTCGACTGTCAAAAACGTAAATGGTAATTCGAAACAGCATTTGGTCTCCACTCGTGTGTAAAAGCAACATGGGTTTAAATTTTAGCCAGAAGCGTTCGGTCGTTGAGAATAGATAAATAAATGCTATATATGTTTATAAGTTATTTTATGATGATGTGATTTTCAGGCCAAATTTTCTACTCAATGAAACTTCCCTCACTGTTGATCACTTTTATGGGCAACGGTACCTATTCGCCTGTGGCAAACACTGCTTAGTCAAGTTGAAGAAATATTTGCATGTGTGTCAGTAAGCAAGGTGTGTTAGGCAAGTGTGTAGGCTTTAATCGTCCCACGTGCAAGGTTAAATGCCTACACGCAAACAGATTTATTCTCATTGATAAGACTACTCTGACAGTTTCATTTTATTTGGATCACCTTGAACTTCCATTATTTATATTCTAAAACAGGTGCTAATAATGATATTAGCTATCACAATCTGCTCATATTCACGCATGCGCACACCAGTTGCTATAAAGTACAGTTCAGACTTATAACGTCATGCCATACCGTCAATAGACAGGCTAGCTTGTTAGCGATTTTCCACGTTTTTGCACTCCTCTGGCAAATTAGTCCAAACATGGAAGTATTACCCTAACAGGGTAATACTTCCATGGTCCAAACTACTTTCCTAACTAGTCGTACATATATGTCAACGGTATGACTTTATTTTGTCGAAATGATACATCAAATGACAAGTAAATGTTGTTTTTACAATTCATTTTTAAGAGTATTTTATCAGTCACTTACAGTGTTTTGAGGTCAGCAGTGTACACTGTAGCTGTCAGTGGTAGATTTATATTCAAACATTTTTGGGGTTTCAAATCTATCGCAACCTAAAATTGTTGATGACCATTTAAATGAATCAAATGCCTAATAATTCATATTACGCGGAAACTTGTGGTGTCTCTGCGTTAACTCTCTCCTTAGCGACCCTTCTACCAACCCATTCTAAGCTCCTTCCTCGTCCTCCCCTGACATTATCTATGTAAAAAGATGCGGTAAGTCCGTGTCATACCGAATACCTTAATATGTAGAGATAAACATTTAAAACATAACTACAATAAAGTTAACTTTAACTTACACCAATAATGGAGATGGCATGACTCTTAAACTTTTGGTCCTGGCCTTATTCTAATCCCTTAAAAACTCTTTCACTTTTCTTCCCTTATCCAGTTTTTATTCATTTTAATTCATTTGTATGCATTTTAATCAACATTGTATTTTTTTCTCTTGCAGGTCTCTTCAATAAATCGGGTGCTTCGAAATTTAGTCACAGATAAAAACATGGGCCACGGGGACATGTTCGATAAACTACGCATGCTCAATGGGCAGTGGCCACGCCCAGGAGCACCTTGGTACGCCCCCAATTCCCAGATGACCAATTCATTGGAAAACTATGTAAAGAAGGACGGTAAGCCATTTCAAAGACTTTTTTAAAATTTAAACCAAAGTTGCATGTTGTGTTTAAAAGAAAAAACACAAGGAAAAAGTACTTTACTGTCCCAATTTTGTTTAAAAAAGGCAAAAAGATTACCGTGTCGTATATTTCTCATCTGATTGGCGCTCACTTTTTGTAGAATACTAATCTAATCTGCTACACACCGTCTGTCTTTTGGAATTACATTAGGGCGACCAGTTTGGCGCGCAGAGATGCAATCATTGTTTTATCCCATTTAAGGATTCCATTAAAGCGATACTGCACCGTCAGACCTCATACAGACAGTTTCAAAAGAAAATCGAAAACATTCTGAAGGAGTAAGGCCATATGCCGTCACTGATAGATTGGGAGCCACATTGGACGGCAAATGCTACATAAACCATACACAAACTATACTGTATTGCCATGCGCTCGCTCATGTTTTGCATTTTCCCATGCATCCTATTGTAATTTCATGATGTTGTAATCAATTTAAAGAAAAAAATTCGCTTGAGGACGTACTCAGTGCCCACGAAAATTGGGTCACGTTTTATTGGTAATGTACACATATGTATCTTTAAGGGGGTTACTGTGAAGTTTGATTTTATCAGTAGATTGTTACAGAGATAACAATACTCGCGTTAACTGTACAAATCTTTGATATACGTGTTCTTGAAAATTACGTCCTCTCTCAACTTGAAACGTCGCATGTCGGTTTATCTGGGGTTTGTCGATTGAATAAACCCGCAAAAAACGTCAAATTTTACCTCGATCTTGAAGAAGAAAAATGCTTACTGGTCCGAAATAATCTCATCACCGCATGGTTACGGGGAGGCATGCGGCTTTTTATTTGACAGTAGTAGTATAGTCGGAGGAGATACACATCATCCGTTGAACGTCATGGCCCATTCATAAGATTTTACAAGATGGCTTTTAAGGGAATCTCAAGATATCATTTTGGCGCCTTCGACCTTCCATCTAATCGCAAAAAAAAAAAAAAAAAAAAAACGAAAACGAAAAAGAAAAAAAAAAACATGCGACCACTTTTTTTTATCTCTGTCACAAATATAGCACTTGTTTGCAGGTGAAAAATGATGGAAAAGCTCCTTGAAAATCCTCGTGGTTTAGAAATTCTCTATCAATGTTATAAAACCATGATAAGAAAAGAAATTAAGAGGAGTGATTGGCTTTGTTCGAAAAAATTTGGTCCTTCGACAAAATTTTAGATCAGTTTGGGTAAACATATTCTTTCATAGTAACGGAAGGAATGTGGGGCCACAAACAGACCTCCTATCATAGAGCACAGTACTCAAGTGAAGCTACAAAATAGCACCAAGTCTAAAAAAATCATTTTTAATTGAACTCGTTCACTCATAGAGATTAAAAATGGAGTAATTTAGTCAATTCTTTGCAGGCTCGTAGCCAAGGGGGGCTAAGGGGGCAGCCGCCCCCCTTGAGCATATTTCTTGTACTTTTTAATGATTTTTCATGATATTGCTAGTAACTCAAAATAAAAAAAATGTTTAGATGCAACTTACAAGGCCTGGGAAGTGCCATTTCCAGCGACCTGGGAGGTATTTTTGGTCAAATTTTCTTGGCACTTCGCGCCAACCTATGGAGGCGTTACGCTTAGGTAGTTTGTCCACAGGCTGCCCCCCCCCCCCCCCCCCCCCGCTGGCAAATTCCTGGCTACGCGCATGATCCTTTGTGCAGGTCTCTCTTTTTACAGTTTTACGAGGTTTAAAAGTTGTGACCAAACTGTGCAACATAACCTATGTGTTGCCGACATCGTATCAATATAATCTTATAAAATTAAAACGATATGGACAACGCCTAAGTCGTGGGGTCAGGCTTACCAGAAACACTCCTTCTTGTTAACAACAAGCGCTATACTATTACAAACATTATGTAATCGGGAACTTTGCCTTCGAAAATTCTGCTATACAGCAGTAACAATTCACGACTGTACTTTTCCTTTGCATTTTTCACCTCGGACTGCACTTTTGAGGTTTATCTCAAAAACAAAAATAACAACATGCCGTCATGCCAAATTCTTTGGGATCTATAGGTTTCTCGTCGATTTTCTTTCGACTAATCCCCCCTCTTTTAAATCAGAACGGGTTGTTCGAGGATTTACTTCACAACGGTAACACAAGGGCAGGGTTTTACATCTCAAGCCGACCCGTCCTCATAGTTTTTCTTTGGTTTCGGTGTAACCCGCTTTTTGACTTTAGCCATTGTCCATGATAAAACAGAAAAGAAAAAAAGTTGTTTGAAAGAATTTCCCTGCACCTCCGTCAACCCGGTAGACAAGACGGAGACAGAAAGTCAGCTAAAACTCAGGTTTATTTCTATCAAGCAAGGACTATGGGAGAAAAAAGTCATTTGCCTTGGGCATTGCGCGCCCACAAGAGAATAGGTATTAGGGATTGCAAGTCGTAACCAGTTCTGTTGCAGAAGATCGGTAAATTTACGGCAAATGGCTGGGAGCGCAGGAAGCTACGACAGCTGTGCGACGGGGTGTTATGTAAATAAAGGCTCCTTAAAAGTACAAGCCGATCTCATGTCTCTTAAATCCTAAATTAAAAAAGATAAGTAGGAAAAAGAAAAGAAATCGAAAAAGTTTAGAAATAGTGTACTTGTCGTGGATGAAGATTGAACTTAGCAGAGTGTCACCTACTTTGTCATATTTTAAGAAGATCGCGTTCGTTTAATATTTATTTGCTTTTTTGTTTGTTTGTTTGTTCGTTTTTGTGGGTAAAAAGGATTTTTTATGTTTTTTTTATAAGTAATGCAACGTTATGACATTAAGTGCTTACATGTTTTAATGGATGCTACAAAATAAGGTTATACGTTTAAGAAAAAGCAACGTTTTACGACACATTTGATTCAGCCCACTGAGCGGGCGGGGTATTTGGTGAAGCTGATAAAAAAGGGGGTCGCTGAAGTCAAAGAAAGCCGCTCTAGAGGGATTTCATGTGACGTCACGCGAGTGGGATTGCCAGGCACTAGGGCAAAACACACACACAGTAAGCGTATTTACAGCACACGCGCAAGGCATAACCATAGATACTACTGTGACACAACGGACGCTTGCCCTTCAGAACCAGAGACGCGCGATCACGTGACGTCGGTGAAACCCCTCTATAGGTAAGCTTCATGCCACTATTTATATGGATGACCTGTCGATTGTTTCACTTATTTTGTAACCATGTACGGTTTGAATGGAAATTATCGTTGTTTGTTTCATGTTTGCTTGCTTCCTTATTTGTTTGTTTGTTCGCTAGCTTATATGATTATTTTCTGCCTGTTGGCTAATTTGATTGCTTGTTTGGTGGTTTGCATGTTTGTTCGTTGGTTGGTTGAATCGTTTATACTTTAGTTCATTTCTTTGCACAAAATAAAACAAGCGCGATATGTTTACATAAACGATTAGGTATTAAAGCCAAGTTGCACATTTAATAATTTACGTAACCATAACTAATGCAATTAGCAGTTTTCATTTTCAACAGCAATTATGAGTCAAGTTGTAGAGCATTAATTCTAGTATCGATCAGGCAAATGTAGCTATTGCATGAAATAGAAATCTGGTCCGCAGATCATTTTCGGTAGAAGTTTTCATCAAGACTTTTTGACATTCTCTCCATTTTAATGGTAAAGACTTAGGTAAATCTTATCCTTCCTCCTTCCCCTGTTGAGTATTTTAGTTCACCTTCTGACAGCTGGAGAGCTGTTGCGTGAGAATAAACCGGTCTTCAAAGAAAGGAAAAGAAGAGAAGAGATTTTAAAATCAGTCTCTCAAATCGCCAAGGGCAATAAACAGGCATTGTGGAGAATAGATGTACGAGGGAGAATGGACTTAACAATTGAATTGTTTTATCGCAGATAATTTTAATGTGATACAACAGGTATCTTGCGTAACTTGATATATTGGTCAACTGGACAAAATGTGGCCCAAGGGGGTTTGCTTATGACATATAAATAATGCTTTTAAAGAATGTACAATAATTTGCAGTGGAAATAATTTATGATTGAATAAGCTATCTCTAGTCATAGGTTCACAAACTTCACGTCATGGAAGCAGATGTTGAGAATTGGGGGTGCGATATTTCGGTGATAGCCGATACATCGGCCTTCGGTGGAATTTCGGTGATAGCCGTACATCGCTCGGAGAAGGACTGAATTTCGAGAAAGATCGGGGGCGCTAAACCGGGTATAAGACAGTGCAATAAACATGGAAGTCTGAAGAATATGTTAGCCTTTGCCTGGATGCACTAAGTTAATTTTCAATGCACTTGGGATATGTGGCACAAGATACGATAATTACTGACAATTATTAAAAGTATCATTTGAAATGAGACAGAGTGTACAAAAGACGTAACAGGCTCAAAAGTACAAAAACCCATTGTAAAAATCCCAGTTTTAACCCATTGTAAAAAATCCCAGTTTTAACCCTGACACGAGTTTTGTACAACCGTCTCGTAGGTTTGCTAAGACGCAAGAACTTTTGATTGCACGACCCCGTTCGAACCGTTTTCCTACTATTTCCAATCTATAACTTCGTAATCAGCGCCAGAACGTCACTTGTGTGATTATAGTAATGGTGACGATGATTGTCTGGAAATATTCGCAAAATTGCCTGAAAATGCCCGAGATGTTGTAATGAAAAAATGGCAGAGGTTTCGCGTTCTCACCCTCAAAGACAATAACCACGGGCGGAAGGTAACCTCTCTCCCCAAAGTACAATCAACTCAGTCGTTACCAACTTAAAACATCGCTCCGGCATCGTCATCTTTTTTTTCTCGGCACTAATTCCGCGAAGTGGTGTCTTAAAAAACGAAATGAACAAATATAGGTTTGTTGACGAGAAGGAGATAGTAAAAGAAATAGAGAGAGTGAGTAAGAGAAAGAGGAGAGAGAAGCCCCGGGGGTGTCGGGGGATGGTTGACGTGTAGTTTTGTCCCAGGGTTATTTTGTGGTGTGTTTACTTTTCACCGGTGGAAGGTCGCGTGTGCATGCAGGGCCGCAGGTGAGGAATAACCAACGACAATATTTATGAAGTGGTTGAACAACCAATCAGAGGTTCATTTGTAGAAGTGATAGGTTCATCGCAAACACTTTAGGGCGGGAAATCGAACAATTTGATTAGAACCTGTTGTAGCCATGGTGATGATGATTGAAAATGTTTTCTGGGACAGATTTAATCGTTTGCGAGCAGTTTTAAAACTGACGCAGAAGTGGAAATGGCCGGGCCTTACGAAAGGAAAGTTTGTCGTCGCTGATACTTGTGTCAGGAAGATCCCTAGGTTTACCGGCCATTGTTTTTCGAATATAAAATCACAGATTTAATAGTAACACTCGTGGAATGGTTTTCCTTTCTTACTATCGGTCATGTTTTGCATGCTATGCTCAGATATGATGTAAAAACTTACAGAGCAAGTTAAACAAGCAGGAAAATGATCCGATGGCTTTTGAAAAGCAAAATACCTGGCGACGGTTGGCATAAAAATTCAACTTTTTATCACATATTTGAACTTAAGATTCTGTTATGTGGGCAATGAACAAATGATTATTTGATCGGAAACTTTGAATGTCTAGTAAAAAGAAATAAAGTATTTATTCAAAGAAGTCATTAAAATGCTACCAATCAGCTTCAATTTAACCTCTGTCGTCATTAGGCTTTTCAGTATTGTGATAGCATGCACTATTTATCAATTTTGGCACGAACGGCGTCCCGTAGATCTTTGGATGGGAAATTCAGTGAAAATTTTACTCATTTATAATCTTCAAGCAAATGCTATTGACGAGAGAAAGTTTGTTTCCTGCCTCATGAAAATTGTTTTTAAAATTTTCAGTGTACCGAAAAACGAGAGAAATATCAGTAGCCTAACTTGGCAAGGATAAGTGCCAGACTTAATTGAAATTGGCTTGATAATAAAATCAAAAGCGATTTGGATTTTATCCCTTCCTGCTCTACTCTTTGAAGCCATAACCGTTGATGCTATCAATTATTATTTGAGAGCAGACTTAACTATACCCAGTTCCGCCTGTATTTTTCTAATTCAAGCAAATCCATCTTTAATAGTTAGACTTCCTATTATTTATAAGGTCACACTTCGATTTTTCGCCAGATTAAACCATCTCAGACCCGTGTCAGTGTCCCCATCACGTGACGTTTCCACATTCATTGATAAACTTGATTGAAAAATTATTGTTCATTAAAAGTTTGTACAATTTGTATTCTTTTATTTTTCATCCCATCGTTCGAGTGTCGAATAAAAGCTGAGCATATATTTCACAAATAATACCACAGATGTGACACTCGAGCATTAAAAAGATGATCCAGTCAAAATAAAAATTAAGGTGTAATTCCCACCAGTTTAAACCTTTCTCAGGGAATCGTACATTCATGAAGGGACCATTGAGCCATTGTAACTGATTTTGGCGAAACTTCTATTTAGACAAACCACGAAGCGCATAAGAATTGCCGAACAAGGCGAGAAATTTCATTTACGGAAGATCCCCTCGCCAAATACATATCCTGTGAAATTCCATTTTGCGAAGACTTCTTTAATCACTGACGAGTTGGCATATAGTCTGGCTGATATTTTCTGGGTGACTTGTCACCGTTATGCAATTAATTCAAGTTCAGGAAAAAAATGGTTGACGAAATAGGTGGAGAAGGGATTCAAAGTGATGGATGCCCCTATGAGCCATCATAAGAAGGGTCATTTCTGCCACGCGTGTTTACATCTCTATAATGATTGTGAAGGCGCTGCACATGTACATGGGTGTGGGTGGCAATTGCCTCAGTCAATTTACGTCAGGTATTTTTAAGATAATTGTGGTCTGGTTTCTACCCCAACGCCCCCTGGTGTTCCCCTTCCTCTTAACGATGATCTTCTACACAAATATGACGGTATGTGCAAACACTGTACGTGAAGTCTTTTGACCGTAAGTTTGTATGCGTTGTTCGCAGCAGTCAAATTGTTACATCAACGCAAATATTTAATAACTCAGTCCATCAAGTTTAAATTGAGAGTTAAGTTTACCTAGTTGTTAAAGTGCAATATTTTTTTTGTTTAATAAGACGGAAAATCAAATCCTTTAACTTAGTATCATTAGTGTTGGGCGAATTGCATTCCCCCCCCCCCCCCCAAAAAAGGAAAAAACTGTCTTTTTGAGAAATAAGGTTGCCAATAACTTGGCTTAGTAACATCATTACTGAAACCCTGCTCATCTCAACAGTGGCGTAGCTACGGGGTGGCATGATGGGGCAAGTGCCCCCACGACAAAGCCGTATCACCCCACGTCCCCCCTGTGGAAAATTTTGGAATATACAGTTTTATATATTAGTCCTATAGAGAGGGAGAGAATTAAGAAATTGTGCCCCACAAGGAACGGTTCGTGACCACCCCCTGCCCCCTGCTCAAAAAGTCCTGGCTTCGCCACTGCATCTTAGGTTGGTTGTAGCCTTAGGCTGTTACTATGCGTTCTTGAATTGCTAGCGAAATCTGTCCACTTTGGCTTTCAAAGTGATAAAATGGCCGACAGAAAGAATAGAGACAAAATGAACATCAACTCATCTGCCCTAACACTTTGTAACACTAAGCAAGATATCTGCCGATGACCGCCGTATGATTACTGCCACAAAGCCAACAAACCGCAGAAACTTGTTGCAACCGTCGGTACGAGCTTCCGTAGAACGAATTAGTGAGCGACCATAAGCTAGCGTGCGAAGTCTGTGAAAAGTTCGAGGGAAGGTCACGGTCTGGATCCAAGATCTCGCGTGGCACGTTATTCTCCAACCGGTTCTCCCGTCTCTATCTTATCTCTAACTCCCCAACTTTTAACTTTCTTCGCTCGAGGCTCGTAATTACTCGCTTGCTCGCACACCATGTCAAATACAATCACTCCCCTCCACAGACTTTTTTCCACCAATTTCACACATTTTCCGACTGAAAGGGCGCACACCACTAATACTACTGTCCACTTTCCTTCACTGTTTGTTTTGACTCTTAGCTTATGAAAGCGTCAGCCTGCTTAAACGCGAGGCGATTTGTTTGGTGAACTAACGATATTTTAAGAGAGGAATTTAGGAAGATGTCCACGTATGTAAGTAGAACTATATGCATGATCATAGTTAAAGGGGAACACTCCTTTTTTATGCTGCACCCCAACCATACAAACTGTTGAATAATTGATGACGTCATACGTTATCTCCACCAAATAAAGACCGCCTCGCTTCAACGAAAGTTCTGCATTCCCATCTTACAATCTCATAATTGTAGGAGTCTACCCTACACCTCTTCCCTAGCAAACAAACACCCGTTCTTCCTGCATAGCATTTGACCTGACGACAAGCCAGACGTACAGGTAAAATTTAATTTCGAGAATGACCATGAACCAAAACCGTCGCTATCCTTGGATTTTTTTCGAAGTAATTCCTATAGTCTTTTTCTTTTGTTCTTTTTGCATAATGAAGAGCACTTATCATTAGTAAGAGCCAAAACTTAGTAGAAGTAGATGATAACCTACTTTGATAACGGGACAAAATGCTGGAAATTTTTAGTGTCCGTTCTTTTTCCCATGAGGAACTGTCTTCATTCAAAGTTGTTAGTTTTCTAAGCTTTCCCCTCATCTTTGCGACTTTGCCCTAAATTGTAGTAAAACTTTAAACTGTGATAATTTACACGTTCATCTCCAAAAGAACGCACAGTGCTGTTACAATTAGCTGCCTAACCCTAATTTTTAAGGGTACTTATTATTTTACTTCATAATCTGAGAAACCCGTACCCAGGAAACTTGATTTTTAGCGTGAAGATGTTTCGTTGAAAAGCCAGCCAGCCTCCACCTTTCAGCCTATCTCGGGAATCTCTCCTCACTTGGTGCAAAATGCTGCCGATGCGTAAAAATAAAGATCGCGAAAGCGACGTAGTTGTCAGAGCTTCACGCAATTAGAACAAATATAGAAGCTTAAAAAGGAAAAAAAGAGTCTTCCTTCTAATAATTCGGAAGTTTTGGCCACCTCGTCCTTTCATCTCGTCAGGATTTCTGCATTCTGGTTTAGGCATGCGGAATTAATGCACGACGCGCGCTCCAAGTAAGACTTCGTACAAGACTAAAAGAGGGCAAAGCAAACACACGAGAAAAGTGTGGACAGGGCTGATAAAACGTTCATCCTACGAGTGGGGGGAAGATGTTATTTCAAAATTCCCTCAACTGACTGACTGCCCGTCTGAGAGATATCACACTTCGACAACCAGGCACCTCAGTGCCAATGGTTGTATTTTTATTTCTGTACTTTACCAACTGGCTGCGTTTTTCTTTGGCTTGATTTATTAATTGTAATGGAAGATTAAAATATGGAGTGTAAATTAATCCCAAGAACGATTAGCCCGTAGATAAATATTAATAAATATTTGAAACATCTTAAATATGGATGCGATATTCAATTGTTCACTTTTGTGATTTCGGCAGCTGCTCTTGCCTCCATTCATTGTAATAAGTTTGTCAGTAAACTATGTTTACCAATATCGTTAATTCAACTACGATTTAATAACAAGACACGTTGCTCTTCAATAGAAATATCAGGGAGTTTAGTAGTTATATTTGGCCAATATTTTTGGTACTTAATGTTATAGTTGGTCACTTAACTTTGACTAAATATATTAATATTAATTGAATTCAAAGGTAAAATCATTACACAGCTTCAGTGCCGCTATGAACACCTAATCTGTGACTCTAAAACGTTATCTCTTAAAGCAAATATCGGTGTGCCGTACTATAGTTTGGATAGGATCTTAGCTGGCTGCAATATCTAACCTTTAAAGTGTTTTGTAATCAAAACAAAACGTCTTGATACCTTTAAGAAACTTTTTGAAAGAAGTTAAATCAAAATCCTTAAAGGTCAAACATACCTTAACCTCAAAACAAATTTCTATGATGAATCCACAAATAGGAAACAAGTTAAAGCCGACAGGATTATCATATCAAGTGTCGTTCTTCATATAATCTGCTTATTCCAATAAATCATTGTATTACGTCATGATGACATATGATTGTAAGCAGACTAACATTTTCAACAAGTTCAAACTGTCATAGTGGTATTGTACTTTGATCATGGAGTGGTTATGTATTACAGTGATTTATCTGTGGCTTATTTTTTGGATTTGAGTGTAATCTAGACGAAAAACGTTGCACTCACTTTGAAGAAGCTGGGTTAGCCTACATCTGCCACTGCGATGTATAGATGGAGAAGTACTTGCAATATACGTAATAAGACAAGCAGAACTGTAAACAGCAGACCGGTTTAGTTTCCAGTACAGTAGTTGAAATCCAATGCGTGGGGTCCATGGCAAAATACTAGTATGTTCAACCAAGTGACGTTTATCAACACATACATAAATATGCATATATAACCCTCGTTATTTTACAAACAATATGTGGAGCGGGGATTGGGGATTATGGCAACATAGGTGTACATGATTTAACACTCAACATGATATCATTCATGATAATAAGTCTAGAGACTTCTAACCCTAACCCTATTTCATGTCTCTACCCCTAACCTAAACTAGAGACATGATATCAGGCATAATATGTACATGTCTCGAGACAGAAATGTGATACCTTACAAAACAAAACGTAAGGATTGGGTGTATTTTAATGACAACTCATAAATATGCATAAAATGTATGAATATCCGAATTATAATTGAGGAGCACTAACTAACACGATAAAAAAAGTCAAAATCAGGCAATACCGAAATACAAAAGAACATACAGCTTAAACAAACTTATTCAGAATAGGGAAGAATCTTTCTGTTTGTTGACGATCTCTTTCCACGGCTTTTATTACTTAACTCCAGTCTTTAGTGAAGCTTCCAAAGATTTTACGTTTTTCGCGTGCCGGTTCAAGGTTACGAATTTTATGGTTAATTGGTTAGCTTTTGTCAATTCTAATTAAAGATTGAAGACAGCGCTAAGTGTGTATCAAAGGTAAGATTGAAAGACCTAGATATCATATAAGACACTAGATAGAGCTACGCGTATAGATAACTCTTTTGTCACTTTAATCGGTTTAATGATTCGCTTTAAGTGTGTCCCTTTTTTGTCTCTTATAATGAAGTTCAACAGAAAAGAACCTTGGCAGTTTCTCCCTTCCATTTGAAGGAAAAGCATGCGGCTGTTTAAATCAACAATTCCTGCAGAAACCGTCCATTTAAAAGCAGTCCGCAAACAGTTGATTGAAATCGATCGCGGAACTGGTTCCATGAATCTTATGTTGCCGCCATGACGTCATAGAAGATTATACCCCTTTGCTTACTAATTAAGGAGAAACACACGGTAGAGATTGTCACAACGAAGTATTAGGAGGTGGATTTTTTCTCATCCCGACCCAACCCGACGCATTGCGTCCACTGCGGTCTATAATCAGCTGCCGTTTCATGCAACTCAACGAGACTGTACTTGATTCTCGACACATATTCTCTTTCCCCCTCTCGTTTCTAGCGACGACGCGATAGCTTGTTTTTTCAGGCCTCTGGTTCGAGAGCGGGTGGATGGGAAGCGAGCAAGCATTAGCCCAGTTCTGGTAACTTTGAACAAATACCTCGGCAAGAGGCCGTGGAGTGATTCATTTAAGTTGAATTAAAAAATCATTTCGTGGTGGTAAAAAAGAGGGAGAGAACCAAGAAATTAATATAATCTCAGTGATGACCTTATCGTACAGTTTCGATTTTATAAGAACTCGCGTAGGAAACATTGAGCGAGACCAGATTTATTTTAATTAAGGCCTATTCAATCGACGCTTAGAAACGTATATACCGAACTTCACAACAAACTGTGTATCTTTGCAACGGATTTAAAATGGAAGTGATTGCATTGAGAAGGCAAACGAGCGCAAATCTTTAGATGCCATTCTTATTTTTGACAAGACAGATGTGGTTTTTTCTCTCCACTATCGAATCAGTTCCCCACTTCCATGACTTTTGCTGTTGCCTTAACCATATCTAATAATTTCATTTGTAGAAAAGTTTTTCCAAAAAATGTTTCTTCTAACAATTAAAGATTATTTGATAAACATGATTTATAAACGGAAGCCAATTTGTTCTCCAATTTAAACTACTTTGACTCTAACTTTAAAGGGAGAATGCAGTCACCCCAATAAAGAATTGTACAGTAGACTATCCTATTTCCTGAATGGATCTTGGGAATCATGTGACAGTATTTTTCTCACTCAATTGTAAAATTTACAAGGAGCAGCTGCTTGGCTTACCTTGAATATGCAATATATATGTCCTGAAATATTAAGAAAGATACTTGGAAGAGAAATAAGAAGAAATTTGTGACATTCAGCTATTGTTTCAGAATAAGTTTGGGGCGACTGCTTTTGACCTTTAATTGAAGCTTTAAGTGAAAGTTTTATTATAGTCTGATGTTCATCAAAGATTCAAATAGAGTCGTTAGAAGCATTTGGTTTTCTTTCTCAAGCTTTTGCGACATTCTGTGCTACCCTGATACTCTATTTAGCCAGTCGTTACGTTCTCTCTCACCTCCGCTAGTGAAAACTACTAGCGGCTAGTGAAAACTAATTAGAAAAATCCCTAGAACCTTTAGAAAGGAAAACATTTAATAAAATATCGAAACAATTGTTAGGATGGTAGTCTTCTTCGCCAGTCGTTCATTTAGAGAAACCAGGCTGAAAAGAGACAAAAACGCATCGATCAAAGTTGGTCAACGATCGCAAATCCCATACATTATGGTAGACAATATTCCCTTTGGTCAGAGTCGTTTGTTTTTCATGCATATTAAACACAAACAAAACAATAATAAAAAGAGTTATACCCTTTTTTCGCTTCAAATAATTGAAGTATATTTGAAATTCCTTCTTTGTAGAACTGAATCGTTGAAGGATAGTTTGTGGAAAAGATGGATTATTAAGCAAAGGGTGTTTTTCTTCGCACAGTTTCCGCGCTGCTGTCACACCTTTCCTTCGATCCCAAGCTGTAGTCGCATGGATTTGTTTTCAGGCAAATCTACGGCTTGCAGGGTTCTGGTTGAGTGGGTAAACTTTGTTTTCGATCAGAAAGGGGAAGAGAAGGGAATTTCGTTTTAGAGACGAAATTCACTTTGAAAATATTCCAGGGAGGGGGAGGGGCCATGTTAAATCCCTTATTTTGATGCTCAACTGAGAAAATAACTAAAAAGGGATTTTTCAGTAAATATATGAAAGGATCATTTATTGATTGACGAGATTCATTTTTATCCTTAGTCTTGTAAACGTCATGTTAACATATTGTCTATGTTTAAATTAAGTACCTCTTTTTGCTTAAAATAGAATTTTCTTTTTCAAAAATAATTCCAGTTTCTTCAAGGGTGTTAACCTGTGTGTACAATACTTGGAAATTCTGTCCTAATCCTTTTTTCTGCAACAAAATCCAAAATTCATCTCACAGTTTCACACCATTGGTAGTTTTGAACAACCAGCATGATATAGGTTTATTGGTAAGCATTGTGAAAAATAACGGTTAGAACACAGAACGGGTCCATTTACAATTTTACATCATTTTATGCGTACTTCTTTACGGAAGGGGTAGTAAAGTTGTAGTTCTTTGACAGTGTGAGGTAACATACTCTCCATCACGCAATGCTTTTTTTAAATGAACATTATTTTCTTTTGACATACAGTATCCTCCCAATGTGAGACATTAGAAAATATATTGACCAATTAACACTCATAAGAAGTTCTACATCACAAACAAAAGATCCTGAAAAGGTTACTTTAGTATATCATTTCAACCATTAGTTTGTCAATAATAAACAAGTATTTCAATTAGACAATAACCAACCTTTTATTGTAAACACACAATTCTGTTTTATACGTATAATGTTAACGCCCCAACCAACTCAACAACGCCCTCGTTATTTCCATTCATGTACACCGCTTGACTTTAAGCGTATTATCAGCATGTTATTACTATTTTTCATGCAATAACTCAATTGCTTTTACATGGATTTCTCTCATCATTTTCATTTTCGTCGATCCATTTGCTAGAGGGGTCTCCAACCAAGTAATCTGCAAAGAAGTCACAACCTTTCGGTTTTACCCGAGCAAAATGACTGCTCAATCAACCTATCGAAGTTGAGCAAGCTTAATATATTGCAGTGCCGCAGGCCGATAGTCCACGGCTCATTTCTGGGCTGGTAAACAGTTATTGTCCTCTCATATCCGTCCAAATTGGTAGATCTGAGAACTAAGGAGGAGTAACAGCAGATGAAGATGAGGATGAAGAAGCAGATAGCTGTCTCTTAGACCTCTGAATTGCTCAAATTACTTGAATTGTCACTAACTCTATCTCCCGAATATTTCTCAAAACGGGACGATGAAGTAATAAAGATTGTTTTGTTTTTAACAGTTTAATCTAGACCCAAATCCCTGAGAGATAAAACACATTGACATATGCTGCAGATATTGAAAGATAAAAAGCGAAAACAAAAACAAATCCCACGTTCTTTTTGGGGAAGAAGAAAGAATGAGATTGCTGCTCCAGAAATAAAGATAAAATATAAGTGAAACACCCTGATGGCTGAGAGAGGTGTTTCTGGGATGACACATTTTCGCAATTACAATTATCATATATCAGAGAGAAATCAACCCGAAAATACGATGAATCATGGTCCCTGTCACCCCGGGTGATTCTCCTCGAGATTTTGACCCTTGGGGGATGTCACGGCCGCTGCTCTCTAAAAATTCTCTGTGAAAACTGTAGTATTTAGAAACAAAAATGATATAAGGAAAACAAAGAAAATGGACGTCGTTCATTCATCATCTTGGGATAAGAGAGTTTGGGAGTATACATCTCATTCAATTCACCATTTCATATTGGGACTGACGGAGCGTTTAAAATGCGACCGTTAGATGATGTCGACCGTGCTCTTGCTATTTTTCGAGCGGTCACAGGAGGACTCTGCTTGACTTTCTAAAAATAGATCCCCATCCATCGTTTATGACTTTGGCTATATGGTAATTGGCCTGCGTAACCGGTGATGTCGCCTGTCCTTGGACCATTTCGAGTTCTCTAAGGTCTGTGACATTTGGAATATTCCCATCTTTTATTCTGGTTAAGATGAGTGGTTTGGAGTTTCCATTCAAATCCAGATTGAAATGCTATAGCACAGTAACATTTATCTTTCTACACAGTTCCAAGGAAAGCAGTGGCGTGGCTGGAAATTGTCTATGGGGAAAAAGGAGGGGGGGGGGGCGCTCAGACATTCATGTATGACTTCAAATATGGAAGCCGTATGTTTTTGGCTCTTGATTTTTTCTATTGTGTGCTGCTGAGGATGCTAGACTTTTGTGGTTGGGAAGGAAGGGGACGCTTAAAGGGCAATTCTCGTCATTCCGGACAGTTCCAATTCTTCCAATTATGCAAATTGTAGCTCCTCCCAAAACTGTATAAATCTCCTCTTTGTGAAGCCACAAACCTATTTTATTGCTTCAGGCCATGCCCTGGTGAGTATACAAGGCTATAATGTGCATTCCAAACACTCTCTCTGCATTGTGTGGAATGCAAGTTACTCTGCATTATTTGAATTTTCAAACTTTGATGAGCAGTAACCAACTGAGAAATTTGATACCCCCACACTAAAAATGTACTTTGGAATGATGACTGCCTGTCTTTAACTAATTGACGAATAAGCCTGCATTAATTATACCTACATATTGCTCGGGATTGTACCGCACAAATCAACATGCTGTAAAGTTCTAAAAGGAAAGTATGGCCAAATACAAGGTTACATTAGTGGACCCGTCCTGGCCCAACCACCCCCTCCCTCCCTATGTAAACGTATACAGTTCCATCATAAAAGGGTCACACAAAAGAAGCCGAGAAATTCCTCTCGTATTCAAGAAAACCCAATTTGTGGCTTCAGAATGATCCATGGCTGTTCAGAATGATCCATGGCTGTTCAGAATGATCCATGGCTGTTCCAAGGGCGGCGATTTGTTTTCAGTATTTGGGGGCATGTTTCTCCTGTCCTTCGGGATCGCCGCCCATGGGCTGTTCTATGAGTAGGTCAAGTCCTATTACTTTACGGTTGTTGAAAGTGGATTCAACTAAGATTGCAATTTTTTTACCTAACTAAAAAGTCTTTAGAAGCAACCTTTGACATCCATGATTCAAGACTGTAATTCATTACTGATAGAACGAAACAAATTGCGATTGACTTCAGAACAAAGTTTACTGACTCTTTTATTTAATATAGGCAAATTTTGCTTAAGGTAAAAAAGGCTTAATTTTTGTGTCAGTATTTAATTAAATATTCTTGCAATCTAACAAGTTGCATGGTAGCCTTATTACAAAATCCCCTGTCGGTATAGGTGGTTTGAGGAGATTAAACCCTAAAATAAGTAGTAGTAATTATTTTATTAATTCTATTCATAAATAAATTTGCGTCACGGAATAAAGTTCCATGCAATTAAAATAAATCAATTGTCAAAACTGATCCCGTCAAATTTCCTACCAAATCTCGAGACAAAGGAATGAGCAGCTTGCAAGATTTAACGAGACGAGCAAAAACGGAAATAAAACAAAACTATGCGGATGACGAGACAGCCAATCAAATTTCCCGTTGCAAATGTGACGTCTCAATAACGGAAGACCAAAATATTAAATCAAACATTTTTCTTATACGGAATATTGAAACGACGTGATGCATGTGATGCGATAGGTTTGAGTACAATAAATGTAATCACATCCTCATGTGATGCGTCAAAGACTGAATTAGGTTACACGTTGGAAGACTGAAGTTCAAAAGATTAATATTTTTAGGGGACTCCTGAAATATTTCCTGAGTTTTTGGATGTTAGACATTTGACGTAAGTGATGTTGCCTGTTCTTACTCGAATCGAGGTTCTACATATTTCATGGAGGATAGGGCTATTTTGTGGGTGATGAAAAACGACGAGTTAATACTGAACAGTTAAAAAGAGGAAACGCTTAGGATGGAAGATAAATAAGTGACCCAAAATTTTTCGACCTGTAGATATTTGTAATTAAAGACTCGCGCCCCCTCCCTTGTCACAAATTGTAAAATCGTTTAAAGCTTGGACATGTGAAGCTTTCGAACAATATATCTGTAGCAAATAAACACGTTTTGACACCTAACTGGTAAGATTTAGACACGGACATTTAGCGTTTAAAACATGCTTTTCACAGTGGGGGCAAAAAAGTGTTAAGAAAATGTTTCAAAGACCATATGTTTTCAGAGTGTAAGTCCTAAAGATATTAACGGAATTTTAAATCGATACAATTTATTTTGGTAGAGCTTACATTTAAAATGATCTCATGCTCAATTAAAAATTTTATACCAGATTTAGCCTCATAAATACATCAAACAAATATACAATTTTTGATATGCAGCGTTGATATGACTTGATTCTCATCCTGACTTCTTAAATTATCCCAACTAATAAAACTAACCGATAAATGTTGTTTTATGGTAAAGACTTCTTAACTCAAGATCTTACACTCTATCGCATCCAATTTTGTAATTTTTGTCTCTGTCTTTCTTTAATGTTTACCAAACAGATTTCAATTTCAAAAATTTTCCATCGTTTTGCTTGCTTGATCATATGTACATACCTTCGGGAGACTATGATAAGCGTTTAGTGGTTGGTTTTTGGTGTTTGCACAAATCGAACTGTCATTTTAAAAGGCGTCTCGTTCAACCTTTGGGCGCTACCCCGTGTTGTCCCGCATGTTTACAGAGCGGTTTACTACTGAGGTGGTGCGGCGACTTTACCTCCAGGCCAAGACCAAAGATTTCTGTCTTTTGGTGTAACCCTTTTCCAAACATAGACTTGACTTACAAGTTCAAATTTACACTAATCGTTCTCATTACAGGCGCTACACAATAGACCCACCTGGCAAGGAAAAATATTTTATTCCCAAAGAAAAGTCGAGGAACAATACTACTGGAAAATTGGGTTTCTTTGTGAAACTATCAACTTGTCAAAAGAGCTGTTATCCCCCAAGTTTACCATCAGGGATTTGTAAAACTTTTTATACTTCGCAAGAGTGGTTTCCTTTTAGTTGCCACAAGCTATATAAGACCTCTATTTTGACATCAAGAGTGTAAGCAAACAGGCAACCGCTCATCAGAGGCATATGGGGATTATTTAGAGTGTAATGACACCAAAACTATACTTCAAACAATAAAAGCCCTAATTGTACACATATCTCACCTACTTACGAACAATGACTGTTCTAGTTATTTCCAGCCACAAGAAATAAAAGATTTAATTTTATTTCTGTAAAAAGTTAAACCCGTCAACAGATTATTCTATTACAGTTATACACAACAGTCTGAGGCTATTCACGAACGTACAGCCATATATGTTATTCTCCGTGCTACCGTTTTAATTTGATTTCGGATCTATTCTTAAAAATCCGTTTATAATTTAAATCTGTTTTAAAATCAATAAAATATTTTTGGAGAAAGCTGAAGACTTTTCTTCGCGGAACTGCAATGTTGTCCACCTCTTCAATCGTGAACTATCAACAGCGTAAGCTTCAGTCTTGGGTTAACTACGCTAGCCTTTGCTATACTACATACGTGTTCGTTACGCAGGACTTGAACAAACCCATCTCGCGGTGTTTATAACGTATTTATAAAAAAAAAAGAGATCAAATAAGTGTAGGGGCTCATTTTGCGTTGTATTTTTACCAAGTGTAGAACGCACAGCCTAGTCCATAGAAGTACATTTGTTAACTTCTTTAAAACAAAAAAGCCAATTTGTAGTTGTTCGATCGAACTCAAAGCGTTCCGTTGAAAAACGTTCGTCTCCAAGTTTGTTTATAAAATTCAAAATTTTAACTCGGTGGGGGGTTTTAACTTTCTTTCTTGATTTGACTCTGTTTTTCGATATTTAAGAATTAATCAAAAGTCATTCCTTAAAAATGACAAAATGACAGAAAGCCATTGATTTCATGAAACAATGCATGTACTTATTTTTGCTTTTCTTTTTAATTTTATCCCTAAAGTAGACGATGGAGTCAATAAAGCCGAAGAAGATTCAGACGAGGCTCAGGCGAGACTAAGACTGAAGAGAAAACTCCAGAGAAACAGGACATCATTCACTGCTCAGCAGATTGAGGAGCTAGAAAAGGGTAAGTCAAGTACAATGTTGTTACGTAAAACATCACACACTCAAACGAAAAGCAATACCTGCTCAGTAGGGTTAAGAAACATCATTCACTTCTGAACAGACTGAGGCACTATAGTAAAGAGTAGTCTGTTCTATGTTGTTAAATGAACATTACACGTTTGACCGATCATTCACTACCTGCTTAGCAGTTTGCAGAACGTCATGTACTGAGCAGCGAACTGAGGAACTGGTAAAGGGTTGCCTTGTTTACGTTGTTGTTAACTGAGACATTACACGTCGAACCAAACACCACTAGCTGCTCAGCAGGTTTGGGAACTTGTGAAGGGTGAACTTTCAATGTCGTTAATCGAATCATTACACTTTACACCGAAATTAACTATTTTCTCAGCAGAGTGATGACCCAAAGGATTAAGTTAGAAACATTTACTTTAAATAAACTGACAAGGTAGGCCTACGTAACTTTTAAATTATCTCTTCTAATCAAAGCGGAAATTGAATTGCAAATGTATGAAAAAACATAAATGCTCCCATGTAGGTCTAGCTGCTTGACCTTATGACACCATTAGTTATATGCTTTATGATATTAGTGATAAATTAAGTTATTATTCCTTCGTCCCTATAAAATATCTCACATTTCGTCAGAGGTTTTATTTTTTTTCTTATTTAGGCCATTTTGTATCCAGCCAAAGAAACATTACTTATGTTATCATATTAATAGTAACAACCCCAGCATTTAATATTTCCCCTTCAAAGTTCCTCATTTAGCTCTTATGCTGGCATTTTGGAGGATCCCCACCCCCCCCCACCCCCACAAACGCACTCACGACATTTTATTATGCAGCAATGTGTTCAAAGGCATGCCGAGGCCTCAAATATGTATCACTTCGCCGTACACTCAGATAATCAGTCTTTTTTAATCGTATATGTCAAAACTATCGGGTCTACCGTCTTGCCTTCATCAGTATCTCACTCATGATGCATTAGTTCGATGCTCCAATCAACATAATTCACACATAAGAGAGGTTTTGGCACACTTCTGAAATTATCACTGGCAAGTGTTTCCGTACCGAGTGTTATCCCTGCGTGAGTGCAGTGTCGAGTGATTGCACTTTTTCCTCGCCGCCTGTCCCCGTAGGTTTTCACCGCTAGCCCTGATACACTCAAGCTGTACTTACCGACTGGCACTCGAGACGGTTTTTAATGGAACACGGTTATCTTTAAGTTAAACTGTTTTGTTGTGATCCGGAGGTTAGCGAGGCTGATCCAGTGCCGTGAGGTAATTTTTCACACAATAAGGGCTGGCTGCGCGTTGATGTGTGACAAAGAGCAGCCTATCGAGCCTAGTGTTATGATACTACGGGATACTTCTCGCTAAACTTTGCCGATGGCTAATTCATACAACAAAGTCGATAATATGCTATTAAACTCCAAAATTAATGACGCCAATTTTGTAGAAACCGAACTAACAGTCTAAAAACCTTCGTTTTCATTGGATTACCTTCAAAACATATGAAAGTCACTGATGTGGCACAACCGCAATTTGTCTTCATTTCATAATCTTGACGTATTATCGAGTCTTTATCGAGGCAAAGGCGACGAATACTGCAAGCTGGAAAGAAAGACTGCTTTTGAAAAGCATACATTAAAGTGTTGATATTTTGATCTTTTTGGGACATGCAACCTACACTGCATATGCCTCCATCAGCGAGATAGCTTGTCCTTTATAAGTAATCATGCACAGGAGTAAAATAGCGACCGCTGTTTCTCAGGGCACCGGTACAATACGGTGCCACTCACTGTGTGTACTGTGCATTGCCGAGGCCCGCAATGGTCCCCTTTAAATCGTGGAGTTGCTATACATAGGGACTGAACTCCCTACTTCGATTCATTAAATCTATGTTACTGGCTTTGGAAGCAAGCATCGCACTCTAAACATTGTTTAAAAGTTAAACATTTCTCTAAATAATTTTTGTCCCCGCTTTGTAAACAGACCCGTGGCCAGGGCTTGGGCGGAGGAGGATTAATCTGTCCTGGGTGCGCGCGCAGCCCGCAGAAATGATGTCATTTTTAAAGACACTTTGATAATGTCTTACTTCATTTTGCAAGTAAATAGTTGTCCACATTAAAAGGAATTTATATAAGGCTATTTTCCTAAGACACAGTTGATTTTGGGCATTATTTTCTCGTTCTGCAGTGTGTCTATTTACGTACGCCTTTGGTTTCCTGCAGGCTACTAAAATCTCTTCCCAGCAAAAAGGCGAACATCATCATGTTGGCTAAAAGAATACAGGAATATTCTATGTTCTGTGTAGGCCATTTTATTGACAATTTGACCAAGGTCACGTGAAATATGATGGTCTTTTAGGACAGGCACCTCACATGATGTACTTTTTATGAATAAAATTGAAACTAGGATCTTTTTATATAAAAAAAATGTAACCGTAAGTCAGTGGCTTCCTGTCCCTTCTTCTAAAGCCAACTTTATGTGCGTTCGAGTGTCGCAGGAATTTTGTAAGACCAAGTAAGTCGGATGTCCTTTTGTTTTCTGCTTCGAAACATTAATATTTAGGACTAATTTTGCCTTTCGATTTTTTTTCGTCGAGAGCAAACCCCCAAAAGGCTACAATTGTCCAAACTTTTCTCAGAACGCTGCTAAGTAACATCATTAGCAAGTGTGTCGAGTTGGAGGGGTACAGGTGATGGTATGTGGTCAGTTATTTACTTAGCCACTTCTGGCTTCACAACCAGGTTTAATAATCTCACTGTTTTAATTAGGAAGAAACCGTATAACGCTCCTTATGTCGACTATAGGCAGCACAAAGTAGATGGGGCAATAGGGTCTGACATTCTACAGAAAAATAAAGTTTACACACACCCGTATATATATATATATATATATATATATATATATATATATATATATATATATATATATATATGAAGTCAGTATAAATTTGCGATTGTTGACCTTTCATATTCCTTGCGTGTATATATATATATATATATATATATATATATATATATATATATATATATATATATATATATATATATATATAAGGAAAAAAGACAACAGGGTGACCCCTTCATATCATCCAGTATAGGAGAAACAAGCAATATATTTCGAGCTGCCTCGCTCTTCGTCAGTTGCGTCACCCTGTTGTCTTTTTTTCCTTGTTTATGGGATCCAGTACGCGTACTTCAATATATATATATATATATATATATATATATATATATATATATATATATATATATATATATATATATATATATATGGGTATTTATACTTCAATGTAGCTGACGTACAAACACTACTTTGTGGGGGTTGAATAAATTAACGCAACGTTGAATTGTGACAGGGTAGCCTAAATTGCCCATCTTCCCTTAAAGGTGAATATACACCTGATGGGTAGCATAAAGCCTACTGGGTGACTAGCTCTTAGCATTCTTTACACAGTTGAAGATCTTTCCATTTTGATCTATTCACTCATTTACTATTCCTAAGTTTTTCCATAGCAATTGATTTTTCATAAGACAATGCACTTTATCCCAAGTAATTCCCCAAATCGTGTGAAGTCATTTCCACATAGGGCAGAATAACCTTGTAAGAGTGAGATCAGCTTAAGAATTCCAAAGTTCAATGACTATACTGTGTTTTTTTTTTCTTTTTTTTTTCTACTCTGAATTTTTTGCTGTGAATGAATTTATTCGATGACAACAGTTCATTGATCACAGCGACAACGCAGGGCTGTTTCTTGTTAAGATCGCTCAATTAACTTTTTGATAAAAAGAGGAGAAAAATATGCCAATGAACATGCGAAATTATTCGCTTCATCATCTTTGCTTGTAAAAACCTTGTCAAGAATGTTATGCGATGTTTAATAAAAGCTTAATGAACAAAATGTACTTTAGGGAATTCTCTGTAAAGGTATAACATAGACTGCGGTAAGACGTGAAATCGTAAGTTGTCAACAGTTTAAATAGTTTTTCTTTACATTTGGATAGAGGGCTCTAGCAAAGAAGGCTCAGGTAAAAATACGTAGATTGGATTTGTTAGTATACTCGCAATTTAGTTACAATATATGAACATGTTATAAGAAGATCCTTGAACTCAACTTGGGACATAGATCTGTCAGGTTTTCAGAAAAGAAAGTTAGTCCAATGAAAACAGACTTAATGAAGTGGAATAATGCATTTTAATCTTCTTTTAGTCAAAGTCCGGAGAAACAGAAGAACAAAAATACCCAATACAAACGTCACGTAAACGAATTAACCAAGCCTAATTATATCGCGCGCGTAAACCACTTCCCTTCCAACGATGCATGCTATTGTTTCTATGACGCAACATCGATTTTATGAGGTTCGCGTTTTGTGTTAAAACTCAAAAAGAGGTACATTTTTAGCTCATACCAGCATGCTGGTGTGAGCTATTGTGATCACGCGGCGTCACTCTATCTATCTATCTATCTATCTATCTATCTGTCCACACTTGTTCAAAATGCTTCTCCTCCCACATGCTTTCATGGATTTGTTTGAAACTTGGGCACAATGTTCCTTGGGTGGTGGGCCATTTGGGGTGTTCAGGAATTTTTGGTCCAAGGTCCAATGTGGACCCTAGGGCCCATTTTATGAAATTCTACAAAATGCTTCTCCTCCTACAGATTCTCTTGCACAATGTTGATGGTTTGCCATAATGTTACTCTGTTATTGGTCCCTTCGGGGTGTTCAGGAATTTTGGATCCAAGGCTCAAGATGGACCGTTGGGTCCATTTTGTGAAATATTGCAAAGTAATTGACTTCTTCTCTATTTAATGTTTAAAGAGAGGTAACAGCCTCTCATTATAATGCTTGGTTAGTGATCCCATTGTGGTGTTCTTGAAGTTTGGTCTAAGGTCCCATGTGGGCCCCAATGGCTCATTTTATGAAATTCTACAAAACACTTTTTCTCCTACAAATTGTCTTGTACAGTGTTGATGATTTGTTATAATGAAGCTCTGTTAATGGTCCTTACAAATTACTTCTCCAATTTGGGATGGAGAATACTTTTGATACCTTTCTAACCAATTTTGTGCCACCCCTCTATTTTACTAGTCTCACAAAATCACTTTCCTACCTATTTTTCTCTGTACTGCATCCTCTTTAAAACTGTCTGTGTAGAAGAGGTCAATCCTGTGCAGTTGTTTAGGTTAGTTTAAAGGGAGCTGCTTAATGGGATTTCCATTGGGTATTTCCATTGTGTGTGTGCATTGTCAGAGCACGTGGGTGTGTTTGTCATAATGATCCTCTGTTAATGGTTAATGGTTCTTTTAGGGTGTACAGAAATTTTGGGTCCAAGGCCCAATGTACCTTAGGGTCCATTTTGTGAAATATTGCAAAATGGTCAATTCCTCCTCCAGTTAATGTTAAACAGAGTTGAAGGCCTGTCATAATGATGCTTGGTTAGTGATCTGTTTATGGTGTTCTGGAAGTGTGGGTCTAAGGTCCCATATGGGCCCTATGGCCCTTTTTATGACATTTTGCAAATTGCTTACTCCTGCAGATTCTCTTGTATGATGTTGATGGTGTGTCATAATTACATTCAGGTAGTGGTACCTTCAGGGTGTTAAACAAGTTGGGGTCCAAGGCACAAGATGGACCATAGGGTCCATTTTGTTTAGTATTGCAAGTGATTAACTTTTCCTCCAGTTAATGTTTAACAGAGTTGACGGTCTGTTATAATGATGCTTGGCTAGTGATCTGTTTCTGGTTTTGTGGAATTTTGGTCCAAAAGCCCATGTGGACTCTATGGTTTTATGAAGTGTGCAAAAGTGCATCTTCAACTACAGATTCTCTTGTACAATGTTGATGGTTTGTCATAATGATACATGAAATTTGGGGTCCAAGGCAGAAGATGGGCCCTAGGGGCTTTCTTAAAATCAGCTTTCTTAAATTGTATTCGTGAAACAACTTACAAAGCAGATAGCATGACAAATTTTTTGTGACGTTCAGGAAGGTGCCATCAGGGTATGTGAGATTTGGGGTCATAAGCCATTTGACGTCATTTAAAGTCATATGACGCTTGCACTAACAAAGACTAGAAGCCAGGGACCCTTAATTGGTGAAGGTATGAGCTTCAGCACCATTGGTGCTCTAGTTCTTAACAAATAGCGCCTAGGTCTTCGAAAACTGTGTCATTCCTTATCCCCGACAGCTGGTGCTTGAGTCTCATACACGCGAATTATGTTTTCTCAATTTCCTCTGTACTTCTTCTGAAATAAAATCACGCACTCAGTTGGCGCCCGAAGCGCGGTGGCCTTGACACGCGCGTTCGAAGTCTCTGTTTCCCGCCAATTCTTATTTTTGGCGGGAGAATAAATAACAGAAAGTAAAAGAGAGAGGCAAGTCGACGGAAGATAATTTTATTGGGCTATACAGCATCGTAGGTGGGAGAATCGCCTGGGGCCAACTTTCGCACGAGTAGGCAGAAAGCTAGAACCTGTCTCTCTCTCTTCTCTCTCGTACTCTCGGTTGATATTTTTTAAGGACAAAAATGTGATGCAAGACTTTGAAGAAGAATTAAAAACAAAAATAGCTCAACAAAATTATAAACAAATACTTTAAATGGGACTGGGGAGTTTCCTCACATTTTTTCGTTATAATTGACGCCACGTAATAAATCGCTAAAGTGACTTTTTCAAAGAACCGTCGTATAAAATCAGTTATTGTCATACCACGCGAACTACAGAAAACTGATAGCCCCACTAATACCATGCAGAGCGAAATCTTCACACTGTTCTAGCTGCAACCTCATGAACCTTTACTGATGTAAGAAATAAAGTACAGCCAGATATGCAGGCTGTCTCCGAACTAGCCCTAAGGCTTGCACGTAAAACTTGTGTTCTTTTAATAATTCTTCCCTTCCTTTCAAGGGATAAGCTACTATGTCACACTTTTGTCATTCACTTCTCTAAACAGTAAACAAAATGATGTGATACAAACTTTTCTTTTTCTTAGCCCCTCATTGGCATAAATTTACATAACTCTGATTTATCTGCCTCCGGCGAAGTTTATTTCTCGCAATATGTGTACTTACTGTGGATGTTAACGTTTTTATCTACTTTCAAGGTCGCTTTTTGAGATATTCAGTTTCAAACGTAAATCCTCAATAATTGCTCCACATTAGCAACGATTCTTCAGTTTGTAAGGTTGGGCCGTTGCAAGAGTAGAGGAAAAAGGGGGGGGGGTGGCGGTCAGTTCGAGGAGATTCTTATTTGCCAGAGGGTGAAGGGGCAGTGTGCATCTTTTTCAACCATATCAGGTACAGAATTATCACAGTTAAAGAGTCTCCATAGTAAAATCTTGGAATCAAATTAGTGCTTAAAATGTTTTCCAAATGTTTGGCGGGCAATTTTGCTTTTCTCCCTGGGTTTTTTCCTCAGTTACCAATTTCAACAGCCTTATATATGATTTTATCTTATGGTTGATGCGAACATCACACTTCTTGACAAAAAGGTGGAGTTGTTTGCAACCCTGCACACCGGTTCCTTTTCGTACTAATTTAGTGCGTAGCTGTTCAATGGCCTACGGGATATGCTTTCCGACGGAAGGGGTCTGGGTGGTTTTTCACCGAGAAAAGCCTCTATAGTTAGAGAAAATTGACCGATTTTTTCTAAAAATCTGCCCAAACTCCGGACCGGCAACCCTCACCCCCCACGCTCTTACACCTTTGCTTCCAGTCATTTATCACGTGACGACGACGATTTCTCAATAAACAACTGACTGAGAAGTCGACGGACTATTTCTTTCCCCACTAACTAGAGAAAAACTACGGTCACAGACTTCACAGTATCGACAATCCTTTCACTTAAGTTGATTTGTGAAGTTAAACGTTAGAATATGAAGAAACGCACACAATTTTCTTTTCAGTTGATAATTTTGTTTTCAAACTTAAATGTATTAATTTGGTAACTTATTGCCGACTTAAATATCATTAGGTTACGTAAGTTATCTAGGGAGAAGTTACACAGCCAGCTAAGCAGGCTAAGCAATTCGGTTGTTGTGCTCACAGCAGTAAGGGAAGCTCCTAGTCTATTCGTTTTGTCACAAATATGCAACCGTCACTTATCCACGTCTAGAACGTGATCAACACTTTACTTGAATGCATTAAAAATTCCATAAAAGTTGCCTCAAATTACGAGAAAGACTTCCTTGGGCTCTGTGCTTTATTCACCTTTTCATCATTAATTTGAGGGAAATGTAAAATATGTAAGCTTGCCACATTTTGGCATTCGCGTAACCGTCGAAGCACAGTAAAAAAAGCCAATGTATGGGTAATAAGAGATTAATTAACAAATGCTCTTAAAAATAGCTGTTTCGGAAATTAAATTTTAGCTTCCTAATCATCTAGTTTGGTTTTTTTCCTCGCATTTCCCTTATGTCAAGTTACGGTAATGAAGAAGGAGGGATCTATACGTGTGTTAAATCCGAGGCCTTGGCATTTTCGCGTGAATCTTGACGCTTTTTTGGACTGAGTATAAAGTTGACCCAGAAAAAGTCGCGGAGATGCGCTAACTGGGACGAATTTTAAGAGAGCTGATAATTGAGTCATAGTGCTTCAGGCTGGCAATGGTCGTAATTAAAAATGTATTGGCCGTCAATTGTCAGAAAGCCATACCGTGGTCGACCCGAGCTTTCAGATGGTACTGACGCCGCCGCGTCGAAGATTCGCTCCTCTTTTTCGCCTCTTTTACATCATTGGATTTTAAACAATCTTTGAAAATTGTTAATGGCCTCTTTTTGACTCCTATTTTCATTTTTGGCGCTTCTTTTTGTTTTTACTGTTTTGTTCTAATTAAGTACTGTACGCTCTGATAAGCGAGGTAGCATTAAACATTTATGTATACAAATCAGACCATGATCAAAAGGAGATCCAACATGCATAATTAAGCAAATGTCACGGATCTTTTCGCCTGCCCAGTGACGATCGCCTGGTCTGGTTTGTGGCGAATATGCAAGAATTCACGGTTTTGCGCATTTGTTGGACCGACTTGTGCATAGCAATGCATCGTTAATGTCGTCTTAAAATGAGGATACCCGAGTTATCACATGTGCTTACAACGTTTGTTACCACATTTCATACTATAAAATACTATGTTATGACCAGGCAACGCGCTGTAGTCGAACTGGAGACAATTAGTACCAGACGGAAAAAGCCACGTGAATGAACCCCTTCCCCTCCAAGAATCATAATAATTAAGTTGAAAAAGAATGTCTCTTCGGCGTCACGTGGGTAAAGCATTTACATCTGTAGTTCATCTTGATGGGAGTGGCTGCTCTCGACGTGAGACTAAAACAATGGCGTGACCGGGCCGGAGGTAGGGAGGGAGTTTTCCCAGTCAAATATTTTCTCTTGATGACATTAGTGGAAAAACAATTGGGCAATAATGTATTTAATAATGCATTTAAAAGGCTCGGTTAGATCAATTCCAGGTTTTTGTATGGTTGATATAAACGGGAAGTCTGTTTCCATGGTGACATGTCTGGGGAATGCGGCATATGGCAAAATAACCTTAACTAGTGAAATGAGTACGGTACGTTTTGTCCCTTGTTTCGAAATGTTTGCAGCCCAGTCCCCAGAAATGAGAATATAGTTACACGCCACTGGAGTTGTAACAGTATTCAACCAGTCATATCCAACAACTGACAATTATTGCTTTACCCTTTGGTATATACTGTAATGGGTAATTTTGGCTCTTATTACTCTTCTGTTGGGTAAAAATTGACCCCACATTGGTTAAAAATACCCATGTTAAGTACCCATTCTTAAACAGTTTCACTCATAAGGGGACATAGCCACATAGGTCCCACCCCAGCACTCAATAGAGAGTGTGTTTTTTGTGATAACTTTTACCCGTAGACCTATACCTTGATGAAAATATAACACGTTTTATCGGGTTTAAGGTGTGTTTCGTGAGGTTTTTTGTACAGCCTTAAAGATAATCAGGGATTAAGAGCAGTTAACAATTGGTGTAAGTGGCGAAGATACAGGTGTAGGATGCCCGGAGTGATGGACCATAACGCCAGGTGAAAATTAGAAGGGAGGGGAATATGTGGTTTTCGAAATGTAAGTAGGGACAGTTTTCCTTACCTACCCTCCTATTCGATGTAACTGCCCTTCATTCTGGCAATTTATCACTTCCTTCAAAATGGCATCAAGTTAATTGCCTTTTCTTTCTTATTTGTTCACAGAATTTGAGAGAACTCACTATCCTGACGTGTTTGCTCGGGAAAGGTTAGCTCAGAAAATAGATCTTCCGGAAGCTCGTATTCAGGTAATGAGAACCATAAATTACAAAACGATGTCATGATGGTTGTCTCGTTAGGCCAACCGTTCACTGGGGCGGTGGTTCTTTGCCTTGAATTTTTCTCTAAGCTAACAAATTCTTGATATAAATTTTGCCCTGGAAAGGACACATTTTACCCGGTAGTTGACATTATTTTATCTCGGGGAGGAGGGGAGGGGGAAGGGATCTTCCAAATCTCCCACCACCAACCATCGTCCGGATGCTTGAAGGTTGTGGCAAACGTGAAACTGGAAAGGGTGGCGGTGAAGGGAAGAGGGATTTCAAATTGTTTTTTTAACTTTTTGACAGCAACAAAATGTTTTCATTATAGAAGTTTGTGCCAGCTCTCAATAGTCAAAATTGGAAATTCTCCCTTATGTTTGACAAACTCCCTCTTTGACACATCAGTTGGTTGTATGTTAATTTTTTTATCCTTAGTCCTGCAACTGTCAAGGTCAGATATGGAACATGTACGTTGCATACATGTTATACTGGTATCTATTACGACTAAATTCCTTTGGGTCGGCATCGAGGGGTAACAGAAGAGGGGGCATTTTCGCCCCCTTAAGCACATCTTGTGGTTACAGGACTGCTTTTCATTCGTTATTTTGTATGGGCTTATTTCCCAGAGGCTCTTGATTGCTCAATTACAGTCTTTTGTTCAATTGGCCAATAAGACATCTGAATTTATAACTTTATGCAAAATCCGTCTGGGACCTTCTGCAGTGGCAAGATTAAAATGAACTATTGGTTAGGGGACTTTGTCATTCTGTCATCGGTACTTTCAACTTTCCCAACTTGTACCAATGACAAGTTCGTTTCTAAAATGTGCCTTTTCCGACTAAGGTTTAGCACCTTTACGCCATGGCAGAAGGTGCGAAACCAGCTATGGCGGAATGCACCGATAGCGGAATGACACTAGATCCGTTTAGGGAGTTGCAACAGATCCATTGGTCTAAAGGCCTGTATACACGAGCAACATTTGCACAACATTCCCAAACATTTCCAAAGCATCCACTGGCAACAAATCCAAAAACATGCTTGTTTTCGGTTTGTTGCACAGTGTAGACAGGGTATACGGTATGTTTTGAAAATGCTTTGAAAATATTGCGGAAGAAATGTCCTGTCAATTCTTTTCAAACATTTCCAAAATGTTTTCAAATTGTTTTCACTCTGTCCACACTGTGTAACAATCCGAAAACAAGCATGTTTTAGGTTTGTTGCAAGTGAAGTGTTTTGAGAATGTTTTACAAATGTTGCTCGTGTATACAGGCCTTAAAGGCCTGTGTACATGAGCGACATTTGCAAAACAATCCCAAAACACTTCCAAAACATTCACTTGCATGCAACAAACCCAAAACACGCTTATTTTCAGTTTGTTGCACAGTGTAGACAGGGCATACAACAATTTGAAAACATTTTGAAAACGTTTTGAAAAGAATTGACAAGGCAATTCTTCTGCAACATTTTCAAAACATTTTCAAAATGTTTTCAAACTGTTGTATACCCTGTCTATACTGTGCATCAAACCGATAAACGTGTATTGGGTTTGTTGCAAGTGAATGTTTTGGAAGTGTTTTGGGAATGCTTTGCAACTGTTGCTCGTGTATACAGGTCTTAACAGTTTTATGATAGTTATCTGCATTTTCCATAGCATAACAGTGTATGGCACAGATGTAATATTGAAACAAGTAATCCATCATAACACCAGTCTTAAAGTAGGACAAACGGTTTTAGGGTGAATCGGAGATTCGGTGAAAGATTGGTAATTGTTTTGTTTGTGTGCCTATGGTCGAAAGGGTACTAATAAGTTTTTCTACAAAATAAAAATCGTCGTACAAATGTTAGCTATCAAAGAGACACGAGATTTGAGACTATTGACGAATATTTCTATGGCAGATCTTGTCTTTCAAAGCAGTACCGTACTAGATGCCTTACGAGCAATAAAAATATATTCATATTTTACAAGCTCAGCAAAATGGTTTAACTTGTAACAAAGAATCTTCTAAATGCATCAATGAACGCAGTCTGGCTCAATTAGACCGACGATGTATGTCATGCTGCGTTTGTTTTGGAATATTGTATCTGGATCGTATGACTATTTAAAACTGTTAGGTAGGAATTGAATTATGTTGAAGGATCGACCCGGTTTTGCTTGAGTGATTTGAAGGCTTGTATTGGCTCAAGGTTATATAACATTCAAATTTGGCTTAGAGCATAAATATGCTTTGCTTCTTGACAGTGGCGTCGCAACTGCATGGGGGGGGGACTTTGGGGACTCAGCCCCCAATGAAAAAAGTGAGGTGCTAAGCCCCCCAATATTTGCCAAGTGCTCCAAGAAGTGGGGACAGCAGGGAGATCGCAGACATGAGATCCATGTTTCAAGGCTGGGTACATGCAGCTATTGACACTCGGGAAGTGCCGTTTCCGGCCATCTGGAGGGTTTGTAAAGCCAAAAATTTTCTTGTCCGCTCTACGCCAACGGATGGTGAAGCTCCACTTAGATAGTCTTGCTAGCACTCACCCCCAATGTTTTTTTCCGTTCCGTTCCGCCTGCGCCTTGAGTTAGCCCATATCTTAAACCTTCTTATGGCCCACACCTACATTTTGATCCTTTCAGCAGGTGAAATTTAGCAGAAGGGCAATGTTTTGGAAGGGGTGGAGGCGGGAGCCGTCGGGGATACAGCCCCGCTTGCTAGCGATTAGGAGCACGGTGGCCGGGATCGACTTGTCATGTCAATATGATGTCATTTTTAGCTCACACATGTACACAGTACATGTGTGAGGTTATCAAATGGGGCTGATGGCGTCAACTTTTCAACAAAAAGTCTTCTTCTTTTTGATGTGAGAAGATTTTGGGCTGAAATTTTGGGATATGATTGTTTGTCAGCAGAGCATTATCACCTACTTATTTTCATTCCATTATAGGAAAGTTAAGTTGGGTTTTAAAGCCGTTTTTGTAGAGCTGAGTTCACTGTGCCTGCTGAACAGTTAGCTGTTTATCCATTGTACTGATAGCAGAGTGCTTGGTTTTGTGTTCAGTTGTCACCTTGCAAATGGATATGCAGGCTGTTTGAAATTCAATCCATCAACTCACATGCTTGTTCATCAAGTGGCCTCTACAGTCTGAAGCAACTCTGTGGTCAGTGTGGCTTAACACATGAAAGGAAACAGGCTTAACTTATTAATTGTGGGGATATCTCCCATTCTGTTCTGTTCAATTGAGTTGGTCAAGTCAAGTAATTGCAACTTAACTGTTCTGAGTTCAAGTGCAATAGGAGCTTTTTGAGAGTCTGTTTTATTTTGATCAATGCAAACCCATGCAGCGATTAAATGTACTTTGCAATACTTGAACAGTTTATTGCCTCATCATACAAACTTCTCTTTTTTTCAGTCTTGCTGCTAATAAAAGTGTATACAGCCTTTGCAGGCTTGCTTGATATGAGAAAATATGCAGTGATATTTGTAGCTGTCTGTCATAAAACTATGTCAGTTGCAGGTTTACATTCCTTAATTATTACGCTCCTCTCTTCCCTCCCATTTGCCTTTGTAAGGTAAGGAGGTTTAATAAAATTTGGTTTTGTGAGTTTCTACTTTTAACAGACAAGAGAAATTGTGTGAGCTACACAACAGCATTGCTGTTCTAGTACTACGTTGTTATGACACCGTATAATCGGTGTCGTTTCCATCATGCAGGAGGGTCCGAGACTCATATTTCCGTTTTCTTAGTGGATGGCAATGGACAGCTTCGTTGATGGGAGTCGGGAGCGTGCGCATAGGAAGGTACCCAAGGTTCGGGGGAAAGCATTATCGGGGCGTACTAAATAACATTAACATACAGTCTTGCTCAGAGGACGCCCATAGTCAGCTTGGTCATGTATTCTGAGTTTTGTGTCCTTATATGTGTGGAAAAGATAAAATAGATATTTGAAAAAATTAGGTGCTCTTTGTCCTACGCCTCACTTTGCCCCTCTCTCTACGCCGGCGCCACTGCTGTCGGGGTATGTCAAACAAACGGATGCTTTGTTGAACAGAAGGTGACGACATTTTCAATCCATTATCACCATCATTCCTAACTTAAATGCCAACTAAAGCAAACAAAGGCCGGTTGTACATGATTTTTTTTTATACTAATGTCTTTTCGTTTGTGGTTTCTATTAAATTTTTCAGGTTTGGTTTTCAAACCGGCGAGCAAAGTGGCGTCGGGAGGAAAAGTTGCGTAATCAGAGGAGACAGCAAGGGTCAGAGGTCACTACTCCCCACGTGCAGTCTTCCAGCCATCTACAAATCAGCAGCGGCTTTACCAACAACGTCAGCGTATATCAACCAATCCCACAGCCCTCATCGGCTACCATGGTGCCCCGTGCGACAGATCCCTATGGGTATGTCAGGGAACATGACGCCATCAGCAGTGATGGAGCCCGCTCGAAATGGGGGCAAGTACTCCTTACAATGTTGTTATGGGAGGTGGCAGAGGGGATGGGACATAATTTACGGAACAGTGAGAATCCTCATTAAGGTTACTTTGAAGTAGTGGGCCTATTGAAAACGTTTCTTCCTTACAAATTCCGCCCAGAATACCACAGGTGAATAGACTGGACGCCTTTATTATTTAAGGCTTTGGGTGGGTGGGGAGGAGGGAACTCACAATAATGTAACCTACATGACCGGCTTCACACAAACAGTCTTATACAAGTACTTTAAACAACCCTATATGTCACGTAGGATAATAATTATCGGGGTAACGATTGCCCAAGTTGGGCAAAATCTGCCCAAAGGGCTTGGCTTTTCCAGTCGGGTTTTAAACTTAGTCTGATTAGACCTATATACTTACACCAGAAGTGCAATGACTGATAGGAATTTAATGAAAATATCTCCAGAATCCTCAGATTTATTCTATTCATATCAAAATTAAATTTTGGCCTGAACTATATTCTTTTAACATTTTGAAATATTTTCTCTTTCACAGATCGATACCATCGATCCCCTATACTCCCGTTCATCCTGGCGCTAACCTAGGAATGCAACCAACGCGGGATAATAATTATCGCATGATTCCACCGCCGTCCCACCACGGATACGAATCTCTGTACCCATCTGCGAGTAGCCACCACTCCGCCATGCAATCCCATGTACATGGACACCACCCGTCGATGCACTCAGGGGCCCACGGCATGAACAGTACATGTAATAATGGTGGGTTGAACTATCTTATCATGGGTTTTGACTGCGTGTAGTAGGCGCGGGAAGTTGCCAGGGAAACCGATGGGCGGGAGTCATGAGCAAAACTCGTGAGACCTGCGCAGTCTCAGATTCATCGCCTTTTTTATGATCATCCCTGGTTACTTTCTACTGTTGTTAGAGTAATAACGCGAGTCGTCACTTTCGTTATCTAAGAAACTGACTGTTGTAGTCTCATCGTGAAAACATTTTGACAGACAATAAAAGCTGTTACTTTGTAGCTTTGGCTGCAAGGGAAGGAAGACAAGAGAGTGGGGGGGGGGGGGGGGACTCGTAACCTGTCAGCATGTGTTCATTACCCCGGGGAGTACCATTTCTTGAATGAATACATCCCCTCTAGTTCACTATTCCAGACTCCTCTCTTATTAAATATTTTTTTCTCCCTCTCACTCGAACAGGTCTGATATCTCCAGGAGTCTCAGTCCCGGTGCAAGTTCCAGGGTCATCCCCGGGCGATGTCCACTCTACACAGTACTGGCCTCGTATCCAATGAGACAATGTGTCATTTGAGAGATGGGAAGGACTTCTCTGAGCCATCAGTTTCGCAGGCGTTCTTCTATAGAAGCCACGAATGAACTACACTTGAAAATGTAAGCATATGGATCGGGTGAAACTTGATTGAGCCTTCACGAAGCAACTGTCTACCATAGTTTTTCAATTGCTGTACTCACTAAAAATGATATTGAAAGACTTTAGAAAGGTGCGTGAACATATCGCGGTTGTAACTCAACGTTTGATATACGACATGAATATTCATTGTACCATGAATAATAACGCAGTGTCGTCATTGCCTACAAAATTGCGATGCAAGACTGCAGAAGAACTGTTGGTTAGTTCAAGTTAATAGCCGTATCTTCATCACAAACAGCAAGTTTGTCTCGCGTCTTGAGGAGGTGGGAGCCACTGGTAACTGCTGCCCTCCATCAGTAAATGACACGAGAGTGTACCAACGAGTGTTAATGGGCTATTGAGAATGCCTAACTTCAACAGGGCCCGAGAAAACAGCCTTTTGCGAAGAAGACTGACTCTTAAGGCTTCAAACTAATCCATATCTGAGGATGGTTTTGTTTTAAGTAAAATGTGACAACTAGTTTTCAATACTAAGTGCAAAAAGCCTCTCATCTTGAGAGGTAACGGTGCTGCTTTAAATTAGTAATTAAAATGTGAATTTTCTAGATCATATTACAAATTAACACTTTTTGCCCTCAATTAAATTAATTCATCCTGAACATTCTTTTGTCAATTTTATGTCAATCAGAATGTCAATTTTATGTCAATCCTTCATAGATAGATTTAAAGCGACTAATGAAAGAAATGCCACGTGTCCAAGGCTTTAACTCCCTAATGTCACAATTACTTCTAAAAGGGGCTACAGATTTTGAGGCACATAACTCACTATTACGACACTGGGAAAAGGTAAAAAAAGTTATGGCAAAACATCAGGAACATTATTTTACAGGAGGCAGGCTCCTACAATTTTTTAAAAAAAAAAATCTTCCTAGACTAGCATGCTTTCGGTTACCGGTATGGTCTAGAAGAAGTTCGCTCTTGTGTCGACACACACAACACACTCAGACTGGGCGTGATGGATGAGTTGTACAACTCAAGGGCAACATGTCATCCATCACCGTTTACGATACCGTGTTCGTTATGTCCAACTTCTGTATGGGACGCCATCCGTGAAGACACAAAATTGACTACTTGTCTAAATTTGTAGAGACGCGCGAGGAAAAACAGCAAAGAAAAAGAAAAAAACTGAAGAGAGAGATAGAGGAAAAGAAAGAAAAGGTAAATAACTCAGGTGATGAACGGAATTTCAATTTGTGCGGACTGTTATTAGAGACAGGAATTAAGGAGAATAGGAATTGAGAGCGAGAGATGGAAAGAGAGAAAAACTGGACTTGTTTGTCAACGTCAAGGAAAGAGAGATTGAATTTTGTCAATCTTTTCACAGAAATGTTTACCTATCTTCAGTAGTCAATGGAAACAACTCAAAGGTGTTGATTGTTTCGCACCGTCTCGGTGTGATGGTCAAAGTTGTTATACAAAAAACATCACATCTGGATACCCCGATCAGTCATTGCAATGTGACGAAATAGTGACGTAGTATGCTCTAAATTTTCATTGAAGCAAAGCGGAACTTCATATTTGTCTCTCGGTCTCGAACATTTTACAAGCTCTGGTTTTCCTCTGTTCATTAAGAACCTGTTATTAGTTTTATCGGCATTTCTCCACTTTCTGACACCTTGTGGTAATTAGTTGGCTTGAAATGAACACGGTGTTTCTGATAGCAAATACCGGAGGTATACCGATCGGTATCACCGACACCCATTAGCGGAAAGCCTATTCAAGAGGTCTTTCACCGTCGTCACTGCGTCAAGCCTGTTTGTTTCCTTGTTTTTGGACATATATACTGGTGTTGAACCTATTGCCGGTGTTCAAAATCGGTTTTATATTTGGCTTGTGTCGGTATCGTCAAACATCATCCAAAAATGCCTATACACTACCCAACGATACTTATTGGCTTATACTTCATACAAATATTAAAATTTTCCCCGTGTTTGACTTAAGTCCCCATGTTTATTTCATGTAAATGAAACTACACCTAGTGGTATGTTTCAGTGTAACCTACGCTTATATTTCTCAAAATATCGGTATCGGCCGGTATCGAGAATTAAAATATCGGATATCAGTAACATCAGTTTTGTACAACGTCGGTACAAAACGAATACTTTTTGACCGTACAGCATTGGCTGTATCCCAATTTTATATAGGGTCCTGTACTTGACTTGTACCTTTGACACACCCTCTGCGCATGAGCGGTGACCAGCAGTGGAGCATACATTATTTGAAACAGGCTTTTCATGGGCAGTATTGTACGTTGAACTTAAATGTTCGGGTTGGTTGTATGGACGGAGCTGTTAATTGTTACACAATCTCTTAACCAATTATTTAAAAATAATTATGTACCCAGAAACAATTATTTGTAGACAGATCGAAGCAAATGGAAAACATTATCTCGAAGTAAGGAAGTTTTAAGGTATCTAACAATATATTTTTTGAAGTCGCAAACCGTTCGTCACAATGAACGCAAGTGGGGTTAATGTTTTTAACGATATTTCTCTTTGTGTAATCTATGGTCGCTTCTGGTTCACTTTAAATTCTTTAAAGGGTCACCACTTTTTGTGCGGTTCTCTTGGGGAAGTTTTGTACATTTTTGTGAGTCTCAGGAATCTCACCTTGATATTTCGTAAACGTCTTGTATAAATAACATAATATTTTGTCATCACTCTTTCACACTTCCAAATTTTCGTTTATTTCATTTTTTAAGTTTTTTTTCCGGTTTATGGCTCCCCCTACAACCGAATAGAGATTTTGCGTGGTACGATGCACTTAATGTTATACTAATATTTCCACATATGTAAGAAAGTATTTCAATGGTATCGACAGATCCCATTAAAATTTTTTTTATTTGGGGTGAATGCAATCCGTTTTTCTTTCTTTCTTAGACTGGAATTTAAAAGCTTTTTTTTCCGTTCGTGCCATGTGCTTCATTGCTTATCCTACCCCCCCCATGACGTCACGTGACGTTAATACATAAGGTCCATTTTGGGAGATTTGGGAAGACGGAGGGGCTTGACGGGAGATGTTAGCAGTCATATTTAGCGTTCAGCTTTGGTTATAAAATAAAGGGAATAATTATGTTAATAGCCCTCCAACTTGACAAATGAAACAATAACCTTTAAACTAAGAAGTCGTTTGTGTAACTTAACATGCAAGAGTTTCCCACCACTTTATGAAACCACCAAAAATGGTAGGAAAGAAAAAACACGAAATGGTATCAAACAAAGTTAGATATTTAACATTCTGTTAACAATAACAAAATAATCCTTTGCGTCAGAGCAATCACGTTTTGCTTACCTACAGAAATAAACATATTCTCTCAAGAAAATGGAGAATCTGTATTACGACAGTTTACAGAGTGTTGCTATTTATTTTAACGGAGCGCCCTCTATCGGCTACCGTTATTATCACTTACGGTAAAGATTATTCAGGCCAATAGTTCTTCATTTTATGTAGCACTGAAAACAGATTGCAGAGTTGTCGGACCAGGGAACTGGAAGAAAACTTTGGTTAGAGGGGGAGGGCTGAACCATTCAAATCTAGGTTTGGCATTTTGAAAAGAAAGTATGGACGTTTTTAAGACAAGAGCCCCTTCACATTGAAAATTATCGGGGCAATAACCGAGCCCATCACCCCCTGCAGCCCGGTTTCTACGGCCCTAGATATTAGAGATTGCATTAACTACATGAATCAGACAAGCTGACTGACAAATACCCTTGACCATTATTATATTCATCATTCCTTCTTTCTGAATTTCATATTTTCTGCATTTTTACTTGCTACAATCAGTGGCGTAGCTAGGATTTTTTGAGCAGGGGTACTGGGGGTCACGAACCTTTTCTAGGGGGCACAATTCTCTCCCTCTCTACAGGTCTTATATACAGAACTGTGCATTACAAAATTTTCGGGGGGCACCTGGGGTGGCACGGCTTTGTCGTGCCCCCCGTAGCTACGCCACTGGCTACAATCCCACCATGGAACACATTATCTTCCGCAATTATTTGGTATCATTTTACCTCTCAAAGTTCAGAGATAACCTTTCCTATGAGATATTGCATATAAGGAGTAAATCGTTGATGCCACACAAAAGTTGAGAGGGGGTAGGCATATAAGGCGGGGCTGCATAGGCCTCCCCCTCCCTCCCTTCTTTCAGGCAGAATATTGGTTTGGTTTGGTTATACGCTATTATTCCGGCAAATTTATGACATTATCGCATTCACATCCAAGCAAAAGTGCTCCCCCCCCTATTACAAGTAGTCCCGTGCCCTTATGAAAAGTCTGGGTGGGAAGGAGGGTAGGATTGGTTTGGGTTTACAAGTGGGTAGGAGATGCCGACTAAGGGTACGAGGAAGGGTCAATAATGCTATCTGTTTTCAAGGTTTGGAAATAACTCCTACTAAAGGTGAAGGGTTAACACTGAGGTGTCTTTGGGGTAGGATGGCGGGGGGGGGGGTCATTGGGCATGTAAGACTAACCGAGAGGACATAAAACCTATTAAATGTTGTTTTCATATTTCATACCTTATTAGTAACATTGTGAGTTTCGAGTAGTTTGTAGCCTGTAGTCATATTGTCGAAATCATCATGTTTTTTTGTCAAAATTTGTGTCATTATAACCTAAGATTGCTCCCCGGAATCTTTCACACGTCTCGTCGGTGAAAGTCCAGAAATTTTCTTTTTCTGGAAAAAGATGTGTTCTTAATAAAATAGATCGTAAGGAAAATGTCAGGAGATTGAATTTCTCTTGTGAATGAAGAAAAAAAAAAAACACATGTACAAATTTTTCTTTTGTATATTTATCATTTAGGACTGACACAGGGTACGAGAAATAAACACAAGGAAATAACATATTTGGGTTTTTTTTGTTCTTTTGTTCCTTATAGTTGAAATGAGTGGACTATTGACCATTGATGTTTGCAGAGTACAATTATACAATTGTCCTAAGCGAAGGGGGGGGGGGGTGAGGCATCGAACAGTAATCGCATTTGCCCACCAATAAAATCAGGAGCCATAGCAAGGACTGATAAAAGAGTGCCAACACCGATGGTCTTTGGCCCTAGAAATAATAGTCTACAGACACGGGGGTGGGGGATAACTGGTGTTCTCTAAAAATTTTGATCCCCCCCCGAAATTTTGTTTTCAAATCTATGGTTTCAGCAACCAATACAGAAAATCCATGCAAAAGTCCCTGCACAACAGAAACTCAACCCTCCAAACCACACCCTGCCTGTCCCATCATTGACAGAGAGAAAAGGAGAGGATGGAGAGTGTACTTGGAACTTCTCCCTCCCCCATCTTGGGGGCGGGAGTACAAGTGAACATGGACAATTGCCACAAAATGATATAACAGTGCTAACAGAGTCATCATGCAGTCAAACCTGCTCAAACTCAAGACCACATACCTATGTATGATTTTCCAGACAAGTTGTCAGACTCATTTTACAAAGTCTAGAAAGTAACAAAATGTAAATAAGGGATGAAAGTTCATGAAACCAAGCCATTTCAAGTTGATGCTTGACCGGTTTGCACTTCACATTTTTACTCACTCACTGTCTAGTGTAAATGTTAGCACCACGTTTGGATTCAAGTTAACAATTTATAAAGAACCACAAAAATAAGGCCTACACAATTTAGCTACCACCTCAAAGTGGGCCTTAAGCAAGCACAGGTTTAGCCATAGCCTCACATTTATCAGCACAGATAGATGAGTCATCATATCATGGGGGTCATAGCTTTGAGGCAGGGGTGAGGAGGTGGGCAGGGGATCTGGGCACTGCCCTCAGATCTCCATTTTTCTCGCAGACTCTTAAGCTGAATCCATGTAACCATGGGCGGCTCTAAGAAATTTTGTTTGGGGGGCAAACTCAAGTCCGTATTCAGGGAGGTTCGGAAGACCCCCCAGCAATATTAATGGTCACATCCGGATAGTAATAGAACCTCAGTAGGAGTATGCATAGGCGTAGGGGCCCAAGTTGATGGGGGGGGGGGGCTGTAACGATCTGCCCGAAAAATAGAAACAAAAGTTTCCGCGCGCTCCGCGCGAGTTCCAAATGTTAATGTACATATCATAAAGGCATGCATCCGTTATCGCACCGCATGCCAATTACATACAATAATTTGCCACGTTACTAGCATTCCATATTGGCAATAATTCTGGGAGAAGTCGTTACAAAAATGATGATAATAATCAGTGGTGTAACCAATGTTTCTCTCATGGGGGGTGGGCAGGCACTATGTTGTGTGATCGCCGGCCTGGGGGAGGGGTCTGAGGGGAGGGGGTGTCCCCCTCCCCTTTGAAATTTTTTTGAAAAATTAGGTGTCCATACATGCAATCTGGTGCCACATATGCTACCTTTGAAGTAAAATTGTGTGTTTTAGTTTAGGTACTAAAAAAAAAATCGGCGTCAGTTACGGGGGCATGGCCTAATGGCTCCTCAAATACACCACTAATAATCATAATATATAAGTTTAACCATTAAAAACACACTGGTGAATTTATGCCGAATATATAGGTACTGGTGCAATCCAAATCAGAACTATATTTTAATTACCAAGGAAGTTTTTAAAGTATCGACTTCCGTTAAGCTACATTATTGCATTATTTTTCTTTCAGTAGGTGCCCGAAAAATTCTCAGAATATTGCCCGAATTTCAAAAAAATATTTTGTTAGGGGAGCTGCAGCCCCCAGCCCCCTGCCTCCTACGCCTATGGGAGTATGGTTATTATTATGTATTACAACGATGTCCGCTCTTCACAAACCGTTTCAGGCAGTTAGTTATGAGAAGACTACTTTAAAAATAAATACAACCATATCAACCGATCGCTACCGTACTACCATAGGGGTGGGGTAAGAGCCAGGTGAAATGGGCAAAGCGGCTTGATTCATTTGTATAAAATAAGCCCCACCTTTAAATATTTTATTGTTTCTTTCATTGTGTCACAATATGTTTCAGCTTTGCCAAGAAGCAATAAAATGTTGGTTTTCTGGATTGTTTTCTTAAACTAACGAAAATTTTGAGCATGAAGACACTTGAAAACGATGAAATGATAGCACTAGTAGTTTGGATCTCAGTACCGTTCCCAAACGAAATTTTTTTAAAGGGGGAAGGGAATTTCCGTAACTCAGAACGACGTCTCATCCTATATCAGAGGCGGCGCCACAGGGGTGGCAGGGCAGGCATTTGCCGCCCCTATGGTTTTTGGCTCAAAAAATAAAATCGTCTAAATAACGTTTTTAAGGCATACTTTTGTGGGGGTGGGGTGACAGTACAATAATATAACAAATGAACGCACCATTTGGCATCTAAGCAACCTTAAACAAAATTTTCTCAAAAAGGAGGGGTATCCTTCTCCCCTTCGACCCCTCTCGCAGGAAGGCGATTACTCACCCAACGTTTGCCACCCCTTTCAAAATACCCTGGCGCCGCCCCTGTCCTATATACAAATAGCTAGGCCACAAGTCAAAAGTCTCATCCTACTGAGCTTAGATTGACTATTTGGTGTGTTTATTTTAAATCAATTGAAACGGTATATACTTCAGCACAGAGGTGGAGAACCTTTTGCTTATAACAGGCCATTTGACAGTCATAAGACCGCTCGTGGGCGAACGGCCCTGTCAGTTTGGACACATGGGCGGAGATCCTGGGGGGATGGGGGAATATATCCCCCCCCCCCCAATATTTGAAAAATCGCCCATTGACTTTGATTTTTTACACAGTAAATTATTGGAAATTCTGGTCATATCCCCCCCCCCCCCCAATATTGAGAACAAATCGCCGCTCTTGTTTGGACAAGGGAAGGGAAACCTCTCCTTCTATGGGAAACACAATACTTTTAGACTACATGCCCGTTACAACTCTTTCTAGACAGATACCTGTGCTAATCTGGTCAGGTGACACCCTGGCAAAACTGCTTTTAGTCGTGGATGATAATCAACACGGGCAATGGGTTGTGTATCTAATGACCCCGAAAGCTCTGAAGTGTCCGCAAAACTATGGACATTTAACTCCAGCATTACCGTTACACTCTGTAAATGACATTATGATGCCTAAGCTAATCAGCTTACAAATATCGCAGCGTGATCATTTGTTTTGATTACCTTAGCTCGCACTAACGGCAGGTCCATTTGTGATGTCTGAAGTATATATTCGGTAGTAGCAAACAAGCAACTGAGAAAACGCGCGCGAAGCGCGCCAAAAAAAATGGCGTTTTGAAAGCCCTTTATTAATTTTTAACCTTCGCATTGCATTGGAAAGTTATTCACTCCTTTAATTTTAAGCCCACTCAAGGAAAAGGGAGGGCCTAACCCATCTCGAATTACATGTTTTTTTATTTATTATTTTTATTTTTGAAAATTGAAGACGATGCTTTGCAAACTTTTTGGGGGGGGGGGCAAGTGCCCCCCTGTGCCCCCATTGCGAGCAGCTAATGCATGTAACGATACAAGTATCTGTCCATGGATAAATCTTGCCTTTCTAATCCAGAAGAGGAGGCTATGGGCCGGCATAACATGAACAGCCCACTCCCTCACATCTAAGGTTGTTTCTAGACCTTGCCCGCCCGTCGGACGTGTATTACTCCTGCACCTATATTGGCTGCACTCGTTAGAGTATGTACGCCAAAGAGGAGTACATATTCGACACCTGCTATGAAGGTAATTCTAGACCAGGATCTGATCTGCTGATTTTATCACGAGATTGTATTACATTTAAACTATAGCATGAATTGATCATGGTACATTCACACTTGTCTAGAAGTCTGATACCAAATTTTCCAGAACTAACACAATACAAAAAGAAATAAATTTCATTGATGTGGGGCTGCTGTTGATCCTACAGCATTTACACAACAAGCTTTGATCTACTGCACGGGATCAAGTCCTCCCTTACTTGCCAAGTGGAGGATCAAATCTGCTTTTACACGACAGCTTTGCTCTCAAGCACAGGGTCTGACTCTGAGCAGGAGATATGATTGGGATCCAGAATAAAAACACCTTAACTACTGAAACACACTCGAATCCTCTGGAAATCTGCCACCATTCCTTTCTCTTACTTTCTCACAAATACTGGATATAGGTCATATAGCTACCTCTTTCCTACACGTTCATATCAACCTACAATCAGGTTGGCATTATCAAGGCTGTCTGAACTGGGAGGGGGAGGTGTAGGGCCATCCTAAACCCACCCCCTTCAATAATTCCACTCTGATGCTTTTCTTCCAGTAGTGTGAAAAGAACAGAAACTTGACAAGTTCTAGGCCAAAAGGTTGACAAGTTAACGGGAGAAATTAAAGCAGTGGCCCAAAGTTTATTTTAAAAAATTCTACTAAATCTTACAAATCTCCTCTTATTTTGCTCACAAGTATCTTTCATGAGGTTTCTGTACAAAAAAAATGAATATTAAAGGTAAACCATAGAGTTATTGCATGAATGTAATCAGTAATTAACAAAAATATTGTCACATGATTGATAGGAGCCATTCCTGAATTAGGATGATGGGGTACACTAATTCCTTTACCCTAATGCATTTTCCCTTTTAATTCCTGTCTGTGGTTCTCCTGATATCAGGAAATGAAGTTACCAACTTTTCAACCCAAAGTGAAATTGCAGCAAGCATAGGTGACATCATATCCTCACATTAATCAAGACTGTCATGTTATTCTCAAAAGATAACACTTTTTCTCTTTCATAATCCCGTGCTTTTATAATGTGAAAGCAGAAGAGGCATGTGGAATTAAAAAAAAAAAAAAACAGAGCTTCACATTCCCTATCTGCAATCTCAACTACCTGTCTTTTACAAGGTCAAAATAATGCAATGAAAAAAGTAAAGAAAGCAAAGCATTCTATTCATCAATGTGAGGAGATGAAAACATTCTTAGTTACCTCATTTTAGGTAACAAATGATGACAGTAAAGAACTGCATAAAGGAACTAACTAGAAATTTCAACAGAATGTTTAGATTTAGTTACCCCTTCACAAATCAAAACTAAAATTTTGATATAACCTTCCTTAAAGGGGTACATTTTGGCCTGACTACTTGCTATATCCTGGCATACAAAAGTCCAAGCGATTCTCAGCACCATAAAAATCATTTTTCAGATGCAAGAGGCAGTTTTATTGGCACCTTTAAATGAAGTGTATGACGTATAAATCAGTAAAAGAAGCAGGGGCCAGGGAGATGGAAAATGGCTCCCTGTAGGAACCTTGCCCACTTGGCGGACGTGCATTACTCCTGCACTTATACTGGCTGCACTCGTAATACCAACGTCCCCAAACTTTTGCGAGAATTCTTCGTGAAACTGGGTAAAAACTGTATGCTATTAACTATCCATATCTACGATCACAACAAACACAAAGTATAAATATTCAATGAAAATCGACTAAAGCAAGTCTGATTACTGTGATGTTTCAGACGACCAATGTCAATGGGGTTTTAGTGTGTGACTTCTCCCGCTTTAAGCACACACATTGAAGTCCCATTGACTTACTGTGTAAAAGTGAACGTTACAGCTGAAGCTTCGTCTTGCAATATGAATATTCATATGTTTAAACCAATCACCAGTCGAGAGGGAAAATCGAATTGGGCTCATGAATATATGGAAATTGGATAATCTCTGTCATTGTTCGCAGGTGTTAGAGTATGTACGTCAAAAGAGTACTCAACATCTTCTATGAATGTAAGCAGGGACCAAGCATTCTGTGTGTGTAACAATTCCTCCATGCAAATGGGTTTTTCTTCCAGTGACAAAATAGTTTGATAGAATCAGAGAAACCATTCTCTCTCTTTTTTGGTGTAAACCATATCTAAATAGCAAGTGGGGTTTCAGAGTTATGAATTTTGTAATAAATGTTCATTTGCAGCAGTGTATGATGGGAAGCAGGCCTAAGTGATGTCATACAGGCAGACTGATTACACTTCTTTTACATTTCTTTACAATCTTGACACATAAAAATAAAAATCACAGACACTGTAAGGTTTGTTTATTCTCACAAAATTTTATTCAAGCTTGACCTACAATGAATGCTATTCAGTACTATCACGTCTCAAGGTCAAACAAACATGGAAATATTTAAGCAATCTGACAATATAACATTTTGTAACCTTGAAGCAACTGGAAGTCTTTCTTGACAAAAGTAACCTATATTCAAACAGGATTGTCCTGAATTCTGAACAAAATGTTGGTATAGGCTTTGATGGAATATTCCTTGTACTTCACACCAGCAACAGTATTATGAACTTTACCAGTAGTTACATAGAACTAGTAGGCAGACTGAACACTGGCAGACAAGTGAGTGCGACACTGATAACAGAAATAGGGTGATTTATTAAGAAATGTTCTAATTCAGATTAACAAAATTCCATACATGAGAAAGAACTGTATCCACTGGCAAAATGGCAAATTTCTGACATCAACTTTCTCACTGACCACAACATCTTCTCCCATTCACCTCATTTCTACTTGGTATCCTTTGGTTTTCACACTTCACCCTTGTTTTTCCTTTCATCTGCTTTGTTTTTCTGGAGGATTTCTGACCCACTTTGAACCATATTGCCATGCCTTTAATTCTTATAACCAAGATCGTGACCTGTGAGAAAACACAATGACTCATGAAATAGCTATGCTACAAGATACTAGTGAAGAAACCAAGACCTGCTGAAAATTTTCAACAGGGCTTTAAGGCAAGTGGAGTTGTAGCCAGGGGTGTGAGAAAGGGAATTAGTATCCCCCAACACAAACACTTCCTTGCCCCTGCCCCTTCACTTGACAGACTGATATGCAAAATGATTTAAGCTACAAAGAATAAACCCCCTCCTATCTTTGTAGGGCTAGACCTTTCCCCCCATCCCAAGATGCCTCGCTATAGGGCTAGGAAGGCATAAATTATCTTGCACTGTTACCCATATGTACATGCCTATCTTAGAGCACATGTAAAATTGCAACAGCCTTAATACTGTCTTGATGATGGATGGAGATCCTAAGAGAAAAGGTTTGGGGGGGGGGAGGGGATCTCACAGCATTACCATTAACAAGACTGCAAAGGCTCTGGTCACTTCATTCTCCCTCCGCAACCCTAGACCCCACCACACCATTCATTTTTTTAATGATCTTCGTATACGCTGCTGTTCTGGACTTACTAAACTCACCCCCTTAAACGAAATTTGTTTTAATCTGGTTTTCTTGAAATGTTTCAGTTAATTTTAAACATATTGATATTTAACTCACCTCAGAAGTCAAGACCACGTTTTTGAAAGATGGATGAGCAGCCTGTACTACTAGAGGGCAGCACAACATCTTCCTGAGGTCTGCTTGTGGAATCGGAGAACTCAGGTGGTAGGTGTAGTTTCTATCAACAACAGAGATAAGATTCTGATAGCTTACATGCAATCTCATTCAATATCAGCATTCCTATCAATATTTTATTTAGTAAGCTGCTATCCTTGTTTATTTTAAAAATCAGTATATTACTCCTTTTTGCAATTTCAAAGGTGCCTGGCATACCATTTTGTGGAAAAGAAACTTTCATGTCCCAGGTAGAATGCCACCAATCTTGTGAATTTGAAGCTAGGGCTGTGAACGTTTAGCAAAATTAGTAAACGTTTAATCGCAAAATTTTGCGATCGTTTAGCGATTAATCGCAAGTACCTATGATCAACATAGAGACTTTAAACATGCTCTTGAACATGATGAATATGCAAAACGGGTTAGTGACATAGTTTCCATGAACCTCACACACGGATCCTCACAGAAGCTCAACTTTGATGTTGTATGTTTACATGCATGCCATTTGTATAATTATGTATTTCACTTTTTCAAAAAGAGTTAAAGTGAACATCTAATTTTCTGTAATGACTGCTGATTGTTTTTTATTTCGTACAATGGGTTTTGTGATTAATTGCTGGTAGCTTTGTACTAAACATTTATTACACATGCGATCGTTTAGCAATTAATCGCTAAATGGTCACAGCCCTATTTGAAGCTTAGGCTAGGATTTGACAAAGACTCAGTAATCAAATGGTATAATGTCTATTATCCAAAAATGTTCAAACAATGTTTGAAAACTTACATACTGTACCACTCAATAAAAGCATAAATTACAAACCATAATTGTTTGAACAAAAAAAAATTTCATTCATTTTTAATATTCGATCACCCAAGAGAAAATGAGTTATCCAGCTTTACATTGAAGGCCTGGTTTTTTAACCTGTCAGGTATAATCAATAGGTCCTTTGTGTCCTAATTAATCATGCACCCAATTTAAAAAATATCGAAGCTGAAATTTCTGGAAGTTACAGAATTTATAACATTATGGTACAAGGTTCCTGCACTTTAAGGACAATGAAACTTCATGGCTTTTCCAAGATGTTTTCCTGACAATATTATGAAAAGTCCAAGACTATACAGTTTTCATTTTTTAAAAAGTCTGGAACAAAAGGATAAAATCTATATGCACTTAAAAAGTTACTTTTCCTACAATTCCATGACTGTGGTCATTTTTCAAAAATTTCCACGACTTTTCAGGCATGGAAATTGAAACTACGATTTCAATTTTTCCATGCTGTTGGAGCCTCAAACTCTTGTTTTAAATTTGCATGTTGTCAGATCACCACACAGTATGTCAAGCTAATTTTTTTTATGTACTTCATTGATAACTTCAGACCTTTTACTTCCTAACATAGCTGTGTACATAAATTTTTCTGCGGGAGGGGTTGGGGTGGGAGTGGAGGCAAAAGGCTTAATCAGAGCACCACTCTGATTGTCATTTAGGGTACTGGTACAAAAAAAAAAAAAAAAATGTGAAAAAATGCTTCCCATGTTTCAGGAAGTGGTACTCTCTGTGTCTTACATGTTGTATCAAAACAATCTTTCAGCATTTTTAATTACAAAAAGATTTCCAAGATCCATGTGATATAAATTAAGTTTGACAACACCCCCTCCCCATTCCTGCTATGTATGGGCCATGCTTCTTTACCAATGTTCCATTTATAACCCCGAAACCATTCATACAACAGATGAGAAAAGGTTTACTTTAACACCAACCCAATAATTCCTCTCAGAATATGAAGTTCATATTTATCACACTGTTACCAGCATGACAAATATTTGTTACTAATTTGCATAATAAAGACCTTTTCTATTAAAGGACAGGTTAGAATGTCTGATGATTAGAAATGGAGATTACATTTAAAGGTAAAATGCAGTCACCCTAATCAGAGTGAGTGTGCCCGGTTACTCTGGTTCATGATTGGCCTATTTTGATCATGTGACAATATTTTTGTTAGTGAATTGTGAAATTCAAAGGAGAATTTTTCCTTGCTTTACCAATTGTTTGTAATAGTTATGTTCAAAATGTCTTCAGAGTTGCTTGTAATGCAATAAGAGGAGATTTGCAAGAGTTTGCTGATTTTTCAAAGAAAATTTGGGGCGACTGCCTATTGCCTTTAAAGAGATACAGCATTGTTCAATAATAGCATACTCCCAAACTGTGAAAACAACAATCTATTAAACTTTCTGACACAACAAAAAGCATTCAAGCATGTACAGGTCATGTGAGCTATCCACTTTATTAGTAAAGCATAATTGTAATTTGGCATTTTGAGTAAAGGTAAGTTAACAGTACCAATAACATATACTGTTCCGTAATTGAATCCTCACCTCTTGTGAACATTTTGCATAAGTTCGGGTACAAAATACACAAGGGCAATGGGCATTTCCCCCATGTTGCAGACAAAATTGCCCTAGAATGACACTGAATGAGGGCAAGCAAATACCAAATGTTTCCAACATTGCCCCACCCTCACTCCTCCTTAATAATTGCCAAAAATATGATGAGAAACAGAACAGCAAAACTGCCCCCCGTCCCCTTCCCCATTTCTTTTGAAGTGTGACTTAGTTCAGGAGTCCCTCAGACAAAAACATAAAATTTGTTTGTGGCAAAGGGATTGGACAGTATTTATACACAGAGTATCACAATTTCCAGATATTATGAAACTGAAGACTTTTTCAAGATCAAGTTGACTGGCTTTTTTCATTTATTTCCAGAACACACAATCATATTCAGGAGAAAAAATTAACATTTCCTCGGATGTATTTCCCATGTATGTGTTCCTTTACTGAAACATTCAGTGAAGTCCTAGATAGCCTACATGCAGAATATATGTTCAGTCATGTAAGGTACCCGTAATTCTATCTTTTATCATATTTTAACAGGAGCCATACAGCAAAGACATAACACCATACTGCCAAGTACAGAAAGTGTTGGGTTTACAGTTTTACAGACAGTATGGCAATTTATCCAGGTCAATCACCCAAATTTCAAAGAAATTTTAAACAACATTCCAGTCTTTATTAAGTTTCATCCATTATCCCTACAGTATGAAAATCCTTCTCACAAATAAATTTTAATAAACAAGAATTAAGTTAAAGCAGCAAATATAAGTCCTAACTCCAAAATTATAACACACTCCCTACCCCCTATTACTTTGCCATAAGAATGTGCATACCAGAAACTTACCTCAATTGTAAATTTTTTTCTCTTCAGCTTAAAGCCAAGATCAGCTGTGTCTGGAGTTGATAGAGTGAGAGAATTCAGCCTCGGGAGTTGTTTAACGTGAACTAAACCTATAGCAGGAGGAAAACTTTATAATTAATAAAATTCTAGATATGCACTGACAGACTAAAATCTTGGCTTAGGAGGGCTCCCTGACTCTACTTTAGAATCAGATCTCCTTGCCTGGCATTAAGTAGCAACTTAAGTTTACTTGGAGTCATGAATCCTGGGAAATTTTCAGCACTGTCTCAAACTTGCACAAAACTCATTTTTCTGTTTACTTTCCAAAAAGTTTGCATTTGTGTTCTCTTGCAAGTTTTAATGCACAACTGCACCAAAACTGGCCCTTTTACTATTTTTCTTCATTCAATCACTGGTTTTTCCCTTAGCTGATTGTTTCATGTTCTCTAACATTGTCAATTCGGCACTTAGAGTAAGCCATTGAAAAACCTTTAGTGCAGTCAAACTGACTGATATTTATAACGTCAGTATTATGGGCTTTTGATTGACACTTGACAGCGGTTGTTACATGTGTACCTGTGGTGGTGATGACATCCTTTCAGGGGTCGCCACTCCTAAAGCTGTGGGTACCCAACACCAAAATTACTGGTGTCACCCAACACCAAAAAATACTGGTGTTACTCAAGCCTACTACAATCCCTAGGTTGTCAACATGGAACAAAATGAAATTTAACAAATCCTGACATGTAAAGTCCAATGACGTCACAAGATGTAAATTGCATTTCAAATCTTTGTCAGACTCATCAAGGTATTTGTAATGTACTTACTTGACCTTCAATTTTCTTTTTTTTTCAGACTCAAAACAGCATTCTTCCTAATACAACATCATCTCTTTTTCAGACTGTTTTCAGACTGAACACTGTACTTTTCAGACCTACCATTTGTCTCTTTTCAGATTGTCTTCACATAATTTAGACCCACCATGTTACCCTTCACATACGACATTTATACTTTTCAGATTGTTTTCAAAAACACCATTTATCCATCACATATCATTTTACAGATTATTTCAGATTCACCATAGTATTCTTCATATACCTATTGTCTTTTTTTCAGGTCATTTCAGATTCACAATGGTATTCTGCATATACCTTTTGCCTCTTTTTCAGATCCCTTTCAGATTCACTTTACTATTCTTCACATAAAGTATCTATCTTGTTTCCAGCTCATTCTCAAACTTACCAACATATTCTTCGCATAGACAAAGCAAGGTATTTTTCACACATTCGGTTTGCCTAATTTTCACACTCCCCACACTTTTCAGATCATTATCAGAATCACCATGGTATTCTTCATGTACAGGACTGGACCCTCTTCAGATTGTTTTCAGACTCACCACTGTATGCTTCATACACAGAATTTGACCCCTTTTCAGGTCATTTTCAGTATCACCATGGTATTCTTCAATTACACAATTTGACCCTTTTTCAGGTTGTTTTCAGACTCACCATGGTATTTTCCAAATACAGGATGTGACCCCTTTTTCAGGTCATTTTCAAACTCACCATGGTATTCTTCATACATAGGATTTGTCTCTTTTTCAGACCCAGCAAATGATTCTATTTGCACAGCAGCATCGCACAATCTTTCCAACCTTCGTACATCAGTGAATACCTACGCAAAAAAAATATTTATTCTATGTTGATCAAGATTCTGATAAATTAGGGAGAATACACAAACATTTTGACAGATGAATTAAGGTCATTACAATGACCTCAAAATGCTCACAAATGAACAATGGTTTAGATACATATGAAAACAAAAGGGTTAAGTATCACTGACCCTGGGTCAAATAAGTTACAAAACACTCAAGATGTATGAAAAGAGGGATGACTTCAGTTCAAAACATTTGTCTGAAGTCATTTGTCTTTGGAATATTTCTGGCATGGTACTGGAAGTTGCCAACAGAATGTGACTTAAATTTTGGAAAAATCGGCACACCTTAACCTTAAGTGAAGTTTTGTAAACCATAACTACAGTGGTATTGACTAAAACTTCAGTGCTGAATACTGGTAAATTTTGGGTAATCGTGTAAAATTTTGAAATTTTGTACAATAACAAAACTAAGTCTAATATTCTCAGAGATACTGATGTATTTTGATGGCAATATTTATCAATACTCATATAGAAGTTGCATCTGCACTAAGGGTGTGCGTTGGTCTGATTTTTGATACCCAGACCACACAATCATCCGTTTGGATACAAGCAGGACCACCTGAGACAGCCAAAATATTGTATTCAGACATGGGCATCCAGAGGGTGGGGGCAAGGGGGCACTTGCCCCCCCTGGAAAATCAAAAAGTTGAAAAAACGATGAAAAAATAAAAAAAAAAACGAAGAAAATATAACATCAACATTTCTTAGCAGTTCAATCAGTGAAAATTTCTATGCTCAAAACAGGAACTGAATAAAAATATCAACACTCAGGCCCCAGCAGCCTGCCCCCCCTCCCAGCATATTTTTGGTATTTTTTAAAGTTTATATTTGCGATATTGCTAGTGTTTCCCCTTTTTATATGCAGTAAATAGGCCTTGGAAGTGCCATTTCCAGTGATCTGGGAAGCATTTTGGGTCAAAATTTTCTTGCACTGGAGCGCTGAGAGTCTGTCTATGGGCTTCACGCCCTTCCTTGACAAATTCCTGGCTACACCTTGGTCAATACTGTGTGGAAGGAGCATCTAAACTCTTCCTGGGCGTAAAATATTTCACATGAAAAAAGTTGGGCCCCCTAAAAATTTTTTGCCCCCCCTTGAATTTTTTTCTGCGGACACCCATGTATTCAGACCACCTGAGACCAAACCAGCATGGCTTTGGGGGGAAGTCAAACCAACCAAACCAACAGAGAGCTCTCAGATCACCCAGAAACGACCCCCACAAAAATTGAAGCACGGTTTCAAGGAACGACAAGTCGATGGCCTTAAATTAACAGGTTCTTCTCCATGATATGCAAATTAACAAGAGTACAGAATATACAAAAACTGATCAGGGATGTGTGTACCAGGGATTTTTTTTGGCACACAGAGACTATATCCTACAGTTTGGAATATTTTTGTACGATGGAGGACGGTAAGCGTGCCTGGAAAGAGCATTAAATTTACACCAATTGATTTGTCAGTGTTTTCGTTTTCCTCGGTTTGGATCAAGGACAGACAGGCCACCAGAGACCGAAATGATGTCGGTCTCATGACAGGTTGGACCACCCAACCATCGGTCTGAGATCACCAAGACCACCCATAACCAACTTTGGTTCCAGTGAGTTTTGGTTTTGTCCTGGTTTAGGGCAGTTTATGTGCACCTAGCTTCATTCTGTACCCACAACTGAAATACCATGACCCAAGCTTTTTGTACTCATGCATGTAGTCATCTCTCTAATTTCTGGGGTAGGAATTGGGGTAAAGAGTGGGATTACAGTCAAATTTTTGTCCGTGTTATAATAAGAGTCACAAAAATTAAGTATGCCTAATAGTTGCACTGTTACTGTTTGCATTTTATCCTTGAATCCTGGAGGGTGGGGTAGGGGAAGAGAACACTTTCTCCTCCTGCCTTCCCCCTCCACTGCTTGTACCACTGATTATGAAATCTACACTAGCGCTAATTTCATGTACCCATAGTCTGAGTACACTTAGTCTGTGTTTTCATGTTTCATTTAGACAAAAATTTTGAGCTTGCTACAGTATTTAACTATAACTCTAAAATGTTTACATATACCCACATAAGCCAGAAATTTTAAACACCTGTATCTAAAATGAGGATTGTAGCTTGAATTCACTAGTTCTGCATGAGTGGCTTGAGAGGCAGTACTATAAGTATCATGCTATGTGAAAATGAATGAGGCAGAAACTTGATCAAGTTCAATTAATTGTTCACAGCATGTATTCTTATTTTTTGCGCAAACTGTCAGAAATCACATTTAAGACTTGAGGCAACATACCCAGCTTATGCAATGATTCCTTACTGCACAAACATGAAGATATTACAAAATATACCTGGACTGCAAAAAGGTGAGAGAAAACCACTTGCAAATTTTATACTTCTTTTGATACACAAACTGTTAGAGGGACAAATCATTCTCAACTGAAATTTCATGAATCTGCATCCCCCAAAAAGAATGGATCATTCCACAACAATTGCACACCATCATCCATTGTACTCATGTTATCAGTCACACCACGGAACAACTTTGTCCTTCCCTATCCTTTGTATCTTAAGAATGTGAAATTAAAGACTGACTGATTGTAAAATAAACACTGTTAGATGACAAAATGATTCATTAATTGGTATTTTATCAGATTATGGCTGATAATAACTATGATCACAGACATATACCCATTTTAGCCGATAACGTTCACTTGCTTAAAGGCCAATCTACGTACAAAGTTTCCACAATGCCAAGTTCTAACATAAAAATTCATAGCCAAAGATGCACTTTCAAGATTTCCAGCTTTTCAGAAAAAAAATGTTCCTCTGAATATTACCTGAATTTTCCCTAAAGAATTTTTTCAATTCCAGGATAATTATATTGTCATTTTCTAGTTGGCTATCTCTTCACACTATTCCGACATCAAAATGAAATGTAGCATACAATCATTTTCTCATACAGCCCAGCCAAATTCCCCAATTTTTCTTGATTTGTAGCATTTTTTGTTTTAAATTCCCTGACTTTCTACTAACTGGAAAAATAGGAAAATTATTTCCCTGATTTTCCAGGTTGGCTCAGAATCATGACTTTTAACATATAGTTGTGTTAATATTTTTCATTGAAACCTTCATTATAAAACAAATGTTTTCTTAAAACTTGTTTTGGGACATATTTATGACAGTTCTGAAAATTTCCCAGGAGTGCCGATTCCTACAAAAGTGGAGTCGTTACTCAACTTCCGGCCAAAAGCTGCAACTCTGAAGTTGAATCTCCTACAGTCTACACTTGAAAGTTGTGAAAGTTACAAAAACGAGTATACACAATAAATGACCACACGGGAATCGTCCGTACCACCACATGCTGTAACTCTGGCATAAAGCCAATAAGAAAGAAGAAAGAAAAAGGGCTAGCCAAAAATATGAAAAAGTTTCAATATATTACAGATGTACCTCTAAAAGATGTGTAGGCATGGTAACTACAGCAACAGCTAATGAGTTCCTCAACAGCCCCCTCAGTGCATGCAGAAATCTACAAAGCGATGTCAGAGTATCTATTCCTTCCGATGAGTTTTCATCCCACCAAAGAGGGGACCCCAATGAATGAAGAGCAATTCGAAGAATGGTTCGCTCCGGGGTCTGAGAAGAAAAAAAGATTCCAACCGACAATTTGATATTTAGTGAGCATTTGAAAGCACAGAAGTAGATTTTATCAGCATTTATTAGGAAATTAGTAAGTAAAATTAAATGAAAAATAAATTGAAAAGTAATGTGTGCTATGTAGGATGGCTGTGATTCCTTCAAAAGAACCTGCCAAGTTTGGCTTCCACTGAAGATAAAAAATATGCCAAATAGGAGTCTGTTTTACACCCACCCATTTTTCAGGTTGAATTGCTTGAAGATTGATTTGTGAAATAACTGTTTTATTACAAGTGACAATGCTGCTTCCCTCATTGGTATCACTGGTGTAGTTGGTTGAGTTTAGCTCATATATTTAACAACAGTGTCCAGGAGAAGTTGTGGGAAATACCAAGCACTTTTAAGGAAAATTACCAGTTCATGTGAAAGTGCCTGAATGCCCATTAAGCATCAGTTTTAAAAAACTTAAAGCCACGACAAATCACAAATGTAGTGGCTTTGGCATTTACATCACCAGCCTGGCAATGCTGTTGTTATGAAAGAGTCTTCCCAGAGATATTAAGTTTTCCTTTCAGACCACTTTTAATAAACACGTTCAAAAACAATACCTACAAAATTAACTCGCACACAAAAGCCTCCAGGTTGTGAGGATATTACTTCGAGTCTGTTTCCTTCATTATGCGTTTAAATTCAATTTAGAAATCGAAGTTACATGAAACAGCTCAACGAAATAAACCTTGAACTACTTTCGTTAAGGTGGGAACCTACTTATCGCTTCAGACCTCAGAAGGTAAGGTCAAAGTAAATGACCTATCTTTTATGTGAAGGTTCGTTAAGTTTTATGAGGAAGCCGAAAAGTAATCACAATTATTTGAATGAAGAATAACATCGACACTTCACCGTTGAAATCACTTGGACAAAATCATTACACAGAGAATTGAAAAAAATGTGTTAGTGCCTTTTACATCAAAAGAAATTTGTACTTCTTTTCTTTTAAATCATGGTAAAAGGGGAGGGTGGCCAAATTAGATTTCATGGTTCAGAAGGCATACCTCCAGAAGCAAATAAGTTTGCTTCTTACAACTCAAAAGTTATTTTTCAAAAGAAAAGAAAACACAACAAACTTTCAAAATTCCCCACTGAGTATTTCAAAGCCCAACAAAAGAGTTGGTACACGTTCCACAAACTTTATACACCTTACTACAAAACACAACATCACAACAGGATCTATAGGTGTTTAATTATTACAATTACAAAGTGATCCCAACTGTGCCTACAGTGGCCTAAGTGTTTCAGCATCACAATATCAAAAATTTTCACACAAAGCGTGTACAATTCACCCCAGCAGGGTATGGGGGTATTGTTATTCCTACGTTCAATTTAAAATAGGGTCGCAACATCCATAGCTACGGCATCACACAACCTACATTCTGTGGTGTCACCCTGTTCCTTTAAAATCTAATGTTTTTAATGACTCTTAGGAATAAGTTTCACCTCCTTCTTGCATATGAATTCTGTAAACAAGAAGACTGAAATTTCGGGGGGGGGGGGGTAAGGGGGGGTCTTATTCACTCCTACTATTACGATTTATTAGTGCTTAATATTACATGCCTCACATAAATTACACACTTACTTGACATTATCTCTCATTATAATGGCTGTAAGAAAAGTACAGTCCTTCACATTGAGGGGTTTCTCAGAGTTATCAGAATTACTGCAATGTACCAGCCTGCAAAGGTGGAAGTGGCAGTCTCGTGATCAATGAAGTACCACTGGGAACTCAGGAATCATAAGCAAGCCAAGTGGGAGCTTCTACTCTATACTCTTCTTTTTCTCAGGCAGTTACTAGTGACTATAACAGGAAAAAGCTATTGTTCAGCTCCTATCAGAAGGCTGCAGGGATATAATTGTTATGATTGTCTGTGCTTGCCACATTTGGACAGAATGTATGCTGTTTTCAGACAAACAGGTATTAAAATTTCATGCTTAAATGCTCTTCCCCCACCCACTTTCCCCAATTGAAAGTAGTACTGGACATTTTTGACCATTCATGAGCCTCACAATAATACTGTATACAAGAGGAAAGAGACATATAGTGACTGTATACTCATACCCTCACTTAATGCCTGTTTGTCTGTAATCTTACCCATAAGATTGGATTTGTACTACTATAACAGGGCTCGAAAATAAGCTTTTCCTCTCTGGGGCTAAAAACAGCTTCTGACGACCTTCATTTTGAAGCTTTTCTGGAGCTGTTTTCCTATTGTCTGGAACTGTTTTCAGTTTTTCAAAGAAACCACTGTTCTCTGCATCTAACATTCTCTGATCATCTCCCGAATGTTACTTGTGCTTTTAGTAAAAGAAATTCAAAATAACAGAGACAGGAAATAAGACAGAGCATTTTTTGATGTAACACAAGGCAGTACTAAAGATGGTGTAGTCACTCCATTTCTGAAAAACATGGAAGGGGCTGGGTGCATGTATAGCTTACCACAGGTTTAGACTGACCTCAGTGGCACCTTGAATGTGAAGAAGGTGAGGGGTAAGTGGGCACAGTAGTTCATAAATTCGATTGCTTCATGCATCTGGCACTATTTTTAGCCCCAGACAAACACCCACTTTTCTGTTCTTTGGGTGCAGTTGCGGCGGTCTCTGATGCTTTTGCACCAGAGCGCCAGTCTATTTTCCAGCCGTGTATATGATGTGAAAGTTACACATTTGCGCCAAAATAAACATTTTACTTGTACTTGTTAAACAGATGTATTCTTGCATCAACAAAACAGTGACAGACACTTCACTTGTTCCCTCATCATGACACTGCACTCACACTGTACAGAGTTAAAGGTCTGTGGACATGAAAATGTCATACCTGCTTATTTAATATGAAAAGCATTCAAAATGTTTAAAATAGCCAGTTTCCCTCAAAATCTATCAAATTTTGACCCTTTCACATCAAGTGTTTTTGCACTTATATCATGAATAAACATGAGCTACATTAGCAAATTTGTGATCTGGAAAGAGGGACACATGAGGTATGCCTTATGTTATGGTTTGTTTACCCTTCATTCCAAGGACAGTGAGCCACACCTGGAAAAATGACCGTGGCGGGCCTGACTGAAACCAATTGGTTAGAAACTGAGCCATAAAACCTCATCTAACTCCAACTCCAAGGGCAGCTGTAATGGTGACATGCCCTGAGGTGTTAATTTTGCATTATTAAACATTTTACTTACTTTGAAAATGTCCACATTAAAAACCAAACTAGAAACTAGCTGGTGAGTAATTAACAGAAAATATATAAAGAATTAACAAAAGAAATTCAAACCCTACAAAGCACTCCACATCATAACTTTTGCATACTGTAGCCAATGAGAATCTCAGATATGGTCAAACTTTGAAGAGGTATATCTTGAGACTGGTAAAAGATATTTAAATAATTCAACAGGATTCTCAACATGGGATGTTAATCTACAATTGCTGAGTAAAACAATTGTATTGGTTACATGTCCACATATCTTTAAACAGGTGCACATTACTTGAGAAACTGGCAAATCAGAACAAGTAGATCTGGGGTCCAATCCCCAGCTGGGTCATGGCAAGGTAAAATTCTCATCCAAGGACAATCAATGGTTCTACCATCTGAACTAACCTTCACAGAAACTAAATTTGAGCTAAGATTGTTGAATCCTAGGTCACAGAAAGTGACATTGTACGTTCCACCCCTTTGAGACTTCTACCAAATTTAATGGTCTCGTAGCATTGGTAAAGAGTTGTTTGAAGGCGTCGTTGTTGTCAAAATCACGGACACGATCACGATCACGATCACTATCACTATCATTATCATTATTAAGGTTGCAGTTAAGAAAGTTTACTACAGCACTTTGATTTACCTGTTTTGATTGTACGCTGTCTGTTAGATGATAACCTCCGTCTCTTATTTGTGACTCTATTCTCCTCAAAAGTTTCTGATGTGTTGGACAAAGATACAGAGGACTGTGGAAAGACATAAATGACAAATATGACTTTTTATCATTTGAAAAAATCTGATGTCAAGAATGTCATCATATGATAGAGTATGTATGAATAGATGGCATACTCTCCCTGCTTTCTCCCCAATAAGTTCTCTTTCCCCTCCCCCCCCCCACCCCTCCACTACTCCATCCTCCTATGAAGGACTTCTCCCTTACCTAACCTGTGGTATCTTCAATCCAAGGTTGCTACCAAATATTTTAGGATCTGATTCAAACATCTTTGGAATCCTGAAAGAAATGCTACTGGGTCAATTGTGAGTAGAATTGTAGCTTGAAAAAAGCTAACCAACTATCCCCTCTCTTCCACCCTCACTCTTCTCTGAACCCACCAACTATGAAGGATGGCCCTCCACCTTCCACCCCATACCTAAAATGAGGTATCTTTACTCCAAAGTTGCTATGAAGTATTCGGTTGGGGGGGGGACTGATTCTAACACTTTGTAATCTAGAAAGGATTCCTAATGGAGTGAATCCCAAATGACTATTGTAGGCAGAACTGTAATTAAATGCATCATCAGGGGCTCTGGTCAGCCAAACCACCCAGTAGAACCATTTCAGCACTGCACATGGCCATAAAACCAAATGTCCATTCCGTATTCCCCCTTCACAAGGTCTGGTATATTTGCAGGTTGCCTTGTGTAGAAAATCACACCAAGAGATGTACTGCCACTTCCAATTAATGATATTACCACTACTTGAATTGTCAGTTCTCATATCGGCTACAACCAATCTGCTACTGATATTTTCAAATGGGTGAGCATCCTGGATAAAAAATCTTAGACTATTAGAAGTATTACCATGACAGGATTCATTGTCAAGCATAAGAAAATAGCATAACACTTGCATGAAGAATAGGCCTATGATTTTAGTTAGACAGTGCTGTCATTTTATATCAATTTTTATCAATACTCATTAAAGGAGGCATATATCAGCCAATACCAATACTGAAAGGCAATAATTGGTCCTACAATAATTTCAACAAGTAATCACATTTCCCTTGTGGTGCCAGGCATACCCTAGACCAGTGATTCCTTCCGATTTTTGCAAGCAACCCAAATTTCATGATTTGGCATTATTCATCAACCCAACTTACAGGGCATGTGCAAAATTTTCTGCAGGGAGGGGTATGAAATGTATTGTAAAACCATTTCAAGGCTACACGACCCCCACAACCCCTGGATGGGCTCAGGACCCATCAGTTTTTATCTCACGACCCAATTTTGGGTCGCGACCCACTATTTGGGAATCGAGGCCCTAGACTGTACAGTGGGAGTTAGTGCATCTCACTCTTTTTTAACTTCTCAAAGAAGGATAGCAACTAGGAGTACCATTCCAGAACTGATCTCTAGCTGGGCCAGGGATTTCATCCATAAACAATGTACAATTTTTTCCATCTGAAGTGCCATTTTGGGTGAATACGATCGAATTTTTTGTTAAGTTGATTAACAACTGGCATAAAAAATTCCTACAATGTTTTAAAAGTTCATAATTTAAAAGCTACATTTGGGATGCCTATGTTATTTCTCCCATATCTATCAAGGTTAAATGTTTAAATACCACATCCTGAAAGACAATGAGTTATTTGTTTTATGACAGTAATATGTAAAGATAAATTATGAAGTATTCAAAGCATGTCAATAATTTCTAACAAAGCCAAATAGAGTAGAGTTCATTTTCCCATTTCCTCATCCTAGGAAGGGAAAATTCTCCCAACTAATTCTACTTCTAGCCCTTAGGTTTGTAGTTCAATTGTAGTTCATATTCTGCTGGGCAACTCCTGTGTAAGATCTGCAAATATAAAACGAATCAGAGGGTCTTACATTAGAAGGGCATTGTTTGCATTCATGTCAAAAACAGTTCAGTCACTAGCTGTGAATTTGACCATCTACTGTGAAGGTTTGTATAAAATATATTTGAAGTATTGCATGCAACTGAATAAGGTGTTTCTGTTTGTTTTCTCAATAAACTTTAATACGATATATATCAAATTTAAGACCAATCAGTGATTAGATCACTTCTCCAGTCACAATTTCCATCAAGATTTTAACAAGACTGATTTGGAAAGTTACTTCTTAAACCAACTGGACTGAAGAAGTAATGGAAGTAGATAATACAGAACCACTAAAAATAGCCAAGTTGAATCACATAGGAAGGCAGGACAACAAAGAAAAATTATCTAGTCTCCAACAGATGTATGACATATTGAACGATAAACCCATCCCTTGACAACCATTTCATTTTGCTTACAATTTGCTTATCCTAGGATCACTTTTAATACATGTTTCTTGTTCTTATCACACCAACTCCGGATGTAGACCGACAGATGGCAAGGTGTAATGTAAGATCATTGGAAATGTTCTTAAGATAACAAATCTTTCCAGGATGAGTATTATGAAATCGTGCACTGTTTACATTGCCATGGTGCTAGAAATGATTTTCCAGATGTGCATGTAGATGTTATTCTTGCATTTATGAATTCAGACTATGCACATGAAACTGCTTAGTATCATGAGGCTTCTCCCACAACTTGTATCTTTGTATTGTTGTTAAAACTGAACTTAAAACATGTTTGTTCAATGAATTACTGTCTTTACTCTATTCCAAGCCCTTCTACGAATTTCCCCACCCCCAACCCCTCAAAATTTTCATATACACTCCTCAATTAGCAAACCTAATCTCAACAAAATTACTGCCTTTTCCTAACTTACTAAGGTCCTGGACTAGGATTTTCCCAGCTAAGTGGTTTTTTTTTTCACTTCCTTTTTTTCCTAAAATATCACAGAACAATTGCTATGACTGGGACTGACAGATGGAGATATAGTATAAATTGGAAGGCTGATAGTTCAGAAAGTTCCACATAAATGGGTGTACAGCCACCTATACAGTGCCGAAATAGCCTTTTGAAAGTAAGAATTTGAACTGACAATTCAGCTCTTAAAATGCTGCCCTTCTGGAAACTTTAATGCCCCCTGGGCCTCTAGTAGAGTAAATACATTACTACAGTAGCTTCATGGCATCAAGCAAAACATTCCTAAGTCATTACTCCTGCAAATGATGTTGTTCTGCTAATGATATCTCAAGAACAGATGTAGATAAAATGACACTGTTTGTTCCCAATCATTTGTAATATGATAGGTAATCATGTGAACGCGTACAACTAAAGAGGAACATACTGTGTTTACGATGCAGTGATGCACCTACATGACACATGAAGAAGTATCAACTTGAATCATTATGAGAGCATTTTGCATGGGTGGAAAAAGTTGGGAAGCTGGGAGGCTCCTTCCTGGGAAATTTTAGCAACTACAAGGAAATTTTCCTTTCTTGTGCATGAAAATATGGAAGTCTTGAAAAATTGACTACCTTCCTGGGAAATAAACGTTGTTTCCAGACCTTGCATTTAGTCTCACCAGTTAACTCCAGCGATAGCTTTCCTTCCTAAAATGTTGCACACAACAGAAGTAATGGATCCTGCATCATTTGAAATTTTGACAGTTCGGGTGAACAAATTATTCATGAATTACACATCAGTGAATTTGATTCAGAGAAAATGTTATTTTTAAGTCAACCATCCCCCTCACTCTGAATTGTTTTAATATTACTCTGTACCTACAGTATAAACCATGGTTTAAAAGGTAAGTAAATTTTCTGTACCCCAAAATGAAACATTTTCCTTAAATAAAAAATGTAGTATGAAGCAGATTCAGCTCCAAGCTGTTTTATTTAAGGGGGAATGTCTCACCTCCATTGAAAAGAGATCTAGGTACCTTGTGTGTGTTGATCAGAAAAGGCTAGTTAGCTGGCACTAGCACCTTCAGTAGCAATAAAGCTGACAGCACTCAGTTTGGCTGATATTTTCTTGTATAAGCAAAGTGTGGATAATAGTTTCACTTATTTCTTTTTCTTTGGGACTTTGTGAAATTTTGACAGTCGAACAACCAACCTAGAAGCTACAGTAGTTCAGCCACCATGACTTGTTTTAGAGGGTGCCCTTTAAAGGTTCTATAATCTCACCCCAGACAGTTATAATTTTCATACTACGATTACTTCTATCCTGTCCTCCAATTTAAACAAAAAACACCTGCATGACACACCACCCAGACAAAGCTACAGTAGTTTGCACAGACTTAAAAGCGCTCACGGCCATATCCTTAGCACTGCTGTGTGTGAGCATTGGGAACACAACTGACGGCACAAATCATCACTGACCAACCCAAGTAAAGCTATTGTTTGAATTAATGTCCATCAAAGTGTAGACACAAATTGTATTCAGAGATATGAGCATAGTCCTAAATATGTTTGGGGCAATGCAATAGCCCCTTTGAGTTGTGCAAGAAGTTGAAGACAGACAGGGCTCGGAATAACGGGGGCCCGGGGGCCCAATGCTCCTCGAAATTGGCTCGGGTCCGTAACTTTTACAGGGAAAGGGGCCCGGTTGGCTCCTAAATATTTCAAGTCTAACTGTACAGTCTGCACGTGAACCTCTCCATCCACAACTCAACCATCTTATATCTCACACAGCCTGTGCATTCCTATGCTAACAGTCACTAAAAACCTGCGAAACACACATTATTTCTGAAATTAGTTCACATCGCTCATAAAGAGTGTGCTTTGTCACAACACGAAAGATCACTCACGCAGACATACACAGATGTCAGTCATGATTAATGTAGGCGGAGCCTCACAAGATCACTTCACAAAGACGGTCGGTGGGAATTGAACAGTTTCCTTTGTTTTACCAGGTAATAACTTGTGGAGTTACAAGAAAATTTTGAAAATGTATACTAACCTACATGCAACATGGTCTAAGAGGGTGTGGACAGATTGGTTTCAGGCTAGTTTCAGCCTCAACTTGCCTTAATTTTACCCATACTACATGTTTCAAGCACGTAAAAAGCACCCGCACACTTTATCAGCCCTTTTTTATTTGTAAGTTTTGGGCCCCTTGATTTCTCATTTGGCCCCTAGATTCCATGGGCTAGGGGCCCGGCATGCCCACGAAGGTTGAAGGCTTATTTCGACCCCTGGACACAGACTGCATTAATCATCAGTTACATTGAGACTTTGCTTCTTTCCTTTCCACTCACTCAGTTTTTGAAAACATGCTAGTTTTAAAATCACTAAAGTAACTCTAGAAATTTATATTTGCCATCCAAGTGCATGTCTGTTTCTGTGCAATGCATGAGAGTTGAGTCTTCATAATTTCATGTTAGGACAGTAGTTATGTGCTAAGTTTAATTTTTGTTGGAAACACTTATCTGTCTTCTGTTTTTGATTCCTACCTCAGTATTTCTATTTCCTGTTTTTTTTATGATTTTGTCTTTTATTCTTTAAGATTGTTTCCATTATTTGATTTATTTCCAATTTTTTCATCTTTTGGTTTTCAGCTGGAGAAATAAGCCAGTATTGCTTATAATCTGAGTTTTTAACATGAGTGGACATAAAATTGTTAGTTCTTGGAAAATCTTCCTAATTTGTTTAATGAAAACATATTTTGCAAAGTCTCCAGACTTGGAAAAATTCATTCTACCATTTTCTTTCACACTTTTCTACGAATCTGGCCCAGTTTTACAGTAGACCCCTAACCACTCTTTGCAGAAGACAATAAAATCAGAGTGGCATATTGTCCTTCCCTGGAAATCATTTCCTTGGAAAGGGGGTAAGATTGGGGGGATTTTCTATTTTTCAATCCCAGGAAATAAATTGGGCTAGCTACAAAAAGTGACAAATGTCAACATGTGGATTACTTCTTTGATGAATCCTTGCACAATTTGCATGAATCCTACAGCTGCATCTGCTAATGTGAGTACTGTCCTCAACATAATTCTTCAGTAAATTACACATTACCTCTTTGATTCCTCTTTCATCTCTTCAGGCAAGTAAAATGTATCTGTGATCACTCTGGATAACAGTTCAGGGGTCACTGTTCTGCTCAGGTCATAGCTGTGTCCAAATTTATGACTAGGTGTGTTACCCTGAGGAGGAAAAAAGTAAAAGCAAACATAATTACTGTAATTGTTATAGCTAGACCAAGTTTAGTGCCTAGCTCCAAGTAAAGAGACTAAAAAGAGTCCATTGAGCAAACTGTGCCATGGTAAACAGGAGACAGGTGTGTCCTAAATACAGTGGCCTTATACTGGTGTTTTATGCAAGCAAAACTTGGAAAATATCATAAAAAGTGGATTTTACTTCCTTTGTTTCAAAACCTGTTAAATCTTATCACTTTCTTCATTTAGAAGTGAAAATTTTATTAAAAAAAAAAAAAATTAAAAAAAAAAAAAGCACTAAAGGATAACGTATGGACTTTTAAAGTAACCTAAAATTTTAAATTTATTTTATTGCACATAGACATTAGGTGTACTGAAAGTACATGGTCTTCTGTAATGGAAGTGAGAGTCCATGAAATGTCACACATTTGTAGGACAATATTCATGGACTAATGTACCATCATGTAGAGAGGCCTTAAAATACCAGTAAGTTGACATGAAATTGTAAGAATACTAAAAATAGGAGTTTACTGTGTCATTTTTGTCATGATCACACTGTGTTCTTATTGTAGGTGTGCCACAAAGTAGCCAAGGGAACAGTACTTTGTGTTTTATAGTTTGGATCAAATGAGTCCAAAAGGTGGTTTATTTCTAAGTTTAAATTTTAATAGTAATTTAAGGTCCCCCCCCCCCCAAAAAAAAAAAAAGACAACTATGCCTTCAAGTTTTTGACAAAAGACTGGCCTTTCTAGGTGTGGAATTGCATCTATAAAAATTTTATGACACTTCAATATTTTCATGAGCGCTAGAGACCCTGTACCATGCTTGGCCTTCAAAAATTCACCTGCAGGGTCTAGTTTCTCAAAGGGCAGTTTACTATAAGTGGCCCATGATGTGTACTAAAATGGCCTGCAGAGGATTTGAGCAACCTCAAATACATACACAAAATCACACTTATCCATTTAGTTCTGGTTACAACAATTACTACTGTACCAAGAAAAACTCAAGAAAATTAGCAAAACCTTTAAGAACACCTGCTGTAGGGAGAATTGAAACCTCTATATTGACAGTGATGTGTGATATGTTACCTCTGAGATCTCTCTTCGTAGTTTACTATGCCTGTTTGTCATTGATACTCATGTAACGATACTCTGACAACTGCTGATAATATGTAGCAATATCAGTCAATATTTGTAACAATGCAACGAGTGTAGCAACAAAGAAAAGCATACATTCCAGAGGTTAAAGGTCAACAAGGATGTCTGCGATCTATCAGATAATAACACATCAAAAGTGCAGTTTAAAGAGCGTGGAACATTATTTTAACTGCTAGTATAACAGAACTTATTTAATCATGTTCAAACAGAGGCAGGCGTGGACTGATGCGTGTTCCCAGGGAACAGGGACTACAGTTCAGAAAGATATCTGAGAAGGGAAAGATCAAAAAACATTCTTATTATTACTCATACAGTGCTTTCCAATTTGTCTCACTTTTTTTTTTTTTTTTTTTGGTTATGAAATTGAAAACAAAAATATGCTACTGGCGGAGATAAGGGTTTTGTATTTGTAGCAATTTACAGTTGATCATGAAAATGAGAAAATATTCTCATATTCACAGTGAGAACAGGGTTTCCGTCAAGGGGGGTAATGGGGGGATTTGTGCCCACCTTCCCAGAAGAAGGCAGGTAAAATCCCCCCTTTCATTTCCATAAAAAAACATAAAAAATTATCAATATCTTGGTTTCTTACTTAAGAAAAAGACACTTTTGCAACAATGTTTGAACTTACATAAATGGCCTTTAAAACCCTTCAAATTACACCCAATAGGGGCCCTGAACCCACTTGTAACTTTGGCCTAGGTCATCATCAAGTTGGACTCAGGGTTTAGCAGTAATAAATCCTCCCCCCCCCCCCCCTCCTTTTTTTGAGTTTCTGGCGGAATCCCCGGAGTACATATAGCATTTGTACTCACGCTTTTACACTTTAACATGTACTTGTATGGGTGAGGATAACTTTGTAATCACATCACTCATTCTTTTATTCCAAAGGCCAAGAAAGTAGCTTCACCCCCTCCCCCAAGAGAAGTTCTTACACCCATGAAATGATACTTAAAAACAGGCTTTTTGATTGATAAATTTTGAATTGCCATGTATGATTTCCAAGTATTACACATTTTTAAACATTTATAACCAAAAAATCTGGTCAAGGCTTTGCCAAACACAGCACCATCTTTCATTTAAGCCATCTTACATTAACAAATAATTGATACACTCTAAGCCCAGGGCAAGCTACCCAGCCTATTCAAACCTGCCCCAAAACAGATATCTGACAAAAACCTGTTAATGAGAGGATTTTAAATGAAACACACATCATAATCTTGCACTAGTTTCAAAGGTTGTCTGCTCCTCACAAGCAGATGTAATTCATGTTATTTTGTACCCCTGACATTTAAATTAAAAGCACCAATGTAAAACACTACCCTATGCTCAAAGAAAGCTCTGCAATAATGTACGGCAACTGTAATGATTTGGCTAGGGGAAATGTTTCAATACATTATATTATTATATTATATTACATTTGTACGGCACCTTTAGTAAAACATTATTCAAAGGCGCTTATGTTAAAGGTTATAAAAACATGTAAATGATAGATGCTGCCAAAAAAGAGGGAGGTTCAATTACAGAAGGAAATGGTGCAGAAGGCATGGAGTCCAAGGGCACAGCCCCAGTCTTCATCTGCTGCACGGGGTGGGGTGGGAGGGATCTACACACTTATTCATGTGAGCACCACACATTGTAACAAACTACATTTTTTTTTTTTTTTACTTTTCACTTTGAAATGAAAAGGTTAAATTCTCCCTTTTTCTTTACGAGGGACCAATACCTCCCTTATCCCCCCACCCCATTTGAACTTGAAAATGCAATGCTGTACTTATCTGGTCAGCTCTACAGTAATCAGTTCAGTGTTAAATACCTGCTCACCCAATGCACACAGAAATCTTACCTCAACTTTAGGTAAGCTTTCATATCTCCAGGCTATCTTCATTGGTTCTACCCCTGCTGACGTGGTGGGATCATTTTTAGCATCTCCGGCAAGGAGCTTGTCCCCCTCCACTGGAAACGGAAGCATCTGAGTCAAAGGAAAATATGAAAGGGAAAACAAATTCCCAACAACATTTCATAAGTGGAATATTAACAATTAAGAGATGTTTACATTGCAAACTAATCAGCATTTAATACTTGGGATACATAAAATTCTTCAACAGGAAAATTTGAAGACAAGAGCATCAATGATGCTGTAGCTCAACTACAATTTCTCTCACACAGTTAATGTTATATATATAGTTTCACTAGGGATCCAAATCAAGGAGTCGTAGACTGTCATAATCTAGGAACTTCAGTGCTATAGATGTAAATGGTCACAGCAGTGGTATATCTGCTAGGGTTGTCCGGCTTGCGACTTTTTGTTAAGTGTTTGTGGGCACAGTACTGTAGGTAATTCTGCTGACAAAAATTAGGCTACTTATACCCCAATTTGTCAGGTCTGTCAAAAAATGATTCCTATAGTATACATCATACAAAACATAAACCCTTATGGAGAAGCACTAGCATGGATTTCACCATTTGATGTTTTGTGACCCCAAATGGCAATTAACATTAGTGTTTACACTGGGTCCAAAATTCGGACCCAGGTACCCGAACTCGATGGTCGGTCGGGTACCCGAAAATATAACTTATGTTAGGCTACAAGTTTGTTCTAAAGTCATAAAAGTCATAATGAGAAATTTTGCTTTGCAAGTTGATATAATATAACACCAACCTATCTTACGTATGAGCATGACAAGTGTTCTTAGGCGTGTCCGTGATAAATTTTGCCAGGAAAAAGTAACATGTTAGGTGTTCTGTCACACATGCAATCTATGTTAGTGAAACTTTGGATCCAGGTAGCAATTTGAGAACAGGGTCCTCACATCATCGGTCGGGTACCCGGGTACCCAGTGCAAACACTAATTAACATCAACACAACGTACACCTATGCATCATCCACTGAACACTCTGGCCAACTTTGATAAAATTCCGACACAACCATGAGTATTTCAAGGCTTTTGCTTGATTCTACTGTTTGCCCTAGCTCTTTGACCCCAAACAACTTTAACCTTCTTCAAAAGTAAAACTCTGATGACCCATCAATTCATCTACTGCATACTCTTGTCAACTTTGATAAAAGTCAGACACAACCCCTAGGAGCTGAAGGTATTTGCACAATTCCAGTGTTTGACCTCTCCTTGACCCCAAATGACCTTTGACCTACTTCAAAAGTACAACTTTGAAGACCTGTCATCTACTGTACACTCTGGCCAACTTTGATAAGGTTTGGATATAACCCCTAGTGGTTGAAGGGTTTTGAGTGATTTCACGGTTTGACCTCTCTGACCCCAGATGACCTTTGACCTACTTCATGAGTACACCTCTGATGACCCATCATCAATTGAACCCTCTGGCTAACGTTGATAAGATTTGGATATAACCCTTAAGAATTAAAGACATTTACAACATTTCACTTTTTGACCTTTCTTTGACCCCAAATGACCTTTGACCTACTTCAAAAGTACAACTTTGACAGCTTGTCATCTACTGAACACTCTGGCTAACTTTGATAAGATTTGGATATAACCCTTAGGAGTTGAAGGCTTTTGATTGATTTCACTGTTTGACCCCTGCTTGACCCCAGATGACCTTTGACCAACTTTAAAAGTACAACTTTGATGACCTGTTATCTACTAAACACCCTGACCAATTATGATAACATATGGATATAACCCCTAGGAGTTGAAGGCTTTTGAGTGGTTTCACTGTTTGATCCCTACATGACCCCAAATGACCTTTGACCTACTTCAAAAGTACAACATTGATGACCCATTATCTTCTTAACACTCTTGCCAGATCTGATAAAATTCAGACATAAACCATAGGAGTTGAAGGCTTTTGCATGATTACACTGTTTGACCTCCTTTTGCTTGACCTCTCTTTGACCCCAAATGACCTTTGATCTACTTCAAAAGAACAACTTTGATGACCAATCATTTACTGAATATTCCTGTCAAATTTGAAAAGATTCCAACAAAACCACAAGGAGTTGAAGGCTTTTGCGTGATTTCACTCTTTGACCTCTCACGACCCCCAATGACCTTTGACCTACTTCCTGTTACCATAATTATCAAGCCCTTGATATGTGTTATACCCACACCAATTTTGAGAAGGAACGGTCAAAGCACCTGCAGACAGCAGCCTTTTTTTCCAATGTTGACGGACAGACAGACGGACAGACAGACGGACAGACAGACGGACAGACAGACGGACAGACAGACAGACAGACAGACAGATGCATTGCCATGACAATAGCTCAACTTGTTGAGCTAAAAAACCAGGAAAAATTGACATTCAGCAATAATTCCAAGGATTTTCTAACATGAAATGGAAAACTATGAAAAGAGGATGTCTCAAAAGTAGTCAAACACATGCCCCTGCACACTAATGTCTTCCCTCCTTAGCTTTTTGGCTAAAGATCATGTCCAGTATCTCTAATTAGCCAGTCCAGAATGGGACCCTGCATGACAGAACCACGAGACTGGTTACGTGAATTCTTGTGTCCCTCCAGAGTACATAACTTCTTTAGGGAGTTGCTATGTTTGGATTTTCCCTTCAGATGTTGGAACTTAAGAAAATGTCCTTGTGAAGGTTAACAATACCTTTACTTTACGAACACTAGTGAAAAAATGTAGATCTATATGAGGCACAGCTATTCCTGGATCACAAATTTATAACTGGCCATGAGAGGTTGTGATATAATTTTACAAACTTCCTAGCTGAATCAGCTGGCGTTGCATGATTTTTGCTGAGGAGATACTCATGAGTGACTACTTTTTTTTACTTACTCATGCTGACAGGTTTTAAATTTTTTTGGACAGGTAAGGAACTTGTCTGAAATCCATTTCAATTATAACTGATTCTACCCATATCCGCTGTTTCAATTCTTAATATAGACCTTGTGCATTTTGGTGGGAAAATAATGAAGCACACTGCACACATGTGCACAAATCAGCTATCTTAATTTGTTGGTGTACGTTGCAATGATATGTGCTTGCCTCCAAGTTGGAGGGCGCACTTCCTGTTATGTCTTGTCATATGCATAAAGTCTTATTGGCTGATACAGATGTTTCAGAAACAAGCACACTGTACACAGTACCAAGAGCTAACGAGTACTACTGTACACTGGCCATAATTTCATTTTATGGTGTAAAATATTGGCATATAAGGTCAGCCAACAGAAAATATGTAACCTTTGTATGAAATAAACACGAAGTAATATCACTTTGGTGGTACTGGCATTTTATGTGACTTTTCCAGATATCAGTGCAGGTGGAATATTAACACAACTGGTCAGTACTGATATTGAAATGCCAACAATAGATCCAACACTATAAGGAACCCTGTTTCATTTTACAATTCCTTTTGTTAATCCCCTTCTGTATTTTACAATTATTAAGAAAAAAAAACATATTTTTGATTTAAATCCTAAGAACTTAAAGGGCAAATCTCCTCATCCCAGACAGTTCCAATTCTCCCAACTTTGTTACTTCTAGCCCCTCGTAAAGCTGTCTTAAGCTCCTCCTTGTGCAGACACAAATCTAGCTTCTTGCTTATGGCCATGTTCTGGTGAGCACACATCCTAATGTGGTAATCAGAGCCCTTTAATATGTTAAAATCAGATCACTCCTCTGTGCATGCTGTGTAATGTGAGCTACTCTGCATCTTTTGAATTTTCTGACCCTGATGTCAATCAAAAAGCAGTCACCAATTGAGAATTTTGGTTTCCCCCAACCACAAATTAAGGGAGTGGTTGCCTAGTTAAGCTCCTTAGAGTTTTTGCAATTACCCCCTTTCCCAAATTGCAAGTGCCAATTATGTACCCTTTTAACTTTCTTTGAACAATGCTAATATATGAGCAACATTTCATTTTGTACAGCAACCTCTTGTAATTGCCAATTTATACTCTTATTGTTTAATCATATTTTAAGGGTAACACAATTTATGTATGTATACTGCTTCAAGTTGTGGAAGAATCAATAAATGAAATGAAATGTTCTTGGATGCTAAGTGTCTGTCTTTTATTTCAGTACTGCAACATTTGAAGCATACAGTTCATGCACTCTGTGGCACATTCCCATCACTTGAATAGATAGGATAAAGCTATGTACCCTCTAGAATTCTTGTTTTGGTGTCAAAAAGTAGTACACATAAATTTGCTCTTTCAGGGGAACATTAATGTATGACTCACAAAAAATGGTCAGTATTTATTTCCTTCAATCTGGACAAAATTCTTTATACACATTTCCTCACACACTACATGCTAACTGATATATCACTACGCTTCCTGTAGGGTCAAATATGAGCTCTCCTCCCCATCCTCCCTCTGATATCTTCACCATTGTACTTGATGCGAGGCCCACCCACATATTACCTAAAGTATAACTCGCCCCTCTCCCTTTACCTTCCTCCCCTTCACCCACCCCCACCCCCATTCTTTCTCCCTCGTTATTTCATATTAAGAGCACCTTAACACCTCCAGGTACATCCTAGGGTGTATCAAAAATGTGTGCCCAGATTTAATCACAAACCTTTAAGATCTTCTGAGGATTTTGACTTGCACTAGCTAGAAAAAGGTTGTGGCCAGACATAATCCCCTCAGCAAGGAAGTATCGTAAAAGTATCTGGGCATAGTGTCCGTAAGTGTCTTCCTCTGTGAATGACAAAGAAAGATGGGATCAGAAACAGAAGAAGGGAAATCTTTGGAACTAAGTGATAGCAGTACAATCAACTGCTGAGGGTTTTGCTTCTGGTGGGATTATAACTGCTGTAAAAGCTGAAACCAGTAATGGGAAGGAAATAGCTTAGGTTATACCACAATCTACTCTTACCCCTTACACAGCTGCAGTATTAGTGTTCAGGATGCTTACTCAGGGCTCTATTTTAACAGTCATCTGGTCACCCGTGACAACCAAAATTTGTGACTAACAACCAAAAAATGGTGCTTTGGTTGTCCACTGGACAACCATAGTTCATGCAATAAGTTAAAGGTCATGTGACATGCCACCAAAAAGAGCTGTTTCATTTGTCAGGTAAAGAATTAAGTCCACTAATGAAAAAGCCATTGGAATTATTTCAATATCTTTTACCGTTCTCAAAATATACGCCTTCAGAGTTTGATGGTTTCTGAAGAAACTCATTGTCTATGCAAAAATAATGATGTGGAGTGTTGCACAGTGTTAAGATTTCTTTTGTTGGCCCTTATAAATTCTCTCTCACTTACTGATTACATACTGTAGATTACATTTTGGCGAGAGATATCAATACTTCTGAAGGAAAGAATTTTAACTTTCATAATACACCCCTCAGAGGGTAACAAGGCTACCAGTGCCCTTGAAATAATGTTGAAAAAACAAAGGCTAACATGAGCCATATATGGTATGTCCATCTTAAGATCAGGGTCCACATTAAGGATTTTGTTTTGCATAGCAAAACTGCTATGCATTTTTTATGTTGTATAACAATTAATATGGTCAATATTTGATGGATTTTAATGGGAATTGCTGCTATTTTCTGGATATTTAATGCTTTTAACATCAAATATCCAATTATGTAATTTTCATTTCACACGACCTTTAACAGACTGCTTCTAGGGTTACTGCAAATTTCTTTGTGGACCACTAAATTTTCTTTTGAACAACCAAAAAAAGCAGACAGGTTGTCCAATGGGCAACCATAATACTTTCTTAAAATCAACGCCTGTTACTTATAATAATCTCTATGCACTTTCATAGTGTCATTTTGCGGTTCAGGAGGTTTGCCCTCATGAAGTTCCACCAGGGCTCTCCCACTGACCACCTGGGGCCCAGATATACTGGGGCTGCCAAATGGCCTCCCACTTCAAAGGACCTTGTAACAGCCCTGACACCAAAGGATCTCAATCAAGCCATTTTGTATGTTGGTTTTGTACTATATGAATACTGTATGCTTGCAGCTTTAACACTTTTAGTCTAATATGAGAGCTATTAATCTGTCACTTAACTGCCAAAGGGCTATTTCTCAACTATGTCATTCAAACTGATCAGGTATTAAAGAAGAAAAAAAAAACAAAAAACAAAGTCAGAATCAGATAAATAAATCACTACCATGTACTAAGAATGTGTGCTAAATGATAAAACCAGAGGGGGTACATCTTCCCCTTCCTGAATATTGGCAGGGGCGGGAGAGGGCAGGATGGGGGAAAAATGTTAACATTTGGAGGTTGCTTAATGATTTTACCATATGCTGTGCTACTGACATAAACAATCATAGTACTGTGGGTCTATCAAAAATTTTTAAGGAGAAAGGAGAAAGCAGGTGAGGCAAACACTACCACTGCACAGCCTTGTGCCTTGTGACACAATATGGAGAGTAAATTGTGTGAATCTCCCCCACCAAAGGATCTCAATGACCAGCCATGCAGGCTTAACCCTTTCAGGACCACCGTTGCTATTCAGCAACACCAGCAAACTACAGTACCATGTTCGCATTTTGGCGACAGCCACACCAGACATTTTTCTCTACAGAAAATGAATATGTGCATAGCGCCATCACTTTGGAGTCTACATCATTGTATGGAGTACAAAGTTAGCTAAATGATGTATGGTATGGTGCATGTGGCTATTGACATGTTCCAAGATGCTGTAACGTAACTAAAACCAGGCTAAGGCGTAACCAATAGGCCAACTGTGTTGTGTATGCACATCCACAATATACTGTAGCCTGTAGATATGGCAGGTTTCAGCCAATGCTTGTTTCTGGCCCTGGAGTGCATTAAAGTTAATCAGTATACAAAATATTTCTGTATCAAATAAAAGATTATTGAATTCTAAACAAAACTTGTGTTAAACACTTTATTTGTAGTAAGGTGATTTTTTCTAGAAAACAAATTCCATTCCCATATTGATTACCACACTGTACAAAGTGGTTGGTCCTGGGTGAGGGTAGGGTACAGGTGTGTGGCCCTGAAAGGGTTAATAAGGTGGAAAGTATATTTTTACTTTGATAAAGGAGAATGCACAATCATATCATCTTCTTCATAAATATTTAATTTATATTAAGTATATGGAAGGGAATTTACAGTAACTAGTAAATCCATAGGTAAGACAGTAAAGATACTATTAAATTTTACCTTCAGTAGGGCAAAAATTACAAAGATTAATAGAAGGCCTGTAACTGAACCTATGGATTAATATACTGTAGTGTTCAATTCCACAAACTTACAAAAAAAAAACTTTCATCTTGAAATTACACATGTATTTTGTCTATAATTACCAATCAAAAGAACAGAACCAACTGCAAGGCCACCACCTGCCAAGATGAAAAAAAAATGAAAATTATTGTAATAAAATGTTATTAACAAACATTTTTAAAAAAGTCACATCCAATCTTACATACTGTTTTCTATACTGACATTAGGCCAGACAGTCTGAAACTTCAGTGGAATGTCCACCATCCAGCAAGACCTCTCTCTAGTGTAGGCACATATACTCTACATTACTGTACGCATGGTACTGAGGCAACTAAATGATATACAGTATAGTATGACAGGACATGATGCACAAACCAAAATTGTAAAGGTTGAAGTGAGTAGAACCCACACTTCTGCACTGCAATAGCATAGCATGGCATGGTAAACTACAGCAACTTTCCAGATTCTTGAAGGCTTAGGCCAAAACTTTGAAAGTCAGATTTGCATTAGAGAAATATTGAGAATGCTGTTTTTTGTCCTTTTGTCTTTTTGGTTTTTCATTATTTATTATTTTTAATTTTAGTTTCCCTCAGGATTATTATTTACAAGTGTGTTGTGACTCTGATGGATGCCAGCAATGTGGAAAACCATTATCACTTAAATGAAACTTGTGATTGTGAAATGAATTGAACGGGAGAGGATATAAGATTAATTTGAGCAAATATTTTCAGGGGTGGGTGGGGGTGGGGGTGGGGCTTAATGAAAAGTTCCGACTTTTAAACAAAAGTTTTGAATGGTAAATAAACTGATTGAAAATTCCTGGAAGTTGATATTTGGGTTTTTGTATCACACATGAGGGTTGACTCTAGCCTACAGTATTTCGTTTTTCACACGCCAATGGCCAATCAGAATCTTATGAACAAGCCACTATTAAGTATTAATGATGACCTTGTGATGCTTTTTACATACACTGATGTACGTTTTGCACGTTTGGAGAATGGGCCCTATATAAGCTCAGTTTATATATCAAGCAATATTCATTACGTACGTAGGCAGCACAAGCAACCCTGGAATTCTGGACTTATGCCTAACCTAGATCAGTTTTGTAGAAATCACGGACAGGGATCACAATCAAAGCGATGTCGGGAGGAATAATGCTGCTGCATGACAAGGACTCTTTAGAAAAACTCTGAAATAATTTATAGTTGTGATTTAAATCTCTTTTCATGGTGCTTTTTTCAACAAAAAAATAAATAAATGGTTCAATCTTCTGGGAAAATGAAAAATACAGGATGATGCAACATTTTTTGGGAACCGGGTAGTAAATTTGGAACCGGGTAACAGAACCATCGGGCGGGTACCCGGGTACACGGGTTACCCGTGCAAATACTACGAGAAAAAACAAGTTACTTGCCCCGCAAAATGCAAACTTTCCAGTCTGGCCTCGGAGTATCTTTAGAATTGACTTTAGCCTGCATGGAATGCACCCTGGAACATGGATACCATTGCAATCAAGTCTAGCAACACAAATGACCTGTAGGTTGTAATGTCCTTCCCAGGAAGAATGGGTGAGACTTGCATAACATAACATAACATAACATAACATAACAGGTTAAAGGGCAAAGGAGGGCTAAGGCCCCATAATATGCCCTGAAGTCCATACAACCTTAACTGAAAACAAACGACCAACCAACACCAAACGAGCCCAGCACAATTAGATCCTACCACAGTTATGGAAGAACTTGTCAATGTTAACCTTAAAGCAGTGCACAGATGTAGAGTTAACTACCCACTCAGGCAGACTATTCCACTCGTTAACAACTCTATGAGAGAAGCTGAACTTCCTAATGTCGAGCCTTGCACAACACTTAACTAGCTTCTTACAATGGCCTTGAACACGAGAATGACTTAGAACCCTTAAATAATTGCAAGATGACAAAGGATTCCTTTCAGAGAGAACTTGTACACCTGAAGCATGTCCCCCCTAATCCTTCTCAACTCCAGGGTGGTGTGCCCAGGATGCTTAAGTCTAACATGATAAGGTAGATGTTTCACCTCGGGTATAAGGCGAGTGGCTCTCCTCTGAACCTGCTCTAAAAGAAACTTGTCCTTTTGACAGAAGGCACTTTAACCCAGGGCTGCATAGTCGAGGTGGGGTCTTACCAACTGCTTATACAGATCTAGTACAATTTCTTTACTAAAACTACTGAAATTCCTCTTGATCAATCCAAGCACCCTATTAGCCCTAGCAGCAGCAGCTGCACCCTGTCTAGATGGCTTTAAATCGCCTGTAATAACTACACCCAGGTCCTTCTCAAAAGTCACATCACTCAGAATACTACCATTCATGTTATAATCATAGCTGAATTTTTTGGACCAAAGTGAAGGACTTTGCACTTATCTGCATTAAAAGACATTTACCAAGTCTGAGACCAAGAATTTAACCTATCCAAGTCTTTTTGCAGTAAGGAGGTATCATCCTTATCACTAACCTTCCTATAGAGCTTTGTATCATCAGCGAACTTACTAATACTAGATGTGAGAGAACTATCAATATCATTGACGAAAATCAAGAAAAGAAGCGGGCCAAGAACAGAACCTTGTGGAACTCCACTTGTAACTTCTTTCCAAGAAGAGAAATTACCATTAACAACAACTCTCTGAGATCTCCCATTGAGCCATGAATTTATCCAGTCAGCACAACTGCCCTTGATGCCTAACCTATGCAGTTTAACCATAAGTCTACCTAATGGAACTTTATCAAAAGCCTTTTGAAAATCAAGGTACTGTAAATGACATCAACACTGTGACCAGAATCAAGAGATAAAGAAACATCCTCAAGAAAGCTTAGTAAATTAGTAACACAAGATCTACTAGGTAAGAAACCATGCAGTGACAGATTGAGTAACCCATTCTCTAAAAGATACTTAAGCAAGCAATCCTTGATTACAGATTCCATAACTATGCACACAACACTGGTTAAACTGACCAGCCTACCATACAATTGCAAAGCAAGCTCCGATCCCCCTTTTTGAAAATTGGAGTAACATTAGCAATCCCCCAGTCAGCAGGTACAAAGTTTGATTCCAGAAACTTCTGAAAAATAATGCCAAGAAGAACTGACAAAATCTCAGAGCATTCATGGAGAATGGCAGGATGGATCCCATCAGGTCCGGGGGCCTCACTAGCTTTTAAACTCTTCAACTTATTACAAATCAACTCTTCAGAGAAGACAACACCACTAACTAAAGAAGAATTATCAGAACCCCTAGAAGTCCCCAAAATAGATGATTCCTTGGTAAAAACAGATACGAAATAATCATTTAACAAATTAGCCATATATATCCTGATGATCACTAACTAGTGTGCCTTCATTACCTTGGAGAGGCCCAACACCCTCCTTAACATTCTGCTTAGACCAAACATAGGCATGAAAAGATTTTGGATTTACCTTAACCTCCTTGGCCAACTGCTTTTCAAACTTAGCTTTAGTGTCAATAACCAAATTTTTAACTACTGTAAGACTTCCTGATTCTTGTAGACTGCAAAGTCATCAGAATTCTTACTGACCCTATAGCTAACCACAGCTTTCTTGAGTGGGATACACAACTTTGTAGTGTCAGTAACTATATTACGAAAAACACTCCATTCTTCAGCAGGGCCTAAGTGAGACAAAGTTGCAACCCAATCTATGGTAAGAAGCTCTTTAGCATGAGTAAAGTTAGCCTTGCTGAAATCTAAAACAGTTTTGTCACTACCTTGAAGTTTGCTGAAACAAAGTAACTCAAAGCTAATGAGGTCATGGTCACAAGATCCTATCTTATGACCACTAGCTACATTTCTAACCATGTTTTCATCAGTACTAAACATTAAATCCTGACAATTATCCCAACAAGTGGGAAACAGAACATGCTAGGTAAAGAAACCATCAGACACTGCCTCAAGAAAATCCCTCCTGTGTGACCCACTAGTACATGAATGCCAATCAATATCACGAAAGTTGAAATCCCCAAACACAACTGCCCTTTTCGAAGAGACTTTCCTAAAACTTTCGAACAAACTCTGATTATTATCAGCACAACAATTTGGTGAACGATAAATAATACTGTACCAACAACTAAAGGAGTGCCAGACTCATTGACAAAAATAAGTTCACACCACAAGCAGTTAGAAAATCCAGAAGAAAACTTGTTTGTGACATCAACACAATTTATGCTATCCTTAACATACAGTAAGACCTCCGCCTCTACCACAGACAGTATCAGCCCTATCTTGCCTGAAAATTTTGTACCCAGGAACCTGAATTTCAGAGTTGCTGATATCACTATGGAGCCAAGTTTTCGGTAACCCCAACAATGTCTGGATTGTCTATGGAAATACTGTATGAGCAAGGAACTCACTGAACTTATTGAAAAGGCTGCGAACATTGACAAACAAGACCTTCATTCCACAAACAGCCCTAGATACATGCTTCCCCTTGCTACTAACACAATCACTCTGAGCATAATAAAACTCAGAACCCCCCCCCCCCATTCCTGGCTGACCTCACCCCTGACTCTAGTTCGACACCTGAGAATCAACAGACCGAGAAACCCGCCTACCCAACTCTTTAGCCCCTATGCTCGACAAGTGCAACCCATCTTTTAATAGCAAAAAGATCCCTCCTATAAAAAAACCAGCCCAGGTATCAACAAAGATAAAACCCTCAAGAGCACACTCGTTTTTCAACCACTTATTAAATCCCAAAATTTTGCCCCAAGAGAACTTCCTATCAAACCGAGGGAGAATACCACAAACAATCCCTTTCGTACGTGTCGACTTTAGCCTACAAATCAGTTCCTTATACTTTATCCTAAGTGAAATTTAATTGTCCCGACTGAGATTACACGTACTAGTGCCCACCTGCACGGCTACAACTTCCTCGTCCCCAGCAATTTTGCAAACTCTGGCCGAGATGTCCTCAACATTTGCACCAGGGAGACAAAGCCTTACCATATTCCTTCAGTCCCTCTTACAAAATTCCCTGTCAGTACAGTATTAGGGCCCCCGATTTTCCGCGATCGCGGAAAAATACGGAAAAAAACGGAATTGACCATTTTTTACGGAAAATTATGGAATTTGCGATTTCATACCGCGTCCAGAAAAAGGTAAACACAAAACAAGGTTTTTGCATTTTTAACGAAGCATAGACAAATTTATTCTCAACAAATCAAGGGCACTTGAGGACTTCTAGGCCTACACTTCTGACGTACGTATCTGATTGGAGAACAGAAAATAGGTATAAAGGCTCCCACATTTTACGTGACGTGAAACGATTATGACTAACTGTTAGTTTTCATTCACTGATCACGTCGGAAGATTCCGTGTATCGTGTTTTGTACTGGACTGTACTAAGTTAGAAGTGCTACATAGTATTAGTAGCCTATCCGCTCAGTTCTCTGCAAAAATACGTAGCTAACGTTACAGTATCTTAGCACTTCAAGACCGCTAAAATTTCCACTCAATTTACTTGGTGTACGCCCTATTGATATGAATATATTTTTTGTAAACTGTCTTGCCCAAAACTTACTGTATGTCCAGTTTAAAAAGATTCTCCAAATGAAACGCAAACCCGATATATTCCCGTAATCGAAAAACTGTTGCAACTCCCTGGATAATTGCCGGTGGGGGTGCATGAATTTACGCTGGGCCGCTTCCCTTAGTTCATTCATGACCAACGCCCTATAAGACAGCGCGGGCAATACACTGTCCTTGCATTATGTATTGCACACCGTACTCGGTGTACTACGAAGGTGAACTTCAACTTCGCAAGAAACTTTCTTGGGAAGTTATGACGCACTTGTTTTGGCAATTTACGTGTACGCATGCGCGTGTTATGACAGTTAAAAATTTAACAAATAGGAATGTGGGAAGTGGAATAATTTATGCAGGATAACGAAGCACGTGTGTAAAAATGGTATATGATTTAGCACTGGAACTTGGAAAAACATGGAGATGTCGCCCTGTAGTATGGTTTGTAGACTATGTAGATGTACGACATTGATTGTCCGTGACATGCACACCTCTTAGGTAATACTGTGTGAACTTTGACGCAACAATTGGATGATCGTTATCATTTGGAGAGCTTTAAATTTTGCAAATCTTGTGATATCAGTGCTGATATTTTGTGCATGAACTTAAAGAAATGTGTGTTTGGGGGAATTATTTAGTTATTTGCAGAAACCAGAAGTGAATTTTAGCCCCGTTCCCAGTTTTCCAAAATCGGTGGTGGTAATCCATTCAGTAATAAAATTATACCCATGCTATATTATTCCCGATTTATCTGACAGATGATTGGTTGCACAATAACTATAAACCAGGTTTGTAACTTGTAGGTGTGCCAGCGGGACACTTGCAAGAGAAAATGAATTTAACGGAAGATCACGGAAACTTGTAATTGCCATTTATATCTGAAACGGAAATCTGCGGAAAAGGGAAAGTTGAAAACGGAAAAAAACGGAAAGTGAAAAGTGGAAAACGGAATTTACCATTTTGTGAAGCGGAAAATCGGGGGCCCTACAGTACGCCGAGTTATGGAGTCCCCAACAAACAGAACCTTACCCTTCGCCATTTCACCCTCCCACAGACCTCCCACAGACCACCAGAAATACCTTTGATTCCTCTACAACCTCCTGAACAATATCCTCCCCTGATAACCCTGCAAAAGAATTTGACGTCTCAACAGCTGGACACCCTTCTGCAATTTCAACAGGCTTTCTACCTTTCTGTACTGAAACCCACCTGTTTGAGCTGTCAGCAGCAGCCAGAAGTCCTTCAAGTTCCTTTAGGCAGTTACACCTCTGACAAACAAAAACTAAGGTATCTCTAGATGCTTCTTCAAAAGTACAATTTTGGCCCAAATTAACAAACTCAGCCCACATACCATAATCTTCACAACAAATAAGTTGATCTTCAGCCATAGGTAACCTACACAAAGATACAGTACAAGAACAGGCAAAAAACAATATATCAAAAAACAAGAGCTATAAAAGGGCAGTAAGAGCTACAGTAGCTAACCTATAAGCTAAAGCCCTAAGTATAGGCTAGGCCTAGGCCTAATAAAAAGAAAACTAGACTCTCTAGTAAGTTAACTAGGCCTAGGTGATAGCTAGCCTAACGTTGGGCTATAGGCCTAATGTTAATGTTAGAATAAGAACTTAGAAGCTAACTTAGGCCCCTTACTTAGGTTTGCAGAGTAAAAGCCTAAATCTAACTGTTAGGCTTTACTTATAGGCCTAGCCTACAACAAAACACAAATGAACAGGTAAGGTTAGGCTCACACAAACACTGACACATACAATGTGCATAACAATCAGAAGATACTCTGGTAGCCTACTGGTAAAGTTTGGGTCAAGGTACAGGTAAAATATGAAGTTGTCCCCATTAACTGTATCCAGGGGAAAATACAAGACTAATGGAATACATTCCTTGTGCAACTCCAACCCAGGACCTAGCCCAGTTACAAAACTAGCTCTCCACTAATTAGAGCTCACCAAAAAGGTCTACCATTACTATCGATACTTAGCCAACTGAACTCCCGCTTTCTGTATGTTAATCTCCATTGTGCAGGGAATAACTTAGTAGGCCTAGGCCCTAGTGGTATCCAGTCAAAACGTCCCCGCATTTTCGCTACCAAAACGTCCCCGCTTTTTACCAAAACGTCCCCGTACTATTATATACGGGAAGTCAAAACGTCCCCGCCATAGAGACTTTGAACATGATTTTAGGAATCCAAATTAAAACTATCGGTTGGAAACTTGAAGAAAACTTGAGACATGTTAAAAAAATTGAGTGTATGAGGATCAGTTGCGATAAAGTTAGGCAGGCCTAGGCCTATGATAACGTTAGAACTTACTAGGGCCTAACGTTAGAACTGAGAACTGAGATGCTATCCGACTAACGTTCCAGGGTGCATTCCATGTAAAGCCTACGCCGAAGGTACGCCGAGGTTTTCGTGACCGTACGCCGGGATGTACGCCGGGATTTTCTGTACTGTGCACATACAATGCATGTACATAGCAATCCATTGGCGTGCGTACAAACGTACAGTATACATGTACATGATACGTACACAGTCACCATACATTGGCAATGCACGTACAGGTATATAGTATACACACATTATAGCTAAGTCAGAGGCAAGCCGTAAGCGATTGTACGTACGTATGTATACATGTACGTAATGCATACACCATTCATTGGCAATACAAGTAGGCCTGCAGGTATATATAGCACAGTACTGTGCGTGAACATACTAGCGAGAGTTGACTGAATCGGCCCGCCGGTATGCCTGGAGTACCGTTTGCCCGCTGCTACGCTGGAGAGTACGCCAACTACGCCGGCAATCCTCAACTTACTACATTTTGCACGCCGACAAAGGCTAGTTTCTAAGCCACCATGCCGACCGAAATCGTATGGCCACGCCGAAGATCTTCGGCGTATAGTGCACTAAATGCACACTGGCTAACGTTAGGCCTAGGCTTAGGCTAACTGTTAGTTTTACAACTGATGAACGTAGAATGATTACCACAAACACTTTGGAATTTAACATAAAAGGTTAAATTTTCCAGAAAATTTCCATTTCATTGCAATAATTGTACTTTAAAAAATTATTTGAACTTCAGAGTAGGCATACTGTAAGGGAAGATAAAGGCTACCAAATCCGGGGACGTTTTTGCACGGGGACGTTTTGACCAATAGCGGGGACGTTTTGGTACGGGGACGTTTTGGTATGGGGACGTTTTGGTACGGGGACGTTTTGGTCAGGGGACGTTTTGACAGGTAAGCGGCCTAGTAGCCTATTCAAATTCTGCGATGCACTGCAGTTTTGAGAATTTTTTCCTGTAGGGCTAGGCAGTGTTCGAAATAACGCATGCACACGTGCACCAGTGCATGTAACTTTTTGGCGGTGCATGTAACTTTGCATTGCTTACCTGCACATGTGCATGTAGGTCTAGGGCACAAAGATTGGCTTTTTCTTGCCTAAAATTGTCCTTCATTCGAGTGAGATTGATTTCTCCAACAACCTAAAAACTGGTTGGAGATAAATAAAAAGATTAAGATGTAAGCCATAAAGAACATACACAACATAAGTTAGGATATTTACAGTAGTGCAACTGTGCAATGTCCGTTTTCATTTACTAGACAACAGTTCGGTGATTTCGACTGACGTATGTAAAATCGCCAGTTTGCAAAACGTTCCTACATGCACTGTACTAAACAGTGTGTTATAGGCCTACTATGTCGTATCGCACACGCACACATGTACGGGATAAGCTCCGTTAGAGGAAGTAAGACGAGTAGGCTTATGTTTGTAATTTTTTCTGTCATAGACACAAAGAAACATTCTGTGTGTATTACAGGTATTTTTCAGAAGAGTGAAAAGAAAGTAAATAATGGGAGATTCAGCACATCACTGCAGTAGTTTTGCACAAGGCTGTGAACTTGTGGTAATGATCGGCGGGAAAAATCTGAGGGCCTAGAATGAGTTACGTAGACTGGTTGTAAGTAATGAATAGTCCATAGTCCAGTAGGCCTGCCTTTGAGATTGTATTGGCCTACATTACCAAACCATGCTTCACAGAACTGGAGCCATAATAAAATTAGTAAGTCTGACTTATTCACTACCGATTTTAACGATTGTTTATTTGTAACTTTGCCATTGTTAATATGAAGTTATGAACAACAAAGTACAATCAGGCTATGCCAAAACTGTGTCTATGTAAACTGTAAATTAATTTCAGCCAATCGTTACACAGAATGATTCTGCAATTCTGAGGAATCAGCATACTGGAATAGAAGTGTGATTAATCGATGTTAAATTGCAGAAATATCATGATTAAATGATTAACTCATTACTAATAAATCGCAAATCGACATCCCTAACACATTGTTGTGAGTTGGTGATAGAACAAATGCAATTCATTCTCATATTTTAATGGTGCATGTAAGAATTTATTTGTGCAGGTAAACTTTTGTAGCTACATGCACAGGTGCATGTAACTTTTTTTTTCTAATTCGAACACTGGGGCTAGGCCTAGTGTAAAAATCACTGATAACCCGAAAGTACTACACATTCTTGCATTTGTGTAGCAATTTGGCCAGCTTGTGTAGCAAATTGCGACGCGATATTGGATAGGCTAAATTATTCTCTGTACTGTAGTGCAGGCTAATAAGTAATATGTTGGAACTGGTTAGGCCTAGGATACGTTATGTACTGTAGCCTATGTCCTACAGTAGTTAGGCTAGGAGCTCAGACCATTAGGCCCTAACTAGGATTACAGGTATCTGTGTTGTACCTAAAATAAAATCGAACGATGGTACTCCCGTTGAAACAAGTAAAAGATTATTATGTAGCGACGGCCGTGTGCCTTGAATTTGAACCGACTTCGCTTTTCCCTTTCTTTGAAAGCTTGTTTTCACTCCGCTAGCTGTACTCATGGTGGCAGCCATGTTTGCCCTCGACTTATGAACTTTGCTCCCAAAGTGTATGGAAAGCGAAAAGAACCAAATAGATAAAGCGCGCGAGTAAGTCCGTTATCATGACCTAGTGTACCCGACGCTAAAATAAGCCAGTCGGGTAACTCAGTACTTCCAGTGGGGCCTCAAGGTCAGCTGTACCGTGACAACCTCTTCGTCTGTGTGAGTGGTTCACCTCACCTTTGTCCCATTAAGCGTTGTATGAAATCAACTTCCCAACATTACAGTTCGATCGTACAGTAGGTCATTAGGCGCTGCATTGACGAAATCGAGATTTGCCAGTAATTTCTAAGAAACTGTTAACAGGATTCACACAATTGTTGATGAAACATTTGGCATAAAACGGTCGTATCCTAATTCTGGAAAAGGTCTAGGTGCGCAGGTCATGTAATTGTACACGGAATTTCCTTCAGAGATTTCTATTTATTGTGTCACATTTGGTAGGCTATTTGTACTTTGCTGCGGTAGAAAAATGAATCAAATGCCTGTAATTTTTTAAAATTGATATAGTGCTATATGTGTAGGCTATAATGTCATTTTATATGTATAAGACCATATGCGCATCAATTTCTCTCATATGTAAAGAAACATTCGCATTGTCAATGAAGGTTTTTTAACAATGGTATCGGCTACTTTATCCCCGTCATTAGGCAGGCAAGTCCTTTGTCAAATCATTTATCTAGCCCCAAACCACAATCCAGGCAATACCCCTCTGTAATTCCCTACTTAGTTTCTCACATCAGTGAGCTGGAAGATTGTTTGCTTTACCTAGCAGAGCAATTATTTCCACATGGTCAGATGAAGTGGTATACAGTGATATCTTTGTTTATCTTTGGGAACTTACTGCTGCAGGAGGTAATTGATCCTGTTCCAGGGTCCCCGTCGAAATCCTTAATTCGGCGGGTATGTGGTTAGCAGAGTCTTAAAGGAACTGTCGTCCTCATGTTATTTACCTAATATGAATTATTTCAGGGCAGGCCGTTTTTTAGCATAAGTAAGGGATTAAAGTAATGTTGTCCCATGTACAACCATGCTTGTGCGTGTGGTTCAAAAGAGGAAATAGTCACAACTTTAAAAGTTTATAAATGGAAACGAATTCTAGACAAAATGTCCTTATATCACTTGTCACATTTTTAAGCATTTTAATTCTTCTGAGATATAGCTGCATCATCTTTCAACTTAACAAGAGGTCTTAAAAGCTGTTTGCTCATGTTCGTAGGTTTCGAGGTCCCATGTGCTTGTCCTTCCATCCTTTGTGTTCGGATAAAATTGTCGCCTGTCTATGACTTAGAATCACGGGGTACGTTCCTTTCAAGATGCGGTTAGCCTAAGATATATTACTGCTGGACGGTCAGCTTGTAGAAAGGGGGAAGTTTTTGGTTTCGCGGTTAACCGATGGCGTAGCCAAAGGAAAGGGTGCAACTGTTTCCATTTTTAGTCCTCAGGGGGTTTGCCAGTACATTTACTAATTTTGCCGGTACATACCGTACATTTGCAGGACCAACATTAACTATATAGCCTACACTCCACGTTTATCTCACGAAAGTTATCTTATATGCGTTTCCACTCATGTTGGGTTCTAATTGCTCAAAAGTGTTTGAAAGTGTACTTTTTGGCACGCTTAACGAAAACTTATAATTAGTGTTCTAGTTCTTTTAAGTATAGGCTAAACCATATATACCATATAGAAGATTCTTCCAAATAATTTATCTAAAACACCAGGCTTTGAACCCTTGAGTTCATGATTTGATTTCGAACAGCAGTTGAAAACATATATTTTCACACCAAATGTAAAAGAATTCTGATCTAAAAATCCTTTAAGGACGACATAAGGGAATACTGCTCTTGCTCGGTGTTAAAAACCGATACTATTTTTACTAAGATAATTACAGTTCTGTATTAATCTTTAGTTTCTCGCAAGTATATTTACATCAAAGAAACACCGTCGATTTCCTTAAACTGCTCAATACCCTATTTAGGGTTCGGTGACGAGTCCAGGTTGCCTTCGAACTCACAGGCAGCCCAGTAACTGTGCAGTCATTAACTGAATTTAAGTGTGTGTTGCACCCCAAACATGTTTAGTAATTGCCCTATAGTTCTAAGTGCAATTGGTGACTACACTTTGATTGACCGTTCATTCAAATAATAGCTCCACCCTGATTGGTCAATGACGACTTTTGCAGTCAGTTGTGTTCCCAATAAAGCTCACACACAGTTGTGTTAACAAGACGGTCTTGAGGAAGTGGGACTCAGTGTAGGCTACTGTACCTCTGTCTTGGAGGTGTTCTAGACGTGTGT